>OY540821.1:15810781-17010781 GCA_961205875.1 Sialis fuliginosa | reverse complement strand
AAAATAAAAAAATCGAAGACCGTTTTTTTTTTATTGCTATACCTCAATTCACAATATTATACTTGTTACTAATTTTAATTACCTTTTTTTTGTTCCTCAATCTTGCCGACCCTAATTTATATATTGCTTCGGAGGCCCTCAATGCCCCGGTGATATGGAACTTGATTTGAACGTTAAGTAAAATTAGGTCAGCTTAATTTTTGAGGTACGTACTGCCCCCCAGAAATAAATTGGTTCCGACGCCACTGCCCTAAATTCATCCAATTAATTAAATAACGTATCTCTTCCAAATTTGGCCACCCCTAATGACATTGTTATTTATGACTACAATCACGAATTTGAGTATAATCTAATTTAATTCACATAAGGGTGAAGCCCCCCCCCTCCTCTCCCCCAGGGCCAGGATTCGTTACGGGCAGCAGTGATACCTGCTTGATATTTATTTTATTACATATCGTAAATAACCAACTATATAACCAGCAGGATACAAATGTGAGAATAGCGTGCACAACTTGGCAACACTGATGGTCCTGTTACGTGATAATATGCCGTGACGTGCGTACCGCCTCCCCCAAGATAAAATAAATTAATGTTTTTTTTGTTTTTTTTAAGAAACTATGGAATTCGAAAAAATTTAAATTCATTATTTGCCCCAGGTAAATAAAGACAAGATAGTCTCATCAGCTTCTTGACCAATCAGCGTTGGTGCGGGAATTGACGTCACCACGAAGACATATTCAAATGTTATAAATGTATAATAGAATATCAATTACAAAAAAATCGTTTATTTATTCTTGTTTTTGTATTTTTTGATATTTTAACAACACATACAATCAAAGAAGTACAAATTCGACTTTTTCGTCGCTCTCGTTAACCCAAAAAGGATTACCCTGTAGTTCAATTTTAAGAAGTGCCACAAGGAGGGGAGTCTTGTTTCCTATTTAAATAACATGAAAAAAATATTCTTTAGTACTAAAGTTGATATTACTGATTCACGATAATGGATAAAAAAAATTAAGGATATTATTTTGTAGAGAATAAAATTATAGTTATTCGTTTCGACTTTTTCCAAACATTATTTTGAAAAATCCTAAATAATTTTCAAAACATTCAAAATATTCAAGATATTTATGCATCATCACAAAACCCCCGGGTAAAATAAAAAGTACATCAATTACAGTAAAACCTCACCCACACAAGTGTAACCCCCATCCACCCCCTCCCCCTCCCTCCACTCCAAACCATTCACGAGAACGCAGGAGTAACCCGAAAACGAATGAAACAAAAGAACTCCTAAATTGCTACTCGCCGAAACAAAGGATCCGCCTCTTAAAACAAATACGGGGGACCAATAGCGGGGTAGAGTTCGATTCCCGCCGGTGCGTCCGCCTCGTAGCTCCGGACGGTGCGCACCTGGCGCGAGTGCGGGTGTATAGAAGTCAGAGGAAACTAAGCCACAAGCAGTTTAAAGAATTTTATACAAACAGATAGAATCAGTTCAGTTATTATAATTCTAAAATCAAATAAAATTACATATTATTATTCATAATAATAGCAGCTTAATTGTGTAGACGTCAGAAAAGCAATAGCGAGCTTTCGAATCACAGATTCATCCTCAGGCTTTTTAGAAAAGAAAATAAATTGAGACAGAAGTTGTAATCTCATATATATTACTTTTTATTTAATAAATTTCTGACGTCTCCACAATTCAGTTGTTATTATTAATATTTTGAATGTCACTGTTATTATATTATTATCCTTAATATATATAAAGCCCAACGTCTATCTGTCTGTCTGTCTGGAACCACTTATCCGATTTACGTTTTTTCTTTCTTAATTCATAGATATGTTTTCTGACCATGTTATAGGCTATATTTTGTTACGTTAGGTAATATAAGGAATAAGCAGTGACGTAATAGTAAATCATTTGCAATCTTTTGCAATCGCAATATTGAACAAAATAATGTAGTAAAGAATTGTGTAGAATCAAAAGATCTAAAATAAAGTCCGGGATACCATATGCCTAACTTTTATATTTAAGCCACAATGACTGCTTTTATGTTACGAAGAAAATAAAAAATATTTGGGTTCTTTTTACCGGGACTTATGAACTATAAAACATTCATCCTTATCGAAATAAAAAAATGCATCGTCATATAAGTACTTAATGTAGATATAATTTCCTTTTTTTTCGTTGATTTTGAGTACCTATTTAGGGTCGATCCAGACTATCGGTCCGGTCTCGCTCCAATCAAATATAAATATACAATAAACAATGAAATCATTTACAATATAGGTATCAGTCAAGTTGAATATATATCAAACAAAAAAAATTGCCAAACTTTCAAACTATAGCGCCCTCCCCCTAAATAATTTTTATATTTACTTCTGGGAGATATATATTTGCATGTTCATTTGAAATTTCGAATTTCTAACATACATAATTTACGAATTATTTTGCAGTAACGGACGGACGATAAAGTAAAATTAAAAGGGTTCTGATCGGAACCCTAAAAACAACTAATATAACCCCAAGATTAAAAAACTTCTATGAAATTTTATTTTAAATAACATATATATATATATATAATATACTAACTAATACAGGACAAATATAAATACACATGAATTAAAAACACATTACAAATAGCAATTAATCTTGTCATTCGTATATCATTCATTAGGCAGACAAAGTGTCCACGTTGTACAACAGACTGTCGGAGTAGGCCATGAAAACACCGGAACCCGGATCGATACGGAAACTCCGGGGGCTGTCCAGTGTTACCCGGACTAACCACTACACACTATTGATCAACATTATATATATATATATATAATAATATAATAGTAGTGACGTTAAATATATATATATATATATATATATATATATATATATATATTAGTATTCATATATATGACCATCTTGATATTATTTAAATATACCTATTTTGTAGGGGTTTTTTTTAGGTCAAAATATTAATTAAAGAACTAAACCAATGTTCAAATCATTTTAATTAATAGCGCTTATTTTAATTTTCAACATTTTTGTCTTCATCAGAAATTAATAATTATCCCTATAAGAAATCATAAACATAAGTAATTAACATAAGCAAATGAACAAGATATTCATAGATATAAACATATTTTTTTTACTTACAATTTAAACAGTAATTAGTGTGACCATATGTATGTAGTAAAAGATGCATATTACATCAAAAAAATTTTTTTTAAATATTAAAAAGTACCCATTCTTGTACAAAAGACTAAAAATATGTAAATGTGATATCCAACAGATAAAACAATATATAAAAACAATTTTTTTAAAACATTAAAACTTAAAAATTTAGTTTAAAAACGTTAAAAATAAATAAAATTCGTATCACATTGTATCACATGTTGAAAAGTATTTATACTAAGATAAAACTTAATTAAACAAGAACCATCAATTGTTTTTACTTAAAACTAGTTACAAATTTATTATACAAACATGAAAAAAGAAATAAAATTACTAGTGTTTCAATGAAAGAAAAGCACTAGTATTACAAACTTAATTATATTTATTACATCTATGGAAAACAAAAATCTTATCTATGTTAAATGTCAATTTTAAGTACAAGGTAACCTAGAAAGAAATTTTTTAAAAATTTTAAAAAGAGAGAAAAAAAGGGAACAAAAACCAACAAAATCAAACTAAAACATATACCTAATCAAACAAAAATGAAAAAAGTTAAAATTAATAGAAAAACCAAAAAATGGCATACAATACAAGCAAAAAGAAACGTGGAAAGAAGAAGAAAGAGGAAAAAAGAAAATTTATTTAATTAAATTTAGATATGATTCTTTGAGGTGATTAAGATTTTCTCTAGAGTTAAGACATTTAGGTTCTTTTAAGATATGTAACGATTCACTAAGTAATCTTTTTTTTAAAATAGGCTGAAAATCTAAAATTTCAACATCACCATATTCAACTTCGTGACCAGTCTGTTGTATATGGGTACGAAGTGCAGTAACTTCATTTTTAGCATATTTATGACTGTTGATTCTCTTTTGCAAGTATTGTTTAGATTGCCCTAAGTAAGAATAATCACAAGAACATTTAAGTTTATAAATAACGTTAGAACATTTCATCTTATCAGTTTTATTTTTTAATTTAGAAAAAAAAATTTTTGTAGTATACTTATTTTTGTTTATCATTTTTATATTATGTCCAGAAACAACTCTTTTCATTTTTTCAGATAAAATAGGTATATACGGGAATGAAAAATATATTTGATCATCATAAGAGTAATTGGAATTATCTGCAACAGCCAAACTTTTACTATTTTTATTATGTCCATAAAGTATACTTTTGAGTCTATTATTTATAGTGTTTTTAAGAAAATTAATGGGATAACCATTTAATAAGAAAATATTGTAAACTTTGTTGAGTATTTGACTTCTATATTTAAAATTAGTGAATTTAATTGCCCGGTCTAAAATAGCAGTAATAACATTACGTTTATGTTCAATAGAGGAATTAGAATTGTAGTTCAAATATCTAGCAGACCAGGTAGGTTTAGTATACCATATGGTTTCAACTTTATTATGTTTGTTAACCAAAATTTTTATATCTAAAAAACTAATTTCTCTATTTTGATTTTCAAGTTCATAAGAAAATTGTAATCTATCATGAAAAGAATTAAAGCTATTGCATAAAGTTTCAATTTTATCCGAAGGTATTGCTGTAATGATGTCATCAACATATCTTTTAAAAAAAGGAATCTCATAATCTACATTTTTCAAAACAGACTCTTGTAGTTCGTTCATAATAATATCAGCCAAAACAACAGATAGAGATGAACCCATAGGTGCTCCATAAATTTGTGAATAAAATTGATTTTTAAACTGGAAATATGACGTATTGCAACAAAATTTCAAACCATCAATAAAATCGTCCTTCTCAATATTAGTGTATTTTTTTATTTCTTCCCATTTATTAGTGATAATCTCAATAGTAGTATCGATAGGTATGTTAGTAAACAATGATTTAACATCAAGTGAAATTAATTTATATTTATTAGGTATATGAAAATCTTTAATAAATTCATGGAATTCCCAAGAGTCTCTCACGGTATTATTATTAGCAGTAATATTTTTTAAAATATCAGAGAAAAATTTTGACAATTTTTGTTGTGGGCTATTATATGAAGCAACTATAGGTCTGACAGGATTATTTACTTTATGTAATTTTATCAACCCGTAAATTTGTGGAGGAGTACTATTATGCACTTTAAGTTGGTTACTCAAATTTTGATCAATATAACCCATTTCATAAAATTTTTGAATAATGTTATTGTTTCTGTTCTGGAAAATATTAGTGGGGTCTTTATGTATTTTAAGATATGTTTCACCATCATTTAACAGCTCATACATTTTATTATCATAATCTACTTTATCAATCAATACGGTTTTATTAGTTTTATCAGCACGAATCACTTTGATATTTTCATTCTCCTTAAAAAACTTCCTTGCATCAGAAACTTCCTTAATTAGAGAACAATTATATATGTATTATTATATATATATATATATATATATATATATATATATATATATATATATATGCAGAGCCGGCCTTTGCGATTCTGGCGCCCCAGGCGAGATTTTTTTTGACGCCCCCCCCCTCCACCGCCACAGTGACGATCATTAAAAATTATCCGCACAAAAAAAAAAGCGTGAGAAAATTATCTTGTTATTAATTCATTAGTGTAATATAATAATATAATATAACATATAATTGATAAATAATATATAATATAACTAAAATTATATAAAAGATTTCTTCCTGGCTTTCATATCTGCAAAATTATCGATTGCTGTCTCAAAATTGAGGTTTGCTACAACCTTATTTTCAATTGAAAGAATAGTCAAATTATTCAACCTATCTTCTATCATAGCCGATTGCAAATAAGTTTTTATGAATTATTTTAATTTACTAAAACTTCTTTCACCACTAGCTACACTAACCGGAATTGTTACAAGAATTAGCAAAAATATATTGTTACATTCATCAGAGTAACCGTTTTTTTAAATTAGAGCGAATTGTCGCTGAAGAAGTATCGTCTAATTTTTATAATACGCGTGATTTTGCTAATTAACTTTTTGTATAGTGTTTACCAGGTATGTATATTGTGATTCATATTATTTATTTGATTTTTTTGTTTCGGTTCTGATATTTATGTAATGGTTTTTATTTGTTAACGTATGTTTACATCATGCACTTGTCGAAAGAGCAATAAAACTAAGTTTTGTACATATCCTCATTGTTTATAGTTAATAATAATTATATAATTTATAAAAATATAATTTTAATAATAAAAAAAAGGTAATATTATTCTCTCCATTATATAACAAGTGATTTTTTTAAACGTAATAACTGAAATCAGATGTTTACTCTTGTAAATTTTTGAATTTTCGAATTATTTTTGAAATAAGAAAAAATGTTTTAGATAAAAAATGTCGAGTATGTTATTATCTATAATTTATTCCCTATACATTTTTTTCCAACATTTATAATTTAGCCAGAAAGAAATTTTTTATGTAATTATTTAGATTCACCTACACTGTTCACTATCAGTATTACGTATAAGAAAGTCCCATGGTACCTATGGCAAACACACACACTGTTTAATCTCTGTACTACGTATAAGAAAGTCCCATGACACTCATGGCAGAGAGATATTAACTATTCAATTTACTTCTTTGTTAGCGTATGAGTTTTTATTTGTTTTTTTAGTTTTAACTTGTTTTTAAAAAGGGAAGGAGCACGCGAAGGTCTTTAAGTGCGTGATGCTCTTAAAGATAATAGTGTAAGCTACATTTTAAAAAAAAACTGGAGTCTCTACGATCGCGCCAAGCTGAGATATTAACTATTCAATTTACTTCTTTGTTAGCGTATGAGTTTTTATTTGTTTTTTTAGTTTTAACTTGTTTTTAAAAAGGGAAGGAGCACACGAAGGTCTTTAAGTGCGTGATGCTCTTAAAGATAATAGTGTAAGCTACATTTAAAAAAAAAACTGGAGTCTCTTCGATCGCGCCAAGCTGAGATATTAACTATTCAATTTACTTCTCTGTTAGCGTATGAGTTTTTATTTGTTTTTTTAGTTTTAACTTGTTTTTAAAAAGGGAAGGAGCACGCGAAGGTCTTTAAGTGCGTGATGCTCTTAAAGATAATAGTGTAAGCTACATTTAAAAAAAAACTGGAGTCTCTTCGATCGCGCCAAGCTGAGATATTAACTATTCAATTTACTTCTTTGTTAGCGTATGAGTTTTAATTTGTTTTTTTAGTTTTAACTTGTTTTTAAAAAGGGAAGGAGCACGCGAAGGTCTTTAAGTGCGTGATGCTCTTAAAGATAATAGTATAAGCTACATTTAAAAAAAAAACTGGAGTCTCTTCGATCGCGCCAAGCTGAGATATTAACTATTCAATTTACTTCTTTGTTAGCGTATGAGTTTTAATTTGTTTTTTTAGTTTTAACTTGTTTTTATAAAGGGAAGGAGCACGCGAAGGTCTTTAAGTGCGTGATGCTCTTAAAGATAATAGTGTAAGCTACATTTTAAAAAAAAACTGGAGTCTCTTCGATCGCGCCAAGCTGAGATATTAACTATTCAATTTACTTCTTTGTTAGCGTATGAGTTTTTATTTGTTTTTTTAGTTTCAACTTGTTTTTAAAAAGGGAAGGAGCACGCGAAGGTCTTTAAGTGCGTGATGCTCTTAAAGATAATAGTGTAAGCTACATTTTAAAAAAAAACTGGAGTCTCTTCGATCGCGCCAAGCTGAGATATTAACTATTCAATTTACTTCTTTGTTAGATTATGAGTTTTTATTTGTTTTTTTAGTTTTAACTTGTTTTTAAAAAGGGAAGGAGCACGCGAAGGTCTTTAAGTGCGTGATGCTCTTAACCCTTAATTGCATCTTATTAACATTCGTGAACAATGTTTTCAGGTATCTATTAGCAAAAATGTACAATATTTTTTACATATGTATATATACATATGTACCTATATAAGATACATAATATCATATATTAAACAATATATGATAACATACATAATATTCAGAAATCTGAAATAATAATTGTATAAGAAATAATATTTATATAGGTAAGTAAGGTATGGAGTAATAAAAATATCTCCACAGTGCTTCCTCGTGCTAAATTGAACAATTTAAATAAAAACCGAAGTAATCAGATAAATTACCTAGAATTGGTTAACCATTAAATTTTTATACAATTTTACTAAAAAATATTAGTTCGAAATTTTCCTTAAGACGCATCTGATTATTTTTTCGTAAATTTGAATTTTTTGACAATTTTAATCTAAGTTTAAAATGCAAACGTCAAAATGACATTTAATATATCAAAGTAAATATCGATTTAAAAGAACAAAAAAAAAAAAACACGATTTTTTAAAACAAATTGAGATAAATCTTTGTAAGTGGATAACATTGTATAGAAAATTGAATGCTCTACAAAAAAATTCTATATAATTTTTACGTAACATGTGTCTTTCTTGAGATATCTTGAAAAAATTAACATTTTAGGATATCACCCCTCCCCCTTTCACACGATTTTGAAAAAAGGGACCGTCCTCAAGTCAGACCCAACCTTCCAACCAAGTTTCATGAATATCGGTTCAGTGGTTCATGAGTTATACGTGTTTCAAGGATTCAGGGGACAGACAGACAAACACAGAACAAAAAGTATTTGTCTTGACCTGAAACGGAAAGATCAATTTAAAGTTTTGAATTCGGAGAACTTTTTTTTCTCATTCTAAAACGATCACAAAGCTTCACGTATCAGGAAAAAAATCCCAAACGCCGCCACATATTCTAAAGAAATGTTCAATAATAATTTTTCAAACAATTTTCATTGCCAGACACTACTGCCATCTGCGATGAAAACTTGAAACTAACGTTAACCGTATGTGGCGCCATCAGACCGCGTTTCCTTGAACTGCATACGTTGGTTCTGAACTTTGCTAAGGACAGTTATTAGTTGGCTGTATTATGACATTTTTACAGGAATCTTTACCGTTCTGCTCTCTAGCGGCATTTTCCAACATTTGTCATCTGGTTTGTATCTGAACTATATTATTAATATTTCTTGAAATTATTTTCAGGAAGATAATGTAATAATAATTCTATTTTTAATAACAAAAATAAATTAATTTCTATATGGTCTTTTTAATAAAATACCCTATATCATACAAAAAAATTCGATATACGAATAATCCAACAAAATAATAAATACCAATGAAAAATGGAAATATTTATTGAAAATCATAACACACAAATCAGATATGGTCCGCATTCTATGTACTCGAACAATAAACGTACGTCATGATCATTATTTACATCATAAAAAATATCTGAAGGCGTATTTCTGATATGTTCACGAATTCACAGATAAGTGCTTTATAAAAACATTAAATAATTTTTTTATCGATCCAATTGTAATAAACTTCTTACAGATAGATTTTTCAGACAAAATTAACGTATTTGGAGGGGTTTCTACATAAGTATATATTATAATACCGTAACTAAATGATTCTACGTCTTATTTTCTTGTATTTTAGTCGATATTTGTATGACGAGTTGAAGTTCACTGCAGGAAATATCACTAAAAAATTTTGAATTTTTGATTTAGTTAAAAGTATGTTTTTTGTATAGAAAATGGCGTGAAAAGTTGAATGCTTCAAACCGCAGGTCTGTATCTCAAATTGTTCTCGAGATACAGCCTCTCAAAGTTTTAGTTTTTTCTAATTTTTGGAGAAAAAAGGCTATAACTTTTAAACGTGTGGTCGGAATTGATTTTAGTTGACGGATTTGAAATCAGCGTGTCAAAATCTATATAATGACATGTATAATACTTTAAAATCCGACAAAAAAATTTTGGTCAAAAATCGACATTTTTTTAAGGTATACCCCTTTGAATTTTTTCGATTTTTCGCGAAATTTTTTTTCTCGAGTTTTAAGGCATTATACATGTCATTATATAGATTTTGACACGCTGATACCAAATCCGTCAACTAAAATCAATTCCGACCACACGTTCAAAAGTTATGGCCTTTTTTCTCAAAAAATTTGAAAAAACTAAAACTTTGAGAGGCTATATCTCGAGGACGGTTTGAGATACAGACCTGCGGTTTGAACAGTTCAACTTTTCACGTCATTTTCTATACAAAAAACATACTTTTAACGAAATCAAAAATTCTAAATTTTTTAGTGAAATTTCCTGCAGTGAACTTCAATTCGTCATACAAATATCGACTAAAATACAAGAAAATAAGACGTAGAATCATTTAGTTACTATATAAATATATATACGAATTTATTTAAAAAAGTAAAAGCTTGAACTTAAAGTGTTTCATAACAAGTTTTTTTTTGTTAATAGGAGGGGGAGGATTGTTATTATTCGCGATAATTCTGCATCGCCGAATGTTTCCATTAAGGACAGATCTCTACAGACGTTTATAACGTTGAGTTATGCAGACAAATGGACATAGAGGAAAAATTGAATTGAGGGAAACTAAAACAGCGTTACTAATCTGGCTTTTATGTAATGTTCAATAAAGTTTGCTCTCAATGCGAACTCCCAGTCCGACCAATGAAAGGGGCACACACGCGAACACACACACATATTTGTGTAGACATACATACATGCACACAAACATTATTGTATATGTATGAAAATAAATAAAAATATTGAAATAATTCTGTTGATGAGTAACGTAAACCTGTATCAATAACGAAGTTAAAATATTCTATGAATCGGACTAGAACATAAGATATTTTACGTTACACTATAGTGACAATATTCTATAATTCTAAAATAGTGTTATTTGTAACCAGGCCCGGATTTAGAAAGTCAGTATCCTTATAATCATGAAGTATATGAATTATTGTTTATTGGTTGAAATTTTTACGTCTAGATTTTCGGATGGCAAACTCATCGATAATGGAATCAAAATCAAATTCAATTCCCACGAATATAACAAGTTTTCAAAGTTTCCGCCAAAATTTGCCGCCCTAGGCAACTGCCTACTCTGCCTGCATGGTAAATCCGGGCCTGTTTGTAACAGTAATATATATATTAATTTACGGATATAAGGTATATTGGATATGACCCCACTAATGTACTGAATTAGAAATATTTGTTGATATTTGATTACTACCATTTCTGAATATTAATCTATATACATTTAACTGTCTTATAGCGTGATTTGATCACATGAGGCCAATAGGTGTCAAAATGGTGGACATTTAAACTAATTATTAGTATAATTTATTTATTAATTATTATATTATCATAGCAACTGATTTACATTGTTTCAAATTTCACGATTCTTTCTTTTATGTCGTAGTACTAATTATTAGCAAGTGTCCATCACTGCGTGCTCATTACTGGTTTTACTTTATCCATTACTGGAGAAAAAACATAAACAAAATAAAAGGCTATAATTTAAAAAACAAAATATATTATGCACTACCAGGGGAATGCTAAAAATTGTCTTTTATGGATAATGAACAGTTGGAAAAAAAATTAAGAACCTTTGGTCTATTACATTTAAAAATTTGTAAGCTACTGTCTTATTAATGAAATTACATTTTTAAAATAATTACCATAATATATCTAAAATATTTTAAACTAGTTAAAACTATGCAAGTAATATTAATTCAACAAGTTATTTCTTTTATAAAATAGACAAATCCAACAAGTTTAAACGATTGTATTTAAGAGATTCGTAAATTAATTATTATTGTCAGATATTCGTCAAAATTGTGTGTGTTGTTCTGTTATTTATTGACTCTAGTGTTTTATTTGCTAAGGTAAATATTCAATTATATTTGGTAGTGGCACCAGTCTTGGCAAAGACTCCAGTAATGGCAAATTTTTAATAAAAATGTGCTGAATTAGAAATATGTGTTGATATTTGATTACTAACATTTCTGAATATTAATCTATATACATTTAACTGTCTTACAGCGTGATTTGATCACATGAGGTCAATAGGTGTTAAAATGGTGGATATTTAAACTAATTATTAGTATAATTTATGTATTAATTATTATATTATCATAGAAACTGCAACACATTGTTTCAAATTTGACGATTCTTTCTTTTATATCTTTTGTGTTGTAGTACTTATCATTAGCAAATGTCCATCACTGGTTTTACTTTATCCATTACTGGAGAAAAACATTAACAAAATAAAATACTTTACTTTACTATATTTGCGGACTTTGGTAATTAAATTGATTAAATAAAGAGTTAGTTGTTTTATTAGTAACATGAGTTCATGAGAATTACAAAAAACAAGCCTGTCAATTATAAAAACAGTAAATCTTGCTCTTATAGCGGCCATAACTGGTGCCAGTATCTTATTTTGTAAAGAAACAACCAATATTAAATACTGCAAAATATAATCGATTCATTATTTATTTACTAAATGAGTAATATTATTCAAACATAAATAAATATATATGCTCCGGTTTATATTTCGTAAAGATAAGACTGATATTTTTTGATAAATAAATAGATTAAGAATATTTGCTTTTAAAATTTATATTTAAGTTTTGATATTTTACTAAGAAACACAGTAGTATATAAAGGAACCTATTTATTTGGTTTAAAACAATGAAGTGTGTTCAATTCTTGTTTAAAATGTATGGAGAATTAGAAAGAGAAATGTCAAAGTAAGTCAAAACATTTTTTTTTAATAAATAATAATAATTTTACAATAAAATTGATTTTTACATAACCGTTTTACTAACCGTTTCAAAAATATTATAAAAAAATTGTTAAAATTTCAAAAATGTTAAATACATTTTGTTTTTATAGGCACCGTTTCAAAAATAATTCAAAAATACACCTACCTATACAAGAATTTTTTTAAATTTGTAATGTCATGTTTCTATGTTTCACCGTTTTGACTGTAAATTAATACATCGAAAAATACCTCGCAATCATTAATAAAAGATTATAAAATTATCAAATCAATCGATTTATTTTTAATCGATGACTAAATTTGTAGGAGAGGATATGTAAATAAATTTAGATTAAAAAATTCATGTAGGTATACATACACATACAAAGACTTTGATTTTATTTACCAAATTAATGAATGGCATATTAGATATAATATTAAATAAAAAGTTAGAAAATAAGTAGTTATTTTATTTTAGATTTAATTTTTTTTTGTTATATCAAAATAATATTTTTATATGGATATAAGAAAAAAATAATTTAGGACGCCTTGTAGATATATTGTTAATTTATATTTTTCCAGAAAATCGAAAGATTCTGACACAGAAATGGCGTTCAGTGTAGCTATGCAGTTATCGGGTCTGGACAGAGAGCATTTTGAAGAAGTGGGTATTGCGGACCTGTACGACATAGGGGCCAGACTGCTGCAGCCCCCCATTACCCCTGGAAAGACATTCCTCTCGGATCCAAATAACAGATACATATCTTACCCACCCCTTAAAAATGTAGACCATGTAAGTTCCTTCAATTTTATATTTTATCAAAATTAAAGTAACAATAACAGAAAAAGTTAATATTAATTAATTAAGCGATAAATGTTTCAAGAAAAAAAAAACGGACAAGTGCGAGTAAAACTCGCGCCCTAAGTGTTACGTACCGTTATATTTTTTGTTCAAAGTGATACAAAAATTTGCAAAAATCGATATTTTTAAATAATCATGTGTACTTCGATGAAAAAACTCATGTTAAAACTCATGTACAAAAAAGTGTAGCAACGCTAAAGTCACCATTTTGTTTTATATTTCATTAAAAAACATTTTTTTTTGTATATTTTGAGACATGTACAATAAATCCCCAAAAATTCCTAAAAAAAGTCTCATTTTCTGAAGTCACAATTAGATGTAACCCCTTAATATACCCGGTACCGATGTATAAAAAAAAATCTACCATAATATTTTTTTCAGAATGGCAACAGTACAAAATATAAAGATAACCACCAGTTGCAGAAATCTTCAACATGTACCAAAACCTACAGTTCGATATTGACAACTAACCTTAGTATACCTCCACCTCCCTTTCCGACGTTTCTACCACCGGTACCAGAAGTTTCATTAGACGAAATGGCAAGAGCTTTGCAATGCGCTCAAACGCTGAAAACTAGAATCTCAAGAATAAACGAAGAACAAACCAATGAATGTACATTAACATTACCAGAAGAAGAAGAAGAAATTACAATAAAACAATCGAATGATGACATCAAAATAATGTACTTAAATAGGGACCTGTTGTCATTGGTTGAAAATATAAAAGGTTGGGGTAAAGAATTTCAACCTGCTCAACTTCCAATGGGAAATTCGAGAATGTACTTTGAGAATAGATCCCTTTACCATCGACTAACTCCTAATTCAAGTTACGATCAGTTTGTCCAAGAATGTTGTGAAAACTGTGAATTTGTATACCCTGTATAAATCTATGTGATTATTTTTTATTATAAGTTTTAAATAATTTAATTGAGTACTCAAATTTTAAAGTATTATATATTATTGAATTTTAAAAATACCATATCGGTGATAAGACTGTTAAATTAATTATTATTTTATTTTAAATGTACAATTTTAATATGTGTTTTATGGTTAACGTTTTATATGGATTAATAAAAAAATATATATTTCATAATTATTTTTTTTAATGCACCCCCTCATTGGTTATTATATTGCCAACAGTGTTGCAGAAAAATCCGATTTTGTATTATTTATTTTAATCGTATTTGAGAATAAACATTAACAAAATAAAATGTTAAAATTTAAAAAACAAACTATATTTGCGGACTTGGCTTCTAGGTGTAAGCCGCGTCGATTTGGTCGTGTTATCGGCCAACGTTTCGTCACACATTGCAGTGGACACTTACACCCAGAAGCCAAGATCCATAAAGAGTTACTTGTTTTATTAGTAACATGAGTTCATGAGAATTACAATAAATAAGCCCATCAATCTATAAAAAAAAACACAGTATATCTTGCTCTTAAATAGTCCAAGACTGGTACCAGTACCTTATAAATTCTTTGAGTCGAGCAATGATCCTTGTCCCTCCCCTTTCCCCTGTCACTCGGTGCCACTGTATTATACAAAACGGATTATCTGTTCGTTAAAATCTTCTGATAAAGGATGCTGAAATAAAAATCGATATTCGTTTTTGTTCTACGGACAAAGTTTCATTGTAAAGCAAAAGCTTTTACAAATCTATTGTGCAAGGGTGTATATGTATAGTCTATACCCTCATGGATTCACACCAGTGCATCAAAAAATGTTATTTGATACCTCCGGTACTTTAATTGCCATTAAAATGTTAAACTGAATAATTTAAAAATTTTAAAATACAATTACAGCTATCACAAACTCATTGTCAGGATCAAGCAGGGACGTGTCGTGCTATGATACAAAGAGGGGCGGCATAAGAAACGAAATCAAAATACAATTTGAACTATTAAATAATTAATAAACTTGTTGTAGATTTTATAATCTCCTTTAAAAATCATTGGTGAAAAATATTAAAAATAATTTATTGAACCTTTTAAAAATATATGGTTACCGGTTATCCCATAAAAAGGTTCGCATTCAGATTCAAGTTCATTGACTTTGAAATTTAGTGATTCGATTCGGGTTCAGGTTAATGAGAAATACGGGTTTTTTCGGGTTTCGGGTTCGGATTCAGGTTCAAGTCCCTGGAAGAAATATTTAAGGAGCGGCATTTTACATTTTTCTTCATTGTAATATCATTAATTACACCTTATCTCAGAAACATCATTAGTAAAAAAATTCAATAGCAAAAAAAATAATTTAAATTTTCAATTTAAAAAAAAATTTATCGCCGAAACTATGAGGCTGTAGATCTTGAAGTAAAAACAAATCGAATCGTTCAAAAATTAAAATACATGTCTCCAAAATATTGAGTTTTTATAGAAAATATGAAATTGAGGATTTTTATTTTTTCAGAAAAAATCGCCAAAACGAATTGTTAGCCATTTGGCTTCTGGTCGCAAACCATTTCCTGATCGAACTCGCTACTGTCTGATCCACGAGGCCGATATTTTACATACTTGTATAACGTCATTGTATTTATTTACAAGCATGACAAAATATTCGTGCGGGGGTGAGAAACGAGAGCAACTTGGGGGTGGGGGGGGGGGGGGAGGGAGAGAGACGCAGGATTGTTAGGTCGAGGAATTGTAGAGTCGGCCGGCTTTTGTCTCTATTTCTATTGTAGATAGTTGCTGCTTGCATTGTTTCGGCTCAGAACAAAAATGTCCCGCCGGTTGGAAAAAAGAAAAAAAAACATTACATGAAGATATCATCGCTGTTGTATACCCCCCCCCCCCCCTCATCAAACACAGGGCCGGCGTAACGGTATTTTGTGCCCTGAGCAGTGCCGAATTAAGACATGTAGCAAATATTATACAGTGACGTCAGTAGGGGGGAGGGGTGACTCCCAGGGCAGAAATTGATAATATAAATAAAAATTTTAAAACTATCAAAATAAATTAACGTCTATCCAAAACATTTTCATATAAACTGTCCGTACTTATAAATCTTCTCATATTTTATATCATACTAGCGCATTCGACCCGATGTTACCTGGGGATATGAATTTAATCTGTAATAAACCTATTAAACATTATTTTCACTTAACGCGCTAATTATTTACGCAGTGTACTTTTCTGACTGAAATTTACGTAAAATATCCACAAATTATACACCAAAACCTTCCTCTTGAAACATTCTATCCATTAGTGAAAACTGGAATAAAATCCGTTCAGTAGTTACTGAGAAAATAAAAACCGAATATACAAAATTATCTATTCAAATTAATAAGTACTCACTTTACCTATTTTTTTTCTAAATTCGCCGCCCCTAGCAAAGTCCTACTCTGAGCGGGCGCCTCCTTTGCCCCCCCCCCCCCCTCTCGATACGCTACTGGTAACTACACCTTAGTTCACACAACGTTTGATAAAAGTATTAAAAAATATATTGATTTCGCTTTCAGACAGTTGGACATTTTAATGTTGTACTTCAAGAAAAGGAAAAACTTTTCTGCTATGGGACAGGCCCTATAGTCTTACCTCAACCCGGTTCTGTACTACTCCTATCTCGCTTTAACTGCCCCCCCCCCCTACCCACTACCCCCCCACTACCACGGCGCTATTGTGAGGCCCGCGAACAAAAGTTACACATTAAAAACAAAGTGAGTTACATAATAGCGATTCCCTCTGTATATGTGTATTGTTGTCCATCTTTTGAATTGAATACTATTATAAGCACGACCAGGGTTGCTAAAAGTGATCCGCGGTATTCAATCAATTTACAAGCCAAAATACAGGCTGATTTAAAACTTTTACAAGCTTAAATAGTCAAAATATCGGTATAGAGAACCATACATGACTTCCATGTTCTTTAATATCTTTTTAAATAATTTTTAACATATGAAAAATTTCAATAGGATTTGTCAGAAATCAAACTCACCTTTGTATTATATTATTTCCTAATGTCAAAAACATAATACACATTCGTAGAATAACTAATTTGACAATTTGAATTTAGTGTGACATATTAATTAGTATTTAAAATTCAAATTTTGCGGGTGGTTTTCGACCCTTCAATAGCTGTTTAGGCACGTACAAATAATAAATGTCCCTTAGGTTCAATTGAACTATAAATGTATCAAATCTTATCAAAATAAGTGAGATAATACTCGCAACGTTCACTTTTAAGACGATAAAAATTTCGAATATTTTCAATAGGTCTGGAGTATTCACTGATACAAACATTTTCCCCAAAAATTCTACATCCAGACACACAGACACACGCACAGCCGCCATGCGGAAATCAACTTTTCTTTACGTTTTGAGAGTAGTACAATCAGAATCTGCTCTTATCTCATACTTCCATTTCATTTGGAATATGGAAGTAAAAAATTTGCGATTTTCACCGAAAACCATTTCTCATAAGAAATGAGAGAGGTTCTTTAAAAAAATTTTTTTTATGACGAGAGTAGATTCTCAAAAAAGAATAATAAATAACATAAAAATTGTATTATTAATTACTTAAGTAATACAAATTAAAATGACTTTTTAAAAATAAGTACAATTTCGTCACGATTACATTAGACATATGTGTAACATTTTCAGATCAACAAGGAAAGCATAGGGGGTTGGGGGGGGGATGAGAATAAACCTTGTCGCAATCAATCTAACCCCACACGGGGAACGTTTTTTGTGTGACGACAAGCGGTGCAGGTTTTCAATCTCGTACAATAATGCCGATCATCTGACATGCGAAGAAGTAATTTCAACTGTTGTTGTTATACTCCCCCACATTCACTCGCTGTAGATGCATACAAATACAAGTTGTGGACAACGCGGTACTGATATGATGACACTATATGCAGGGTAAAACATTAAATACTCTAGCGGATTCGTTCCTTTCATATCAAATTCTTTCCATACATTTTTATTATAGAAAATGTCAATTGTTATACATTCTTAATACGTCCCTGGCCTAATTCAATATAAATTATATGTTACTAATAAAACAAGTAACTCTTTATTTAATCAATTAATTACCAAAGTCCGCAAATATATTTGTTAATGAAATAATCGTCAAATTTGAAACAATGTAAAGCAGTTGCTATGATAATATAATAATTAATAATTAGTTTAAATGTCCACCATTTTGACACCTATTGGCCTCATGTCATCAAATCACGCTGTAAGACAGTTAAATGTATATAGATTAATATTCAGAAATGGTAGTAATCAAATATCAACACATATTTCTAATTCAGTACATTTAATTAAAAATTTACCATTACTGGGGTCCTTGCCAAGACTGGTACCACTACCTTATATTTTTTAATATCAAAGCATGCAAATGAATAGGATAATTTAAAATTAATAGTAGAGATGTGAAACCGCGGGCAAATTGTAATATAAAAATATAATTATGCATATTCTCCAGAAAATTTTTAAAAATAGTCATATATATAAATCTTGCACATAACATTTTCCAAACAATAAAAACTATATCTAGTTGCAACCACCCCTTTCACAACTAAGCCATAAATAACAGAAGACCATATAACTGTCAGTTGTATTATCAACAGTGGATATTTTCTAATATCTAGATTGAATAATTTCAATAATACCAAACGCTCCCTAGAAATGTCGCCACCGTGAATTGGGGTGGGTTAGTGAGAGGGTGTTTACACCGCAGTCTGATTACCCTCTTGTGAGAGACTGCAACTACCCCAATATGACTTCATTACATAGCTAGTGTACATATGTTTTAAACGCCCCTAGATTGGGTTAGGTTACATAAACTTCAATTAATCTGTTTTTATATTTGATTTGCATTTTTTATGCCATTGATTTTGTTGTTTTTTTTTGCTTCCTCGTAATATCGAAGATACGAGAAGCTTTGTGATTGTTTTAAAATTAGACAAAACATTTTAAATTGATCTCCCCTTTTTAGGTCAAAACAAAAACTTTTTATTCCGTGTCTGTCTGTCTGTGTGTCTGTCTATCCCCTAAGTCCTTGTCACACGCATAACTCATGAACCACTGAACCTATATTAATGAAACTTGGTTGGATGGTTGTGTCTGGCTTGAGGACGGTCCCATTTAAAAATAATCAAAATCGTGGTAAGGGGGAGGGGTGACATCCCAAAATATTTATTTTTTCAAGAAATCTGAAGAACGACACATGTTACGTAAAAATTTTATAGAATCTTTTTTGTAGAGCTTTCAATTTCCTATAATATAGATCTACAACGTTTGTTGTAAAATATTCCCTTACAGATATTTCCAACTATCAAGTTCATGAGTTCAGGGGACAGTCGGACACGGAACGAAAAGTGTTTGTCTTGACCTGAAACGGAAAGATTTAAAATTCTGAAATCAGAGAACATTTTTTTTGTCTCATTCTAAAACGACCACAAAGCTTCTCGTATCTTCGATATTGCGAGGAAGCAAAATGTCAGCTACGTTAAATATGATACAAAGTAATCAAGTCTCCTTCACCCTACACTCGTTACTCAGCGATATCTACCTAAGATCAGCTATAACTCGACATACATCGTCATTACAACAGTGCCCCTTTATTTTTATGAGTATTCTTATCATAATGAGCCGTGAATGTAACGCTGTGCAACATCTTCATTACATTATGTCACACTGTGGCACTCGTTAAATCGAAATTTATATCACATCGATCGGTAGTTATCGAGAAATGCTGTTGCAAATGTTGTAACTACACGTTGATGGGTATTTACAAAAAAAGAGGCAAGAATAAACAGAAATTTGTATAAAAATATAATTAAAACTCAAATTTATTTATATTTGTTCTGGTTAAACCAACGTTTCTCAACCTTTTAGTATTTGCGACCCAATTTTCAATCAGAATTTTCATTAAATTTTCTCCAACATAAATTTTGAACATAAAAATAGTAATGAAAATAGCAATTGATGCACGTTAATGATTTCGAAGACGGGGGGGCCCAAAGATGGCGATTACACATTTACAGAGAGAGAGTATCACACAATGGGTATGCCGCCGCCATCATCTATGCTATTTTCGAAAACAACTGACGAGCACAATAGTCACTTGTTTTGCGCGCGCTTTGGATATCAGAACAATGCGACTTTAAACAAGAGACCCGGTCCCCCGGCCCCGCCACTTCGTGCTTTCTATTGTAAAACACGGTGTGGTATCTGCGGTTAGCCATATCACACGTTGTTCGGGTGTCCATGTGACAAAACTCATTTGTTTATTGATTCCAGCAGAAATAACAAAATATATCGCTACTTTACTAATAATTTTAAATTTGGTCGTGTTATCGGCCAACGTTTCGTCACACATTGCAGTGGGCATCTTCAGAAGATGTCCACTGCAATGTGTGACCAAATCGACGCGGCTTACACCCAGAAGCCAAGATCCATATACAAAATCACCGCGGAAGTCTCAAGACTTGTATTAGTTAAATGCAAATCGATCTTAACTTGAAAATTTGTAATACCCAGTTTTTTTTCAACGTATAAAATCAGTTTTTTGTATAAATAATTCAAAATATATTGGTTAACTATGAAAAAAATTATTTAATAAATTCAAGATCAGATAATTCCAGTGACGCCGGAGCCTGAAGGGCAGGGGGGCGGTTGCCCCTCCCCCACTCCCCAAAATTTGGATCCTATTTTTAAGGGCGGATTTGAAGTGACGTGCAAATATAAAAATCTGTTTTTTGTACACTGAACTCCAAAATTAAGGGATCACTAATTTTTTTCGTTATTTTCAGGTATTTTTGAATGGCTGAATCTCCGCGAAAAATGATCGTAGAAAAGTTTCAAACCTTAAACATTCTAGTCTTATAAACATCCTTTATTTGATTTGACCAAAAAATTTCTCAAGTCCTGTAGAATCTCTCAAAATTGATATACATTTAAAAAAAAATTTATTCGGAAACTAGAATGTTCAAACTTTAAAAACTTTTAAAACCCATTTTTTACAGAGATGCAGGCATTCAAAAATACCTAAAAATATTCAAAAAATTTAGTGATCCCTTAATTTTCGAGTTGTGTAATTTTTTTACTCTTAAAAATTCTTTAATTTTTGTAAAACGGACTTTATTTTAGATATTTTTTTCTACACAATTCTTTACAACATTATTTTGTTCAATATTGAACGGTTTAGACAGCGTACTGCAAAAGAGCGCACTGGCGGCAAACTTTTTTCTGACTTGATTTAATATTATCGTCACTGCTTAACGTAACAACCTGGCCAGAGAACGTACCTATGAATTAAAAAAAAAACACGTAAATCGGATAAGATGGTTCTCGAGTGATAAGCGCACTAACAGACAGACAGACATATATAGATGTATAGGCATTTTTAATGACTAGGTACCTAAAAAACATGATGATTTTGATATGTATAAAATATTCATCGCCCTTTTCTATGAAAATGCTAGGAAACATCTGGACAATATGTACCAAATATACAATATCGTGGTAGTACACCCATTTCTATGAGACGCACGAATATCTGATCATATTCACTGGACTCTATGACCGGTATATAACAATTGTCTGCAAAGGCACCTATTGCTATTGTCATTCCAATTAATTTATGTAGTGACGCTGGACACCGGTCTATAATTAAATTTTATACAACGGAAGACTCTTGACTTTCGGTTAGAAAAGTTTCAACAGTTTTAACCCGCTCCTTCTATTGTATGGTCTCCTGCTTTTGTTGTCCAGGAAAATTTGTCTCAAATCATTGATACTTTTCATATGCCAAAGCGATCAACTGCAGTTTTCAAACAAAACATAAATTAACTCGATTTTTTTTTATTTATATCTGAATTATTTTTTTGGGAAAATGTTTGTCTCAGTGAGTACTCCAGATCTATTGATTTTGGTGCTAATCGGATTAGGGGTTTTAGAAATATTCGAAATTTTGTAAATTTTATCGTCTAAAAAGTGAACGAGTTTTTTTGATAAGATCTGGCCTGGCGCCCCGGGCAGTCGCCCTGGTTCAACCCCCCCCCCCCCCCTAAAGCCGGTACTGCTTTATATAATATTTACAATAGGTTATATTTATACATTAAATAAACAGTAGGTACTTGAAATTATTCTAACAAATAATCCAACAATTGAGTATGATATTGAAAGCAAATTCTTGAAAGGAAAATGTAAAAATAACCGTATAAAAGGCTTCGTATGTATACTCCGTATGATATCAAGTATACATCTATGTATGATACAAGCTGATTTTTAAGTCTTTATTTTTTAAATTTATAAATTAAATCCAAATACAACAGTTTTTCTTAGCGTAATAATATTTACTTCGAAAATTTATAACTTTTATCTAAAAAGTTAATGTTGCGAGTATTATCTCACTTATTTTAAATTTTTAATTTTAGATACTAATTAATACGTCACTAATTTATTTATTAGTTATTCTACGAATGTGTATTATGTTATTGACATTAAAACTAATATTTATAATACAAAAGTGAATTTTATTTCTGACAAATCCCATTGAAATTTTTCATATATTAAAAATTATTTAAAAAGATATTAAAAAACATGGAAGTCATGTATGGTTCTCCATACCGATATTTTTCACCAAGTTACTAATTTTTTTAGCTGAAACTGTCGTTTTGAATATATATTCAACACTGATTGTAAAAAATGTTCTTTATAATACCCGATATAGAAATGATTTAAACTTCCAATAATATTACAAAGATTCTATGTAAGAAATTTAATAAAATGTTTAAGAGAGCGTTTTTTGACACACGAATTGCATATATTTTTGCACACACTGTATACATATGTATGTATGTAATTCAGCTATATGTGTAGCCTTTAGAAAATGTTATGAATAAGGGTAAATTGTTGCCACAATACTGTCTTTGAAAATCGGCTTGAATAGCGTTAATTTAGAATAGCACAGATTGTCGTAAAAATGCTAGTGAAGGAAAGCTCTCAAATACTATGTTTTATGTTTATTTTCTATATTCTGAATACATTGTAAACTTTGTGAATTGAAACAAATTTGTTTGCATAATTCCGTGAAAAAACTTATGTAGGTGTTGGATCAATGAAGCGACTAGAGACTTTATATCGTAACAAATTGGCTTACTGTATCTGATTTTTAACTAATAGGCATGATGCCAGTAACTAAATATCACTGAAATTATGATTTTAAATAATGAAATAGGTTTAAAAGATTCAATATAATTTTTGTTAAAATAAAAACATAAAATACAGCAATCCGCCATGTTTGATGATACACCAATCATTATTATATGCTCTGTTTATAAATTATTTTGTGATTTTAAATTATCAATTTGCTCAGTTTTGTGTTAGGCGGCTATTACACTATCAAAGAAATGTGATAAAATTTCTTTGATCAAAGAAATATGACAGTGTAATAAGTCAACTTTTATAATATTTACTTTAATAATATTTCTATGATCATAGTTAATGACAATCTCTTATATTTGATCAAATGTTTTTTGATAGATAAATCAAAATGGCGACTACCAAGTTATCACTGACAGTTACAGTTAATATATTAATATCAACATAATCCAGTATTATATGATAATCTTCTTATTGATTATAAAAACTGCAATACACGGTTGTAAATTCAAACCTCGATCGCGTCAACTGACGAATATCCACACATTGATTATCAAAATGCACCAAAAAAGAAGAAAATATCACTAGATAATACTAAGAAAATATTATCAAATATTTTATGTAGTGTAATAGAACAAAATCTCGTATTTTATCAAAGAAATATGATCAAATCTTTGTCAAAGATGTTTGACATATTTATTTGATATGTGTAATAGCCGCCTTACCAAAACTAAAACCGAGAAACGTTAGCGATGGAACAAGGATTTATTATTATGTTGACAAGGAGTGTTTACATAGGCGTGACGTCACAAATGCGCCATGACACCTGCGAGCGTTTTGGCGTCAAATTCAAAATTAGTTTTAAAAGGGTTAGAACCTATCAAACAGTACAGGAAAAATAACCTATCTATCCTATAATTTAATTTTATTTGAGAAAATCTAACCAACACTATCCCGGTAAATATTAACAATCACAAGCAATGCCTAAAACTGGTAACAATGGATATTGTTGTATGTCCATTGTTAGGACGGAAGTGCGGGTAGCTATCTGCAGACGTGTTATTATTATAAAGCATAATTATATCATTATTATTGCAGTGTCGGCTTCAAGCTAGACGTACCTTTTGTTTACGGTATAATTGAACTTAAAGTGTTTATATATTCCTCATATGTGGAGTAGGGAACGAAGATTACATTGCAGTAAAGTAATAAACGATTTATAATATAGTATATAATATAATATAGTAATAGGTCCCTAATCCTTTGCCCACCGCTGGGCGTCAACGATAAAAATTAAGTTTTTTTTTTTTAATATTTAGTAACGAATTTGAAAATAATTATTTCTTTAACAATATAATAGGTAACGTACTGGCACCAGTTATGTCCGCTATAAGAACAAGATTTACTGTTTTTGTGATTGATGGGTTTCTTTTTTGTAATTCTCATGAACTCATGTTACTAATAAAATAAGTAACTTTTTATTTTATCAATTTAATTACCAAAATCCGTAAATATAGTTTGTTTTTTTAAATTATAGCCTTTTATTTTGTTTATGTTTTTTCTTCAGTAATGGATAAAGTAAAACCAGTAATGAGCACGCAGTGATGGACACTTGCTAATGATAAGTACTACGACACAAAATAATCGTCAAATTTGAAACAATGTAAAACAGTTGCTATGATAATATAATAATTAATTAATAAATTATACTAATAATTAGTTTAAATGTCCACCATTTTGACACCTATTGGCCGATTGTCATCAAATCACGCTGTAAGACAGTTAAATGTATATAGATTAATATTCAGAAATGGTAGTAATCAAATATCAACAAATATTTCTAATTCAGTACATTTAATTAAAAAATAACCATTACTGGGGTCATATCCAAGACTGGTGCCAACCCAACCCCATACTCGCATAGGAGTCAAGAAATTTACGATTTTGTTTATATAATGAATAAAAAAAATATTTCTTCCCCTGTCTAAAAGTGCACTTTTTTAAATGCACATTAAGAAGAGCCCTGCAATGTCTGACGAAACGTTGGCCGATAACACGACCGAATCGACGCGGATTACACCCAGAAGCCAAGATCCATATATGGAACAGAACAGGATTTGTCATTATTAATACAAAAGTGAAGCATTTTAAAATTGTATTATTTGGTAAAAACCATAAACTATAAAACTTTATTAATACGGATCTGTACGTTATAAATAATTTAAAAACCAACACTTAGTCATTATAAAACTCAGAACATATCGTTAACATACATTAAATTACAGAACCCTCTTTCACACCTTCGTAAATACATATATAATTATAATTTTCAGGAGCCATTAAATACAGACGACACCAAATAAAAAGCAAATATTTCTCGTGCCAGATCCTGCGGAGCTGTGAAAGCTTTCCGGGTTATGAGGGGGTAAGGGGGGGGGGGGATGTTGTACGGACATCCAGCGTCGAGAGCATTACAGTAAAAGCTTACACTCATTTCCATAACTGCTCTTAGATGCGTTGATGGGCATATATTTGTGGTAGGTATCAGAGAAAAACTGCAGACATATTTATGTGAATGATGTTACCACTCTAGCGGTGATACTTATTGGTGACAGAGTTTAATGTTTGTACTGTGGTGTCTCTGATTCATCCAAACGATGTTCAGACAATTCTTAAAAACAGAATAGCTACATAAGATACAAAATATGTCAAATTTCAAGTTTCTATGATAATATAATAATTAATTAATTATACTAAAAATTAGTTTAAATGTCCACCATTTTGACATCTATTGGTCGATTGTCATCAAATCACGATGTAAGACAGTTAAGGTAGTTCCAGCATGAAATCACTTTTCGACAGATTTGGCCGAATTTTTTTTCTCGGGTTTATAACAACTTTATTTATGAATTCCTAAAATTTCATAATTTTTGGCCGTTTAGATCGCGAGATATTTAAAGACAAAGTTCGCGATTTTGAGGGTCATGTCCCATTTAAAGCATGTAAAATGTCCGGTCTCTCCAACTATTTTTTATTATATTAAAAAATTCACTCGACAGAATTGGAAAAAAAACTAGGAGAGTGTTGAGAAATGATTTTCGAATAAGTTAAAAAAATAAAAATAGCACCTCGCCGTTTTATTATCAAGATGTAATAATTAAAAAAATTAATTTTCGATCCATTTCCAACCTGTTCACTCAACAGATTATAGTGATCTGGCAACGCTGTGCGCAACGCTCTCTGAAATAGTGTAGAATAAAAACGCGATACTATTTGTACATACTGAGACCATAAACAAAAATACATAAACACTCAGAGCAACGTTGCCAGATCACTGAAACTAACCATATGTAATTGTATGTGTGAATGTCTGTGTGCCGAGGCTTCTAAATTTTTATCTATAGTAAATTGTCTGATTATACTATACCACGCTGGAACTACGTTAAATGTATATAGACCTCAAATATCAACAACAATCAATATATCAAAGCAGCGGTTCCCAAACAATGCGACACACAAACAACTATAATAAATTAATCCACTGATACATTTGATTTGACCATATCATAACAGAACACTATTAAAACAGTCGATGGTTAGATTTACGAGCTTCCGCGATGGCCGCTGCGGCATTTCCGGTTCCGTAATGCAACGGCAATGCAAAATATATAAAAGCTATACCATTGTTGCAATAATTATGACAATCATTGACTGTCCATCACAGAGCTATTGTTAAATGCACTAGGCAGGTATTATATCTCATTGTTTTTGTTCCGCCTATTGTGATGTTCTACAACAGAGGTACCCAACAGTTGCGTAGCATGAAGTTATTGGTTAGCAAACAAACGCAGCTTCGACTTCACATTCCACTCGTATTGCTTCCTCGCAATATCGAAAATACGAGAAGCTTTGTGATCGTTTTAGAATGAGACAAAAAAACTGTTCTCCGATTTCAAAATTTTAAGTTGATCTTTTCAATTCAGATCAAGAAAAACACTTTTCATTCCGTGTTTGGCTGTCTGTCTGTCTGTTTGTCCCCTGAATACTTGTCACACGCATAACTCATGAATCACTGTACCGATATTAATGAAACTTGGTTGGATGGTTGGGTTTGGCTTGAGGACGGTCCCATTTCAAAATCATCGAAATCGTGTGTTTGTAAAGCATTCAATTTTCTATAATATAGGTTTACAACTTTTGTTGTAAAATATTCCCTTACAAAGATTTATCTCAATTTATTTTTAAAAATCGTGTATTGTTTTTTTAAATTGATATTTACTTTGACATTTGCATAAATTTAGATTAAAACTGTCAATAAAAAATTAAAAATATTACGAAAAAATAATTAGGTGCGTCTTAAGAAAAATTTCGAACTAATAACCTAACTACTTTTCTACAAGGAAGCCCTGTGCATTTACTTGGCATATGTTTTTTGAATTTATATTTAAATTAAGCCCATCCCCCCTCCATCACCCATCTAATAAACAACATATATATATGCAACACACACATTAAAAAATAATTTCAATACAACACCTTCAAAGATCAGAGAAAAGCAATTTTTAAATACACCACAATCAAATGAACAAAACGATGAAAAGAAATCAAAGAACACACACACACACACAAAATACAAGAATACTTCCAAGGTGGTAGTAGTATAAAATGGCGTTGGGGGTGGAGGGGGTAGAGGAATTGCGACTAAACTGGAGAGAGGGGGGGCTGGAGACTATGACGACAACAATCGGCCTGATACATTGTGTGTGTTTGCGCGAACCCCCTATCCATTGTTGCGTCTTTTACCACCCCCCCACCCCCATCCCCTCTTCTCCTCCAACATACAATACACTTACACAAAACAACTCACTGTAAGCTTTTATTATTCCCAAATAGAGACGCTTTCACACACAGACATGCATATATATATATAAATATATTTAAATATACCTATTTTGTAGGGGTTTTTTTTAGGTCAAAATATTAATTAAAGAACTAAACCAATGTTCAAATCATTTTAATTAATAGCGCTTATTTTAATTTTCAACATTTTTGTCTTCATCAGAAATTAATAATTATCCCTATAAGAAATCATAAACATAAGTAAGTAACATAAGCAAATGAACAAGATATTCATAGATATAAACATATTTTTTTTTTACTTACAATTTAAACAGTAATTAGTGTGACCATATGTATGTAGTAAAAGATGCATATTACATCAAAAAAAATTTTTTTTAAATATTAAAAAGTACCCATTCTTGTACAAAAGACTAAAAATATGTAAATGTGATATCCAACAGATAAAACAATATATAAAAAAACAATTTCTTTAAAACATTAAAACTTAAAAATTTAGTTTAAAAACGTTAAAAATAAATAAAATTCGTATCACATTGTATCACATGTTGAAAAGTATTTATACTAAGATAAAACTTAATTAAACAAGAACCATCAATTGTTTTTACTTAAAACTAGTTACAAATTTATTATACAAACATGAAAAAAGAAATAAAATTACTAGTGTTTCAATGAAAGAAAAGCACTAGTATTACAAACTTAATTATATTTATTACATCTATGGAAAACAAAAATCTTATCTATGTTAAATGTCAATTTTAAGTACAAGGTAACCTAGAAAGAATTTTTTAAAAATTTTAAAAAGAGAGAAAAAAAGGGAACAAAAACCAACAAAATCAAACTAAAACATATACCTAATCAAACAAAAATGAAAAAAGTTAAAATTAATAGAAAAACCAAAAAATGGCATACAATACAAGCAAAAAGAAACGTGGAAAGAAGAAGAAAGAGGAAAAAAGAAAATTTATTTAATTAAATTTAGATATGATTCTTTGAGGTGATTAAGATTTTCTCTAGAGTTAAGACATTTAGGTTCTTTTAAGATATGTAACGATTCACTAAGTAATCTTTTTTTTAAAATAGGCTGAAAATCTAAAATTTCAACATCACCATATTCAACTTCGTGACCAGTCTGTTGTATATGGGTACGAAGTGCAGTAACTTCATTTTTAGCATATTTATGACTGTTGATTCTCTTTTGCAAGTATTGTTTAGATTGCCCTAAGTAAGAATAATCACAAGAACATTTAAGTTTATAAATAACGTTAGAACATTTCATCTTATCAGTTTTATTTTTTAATTTAGAAAAAAAAATTTTTGTAGTATACTTATTTTTGTTTATCATTTTTATATTATGTCCAGAAACAACTCTTTTCATTTTTTCAGATAAAATAGGTATATACGGGAAAGAAAAATATATTTGATCATCATAAGAGTAATTGGAATTATCTGCAACAGCCAAACTTTTACTATTTTTATTATGTCCATAAAGTATACTTTTGAGTCTATTATTTATAGTGTTTTTAAGAAAATTAATGGGATAACCATTTAATAAGAAAATATTGTAAACTTTGTTGAGTATTTGACTTCTATATTTAAAATTAGTGAATTTAATTGCCCGGTCTAAAATAGCAGTAATAACATTACGTTTATGTTCAATAGAGGAATTAGAATTGTAGTTCAAATATCTAGCAGACCAGGTAGGTTTAGTATACCATATGGTTTCAACTTTATTATGTTTGTTAACCAAAATTTTTATATCTAAAAAACTAATTTCTCTATTTTGATTTTCAAGTTCATAAGAAAATTGTAATCTATCATGAAAAGAATTAAAGCTATTGCATAAAGTTTCAATTTTATCCGAAGGTATTGCTGTAATGATGTCATCAACATATCTTTTAAAAAAAGGAATCTCATAATCTACATTTTTCAAAACAGACTCTTGTAGTTCGTTCATAATAATATCAGCCAAAACAACAGATAGAGATGAACCCATAGGTGCTCCATAAATTTGTGAATAAAATTGATTTTTAAACTGGAAATATGACGTATTGCAACAAAATTTCAAACCATCAATAAAATCGTCCTTCTCAATATTAGTGTATTTTTTTATTTCTTCCCATTTATTAGTGATAATCTCAATAGTAGTATCGATAGGTATGTTAGTAAACAATGATTTAACATCAAGTGAAATTAATTTATATTTATTAGGTATATGAAAATCTTTAATAAATTCATGGAATTCCCAAGAGTCTCTCACGGTATTATTATTAGCAGTAATATTTTTTAAAATATCAGAGAAAAATTTTGACAATTTTTGTTGTGGGCTATTATATGAAGCAACTATAGGTCTGACAGGATTATTTACTTTATGTAATTTTATCAACCCGTAAATTTGTGGAGGAGTACTATTATGCACTTTAAGTTGGTTACTCAAATTTTGATCAATATAACCCATTTCATAAAATTTTTGAATAATGTTATTGTTTCTGTTCTGGAAAATATTAGTGGGGTCTTTATGTATTTTAAGATATGTTTCACCATCATTTAACAGCTCATACATTTTATTATCATAATCTACTTTATCAATCAATACGGTTTTATTAGTTTTATCAGCACGAATCACTTTGATATTTTCATTCTCCTTAAAAAACTTCCTTGCATCAGAAACATCCTTAATTAGAGAACAATTATATTTATTATTCAAAAAATTGTTTTTTTTCATGTTATCCTTGTACTGATTAACATTATATATAAATTTATTTCTAATTAAGTTTTTTTCATTTTCATCTAGGTTGTCAATACCATATTCAAATGAAATAATCATATCATTGATAGGTAGATTATTATTATTATAGGGTAAATTGAAATTTGATCCAAGTTTTAATAAATTGTTAATATTATCTGGTATCTTGTTAGAGGTTAAATTAACAACAAAATTCTCCTCATTGTGTTTAAGAGGGTTAAATTCAATATCTATTGGTAGCTTACAATTATATTTGTTATTATATTTAGAAACATGGTTATTACTTATTATTAAATTTCTATTTTTATTATTATTATAGTTATCTACTATCTGTTTAGAACTATTGATACAATTATTAATATATTGATTTTCATTAACCATGGCTTCAGACTTCAATTTATTAAATTTATTAATGACAACATTAAATGATTTATAATAAGTAAATTGATAAATAGAACTTTCAATGAAAAAAACTTGTTGTAAATCAGATATAGTGAGATATTGTTTTAGCAAACTATGACATTCATTAATACAATTTTTGTTATTTTTTAAATTACTAAAGGTTTCTGAAATTAACAGATTTAATAGCTTGTACTTAAAATTATTTAAAATATTGTTATATCTATGTTTATTGCTATTATTACTTAAAGAAATAAAGTTTTTTTTATTATCAAATTTACTATTCATAAATTTAGGAAAAAGATTATTCTTTTTACAACTTATAAGGAAAAATTTTTTTATATCTAGTCTTGCCTTTGTACTATATAATTTTCTTACTTGTTTCATTCTATCTTGGATGTCTTCATTTTTATATTTGTTGAGTAGAGAGTTCATATTACACTTATCATCCCCAGTGTTTTTTATATTAGTATTCATATATATGACCATCTTGATATTATTTAAATATACCTATTTTGTAGGGGTTTTTTTTAGGTCAAAATATTAATTAAAGAACTAAACCAATGTTCAAATCATTTTAATTAATAGCGCTTATTTTAATTTTCAACATTTTTGTCTTCATCAGAAATTAATAATTATCCCTATAAGAAATCATAAACATAAGTAAGTAACATAAGCAAATGAACAAGATATTCATAGATATAAACATATTTTTTTTTTACTTACAATTTAAACAGTAATTAGTGTGACCATATGTATGTAGTAAAAGATGCATATTACATCAAAAAAAATTTTTTTTAAATATTAAAAAGTACCCATTCTTGTACAAAAGACTAAAAATATGTAAATGTGATATCCAACAGATAAAACAATATATAAAAAAACAATTTCTTTAAAACATTAAAACTTAAAAATTTAGTTTAAAAACGTTAAAAATAAATAAAATTCGTATCACATTGTATCACATGTTGAAAAGTATTTATACTAAGATAAAACTTAATTAAACAAGAACCATCAATTGTTTTTACTTAAAACTAGTTACAAATTTATTATACAAACATGAAAAAAGAAATAAAATTACTAGTGTTTCAATGAAAGAAAAGCACTAGTATTACAAACTTAATTATATTTATTACATCTATGGAAAACAAAAATCTTATCTATGTTAAATGTCAATTTTAAGTACAAGGTAACCTAGAAAGAATTTTTTAAAAATTTTAAAAAGAGAGAAAAAAAGGGAACAAAAACCAACAAAATCAAACTAAAACATTATTTTCTTATTAAATATTTTCTTATTAAATGGTTATCCCATTAATTTTCTTAAAAACACTATAAATAATAGACTCAAAAGTATACTTTATGGACATAATAAAAATAGTAAAAGTTTGGCTGTTGCAGATAATTCCAATTACTCTTATGATGATCAAATATATTTTTCTTTCCCGTATATACCTATTTTATCTGAAAAAATGAAAAGAGTTGTTTCTGGACATAATATAAAAATGATAAACAAAAATAAGTATACTACAAAAATTTTTTTTTCTAAATTAAAAAATAAAACTGATAAGATGAAATGTTCTAACGTTATTTATAAACTTAAATGTTCTTGTGATTATTCTTACTTAGGGCAATCTAAACAATACTTGCAAAAGAGAATCAACAGTCATAAATATGCTAAAAATGAAGTTACTGCACTTCGTACCCATATACAACAGACTGGTCACGAAGTTGAATATGGTGATGTTGAAATTTTAGATTTTCAGCCTATTTTAAAAAAAAGATTACTTAGTGAATCGTTACATATCTTAAAAGAACCTAAATGTCTTAACTCTAGAGAAAATCTTAATCACCTCAAAGAATCATATCTAAATTTAATTAAATAAATTTTCTTTTTTCCTCTTTCTTCTTCTTTCCACGTTTCTTTTTGCTTGTATTGTATGCCATTTTTTGGTTTTTCTATTAATTTTAACTTTTTTCATTTTTGTTTGATTAGGTATATGTTTTAGTTTGATTTTGTTGGTTTTTGTTCCCTTTTTTTCTCTCTTTTTAAAATTTTTAAAAAATTCTTTCTAGGTTACCTTGTACTTAAAATTGACATTTAACATAGATAAGATTTTTGTTTTCCATAGATGTAATAAATATAATTAAGTTTGTAATACTAGTGCTTTTCTTTCATTGAAACACTAGTAATTTTATTTCTTTTTTCATGTTTGTATAATAAATTTGTAACTAGTTTTAAGTAAAAACAATTGATGGTTCTTGTTTAATTAAGTTTTATCTTAGTATAAATACTTTTCAACATGTGATACAATGTGATACGAATTTTATTTATTTTTAACGTTTTTAAACTAAATTTTTAAGTTTTAATGTTTTAAAGAAATTGTTTTTTTATATATTGTTTTATCTGTTGGATATCACATTTACATATTTTTAGTCTTTTGTACAAGAATGGGTACTTTTTAATATTTAAAAAAAATTTTTTTTGATGTAATATGCATCTTTTACTACATACATATGGTCACACTAATTACTGTTTAAATTGTAAGTAAAAAAAAAATATGTTTATATCTATGAATATCTTGTTCATTTGCTTATGTTACTTACTTATGTTTATGATTTCTTATAGGGATAATTATTAATTTCTGATGAAGACAAAAATGTTGAAAATTAAAATAAGCGCTATTAATTAAAATGATTTGAACATTGGTTTAGTTCTTTAATTAATATTTTGACCTAAAAAAAACCCCTACAAAATAGGTATATTTAAATAATATCAAGATGGTCATATATATGAATACTAATATATAAATATATATATATATGTATATAAACACATAGACGCACGCGCGGGTATTCACTAAATAATAAAACATAAATAGACAATACACATATTTACCGATACAGAAGCGCTCTCGGTGGGTGTGTGTGTGTGTTGGGTGGGTATGTGTGGGTGTGTGTGAGAGAGAGAGCGCGGTGTTCATTCACACACATAGGGCCCTTTATGATTCACTGTAGACAACAATAGAGCGGAATGTTGAGCGCCATTCTTATATTATGGAGTCTCTCTGTATATTGTACCCTTTTCTTTTATTTCACTGAGAAAGTGTGACGTTTCTTGTACAGAAGCAGGTACAGCAGGCGCGGGATTGTGCGTGTTGCCCGCGGAATTGATTTTCTATATTTTTATAATTTAATATAATATGAGGAGCAGCAGAACAAAATCGGATAAATTGCAAATTTTTACAAAATGTAACTACCCTATTTTCATGTATTTTTTTAAACTTATGGTACATACACAGTGTATTCCATGTTGATTAAGACATAGGAAATTTAACATGGGGACAATTAGAAATGTTGTAGTAGCCTTTGGTCAAATTGGTACATTTTGAAATGCCGCTTCGAAACTAACTGATAAATTTTAAATTAATCAACAGTATTTTGTTTTTAACAATAAAATACATTAATGAAATTAAAGTAAGCATCCTAGATAAAATTATATTAATATTTTTTGGCGGAATGACTATTTTATTAAATTTTGTGGCGGCATTTCAAAATGCACCAATCACACATCGTTAATCAGATTTTGGCACCCCAGATGACGTATTTGCTTCTACTCGCGCCGGATTGCAAGGTTATATTTGTTATAATTGGGCACATCATTCCCCCTCTCTGTGGCTTAAATATAAAAGTGTCGCTGACTTTATTTTAAACCTTTTTATTCTACACAATTCTTTAATACATTATTTTGTTATACAATATTGAACGGTTTCCGCAGCGTATTGCAAAACAGCGTGCTGGTGGCAAACTTTTTTCCGACTTGATTTACTATTATCGTCACTGCTTAGTTGTTATGTTACGAGTACCTAACATAACAAAATGGTCAGATAACGTACCGATGAATTAATAAGGAAACCACGTAGTTCTCGAATGATAAGCGCACTAACGGACAGACAGATAGACATACGTTGAGCTTTATATATATTAAGGAGTAATTAATTACCGTAAGAACCAATTATATCTATAATCAGCAGTGTCCACCATCGGTGCTGGTCACTTTACCTTCCCCCCACTACATTCACACCCCCCACTGCCCGGCCAGCGTCACCGCACCGGAGCGCTTGAACGTTACATCTTTGACGCAGGACAATAGCGCGATTGTTTGACGTGGAAACAAAAGAGGAGACTCCATGATCTAACTGCGCCATCTCCGCGAAAACAATTGCCGCCGCGGCCAACAAAGAACAAGAGAATAAGGCCTCCTCCTAACAATTGTCGTGCGCCGCTCTGTCTGTGTGTGTGTATGTGTGTTATTGCTGCTGCCGCTGCTACAGTTGCAACACTGAAGAACTCAATGTAACATATATACGAATGTTACCGGTTAAGTAGAGTAGTAGATTCTATAACAATTAATCCACTAAATTCATCAATATATTTTGAAGATTTTCTTTAAAAATAGTAAGAATTCTAAAACAAATTGATATGGTTTCTTTAAAACTGATAGGAAGACTTTTTATGAAAAACAGGGATTTTGAGTATATTACTAAACGTATCGAGGGGGGCAAATTGCTAGGGGTGGAAAATTTGAGCAACGAAAAAAAAGCAAAGTTGTAGATTGGGAGCGATAAATTTAAACAAAAACTCTTTAATTTTCATATTTAGTATATATAGTATAGGGGGATAGGGGCGGTAAATTTCCCAATTGCCGGAAAAAACCTACGGTACGCCATATTGCATTATACCTAATTAAAATTTGACACGCGAAATATTACGCAGAAAATTCGTTGTAAAATCTATGCGAACGTACGTTCTTTTTTAAATATTTATTAAAAAGGAGGTGAATCAAACTTATACCATTCGAAAGGTACTGTACCATAGATGTGCACACAAAAAAATCATATGTGTATGTTGGCGTTAAGGCAAGTAAAATAAAGCTCAAATACACACATGATTTCTCCTCTCGCTGTTTATTTATTTCCCCTCGCATCGTTCTACAGCATAGCAATACTCCTAGCGCCACCAAGCTTCTGTCAAACGTAAAGAATATTAAATCAATTCGCGTTCAATTGCAGTGGTTTTATTTGGAAATTTTTGTTGTAAATAAAGTTTTCAATTTTTAATTTATTAATTTTAAATTACAATTATGATTTTCCTTTTTTGTATTTATTATAAAAGGAGGTGAACGGTTAGGTTAGGTTTGTTTAGATTAAGTTAGGTTAAGAATCGTCAAATTTAAAACAATGTAAAGCAGTTGCTATGATAATATAATAATTAATTAATTAATTATACCAATAATTAGTTTAAATGTCCACCATTTTGACACCTATCGGCCGAATGTGATCAAATCACGCTGTAATACAGTTAAATGTATATAGATTAATATTCATAAATGGTAGTAATCAAATATCAACAAATATTTCTAATTCAGTACATTTAATTTAAAAAATAGCCATTACTGGAGCCAGTACCTTATTTATTTAATTTCCATGCCTACTTATCGAAAACCAATTTAGCAGACAATTCTTCATCGATATTTGTTCCGTACGATGGGAGGGAGGGGGAGTTCTGACTCCGGCAGGGGGAGGGAGGGGTGTGGGGGGGGTGTACGGTCCGGGCTTTGAATACCAGGTTAATTGACATGCGGCACAATGGCCGATGATAACAAAGACCGAGAGTATTGTGTAATAATTTGAGAATGGTGTGATGTCATATTGAACCACCAAGAGAGTAAACAAAAGAGGCTGTGGTGTTGTTGAGGAAGAATGCCAACAGTGTACTGGACTACAGATACCGCTGCTGTCGGTCGCTCGGTGAATTACGACAGGACCGGATTCCAATATTTTATCAAATTATTTTTTGACCTGAATAACGTCTAGTGTTTCAGATCAAATATTGGGTGGGCATTTCAGAAACTTGAAGTAAAATTAACAGTATATCTCGACACTCATGTCCGGTATTATAAAGAAGCTAGCAAAATTTGCTAGCTAGCAAGCACTTTCAAATGGGGTATAAATTCTGTACTAGTATCTATGGAATTTAGAGCAGTGACACTTCAACTAATTGTAACACAGTTGGCATCTTTGACCGTACAAAATAATTTTCATAATATCACCACTGTTTTAATACCGTTGGTATTTACCTACAACGCGAAACGTGTCAAAGTCTTCAACAAACTCCAAAAGAACTGTCATATAAGTTTGATATCTCATTTGAAAGTGCTCGCTAGCTAACAAATTTGCTAGCTCCTTTATGATACCGGACATAAGTCTCGTTTATCTGATGTATCAAGTCATATCCAATACTAAGGTCTATAGCCTCATAGTTCTGTAAAAACCTCACTCTCCAGTGAGCTTTAAGCAAAATAAAAAAAAATTGTCAAAAATCGTAGATCTCGATTAGTACATCTGATATTATTTGTTATTTTTTTCTCACTCGAAAATGGCGCCTGTAGGGGGCTCCAAGCAGTATTTTATTTTGTTCCCCCTCTAACTACTGGTTAAAAAAATTTGGTAACGAGGTTTTGATGGAACTACCAACGACAATATCAGTTTATTCAAAATTTGTTAAAAAATTGATTAAAAAGGATTTTATAATTCATAGTCCAACAAAAATAATATTATTAATACATAAATAAATTAAATTTACGTAGTGAATTATTTAGCCATCACGTTATACAGGTATACAATAGTTATTATAACATTAAAAAGCACTAAAAACATTCATGTTCATCTAACAATAAATCTGTCAGACAAACAACAGCTAAAACAACATAATTACACAGGTAACAATGGGCCCGCGACACTAGAAGGAAGGCAGGAAGGTAATGTAAGGTGGCCTAGCCAAGTCACGCATACTCCTACGTATACATATATGTATGTAAGTAAGTTTAGACAGGTGCGGTTAACTCTTAGTCATGTCCACACTCTAATTGTTGTATGAAAAACAGAGATTCAATTTTCAAGAATTTTTTTTAACTAAACCCTCGCAGTTGACCAGATATCTTCAACAAAGTATATAAAGTTTATAATAATATGTAAACAGGTAAAATATAGAAAAAGTACATACAATTTTATTTACATAGATAATTGTATAAAAATATAAAATAATATCTTTGGAGTTTTACATATACAATTTATTTTAATTTTATATAAAAATCTTGAAAATCAAATTTGCAAAAGTAATAATACACATTTTTATACAAAAATCATACAAATGTTTATGTATTTCTTATTTAACATATAAAATATGCATATTAGGTATGTGATTGAAGAAATATATAAGTTAAAGGCACCAGTTATGGCCGCTATAAGAGCAAGTTTCGTTTTTTTAGGATTAATGGGCTTGTTTTTTGTAATTCTCATGAACTCATGTTACTAATAAAACAAGTAACTCTTTATTTAATCTATTTAATTACCAAAGTCCGCAAATATAGTTTGTTTTTTTTAAATTAAAGCCTTGTTTTTTCTCCAGTAATGGATAAAGTAAAACCAGTAATGAGCACGCAGTGATGGACATTTGCTAATGATAAGTACTACGACATAAAATATATAAAAGAAAGAATTGTCAAATTTGAAACAATGTAAAGCAGTTGCTATGATAATATAATAATTAATAATTAGTTTAAATGTCCACCAGATTAATATTCAGAAATGGTAGTAATCAAATATCAATTTCTAATTCAGTACATTTAATTAAAAAATACCCATTACTTGGGTCTATCTAAGACTGGTGCCAGTACCTTATATATTTATTATTTCTTCAACCTTACCCCATACTTCGATTTTAAACCCAACCAACTGTCACAATGCATAATGCATACAAATAATACACACTTTATTGTAAAACACTATTCTTCTATTATACAACTAAAACCATAGAGAAGAATATAAAAAAATTCTCGTCATGCTCAAATATAATTTTATTAATAAACACGGCAACAATGCCATACACATACACGCATGCATTTATAGTATACAGTGCCGAAGTAAGGAAATTTTATGCCCTAAAATTTAGGATCTAAATGAATAAAAATAGTTTTATCAATTTATAAAAGATCAAAATATTTCTAGAGTTTTGTTATAACCAGAGGCGGATTAAGGAGGAGAGGGGGGGGCTTACTTGGCGCCATCCAGTGTTAGGGAGATCCACGCGGCGAGTGAGAGCAAAAAAAATCATTTAGTTCCATTCGAAGAAAGAAGAAACAGCTTTTTAAATATTATTTTGTAGTAGGAAAGTCCATAATTAAAATCAGGGACGTAACTACCACCGGGGCAGCTGGGGTAATGCTAAATCGAAGGAAATGTTAAAATATTAAAAAATATAAAAAAAATAAAAATAATAAAATTAAAATAAAATCAAAAGGGGGTTTTTATTTACATGTCAGGGTTTACAAAAACTAAAATCTGGTCACTCTTATGTCCGGTATTATAAAGGAGCTAGAAAATTTGCTAGCTAGCAAGCACTTTCAAATGAGATATCAAATTTATATGACAGTTCTTTTGGAGTTTTTTGAAGACTTTAACAAGTTTCGCGCACGCGTTGTAGGTAAATACCAACGGTATTAAAACAGTGGTGATATTATGAAAATTATTTTGCATATACGGTGAAAGATGCCAACTGTGTTACAATTAGTTGAAGTGTCACTGCTCTAAATTCCATAGCTAATCCATAGATACTAGTACAGAATTAATACCCCATTTGAGAGTGCTTGCTAGCTAGCAAATTATATATATATTATCTTGGGCGCCGGCAGAATTTCTTTCAGGGGGGTACATCTAGATATATAAAATTAAATAAAAAAAAAAAATTGTAATAATAAACCTGCATTGCAAAAGGTCTTCAGTTTTTATTTTTCCTTATTTACCTTTATTTAAATTTATAAAATTAGAAAGTGAAATTGACGCAACCAAAAAAAAAAAAAGGTTCTTATTTTTATATTGTGACCTGACTGAATTTTAAAATAAAAATTGTATTTCTTAATTTTTTTAGTTTTTTCTTTTTTGCCAGGGGGGTGCAGCAAGTGCACCTCCTTGCACCCCCCTCCCGGCGCCCATGTATATTATATATATATTATATAATACCGGACATAACTGTAGATAAATCCAGCACTGCCTCACACACACAAACACAATTCAATGATAAAGCGTGGAAGAAAAAGAAGTAGCAGTTGTTGAACATACATAAAAGGAGCTCCACACACACACACACACACTAGCACGCGTGTTCTCACACCGCGGCGGCAAAATGGAGTCATTGTTGGTGGTTGCGGTGCAGCACAATTCGCGGCCGAATAATAGAAACAAGTTGTCATAAAGGATCGGGTCCATTCTTTACATGTATTATTATATAAATCTTTTTTTGTATTATTCGCGTTGACAGCGTCTATGTGACTGTGTGTAAACACATACAGAGAGACGCACACACAAATATAAAGGTTGTACTCGCTGCTCACCTTACATATATAGTATGTATAGAATCGCATGCAGAAGTGATCGACCAATTTTCATTCAAATTTGCTTATCACAAACTGATTTGATTGTTATAATATTTAAATCATTTCTCTATGGACCAAACAAAGACAGCAGTGGTGTAGCGAGGGGGGGGTGGGGCAAGGGGGTCTATCATGCCCCGAGCGCCACTTGCAGAAGGGCGTCAAAATTTAAATTTTCTGATAAAGACCAAACATACTCGCGAGCCACAGGTTGGACAACTTTATGTTTTTCGGGGGTGCCAAAAAGGTATCGTGCCCCGGGCGCTAATTATGCTTGCTACGCCACTGAAAGACAGATAAGGTACTGGCACCAATTATGGCCGTGCTTGACGGGCTTCTTTTTTGCAATTCTCATGAACTCATGTTACTAATAAAACAAGTAACTCTTTATTTAATCAATTTAATTACCAAAGTCCGCAAATATAGTTTGTTTTTTTAATTATAGCCTTGTTTTTTCTCCAATAATGGATAAAGTAAAACCATTAATGAGCACGCAGTGATGGACACTTGTAAATGATAAGTATTATACTACGACACAAAAGAATCGTTAAACTTGAAACAATGTAAAGCAGTTGCTATGATAATATAATAATTAATAATTAGTTTAAATGTCCACCATTTTGACACCTATTGACCTCATGTCATTAAATCACTCTGTAAGACAGTTAAATGTATATAGATTAATATTCAGAAATGGTAGTATGTAATCAAATATCAACAAATATTTCTAATTCAGTATATTTTATTTAAAAATAGCCATTACTGGGGTCATATCCAAGACTGGTGCCACTACCTTATATGATTTTTACATTGGACCCGCGGACTAATGCTGGGGTTAATATAAGGTTACAATTAACCGCCCACCTGGCGTTGAATTTGTGTAAAGTCATTCTAGACAGCTGGGTGGAAATTATTATTGTAGCAAATTAGTACGTAAAATGGCATCTGTTTTATTATTATTATATTATTATACAATACAAAAACCAAATGCTTCAAAATTCGTTGTGTTTAATTCAAAGAATCTCGAAATTGTTTTTAGATTTATAAAATAAAAATTATAAATAACTTACAAATTTTTTCGTATTTTTTTAACGAAAGTATCTGTGTGTTTTTTCACGGCTTGAAAAGTGTCTATAGATTATGATTCATTAATGGCAGTATGTAATCAAATATAATTGTTTTAATTAGCACATTTAATTAAGCAAATGTTCAACACTGGGGTATTATCCAAGACTGGTGCCCGTACCTTATATTGTTTTTACTTCTGGAGGTATAAATCTTCTATACTGGAACCTATTTCCCTTAAACAATATTAATAATAAAGAATAATATATTATTTAATCACCTAATTGATTTTCACACACACACACACCCCCTCCCCCCCCCTCCCGTCTAAAAACACTCTCTAAGCACCAATTAATATAAAAAATAATAATGATAAAACCAACTTATGCTAGCATTAAAAGCACCATAATACAATAAATCACCCCACCCTCCACCCCCCCTTCAAAATGATCTAAAGCTCATTCTACTCATCAGAAAATTAGTCTCGTAAAAGAGAGGAGAGAACTTGACATGGTACAAACAAAAAAACGCATAAATAATTTAGGGGGGATTTGGGGGGAGGGGGGGGGGGAGAGATCGAACATTGTTGTATGTTCCATGACTGAATGCTATTCATTTTATCAAGAGAGCTGTCAAATTATTATCAGCCCTGAAGCACACATGGAGAACTCATTTACTATACCTACTATATAATGTGCAGGGAATGAGGGCTACACCAGTGGTCGACAAACAAAACTGCGGTGCAGGCTTTTACAATAATTTCATGGACATTTTGATTTTTTCATGATTCAAGAAAACAGACCATAAGAAGAAATTGGACGTTGCTAATGAACCGATCATGGCAGGGTTTGATGTACATGGTAGCCAGGTTTAAAATGTAAAGCAATAAATACAGGCCAATAAATTGTACATCCGAAAATTTCTAATTTTAGCAATGAAACGGAAAAATCAATTTAAAATTTTGAAATCGGGGAAAAATTTTTGTGTCTCATTTTAAAACGATCACAAAGCTTCTCGTATCTTCGATATTGCGAGGAAGCAAAAATTACTCTTAATTTATCGTAATTTTAGCAGAACAAACAAAAATGTATTTTTTCGGCACCCAGCCCCGCAAACCCTAGAACCGACTCTGTTCAAAAATATCAAGGTTAATTAATAAATAAAACAAATAACACTTTTTATGCCACTAATAACTTATGTAGTGGTTCTATCTAAAAGAAGAAAGAAACACAATACACACAATTTCTACCCCTAAAACTAATTCAACATTTCCGCAACACCTGAATCAATTCTCCTTCACCCCCTAATGACAGATCGCTATCTGACCGACGTTTCGTACACACATGCTATCTGATACTACTCTCACCTGAACTAACAGCAACCGTGTTAAAACAAATTGTCCACACAATTCGTCAAGGGTTCACTCTTGAATGTTTAATGTAAATAATTGAAAATATATAGTATGTACAATCGCATGCAGAAGTGGTCGACCAGTTTTCATTCAAATTCGCTTATGACAAACTTAGTAGACTCCCCCCATTTGATTATTATAATATTTAAATCATTTCTCCATGTACCAAACAAAGACAGATATTTTGAAACTCATTTGCTAGATAAAGAACTATACTCTTCGTTTATAATAGGTACCTACTTTAATGTTCTGTGGTACTCATATATTTGTGCGATTAAATTATTATATAATCTATTACTGGAAAAACCCTATTGAAAATTGTAACATATAAGTCAATTTTGTAGCAATAAATTTTAATATTTAAATATGTTAAACTTGATATAAAATTAATTAATGAAATGGACATTCATGTTGGATGGGCATGTTGGGTGGGCAATATTACTTTATGTTTAATTAAATTAATATCCCCGGGTAACACCGGGTCCAATGCGCTAGTTTTATTATAAATAATAACATCTTAATTGAGTAGAGTCAGAAATGTATAATAATTTATATTAAATTATATTATATACACTATTATACCTACACTGTAGAACTAGAACAAGTGTTTTTTTTTCGTTATTGTACAAAAACAATAATGTAGCAATTAAAAGGGAGTGTTCACAATGATGTATCATAAAAATCGGCATTATAAAAGCTAACCTTTTGATAATCTAATACACAGAATACAATAAAAAAACAGGCCATAAGCAATAATTGACCTTTTCGGAGAGCTATGTAGCCCCCATTGTATTGAGCTATGTGTAACAATACATGTACAGAGTGCATGGGTAATATTCACAAACCATTAATTTCGAGCTATATTCTATTACTAGCGAGCTATTTGAAACCATAACTAACTTCACAAAACACAGATTCTATAAACGTTAACGAGACAAGCTCATCTGTTAACCATTCAAATATTTTTTATTCTATAAAAAGATACGGTACTGGCACCAGTCTTGGCAAGGACCCCAGTAATGGCTATTTTGATTACTACAATTTCTGAATATTAATCTATACACATTTAACTGTCTTACAGCGTGATTTGGTGACAATCGGTCTATAGGTGTCAAAATGGTGGACATTTAAACTAATTATTAGTATCATTTATTTATTAATTATTATATTATCATAGCAACTGCTTTACATTGTTTCAAATTTGACGATTCTTTCTTTTATATCTTTTGTGTCGTAGTACTTATCATTTTGTAATCATTAGCAAGAGTCCATCACTGGTATCTTATGCTAAAAAATGTTTTATTCAATTTAAAATTTTTTTAACGGTAATTCTTTTATAGAAGATGGTAGTTTATATAAAAGTTTTTACTATGGAGTTACTCCTTTATATACAACTGTTAATTTTGTTTGTATTTGATCTAAATTTCCTTGATTTATAGTTTTTTAAACGTTTCATAATTGTTTAAAAAAAATTAGATTTGACGTGGAATGTCTCATAATACTTGTATGAAATTATGTAATAGTACTTATTTTAAATGAATTTATATCAGTTGATATGATATAATAGTATGCATCTAAATTAATTCAAATAATAAAACAGGGTTTGCATTACTATGGGATTATGTTATTTCTTGCTTGATGCCAGCCACCGAGAAGGGTAGGTACACGTTATAATAATTCACACAATTTACACATTTTAATTTCACTAATCGACGTCTTTGTACTGTTCGCCACAGGGCACTTTCTTTCATTGTTCTGATATGTCCAATAATTAAATTAAAACAATAGGCGATCTCGGTGACATTACAAACACATATGAATCCACCCCCCACCCATCCACCCACCTACCCTCCCAAACGCTCTCCTCTCTATCATGATCGTATCAAAAATCTCCCGTCTATTTCTGTAATACATTTATAAGCATACAGTTGATTTTTTATTAATCATATAAAAAATAATAAGTATCGATAAATATGTATATAAAGACAAATTTTCAATATAAAAACTATAATTTTACACCCTAGATACACAAATAAGGTAGTGGCACCAGTCTTTGCAAGGACCCCAGTAATGGCAACATTTTAATTAAATGTACTGAATTAGAAATATGTGTTGATATTTGATTACTACCATTTCTGAATATTAATCTATATACATTTAACTGTCTTACAGCGTGATTTGATCACATGAGGCCAATAGGTGTCAAAATGGTGGACATTTCAACTAATTATTAGTATGATTTATTTATTAATTATTATATTATCATAGCAACTGCTTTACATTGTTTCAAATTTGACGATTCTTTTGTGTCGTAGTACTTATCATTAGTAAGTGTCCATCACCGCGTGCTCATTACTGGTTTTACTTTATCCATTACTAGAGAGAAAAAAATAAAAATAAAAGGCTATAATTTAAAAAAAAACTATATTTGCGGATTTTTTTTAAGTAGAGTTCAAGAAAATTACAAAAAACAAGCCCAGTCATAAAAAAAACTTATAGCTGCCATAACTGGTGCCTTTATAATGCTTTCTTTTACATTTTTTCTGATATTATTATTATTACAGAAAATAAAAAATCATTAGTCTTTAATTAAAAAAATTCGGTGGAGTGAAAATTTTATATATGTATAATAACGTATTCTAGTACACCCCCCCCCCCCCTCCCTCGATTTTTCACAAATCAAAGAGTAGCAGTGAATGTATTGAATACGAATATAAAGGCCATTCTTTCAAAAGAAAAGATGACTTGCTGAATAGAAGGGAAGAGTTTTCGGTCAACATAATGATTGGAATTTTAACACGGGCGAAATATTTTTTATATCTGCATACTAAAGGTTCATAGATAATAAAAACGTTTTATTTTTAACGACATAGTACTTTGAAACTGTAAACGTGTCTATCATAAAGCAATTAACCATTATTAAGGTTATTCATTATAACCATAGACATAGAGAATGGACCACGCATCTGACTTGAACACAGAGCCGTGTCAAAAGAAAGAGATAGAAACAAGTTTGGAATATACTTGTCCTTAAACAGGAGTGTAACTATTTCATTCTTGGTCCCGAACATTAAAAATATTCATAGATATACTATATATGTGTATAAAAAGAGGTTAAAATAATTTAAAAAAATTTATTTAAAAAAAGAAACAATTATTGATTTCTAAATAATATAAGTTTCGAATTTTAATATCTTGTTCTAATATCAAAATAAATATTTAAAATTTTGTTGCTATTTGTAAATGTAGCAATCCACCTCATCATTTTGTAGCAACCACATGGGAATTGATTTAAAACTATTTTTTATTAATATATATTTAATATTTTTGGTGACAAAAATGTTATTTTCCCGGAATATCCGTTCATAATTTTGCAAATTTCAATCAGATCAATTGATGTTTTTTTTTAAATGTCCTCGATGAAATATGAACGTTTATAGTATGTTTATTGTTTATATTATTTACTTTTCTAATAAAAAACTTATTGCACAAAAATCACAAGATAGATATACAAAAATATATCTGACAGAAATACTACTCTGAACTATAGTAAGCTACCAATCAGATTCATAGAAAAAGAGATAGATATATTCCAAACTACACTGCATCTCTCTCTGACTTTTTGAACAGATGTTACACCATTGTGTTAATACAGAATGCACTGTCCATTCTCTATGTCTATGATTATAACAATATTATCTAACTAGAAGTTCCACGTAGAAATAAATGCGTACGTAACCCCGTAGAGGGGGGAATTGAACAATTTTGAAAATCGTAAGCAACATAGACGACAGTACAATTTTGGCTTCCGAAGCAAGATATAGTTTACAAAGTTATTAAAATCAAGTCAATAATAACTGCACGGGAGTTCCCTATTTACCTATCCTTCCAGTGATTGAGTTTTAAATTATCGTAATTCCTAACACTGGGTTTCATAAAGCAAAATTAAAAACGATTAGTTAATCAGTTGTTTTCAAACCATGATTAATGTTAATTCTAAACTTATTTACTATTTGTAAATGAACAATATGATCATTTTTTATCTTATAAAATTTCTCATAACTGTGATTGTTTTTTAGAATTAACGTAATAATGGTTTTAAAACAACTGATTAGAGCTGGGCGCGGGCCGTGAATTTTTCGGGTCACGTCGGGTCACGGCCGTGACCCGACGTGACGTGAGCGATTTTAAAATATTGGATCGTGAGCGGGCGTGATCGTGAGTCAAAATAAAACAATCGGGCGTGACCGGGCGTGAGTACATTTTTGTCGTGCGTGAGTCCGTGAGTATATGTATGTATATTTTGATATTTCTTTAATTTCTGATCTCATGCATATATGATAATCTGTTAAATCGAATTTTTATATTAAACATTTTATTTATAATATATTATTCGGGTCACGGGCGTGACCCGCCGTGCGTGATCGGGCGTGAGTAAAAAAATAGAATTCGTGAGCGGGCGTGATCGTGAATACTTTTTTTGTAACCGTGAGTGAGCGGGCGTGACTAAAAAATTTTCTCTCGTGAGCGTGCGTGATCGTGAGCAAAAATTACTCACGCGCCCAGCTCTACAACTGATTAACTAATCGTGATTAACCCGAGGTAAGTGTTATATTGTAAATTCTTGATTGTGTGTTTCTCTCTCTATATTTTTTAACATTTATATATTCATATATTTATTCGGTGTACAATGTACATCAACATTAAAAATCATTAGTGATACGTTTTAAATCGTCTTATTAGTTTTAAAACAGTGTTTTTGTTATTACATTAATTATATCACCTTTTATTTTTGTTTTTACTTCCATGTTCTGAAAGAAATGGAAGTATTGTAATACCATCGAAAAATCGTGTCCGAAAAAATGACAAATTCTGATTTTACTAACTTCAAAACGTAAAGAAAAGTTAATTTCCGCATGGCGGCTGTGCGTGTGTCTGTGTGTACTGTAAAAATGCACCGATCTGAATTATTTTTGGGGAAAATATTTGTCTCAGTGAGTACTCCAGACCTATTAATTTTGGTGCTAATCGGATCAGGGGTTTTGGAAATATTTGAAATTTTGTAACTTTTTTCGTCTAAAAAGCGAACATTGCGAGTATTATCTCACTAATTTTGATAAGAACTGGTACATTTGTAGTTCAATTGAACCTAAGGGACAATTATTATTTGTACGTGTCTAAACAGCCATTGAAGGGGTGAAAAACACCCTCAAAATTTGAATTTTAAATACTAAAAACCTGTTTTATCGACTATCATAACAGAAATCTGTATTACCACGCGGACGAAGTCGCGGGTAACAACTAGTAATCACATAAACTTTGAAAAATGTTTCAATATTGCGCATTCAAACAAACCAATTCAATTTTATAATGGATCTTGGCTTCTGGGTGTAAGCTAGAGCACTGAAGATGTCCACTGCAATGTGTGACGTAACGTTGGCCGTTAACACGACCAAACCGACGCGGCTTACACCCAGGAGCCAAGATCACCGCGGAAACCTCAAGACTTAATAAAAACATTTGTTTTTCTAGCAAATCATTTTACAAAACTTACCATAAATCATGTATTTAGTAATTAACAACACCTAAAATGTAATTATTACCATATTTATATTATGCAATCTAAATAAAATAACACAATTTACGCAATTACATCATGAAACAATTTATTTTGTATATTTATTAAGTATATTTTTTTATAAATATATACAAATATCCATAATTGAAATCTTTACCTTAACGTACGAACATCTGGTCAAATCTTATTATAAGGAATATCTTACAATCTTACCTTTAAATTGACTGCATATATATTACCATCCAATAGTCCAAAAAAACACACTTTTCACTTCCTTTATAAACACTTTTTTTTACACATTTTTACAAAACACAAAAAAACACATTAACTAAAACAAAATGTTCGTAGTTACGAAACCGATTTTTTATAATATATTTCACACATTTATATGCATACTTAAAAAATGACTAAAACTTTTCGAGATCCACGATTCACTTTTAACGTCAAAACCGCGTGGTCTGTAGTTTATAGAGATCACTCTATAGTAGTACACATACAGTTCCGCGGTTGGTAGCGGACTGATACTTGATTTGTCACCGCCTGGCGGTGGAACCTCGCTATTGTTAAATTGAAAAGATACTCGCAAGGCGCATGCGCCGTTTTAAAATTATAATGGCGCGGAATTATACATATTAGGTGTATATACATATTGTTTTTACTTCCATGTTCTGAAAGAAATGGAAGTATTGTAATACCGTCCCAGATAATGATAGTATTAACTTCAAAACTTAAAGAAAAGTTAATTTCCGCATGGCGGCTGTGCGTGTGTCTGGATGTAGAATTTTCTTTCGTTCACGATAACTACTGTAAAAATGCACCGATCTGAATTATTTTTGGGGAAAATGTTTGTCTCAGTGAGTACTCCAGACCTATTGATTTTGGTGCTAATCGAATTAGGGGTTTTAGAAATATTCGAAATTTTGTAACTGTTATCGTCTAAAAAGTGAACGTTGTGAGTATTATCTCACTAATTTTGATAAGACTTGGTACATTTGTAGTTCAATTGAACTGTGTCTAAACAGTCATTGAAGGGGTGAAAAACACCATCAAAATTTGAATTTTAAATACATATTAATACGTTATTAAGTTGTTTCCAACTTTACAATAAAAAAACTTATTGAAAGTGTTATTTTTTTATTTTTTTAATGCTCTGAAATTCGGTATAAGAATTGCATTCTAAACATACTTTCTTAGTGGTTTTTTTTTTATATTTTGAAAAATATAGTTAATAAATGATTTTTTTCATCAAATGAGAACATGGTCAATTTTTAAAATAAATACCTTTTTCCAGTTTTTCGAAAAATAAAGATTGAAACCATCAAAAATGATTTTTGTGATGATTAGAATTTTTTTGCTAAGTGTATTTTTATAACATATAAAAAATGTGTGTACGGTAGAGGAGGGGCATGTCCGCATGTGTTACCCTTAGTTCGGACGCCCATGGTATTTGTAATAGAATCGAGTTGCCGTTTATGTATGATAACATACAGAGAGACCTTAGCGCGAACTAACTTTTCTTTTCTTTCGAATACGCTTTTCTTTATGCTTTTGTATTTGAATGTGTGTTGGTTCAATTCATCTTTTCTCTATTCTGTTCGTGTTTCTATACAAATAACCCCGCCCAATCTCACCCCATCAGTAATGTCGCTTTGCCCCACTCCAGTCCCATATGGGGTCGTTAGGCGCTACACAAAACACAAATATTGAATCATTTTTATATGTTTATTATTGTTAACGTATTTAACATACATGATATTGATTAGCGAGCATTCTAAATAACAGAATTACAAAAAAAAAATAAGGTACTGGCACCAGTTACTGTTTTTGCTTATTTTTTGTAATTCTCATGAACTCTTGTTACTAATAAAACAAGTAACTCTTTATTTAATCAATTTAATTACCAAAGTCAGCATCTATAGTTTGTTTTTTAAATTTTGTTTATTTTTTTCTCTCCAGTAATGGATAAAGTAAAACCAGTAATGAGCACGCAGTGATGGACACTTGCTAATGATAAGTACTACGACACAAAAGATATAAAAGAAAGAATCGTCAAATTTGAAACAATGTAAAGCAGTTGCTATGATAATATAATAATTAATAAATAAATTATACTAATAATTAGTTTAAATGTCCACCATTTTGACACCTATTGGCCGATTGTCATCAAATCACGCTTTAAGACAGTTGAATGTATATAGATATGTATAATGCAGTTGAAAAATTTTCTTAAAATAACCCCTTATACCTTATTTCTCTACAAAATACCTCGTCGTATGGTTTTAGCGAATTTTTTTCCCAGTTATTTTTTTTATAAAATTCTACTTGTAGGCCCTTTAAATTCTGAATTTTTTTCGTGCATCAGTTGTGTATTAACTGTTAATGATCCTAGTTGCATTTTATATCTAGTGTTAAGAACACGTGCACACCTTTGCAGATCGCATTTCTAGGCACAAAAGCTATTCACTGTTTAATCTCATCGGGCGATGTTACATTGTATTCACAGTTCGATATAAAACCCGCGCGTCGCGACGTCACCCCCTCCCCCCCCTGCAGCTCTCCCCCTACTCCACTAAACCCGCAGGTTGCGCGACAAGCGATTAGCGATTTAAGAACTAACGATACAGTTAAATTATCGTTCATGTGTGTACATAGGCGTTTACTTTTAAAAAGTGGGGGAAGGTACTTATTTTAATTACAAAGAGGATTTTTTTCATAACTAGGCAATTTTTGACGTGATTAACGTCTAATGTTTTACACCGGATACTGGGTGGGAATTTCAGAAACTTAGGCACCAGTTATAGCCGCTATAAGAGCAAGTTTTCGTTTTTATTAATGGGCTATTAATGGGTAATTCTCATGAACTCATGTTACTAATAAAACAAGTAACTCTTTATCTAATTATTTTATATTTTTTCTCCAGTAATGGATGAAGTAAAACCAGTAATGGCCACGCAGTGATGGACACTTGCTAATGATAAGTACTACGACACAAAAGAATCGTCAAATTTGAAACAATGTAAAGCAGTTGCTATGATGATATAATAATTAACAAATAAATTATACTAATAACTAGTTTAAATGTCCACCATTTTGACACCTATTGGCCTCATGTGATCAAATCTCGCTGTAAGACAGTTAAATGTATATAGATTAATATTCAGAAATGGTAGTAATCAAATATCAACACATATTTCTAATTCAGTACATTTAATTAAAATTTTTCCACCACTTCCTTATGTTTTTGTAAAGCCTAAAGGTTTCCAATTGATCGTTAACTATCAGGCTACTGATGGGGACTTCTTGGGAAATCATAACACATGTCGAGTGATATTGTTTTATTATGGTTAAGTTATTAGTTTAGATTAGTAGTTAAAACTATGAACAATGAATGATTTGTATAGTATAATATATAAAACGCGGGTAAGTGTAGCGGTTTGAGCGTGCGGCGTCGGGGCGCAAGTCAATGATTATTTTTCCGAGCGCGGTTCCATTGTTGGCACACGTCGGTATGTGAATCGAGTCAGCAGCCGTGGATAACGATTCTCTATTGTTATATTATGTCCTGTAACAATGAGCGAGATCACAGATACGAGCTGCGACCGCTCCAGAGTGAGACGCGCGCGCACACAATAGAGAAATGTGCAAGTGTGTGTCTGTGTGTATGTCGTATATATACAGGGTGGTTACCTAATGCCCGGTATTATAAAGGACCTAACAAAATTTGTTAGCTAGCAATTACATTCATATGGGGTATTAATACTGTACTAGTATCTATGGATTAGTTATGGAATTTAGAGCAGTGACACTTCAACTAATTGTAACACAGTTGGCATCTTTGACCGTACAAAATAATTTTCATAACATCACCACTGTTTTAATACCGTTTGTATTTACCTTCAACGCGTGCGCGAAACTTGTCAAAGTCATCAACAAACTCCAAAAGAACTGTCATATATGTTTGATACCTCAGTTGAAAGTGTTTGTTAGCTAACAAATTTGTTAGGTCCTTTATGATACCGGACATAAGGCAAGCTTGTCCAACCCGCGGCCAGCGAGGATAATAATAATAATAATAAAAAAAATTATATAGTATTAAGTTTACATTTAAATTACTTATGCCAGGTATTATCAACCAATTTAAAGCTCCTTTAACCTAAATTTTGTATATTACAAACGTGATTTAAATCAATATTTACGCTATCAATTCAAAATTGACATAATATGTGTTGTAAAAACATAGTGCAGAAAATTAAAAATCAATTTAATTAAATATATTATGCTTGGTTCTGTAGAAAAAATAACAGTTAGTTAAAGGAGTATTTAGTTAAACTTGATAATACCGGGCGTTAGTATGACTAAAAAAAAAGGTATTCAGTTTTCTAATGTTACCTGCGGCTCTTAGTAAATTAAATTAAATAAAATGTCTGCTATGCGGCCCAGAAGGTTGAAAAGGTTGGACACCTATGACCTAAGGTATCGTAAAACCTTAGACAGAGGTTACACGATCATTCTGTCATTCCATCAGTCCGTCATTCAATGCATTACACGCTCAGTCTTGATCAAAATCACGGACTGAACTCATCACAGAGTGATCGTGTAACCTCTGTCTTAGGTAACCATTAATCACGTTCACGACTGACCAAAAACGAGCTGTAATTGGTTGATTCATGGAATTTCTGGTGGAATGTACCAGAAATTTAAACAATGTCATTTTTTAAGCGTGTAAGGAAGTGAGAAAGAAGTAACCAGAAAGAGATAGAAACTAGTGTTCTGGCAGAAACGCTCAACATACTAGTTTCTATCTCTTTCTAGTTACTTCTTTCTCACTTCCTTACACGTTTAAAATTTCTGGTACATTCCACCAGATTCCATGAATCAACCAATCAAAGCTCGTTGATCCGTTTTTTGATCAGACGTGAACGCTCCCATTGAAAATTTGTTGTATTTTTTAGTAATGAAACACTTGCTAATGATAAGTACTACGACACAAAAGAATCGTCAAATTTGAAACAATGTAAAGCATTTGCTATGATAATATAATAATTAATTAATTAATTATACTAATAATTAGTTTAAATGTCCACCATTTTGACACCTATTGGCCGATTATCATCAAATCACGCTGTAAGACAGTTAAATGTATATAGATTAATATTCAGAATTGGTAGTAATCAAATATCAACACATATTTCTAATTCAGTACATTTAATTAAAAATTTGCCATTACTGGGGTCCTTGCCAAGACTGGTGCCACTACCTTATGTACACCACTGTATTATGTGATTGTGTACATATGTGTGGGTTGTAGATGTACCCACGTCGCTTTTCAATCGATGATTTTTCACAATTCAATGAAAACATTAAAGCAAACGTTTCTTTCGCACAAAAAATATCAAGAGTTGTGCAAAATGAAAATAATTTAAACGTGTAATCTTTGATGAAAAAAGAAAATGCAAAATCTGCTATCTCACAATATATAATTTTTCGGGAGACAATAAAAACTTAACAGTGGCGTAGTTAGACAAATTTTAGGGGGGAAGGAGGGAGTTAAATTTTTTTAAGATATATTTTGAACTTATGTTTTCTCAAAACATACGTATTTTTAGAACACTGAATATTTCAGAGGGGGTTTTGTCCCCCCCCCCCCGTTACTACACCACTGCCTGACTTGAGGACGTTCCCATTTCAAAATCATCAAAATCGTGTGTAAGGGGGAGAGGTGACATCCCAAAATATTTATTTTTTCAAGATATCTCAAGAACGATACATGTTACGTGAAAATTGTATAGGACCTTTTTTGTAGAGCATTCAATTTCCTATAATATAGATTTCTTGTAAAATAGTCAAATAGTACGAAAACAAGAATAAATAAAGGAATGTTTTGCAATTGTTATACATTTGAATACCGATTCTCCGTAACGCAATTCCCGCGCAAACGCTGATTGGTCAAGGAGCTAACAAGGTTCAAAGAGATTGTATAACATAGAGGAAGTGAGCATTTTATGTAAATCAGTGTCAATCATAAATAATAAGAGAGATAAAATATTGAGTACATACGTGACGTGGACTGTCTTTATTCTGTGGTCCACAATCTTGTTTTTTCTTTTTCTACCGAAAGTTATCGTTTCGGCTGGCTCACTGTCTCTATGTTATATAAACTCTTTGACCAGGTTACCTTGTGCCTTGTACTTTTCACACGTTTGATTTGAACTCGTTTTGAGCTCCTTCAATCATAATACCGGACAATAAACTTCTATATAAGTACGAAGTAGTAAATGAGACATCCAATAACTATTGACAGTTGTGAAATTCTGTTCGAAGGCGCTTTAAACGCTAGGTATGTATTAGTACTTTACATACCTTGCTTTAAACGTAACTTATTTACAAATTTTGTTAACATCATAACTTGACACATGAAAATAATAAAGAAATAAAATATACAGTTTCACTTACCAATTTTTTTATAATTTCAGCTTCTAAAACACAATGTTTACATAAAAACCAACTTTAACATAACCACACTTCAAGATCTGACATATTCATGTTCAAAACCAATATAATACATGATAATACAGAGCGCGCTATTATTACATTGAGAAATTAAATTTGTTCCACAAAGATAGAATGTTACTAGAGTGATAATTCCAATCGGTAAACGTGAGATTCCAACGTACGGCTCCTAATCAAAAGTCGTTAGATAAAAAGCAGGATAAAAAGATTGCGTACTGTGCTTTATAGCGCCCAGGATATCGCCTATAGTTATTTCGTCGGCAGGTTTTTAACATTGAGTTATCACTCTAGTAATATTCTATCTCTATGATTTATTCTGACTTGTGCTGCCACCTGCTGCTTTATAAGTTCAACATTAACTGTCAAAACGTTTAACGAATTAAATAGTTAAACAATTTATTTTAAAATGAGCAAGCAAATAACATTCGTGACAGGGAATGTAAAAAAACTAGAAGAATTACGAGCTATTCTAGGTAAAAATTTTCCCGTACCTGTCACAAACAAGCGAGTAGATCTTCCAGAATTACAAGGTGATATAGACGAAATTAGTACAAAAAAATGCAACGAAGCATTTCGTATCATAAAAGGGCCTGTGATAGTAGAAGACACTTGTTTATGTTTCAATGCTTTAAAAGGATTACCTGGCCCTTACATAAAATGGTTCTTAGAAAAATTAGGGCCCGAAGGGCTACACCAAATGCTTTCCGGTTGGGAAGATAAAACAGCCGAAGCTGTTTGTACTTTTGCGTACCATCCCGGAGACATCGACAGTGAAGTTATATTATTCCAAGGCCGGACCAAAGGGACTATCGTAGACCCTAGAGGGCCGAGAGATTTCGGATGGGACCCATGTTTCCAACCTGAAGGTTACGATGAAACATATGCTGAGTTACCAAAAGATAAGAAAAATGAAATTTCTCACAGGTACAAAGCATTAGATTTATTTAGGAATTATTTTATAAATAATGGTAATAACTAAATAAAATAATCTAAAATTTATCTGTATTTAATTTCCCCCTCTTATCAATTGCATGCATAATATAGGTTTTAAAAATCAATATTATCTGTTAATTAGTATTGTTATCTTTGAGATAGTCAATAAATACCTCATGTACTTAATATTCAGATAACAAATCGTAACATTTCTTGTATGGCTGATAAAAAGGTATCAGTGTATAGAATTGATAACATTTCTATTTTATGAATAATGCACTAATTAATATATTGTAAAATGGCAGAGCTAGGGATAATCGTGGTAAGTTAAAAATATTTTAAATTATTTAACATTATTATTTAATAAGTAATCATGTGGTGTGCAGTCTGCAAGAGATTTTTCCCCCTTTTTTATCTAAAAAGCAGTGACGAAGCATCCATGGAAGCAGTGCTTCCCTTTCTATATGAGTAAATTAATACAAATCTGTGTTTTCAGTTAATAAATAATTTTAAAATATTATTAGAATATTCATGCGCAACCCAAACATTTTAACCAAAAAGCAAAAATAGCATTTAATATTAATTTACACGTTCAATTATAAATCTATAATACCTCTACGTTTTATTTTCTTGTATTTTAGTCGATATTTGTATGACGAGTTGAAGTTCACTGCAGGAAATTTCACTAAAAAATTTAGAATTTTTGATTTCGTTAAAAGTATGTTTTTTGTATAAAAAATGACGTGAAAAGTTGAACTGTTCAAACCGCAGGTCTGTATCTCAAACCGTTCTCGAGATATAGCCTCTCAAAGTTTTAGTTTTTTAAAATTTTTGGAGAAAAAAGGCCATAACTTTTGAACGTGTAGTCGAAATTGATTTTAGTTGACGGATTTGAAATCAGCGTGTCAAAATCTATATAATAACATGTATAATACCTTAAAACTCGAAAAAAAAAATTTCGCGAAAAATCGAAAAAATTCAAAGGGGTATACCTTAAAAAAATGTCGATTTTTGACCAAAATTTTTTTGTCCCATTTTAAAGTATTATACATGTCATTACATAGATTTTGATACGCTGATTTCAAATCCGTCAACTAAAATCAATTCCGACCACACGTTCAAAAGTTATGGCCTTTTTTCTCCAAAAATTTGAAAAAACTAAAACTTTGAGAGGCTATATCTCGAGAACGGTTTGAGATACAGACCTGCGGTTTGAAGCATTCAACTTTTCACGTCATTTTCTATACAATAAACATACTTTTAACGTAATCAAAAATTGAATTTTTTTAGTGAAATTTCCTACAGTGAACTTCAACTCTACATACAAATATCGACTAAAATACAAGAAATAAGACACGATTATGAAATGGGACCATCCTCAAGCCAGACTCAACCTCCCAACCAAGTTTCATTAATATCAGTTCAGTGGTTTATGAATTATGCGTGTGACAAGGATTCAGAGGACAGACAGACACGGAACGAAAAGTGTTTGTCTTGACCTGAAACAGAAAGATCATATTAAAATTTTGAAATCGAAGAACAATTTGTTTGACTCTTTCTAAAACGATCACAAAGCTTCTCGTATCTTTGATATTTCGAGGGGTAACAAAATAGTGCAGTACTGCTGTTTTTGATCAATAAATTTTCATCAATTTATAACATTTTAGATTAGATAAAGTAAAGATTGAATTTCAATATATTTAAAAAAATATTTATGAATTATTTCAGGGCGATTATATTTGGGCAAAAAATGTTCACCTCGACATCGATGTTCCGAGCGGGGTGCGGGTTCTGGGGTTCAGTAAAAACAAAGTGGAGGTCGAAGACGACGACGGGAACAGAATGCATATAAAAACATCTCAGTTCTTACGACCTATGCATGCGTCCTCAATCGAAGGGGTTGAAGACATGATCACACTTGGTGATTTACAAGAACATGCTATTCTTAGGAACCTTCACATGAGATACCTGAAGAAAGTTATATATGTATGTAGAATTTGTTATTTAAAAAAATAGGCGTGACTGTGTCGGAATGCACAGTCGAGGGATTGACGTGAATACGTGGAAGTGGGGTCAAATAAAACAACTGATTAATATTTATAAGCAAAATTGTGGAAATACGAAATTTACTTTTTATTTTTTTATTCAATTCAAAAAACTTTAATCAAAAAATTAAAAACGTTACTGCATAGAGAATATATTCTTATATACTGTACATTTTTTTCAGTTCATTTAATTAATATTTACAATCGTAGACATACAAAATTTAATTTTGTGTTGTTGTTTTTTTATAATATTAAATTTATCACCCGTTAAAACTGGTTAAATGTTTTAATTTGTACTTGTACCTCGTAGATCTAATCGAGATCTATAATTTGAGACCAAAACCAACTTGGTAGCCGCTCTGAGTATCGAGATATACTGATTTTAAGTTTTTGAAATGCCTGGTTTCACTAAAAAAGCAAAAATTATAAAAATCATGAATAATTTTAGACTTATTGTGGTTCAATGCTGGTCGCTATAAACCCATATGAAATATTACCCATCTATACGATGAACGAAATCAAAATCTACAAAAACCAAAAGTTGGGTGAAATTCCTCCACATATATTTGCAGTTGGTGATAACAGCTTCACAGAAATGATGAGGTTAAAAGAAGATCAATGTGTAGTAATCAGGTAAAAGTTACTAAACTATTGATTTCTCAAAGAAACATTCCCCCCCCCCCCCCCCCCCCCCCGAAAATTAAATGTTATAAAATTAAAGCAAATTCAATAAAATAATTATTTTATTTGGGGGGAGGGGGTAATGCAACATCCCCTCCCCCCCAAAATTAAAAGTTATAAAATTAAAACAAATTCAATAATATAATTATTTTATTTGGTGGGAGGGGTTAATGAAACATTCCCCCCTCCAAAATTAAAAGTTATTAAATTATACAATAATAACGATCGCAAATATTAGTGCGCAAAACAAAATTTTAATGCTCAAAACGGAAAATGTTATATAAATATGTTTTTGATATAGTGGGGAAAGTGGAGCCGGTAAAACAGAAAGCACGAAATTAATCCTCCAGTATTTAGCAACAGTTAGCGGCCAGCACTCATGGATAGAACAGCAAATAATAGAAGCAAATCCAATCCTAGAAGCATTCGGAAACGCCAAAACTGTTCGTAACGATAACTCGTCTCGGTTTGGGAAATACATCGACATAAACTTTAACAAAATGGGCTCGATAGAAGGTGCAAAAATTGAGCAATATTTATTAGAGAAAAGCCGTATCGTCTACCAAAACGCAGGCGAAAGAAACTACCACATTTTCTACGGGCTTCTATCAGGTCTTTCTCGGGAAGATAAAAAACGCCTCGACTTGGGAGATGCATCACAATATGCATACCTATCTAGAGGAAACACTCTCAAGTGCGAAGGAAAAAACGACAGTGCTGAGTTTAACATCGTAAAAGCTGCAATGAAGATACTCAACTTCCAGGATAATGAAATTTGGGAGATATTTAAACTCTTAGCTGCGATTTTACATCTCGGTAATCTAAAGTACAAGAGTACAACAGTACATAACATAGATGCAGTAGAAATACATGACGCAGGAGGAGCTGCAAGAATTGCCCTGCTTTTAGGGTCTTCAAAACAACAACTGATCGATGCACTTACAAAGAAGACAATATTCGCTCACGGAGAAAAAGTAGTTTCAAATATATCGAAAGAAAATGCAGTAGATGCGAAAAATGCTTTCGTTAAAGGGATTTACGGAAAGATGTTCCTTATGATTGTGGATAAGATCAATTCGGCTATATTTAAACCGAAAAGCCACACGAAAACAAGTATCGGAGTACTGGATATATTCGGGTTTGAAAAATTCGACTATAATAGTTTCGAACAATTGTGTATTAACTACGCAAACGAAAATTTGCAACAGTTTTTTGTACAGCATATATTTAAAATGGAACAAGAGGAATATACCAGAGAGGGAATCAGCTGGCAGCATATTGAGTTCGTGGATAATCAGAATATATTGGATATGATCGGAATTAAACCTGTTAATATTTTATCCCTGATTGATGAGGAATCTAAGTTTCCTAAAGGGACTGATCTGACGATGTTGACGAAATTACACGCAACGCATTCGAAAAAAGAGATTTATCTGAAACCGAAATCCGATTTGACTCATTCTTTTGGGATACAGCATTTTGCTGGGAATGTTTTTTATGACGTCGCAGGTAAATAAATAAATAAATAGGTACTAGTAATTTTCGTTGATTTGATTATTTTCGTTATAATTTACAGGATTTCTTGAAAAGAACAGAGATACCTTCAGTCTGGATTTGAAGCAATTGATAAATCGTTCCGAGAACGTATTTTTAAAATATCTGTTCGAAGAAGAGATGCTTGGAGTGAATTCTAATGAACCGACTAAACGAGCCACTCCTACTTTGTCTTCACAGTTCCGTGTGTCTCTAGATGCGCTGATGAAAACTCTGGGAACATGTCATCCATTTTTTGTGCGCTGTATTAAACCGAATGAACTTAAAAAACCAGGGGTAAGTATATTTTTTATTTTTGTTTGAATTCTTCTTTAAATAAATAAAACTTTATTTTAACTACCAACAGATCCTGGACAAGTCCTTATGTTGCCGCCAATTACGTTACTCCGGAATGATGGAGACCGCACGAATTCGACGTGCCGGATACCCGATCCGATACTCGTTCCGTGACTTTGTCGAACGGTACCGACACCTTACTACCGGCATACCTCCAGCACACAAGACCGACTGCAAAGCAGCGACTACGAAAATATGCACAACAGTCCTAGCGAAAATGGGCAACTATCAAATCGGCAAGACTAAGATATTTCTTCGTGAGTATCACGATGTTTACCTCGAACAGGAACGTACGAGAATCATGGCTAAGCATCTGATGGTATTGCAGAGATCTATCAAAGGATGGATATACAGAAGAAGGTACTTGATACTGAGGAGAGCTACGATTGTGATGCAGAAGAACTGGCGTGGTAGAGGGTACAGGCAAAGGTACCTAGTGATGAAACAGGGGTATTTGAGATTGCAAGCGGCGATACAGTCGAGAATGTTGACTAGATTGTTCCAGAGAAAACGGAAGACGATTGTTAAAATACAAGCTAGAAGTAGAGGGTTTCTCGTACGGCAGAAGTACAAGGAAAAGTCGTTGTGGAGGAGTAAGAGGATTCAAGAGATTAAGAATTTGAGGAAGAAGGAAGAAGCAGAGCTGAAGAAAGCAGGGAATAAGAGGTATAAGGAAATCGCAGAGGAGAATTATCGCAGACGAATGTTGGAGCTTGATAGTGAGGAAGTGAGTAAAGATAGTTTGGATGAAGAACATAGGCAAGTTGATTCGTATATCGATGAAATATTTAGTGGTATAGACGCAACAAGTATAAAGTCAGAAAAAGTTGGGCCGAAAGATGTTTTTGAGGTATGTAGAAATTTATCGTTTAATTGGGAGTGAAAATGATTTATATGAATATAATTTGTTCAAATGAAGGCCACGATAAAATAACAAATAAATATTACTATTCGATTACCCCCAAACATTTTTTTTAAATATGCAATTTTTCTGAGATAAAAATCACTTTAAATTCTTTAAATGCCCCACCCTGTATATGTATATTATTTATTTTTATTATTTAGGACTGCTTGGTACAAAAATATTTAAATGTCGATAAAAATACTTATATTTAAATTACTTTACCTGTCGCATAAAAATAAATCAAAAATTCAATTAGAGATGTGTCTAGATAAGATTAATCTAAAAGAACATAAAAATGGCATTTGGGACTGTTAATTAATATAGATAAAATTTTAATTTACAATGATAACAACTATCAAAAGAACAATTACATTAGATTTAATATATATTTAACTAGGCTGGCATCTTTAACCCCCAGAGGAATATATATACAAAATTTCAAGGTTTTGCGATAAGTGGAAATATTTAAAATCCTGTTAGATGAGTTAGTGAATGAGGGCAGTTGTCTGTATATTATTATAGTAGATTATGATAATACAGTATAGGGTAAAATAATTTATATTAGTAAAACTATTAATAATCGAACAGAAAATAAAGATATATTGATTTCAGGATTTGCAACCGACAAAAGACAAAAATGATGAGGTGATTGATTTACCTGAAGCAAAAGAAGATCAGGAAGATTTATCTGAGTATAATTTCCGTAAGTTTGCGGCGACATATTTTCTGGGTAACATCAGTCACCAGTATTCAAAGAAACAAATTAAATCTTCTTTGCTTGATTTACCAACTACAAGCGACATTCTGGCTTCGCAAGCGCTGTGGATTACCATTCTACGTTTCATGGGGGATTTACCGGAGCCCAGATACGTGACAGAGACTGAAGATCATACTCCGGTCATGATGAAACTCACCGAAACACTGAGTAAAAATTTTTCTACGAGTGCTGCATATCAAGTAAGTGACAAATATTTGCCGGAGATTTGATATCTTAGTATATACTTAGTATATACTAAGATATATGCAGTTTTACACGCGTGAATTTTGAAACCCCTATTCCGTGATTTTTTTTTCCGCCGGATCGAATAAAAGTAATTACAACCATTCATATGTAAAAACGGGAGAAATATAAATTTTTATTTTTTTTTGTTTTTCATTCATTATGCAAAATCGTAAATATTAGTATGGATATGGAGTAGTATGAATTTTATTTATAGGAAGCACTGAGACATGAACAAATAAAAGAAGGATTGTCACGTGATGAAAGACATAAACTAATTCATTTGACATTAAAACGTAAGAACAAGTTAAGTGAGGAAGTTCAAAGGGGTTTACTGGAAGATGAGGAAGCTATAAATAATTATCAGGATTGGTTACATTCTAGACGGACGAATAACTTGGAAAAATTACATTTTATAATCGGACATGGAATTTTACGCCCGGAATTACGGTAAGTTAAATTTTTTTTTTCACAATATTATCAAAATGCGTTTAAAAATTTATATGTCTTACAAAAATGGTCATAATTTCTAAACCGCTCAGTATAATTTCATTATCAATTAAAAAAATATGCATTGTATATTAAAAAATATATAACTTTGATTTGTAACGCACTTATGGAACATCCTGTATAAATGTAACTATTTTCAAAATTTGCTACTTGTCTATCCTGACAACTTTTACATTTAAAGTTTTCTTCCATTTGTTACAATAAATGAATGATTGAACAGTGTTAGGACCCTATATATATATATATACAACTAGTTGGCATCTCAAACCCCCAGAGAATATATATACCAAATTTCAAGGTTCTGAATTAAGTGGAAATGGTGAAAATCCTGATAGATGAGTGAGGGCAGTTGTCTATATATAGTAGATATACCTTTTTCTTCATTTAAATTACTTATAATATGATATAATACAGGGACGAAATCTACTGCCAAATATGCAAACAGCTTACCAACAACCCATCTAAAGCATCACATGCACGTGGTTGGATTCTACTCTCACTATGTGTTGGGTGCTTTGCCCCAACCGACCGTTTTGTCAACTACCTTCGAGCGTTCATTCGTGAAGGCCCTCCAGGCTACGCTCCATACTGCGAAACACGTCTTAACCGTACATTCTTAAACGGAGCCCGAACACAACCTCCTAGTTGGCTGGAACTCCAAACTACGAAATCAAAGAAACCAATTCTACTATCGGTTACATTCATGGACAATTCCAGTCGAAGCGTTCTGGCAGATTCGGCTACAACTGCTACTGAACTTGCAAAACAACTGTCCGATAATATCCAGTTGAATGATACATTTGGGTTTTCTCTGTTTATAACATTGTATGATAAAGTATTATCCCTTGGAAGCGGTGGAGATCATGTAATGGATGCTATCTCCCAGTGTGAGCAGTACGCTAAAGAACAAGGGGCTCAGGAGCGTACAGCTCCTTGGAGACTGTTCTTCAGGAAGGAGATATTCACCCCTTGGCATAACCCAACGGAAGATACGATATCTACAAACTTGATCTATCACCAAGTGATTCGCGGGATCAAATACGGAGAATATCGATGCAATACCGAAGGTGATGTAGCGGTGCTAGCTGCGCAGCAGTATTATATAGAGTATGGTGCGAATATGGACATGAAGATACTCCAAAAGACCGTGGCTAATTATGTACCGACTCATTTGCTTCAGACAGGGAAGAAAGCTATCCAAAGATGGGAGAAACTGATCATAAACGCGTTCCAAAACAGCAACAGTGTCAAAGAAAAAGTATCAGAGATAAAAGTCAAAGAAGATGTTGTCCGATTTGCGATGTTATCATGGCCAATGCTTTTCTCAAGGTTCTTCGAAGCATTTAGAGTTGCAGGACCTGAATTGCCTAAGAATAATGTAATAATTGCAGTGAATTGGACTGGAATCTATTTGGTGGATGATCAAGAACAGATTCTACTTGAACTGTCATTTGTAGAAGTCAAAGATGTTAATTTTAAAAGGAACAATAATTCGACTATACATAACCTCATGATTTCGACAATTCTTCAAGAAGATTACGTGTTCCAAAGTGCAGACGCTGAAGATTTAAGCCAGCTGATAAACTTTTTGATAGATGGGTTGAAACGTCGATCAAGATTTGTAGTTGGTATTCTGGCATATAAGAATAAAGAAAACCCGTCGTATCTACAGATAAATAAGGGAGATTTGATCGTTTTGAGTAACGATGCGACTGGTGATACAGTAATGACTTCTACATGGTGCGCAGGTGAATTAAACGGAACTGTAGGCGATTTCCCAACGGAAGTTATTCACATACTTCCAACAATGAACATGCCACCTCCAGATGTTCTTGAGCTGTTCAAGAAAGATGGGGTACTTGATGGACAGAGACATGCGCCGAGGTTAAGCACAGTGCAAAGGATCAAGCTGCATACTTTACAGAAATACGCGCAAGATAACTTCAGGACAAGTTATAATGTGGATGCAGGTAGAAGACAATCGATTCTTTCAGCAAAATCCACTACAGATGATCTTTGGCGGCATACGAGGGAGCCGATGAAGCTACCGTTGCTTGAGAAGTTGCAGAATAATGAAGAGATGTGTATTGAGGCTTGCTCGGCGTTTACAGCGATCTTGAAGTATATGGGAGATGTCCCGACAGTTAAAGCCAAATACGGTAAGTTTGAGATTAATGAAAGTAGCTGCCAAGACCCGGTGTTCTTGCACCAACTTATTCTTGAAATCTATTTGCAGTAAATGAGTATACGAACAAGATTTTCGGAGCTGCGCTAAAGAACGAATTGCTACAAGATGAGATATACTGTCAGATAATGCGCCAGCTTACACATAACCGCATAAGGTTAAGCGAGGAGAGGGGTTGGGAGTTATTGTGGCTTGCAACTGGTCTCTTTATCTGCAGTCAACCTTTGATGAGAGAACTTATGGAATTTTTACGGACTAGGAGTCATCCGTTTGTGACAGATTGTTTGCAGAGATTGCAGAGAACACAACGTAGTGGTACAAGGAAGTTCCCACCGTATATTATAGAGGTTGAAGCGATACAGCATCACAGTATGCAGATCTATCATAAGGTAAGATCTTATTTAAACTTGGGAAACATTTATTTTTCAGAATTGATCTCCATACGCTTGTACTTAACACACAGTGGCGCTGGAGCCGGGGGGACAGGGGGGGGGGGGCAGCTGCTAACAGTATTATTACGATATTAAAAGAAAATTGAAGTCAGTATTGAATTTTAAGAATGCCAAGTAAAGTTAGGTCAGCAGAAAAAAAATGGAGATCAAATCTTATTTTTATTTAAAAAATAACCTCCTGCTTTGCCACTGAAGATTTATTTATTACATTATAGACTGATAATATTTTATATAAAGGTTTATTTCCCCGATGATTCTGATGAAGCTTTTGAAATTCATTCATCAACAAAAGCTAAAGATTTGTGCGAAAGCATTGCCCAACGTCTACAAATGAAAGTCGTCGATGGTTTCAGTTTAATGGTGAAGATAACAGACAAAGTATTCTCAGTTCCAAGCCATTATTTCTTCTTCGATTTCATTCATGAACTGACCGAATGGATTCGCCAAACTATGCCTAATAGAACAGGTATTTAATTTTTGTCGCGGAAAAAAACGCGTTCGTTGCGGCAGTACGTTTTTATTATTTATTTACATTTTCAGTTCATTGCCAATACCAAATATTCTTCATGAAGAAACTGTGGATCAATACAATAATCGGTAAAGATATAAATGCAGATTTGATATTCCATTTCCCACAAGAACTTCCTAAATACCTCCGAGGGTATCACCACTGCACAAAGAAAGACGCAATAAGAATAGCGGCACTTCTGTTCAGGGCTAGGTTCGGTGAAGACGATTCCTATTTAAACCAAGTACAATACATGCTTAAAGAGCTTGTACCTCCCGATCAAATTAGGATGCAAAGTTCATCCGAATGGAAGAAAACAGTTATGGAAGCTTACGTCAATGATAAGAAGATGACCATAGATGAAGCAAAAGTGGAGTTTTTGAATATTATATCGCAATGGCCGATGTTTGGTTCTGCTTTCTTTGAGGTTAAGCAAACAACTGAACCTGAATATCCTGAAGTGATTATTATCGGAATAAATAAGAATGGGGTTATCGTTATTCATCCAAAGTCAAAAGTAAGTAACTATACGAAATCTTCTAATATTATCCCATAGGTGAAACGAAAAAAAGGAACAAAATTATCCGATTTACGTGTTTTTTTAATTCATACATAGATATGTTCTCTGGCCAGGTTATAGGATATATTTTGTTACGTTAGGTAACATAAGGAATAAGCAGTGACGATAATAGTAAATCAAAGTTTGCTCTTTTACAATACGCTGCTTAAACCATTAAATATTGAACAAAATAATGTAATAAAGAATTGTGTAGAATCAAAATTTGATTGTCAATTGTTTATTCATTTTTTTCAACAATTAACTTTTAAATTTAAACAGAACAATTTTTGTTCTGATTCGTTTTTGTTATTTATATTTAACTATTCTTATTTGTTTTCAGGATATCTTAACAACATATTCCTTTGCCCAGTTATCAAATTGGTCATCTGGAAACACGTATTTCTTAATGACTCTAGGAAACTTCGTAAGAGGTTCAAAATTACTTTGTGAAACTTCGTTGGGGTACAAAATGGATGATCTTATATCTTCATACATAGCATATATGAAAGATTCAAAAAAGTAACGTGCATTTTTAAAGAAAATTAACCAAACATTAATTTAGAATCACTATTCTTTGAATCCTTTCAATACAAATGTTATTTTTTAATTTTAGAATTATGTTTATTATTTTTGTTTTGATAAAATTCATAACTGCTGAAGCATTGGAGTCGCTAAGAGGTGGGGAGGGGGGGCTGGGTGTCACCCCACCTGTGTAATATGTTTAAAAATAATTAATAATTAATTAATAAATGTATTTTATTTCATAAAAAATTGTTGACAAAATATATTTTCATTAAATAAAAATCAGTTGTATTTTAAACAGAAACATTGAATTTCAGTTTGGTTTCGTGAAACATTTTGCAGTCAAACCGTACATTGCAATATTTGGGAAACTTATGCTGATTTCTGTTCCATCGTAGTGAATATAAATATTGTGTTCTAGAGTAGAAATCATTATGGTGTTCTTAGTTGGGATGAATTTGTAAGCAACCCAGGTGTCCACGTGGTAGCCTGTTTTAGGCACAGACATGACTTTGTCATTCATCTTGAATTCGTAACTTGTTCCTTTTGGTGTTATTTCCATCGAGTTTATTCCAATTACTAGTTTCATTGCCTGAAAAATATAATAATAAATACATAGTTCGAAATCTCTTATTTTAAATTCTCTAAAAGATGTTACGTTTTTTATTATAAACCAATTCAATTCTTTCATAAAACAATAGCCAAAAACCTTTTCTAAAAAATTATTTATCTATTGGTGAAAAAGCGCATTAAAATCGGTTCAGTAGTTTTCGAGATTAGCGGTAAAAGATACAGTCAATTTTTTAGATTTTATCTGCAATTATTTTTTACAAAGTTATTCAACTTGTGAACTTTATTAATAAGGGGGAAGGCAAAACGTCTGAACTAGTACCATACGTGCTTGCAGGAGCTAGAGTGACCTCCTCTGTTAAAATAAATATTCAACTTTATAACATACCATAGTCTTTGGCAAAACTCCCATTTTAGCATATATCTCAAATACCGGCTTCTCAAGAGCATTCCTCATGTACAAAGTCCAATCCGGAGTGGCTTCAAACGGTATAGACTTCATCCACTTATCGTTAACTACAGACTTCAAATCAACAGTGCAAGTATCGACAAAGCCCCAATTATACAACCACAAAAACATATCAGAATAGTGGATATTCTCCAGTACTGTAAACAACCTCGGAACGCCGATATACGAATATGTTTTTGTAGGTGTTGTAAGCAATACGTCAATTTCTGGCTTATCAAGTGCGTAATCGACTTCAAACCGAACATGATTTGGATCAATTCCTTCTCCTGATTTTGTTACAGGCTGGTAGTACGGGGAATTTACAACACGCCATACGTTTTTCAACCACATTAGAGTTTGAACGTATGGACACTCGGTATTATATACAATTATATCGTAAGTGTATTTATGTAATGTAGTCTGTTCTATATCACATTTCAGATTATGATACTTTGGTAAATACGACCTATAAAACGTAGGTTTAACCATGCAGTTATCGTACGTCAATTGAGTTTTATCTTTTTCTAATTTCTTCTGTTCCTCGCTCATTTCACCTTTCATTTGAATCTCAATCAAAGAATTTCTTACCGCATTTGTAAAAGTTATAATCGTATTCCGAAATACGCCTTTTGAATGAAGCATTTTTCCGCTTATAACTTGCATTTTCAACGGTTCAATTCCTGGGATTGTTTCCGTTACCATCATGTCGATTTCATTATCTGTGTGGCCTTTACCGAATTCTAGCTTTAACAATGTGTCTAATGTGTATAAGACCTTCTTATCGACTGCTCCTTTAACTGTGCTTGTTAAACGTGTGTTTAACTTTATTGCAGGGGATAGTGAATTTGAAAATAACGTCGGCTGTAAAATAATAATTAATTATTTTAAAAAAAAATGTATGTCTATATTTACATACCTTTCCATCTAGACGGAACATAATATCAACATGATCTGCAGGTTTCTCGACACTGTCAATCATTCTCATTGTGAATCCACAACTTCCTGTATTTGGTTGCGCTAACAAATAGTCAAACCAGTTCTGAGCAATAATTAAACATTTTTCAATCGGGCTGTGCATATCGCTTTGCATGTGTTTGAACACAATGTTCTGTAATGTAGTCATCACTGATCCTTTAGATATAGGACGCTCACAGTCAAACAGATTCACTTGAACTTTCTTGCCGATGCTGTATAATTCTTTATCCAAAAGCATGATCTGAAATACATAAATAAACATAATTTTTTATTATAGATTGTCGACCTTTTCGTCATACCTCTTTTTTGAACTCCTTGCCTTGAGACACATCTTCATAAGTCTTTGATTTTGGACTGAACAATTTAAGCAGTTCTTTTGCCTTGTCTCCGTAAATGTACACCTGAGTTTTAACATGATTCTGAATTCCAAAAACTTCATCTGGTTTCCATTTATTAAACGTAATTTTATACGTTCCGATCATTTCTTTATTAATCAAAAAATCGAAATTCATCGGAATCGAAAAATCAATTGAATGTAATTTAAAAATTCCATGCCACATGTCGTTTATCGGATTATAAACATCAATTCCATAAGACGAATGTGACCAAACTTTTAAATTAAATTCATAATGCAAGTTTAATACCATAGGACTTTTGATTTCTTTCTTAAAATCGAATTTAAGCTTATATGCAACTGGTACGTCTAGATAAGTACTTATTGGTAAGCCTAAATCATTGGGAATGATAAAACCACCTGAATACATATAATTAAGATCTATTATATCGTCACCGTCAACATCTTCATTCGGGTTTATCCATTTTTGGATTGTATTCGTAGATTCTTCGGCACTGTCGGTAACTACCTTATTAGTCATGATAACCTTATGGTTCTTCATTTCAATTATCTCTATATCATATTTGTACTCGATCAATTCACTAATCATTCTATTAATTGATTCTTCACTGGAATTCGGAAGTATCTCAGGGATTTCACGTTCATCTGAAGCAGGCTTGTGAAAACGGATAAGAAGAGAATCAAACCCGAATACCATGTTTTCAAACTGTGTTTCTGTTTGTAAGTAAAGAGTTATTGTTTTTTCTGAATTGATTATGACAGTATGCAAGAAAGATCCAAATCCATATTTCTTATCGACATAATCGAACATGTAATTTCCGTTAGTCCATTCAATTTTCTTTGGTTTTGAGATAATCTTCAGTAATCGTTTAGCTAGAATACCCATATCTTCATAACACGAATGTTTAGTACGAGCAAGTGACTGTAAAGTGGTGTAATGAAAATTGTAAAGTGAGTTATCAGCTTCTTTCATAATGACCTCGTTTATTTTTGATAATGTGCTCATGTCTGGATATGCAGTCATCAAGACACAATACGCTAAGACTCTTATATGTAGAGATTGCGAGCGATCTGTTAAAATAGGCCAGTACAAGGAAGCAGCTTCTTTACGACCTACAGTTTTAACCGATCCCCAAATAGCCAATGAGCGCAGGTCTTCATGAACCTCCTCCTTACCGGTGATTATTGGTATGAGTAACTTAGTAGCGATTTCTGATTCTATATTATGTAAGCCTTCCATCCATACAACTTTCTCTTCGTAAGTTGTGGCTACGTGGAATTTATCCATGTAGTGTTCGATGTACTTTTCTAAATCTTCTTTGAACTTGTCTTCCTCGCTGCAACTTTTGCTTTGTAAAGCTTTATTCACCATTGTAGCAAAAGCAAGAACTCCAGCTTTGTAGACTTCAGAAGTTACCGGTAATTTTAAATCCATCAGTTCTTCCATTTCAGTTAAGAGTTTCTTCGAGTACTTCCTGATAAAGAACGGCAGAGATTGTATCATTTTAGATGCGATATTTTCATTTACTTTTTGTTTCCGGATCAAATTTCTTATGAAAAGAACGCACGGCTTAGTTCCAACTTTCGGAATAACTTGCAAGAATATCTTCAGTATCATCCTGTCCTTCTCGGTTTCTTGTTTTGCATTTAATATTCCAAAACAGTGTTCTAACGACGGCAGATCGAATTTAGTTAGAGTCAAAACTAGATGATTAATCGTGTGCGTTTTATACGTATCGGGTACTTTCATATTGACGTTATTCAATTGCATGTATTCATAAACTTCAGTCAATAGTTTCTGCATTTTTATCATGACCTCATCCAATTTAGGGTTCATCCTGCCTTGAGTGTAATCAAAAACAGCTCCGGTTTGTAAAATTTCATCGACTTCATTGTATTTCAAAGTGCGAACCCAAATCTGCTCTAGGAAAGTGACTGGAGTATTAATATCAACTGTTTCAATTAAGTCTAATGTCTGATTTACTTGAGAAAAGAACACCTCAGACTCTCCCTGGAAGGGGAACCCAAAGATAGTACCGATAGATTCGACGTGATCGAACATGGCGTTTTTACCATCTCTTATGACGACGTATTTCTTTATTTGTGATAAAGTCATAGGATTAATCATGCGTCTGCATAAAAGAGGATGTGGTTGTATCCATTCCAAGCTGGTATCTTTAATACAACTCATAGGATCTTGCATTTTCTCTACGATAACTTTCCCAGGTGACGGAATAACGTTGTAATGAACTTTACATCTTCCATATATAGTTTCTTCCTCTGTATAATTAGAATATGGACGTGTGTCTACATCTACAAGCTCCATATCAAGCTGAAGCAAGGCAGAGATCGCCTGTTTCATATTACGTGACCAAAGTTTCTCGGTTTTTTCTGTCGCCATAGCGTCAACCTTTCCTGTGGCATTATATTTAACTTGAAAGGGTAATAATAGATCGTTTGCTTCAGCTGGAATTAGTTGAGCTGATGCCCAGTCGTGGTCCCACATGTTTTTGTGTTCTCCATTGTGAAGAGTGTATTTGATGTCGGTTAAGTATACATTTGATTCTTTGTTTCCTCCTTGAACGTGTAGCTTTGCACTGAGGCAGTATTCTGATACGTACGGAGCTGGTTGGACTGTTCCAGTACGTATTACTGCTTTGTAATCATAGATGTTTTCTTTACCGATTGGTACAAAGCCAGTTATTTCAGTCGCTTGACTGCAAGCAAGCAGACTGAAGATAACACCTATAAACAAAATATTATATAAAGTAATTAAAGAGTCATAAATATTTAATTCACATACCAATTAAAACGTTCATATTTATCCTACGATGGACATTCCAAACTAATTTGTATTTTGAAACTGAGTGATTTTGTAAACAAAATCTCTTTTTATACAGTAGATTAATTTTGAAAATAAAAAAGTTAAAAATACTTTTAAATAGTATATGCAGATAGTTGTTACGATGTTTACAGTTGTGTAATTAATTGTTATCATATCGAAGTATATATAGTTTACATTTTTGTTGAACTCAAAATCTATTAAAGCGATTAACCAACAACGATTTTTTTTAAACACATTTTATCTCTATTAATTATACTTTATATGTCAAGTATAAATAAGTTTTATTATATTTATAGTAATTAATTAATTAAATACATATTTTATAAATTTTGTATACACTTGGGGGTCTCTAGCCTCTAAGCAAGTTGGTAAATCCAAATTCAGTTTTTAAGTTTTATTTATAAAAAAATGTATTTTCTTAATACTTATGTATATCTATAATTATTTCAGTCAGGACTACCGGGTTCCTAAATTGACGTGACCTAGGCAGTTGCCGCCTTTTTGTAGTACTTAATTATTAACAAATTCTAATATTTGAATTCCCGCTCATTTCTATGAGTTGTACAATGCGGAATTGTGTAGGTGTGGCGCTAGTGTAGACCACGCATCGTTGCTGTTCATCGCCATTTTAAAGCGGCTTTTATCAGCTTCTACAGGAAGATTGATTAAAATAAAAGCTTATTAAACGTTTTATTTTAATAGTGTGTGTTTATAAAATCATATATAAATGTTGCTGAATACTTAAAGATACAAAGTAAGTATAAATAATATTTGTTTTAGTTTTATATGAGTACAAGCGTATGTATTTTGATCCTATATTCTATATATATTTTTTTCATCGTCCTCGTGTTCGATTATATATTTTTGTTTGCTTGCAATTTATATTTTAGTATAAATTCTTGATAAAGTACAGTTTTACTGTACATTTGGATGATTTGTGATTAATACTATAAATAAATTTAATTGAGTATAATATATGTAAAATTTTTATTGATAAGCTTCTCCAAGGTCACTTTGTTACTAGGCAATTGCGATATAATATTATCTAAATTATTTTCTTCAAAACATTAACAGCCTACGTACACTATAGACTTTTAGTCGGCTGATAGACAAATCGATTTGCAATTTGAACCCCGTCAAACTATTGGCCAACAAAAAGTCTGCAGTGTGTGGGTTCTTAATATAATTTGAAATTATGTGTATGTAGATGTTTGCATGAACGATAATGATTTTTTCTACAGATTTTTGTTCAGCAAAATCTAGAGCTGGAAATGTTCTTCAATAACTTAACCAGTGTAGAAATTTTGCTAGATTAATCGAGGAAAATCTTTATTGTCTTTTTAACCACAATGTAACAGGCAATGACAAGTTTCTCAACATAAAAAAAAACATACATATTTTCGACGCAATAATTTCTAATAAATCAAATTACAGTTCAAAATGGATGTCCCAATGAACACGGAATTGATCACCCGTTCTATGAATTTCCACGGGCAGCAACTGCAAAAAATGTGGGAAGGAGAACGGGGTGAACAAGATCTATTAAAGCGAGGTGTCAAAGATCTTAACTTCATGGTATACGGTCAACGGCAGAAATACCAGGCATTCTTAGATCGTGGAAAACGGTTAAAACTGCAGGAATTCATCAGCAAGAAAGCGGATGTGCTATTTTCTAACGAGGTTTGTTCAGAGAAGAACCCACCTTGTGATGTCCCAGCCACTGATGATGTTTACGCAGTTATGCCTCCATTTGAAGTTTACTTGAATGTAGACAAACAACAGAGATTGCGTTATTTCTTTGAGGTATGTACAGATATTTCTGTCAAAATCTTAATTTTATGATTTATGCAGAATAAATACAATTGTACATTTATCTTTTCAGCATGTTAAAAAAGGTGACTACATATTGGGAACAATTGTAAGCAAAAGTCCATCTGGAATGATGTTAAAAGTTCTGTGTACGTTAGGACCTATGATGAGATATGTTGCAGATATTAACGTTAAGGTAATTCATAACAAATATCATAGTCTTTTTCTATGTTGCATATATAAACTGAGTTGTTTTTATTTATTTAGGCGGCTTGCCCAACGTCAAACATAATACAGGCAATAGACAAGAAGGGCGTAACACGCAGTTACATGATGAACGACAATGTATGCTGCGAGGTGCTAGAGGTAGTGCCGGACTGTGACAAAATGGTTTGCGGCATGAAGGGCGTGGCCCCACCGCCTCCAGGGTGTCCCCCACTGGGACTTGTAGCCTCTGATGACTTTCCGATATTGTACAAGTAAGTTTTCTTGTTTAGAATGTTGTATGATTTAAACAAAATAGTTCTAATTTTCTAATAAAATTGCCTTTTTGGAAATTTAATTTTACTCATGAGCCTAAAAAAATTTATGAAATAAAGGTTTAGAAATATTGGTTAATAAAATGTCAAAGTGCTTTTGAGCTTTTTTAACAGTCATATATTTAGGTTAATTATAATTAATATGCAAGAACATGAGAAAACATGGAACATCTGGAAATTATAAACAAAATAACATGGAAATTAAATATGCTTCGATATTACGATGTTACAAGGAAGGTAATGATTCTAAGACGTTGCAATTTAATATGACTGATGAGAAAAAAGCTCTTAAGCCTTGAATTTCTTTTTTATATGAATATAGTATTCAGGTATATTAAATATTAGCCTTGAACAAAATGAAGAAATGTATGTTTTCTTTCCATAAATCTCCGGAACCAAATACACTTTATGATCTAACTGCTATGCATTTAACGTTACAGCAAAATGATATACAAAAATATATAAGGGAGAGTAAATGTATATAGGCATAAATATACCCGGAGGCCTTAATATGTTGTTAAAACAATTGTAGTCCTATAAAAAACATGACCGAAAGATTTTTTTATATTCTGTGTATATAATTAACAACATGTATAGAGTTGTTATTGGAATTATTATCGTTTGTAAACATCTGAAACTTGAAACAGGTGAGGAACACATGGAAATGGAATTTTCAGCATTGATTTTTTCAGATTAAATTCTTGTTGGTGGTTTTTGTTTTACAAAAATGATGTCCGTTAATTTCTTTCAAGCAGGTTTCATGTCCGTTTAATAATTGTTTAAGCAACATTTTCACTGTTTTTGTCAACCTGTTGAGAGTTAAATATCTGCAGGATTTACAAGTATTTATAAATTAGAAGTAATAGAGTAATCCGGTCAAAAATGAAAACCCATAAAAACCTGTAGAAAATTTGTTCATACTCCAAAAGTTTATCCCGACCCCAAAATATCACATTTAAAAAAAATGGTGCTTTTCAAATGCTTCAAAAGCGCGCCAAGTTGCGTGACATCATTATCCATTGTTGAAATGTCAGTCAATGCTTAAATATACAAGTGTCAACGATAAACGTGGAAAATACACGAAAAATAATAAGTTATAAATATTGTTTCATGCCTTGTTGTAATAATTGAACTCACAAAACTCCTGGAAAAAGATTTATAACTGTACCAAAAGGAAACATAAGGAAAAAATTAAAAGTAAGGTTATTTTATATTGTTGCAAAATGTACAATAATAATATACTCAATAATGACATCACAAATGCTTCAAATTAAATGCCAGCTGATTTTTATGAATAATTTAAAATTGAGCAATAAAAAAACAATTTGTTCAATGCTATTATTATTTTTTTAACCTAATCTTTGCAATTAAGTAATAAAACAGGTATGTCAAATATTTCCCGATTACTCTATTGAAAACAAAATTAGAAAGTGAAATGAATATGAATAATATTGGCACTTGTTCATACAACCGGTGAAAATGGTTGTTTAACAAGGGCATGAAGTTTTCTTGATTGGGATTAACCGTTGCTAAATATGATTTTGTAATATAAGAATATTGAACAGTACTTTTCATGATATTGTAGAAAAATCAAACGGTGTATTTGAAAAACAAAAATCTATTTATATCTTCTGGAAAAATAAGTCCATACGTACGTAAACGTATATTTATAAATAATATTACGAAGAGTATTTTATTCCGAATTTTACAGATGAAGATTATAATTTGTTATATAATATACATATTTCAGCAATATATATTTAAAGTACACCTTTTCTTTTCGAAAAAAACGGTATGTATCAAACAAAGGGTGGTGATAATAATCAAACAGGTTAAATTAATAATTATATGTTTTTTTATTTTTGATGTGATTGTTTTGAAGAGTGTTCCCATCAGTTAAAATATTGGTTTGCATATTCTCGGTTGTGTTTAGGAAGGCGGTCGATACAAAAGGTCAGACTTACGAGGCGGTACTTGAAAAAAGTATTGGCTTCAACAATCCAAACAACATTAACTACTTGTTGGACGCACTCGGACTCGGAATCCAGCACCACTCCAACATGCTCGGCCTAAAGTAAGTTGTCTTGTTGGTGTCTTTGTTTTTTGAAAATAAAATTCCCTGACCACTAGAGGGCCCTCCCAGAATGTGCACCTTTTTCTTCTTCACTGACTTCCCAGAATTTATAATAAATTTCTGTTAATTTATTATGTTTTGCGACCTGTAGCATGTTGCAATCACTTAAAAATTTATATTTCACAACAAATTGAACTTTGTTTATATTTTTTTAAGAGAAAATTAAAACCAATCAATATTAAACTCAGTAAATATAGAGACTGTAATGTTCTCTTTCAGAAAATGTAAACTTTTAATTGGGTTACTAAAGAAATTTAATATATAATGCTAATTTAGTTAATGTACATACAAAAAAAAAATACTCCCTGATTTATATTTTTAACATTTTGACACTATACAGGCTATAATAAAATTGTGTGCTTATTTATTACATTTAATTGACTTTACAGGGGTCGTTTTCCACAGCAAGAGTACGCAAGCGAATTACGGCAAGTACAAGCTAGCAAATGGGCATTTAGAAGTGTGGCCGACGGTATAGATCATTTCAAAGCCGGTCGTCACACAGAGGCTTTCCAGTGCCTGAACAAAGCCCTAACAATTGATCCGCGTAATGTAGAAGGCTTAGTGGCCCGCGGGGCCCTGTATGCCAACAGCGGTAACTTTCAGAAAGCTATAAGCGATTTTGAAACAGCTCTTAAATTAAACCCAAGCCACGCAAATGCCAGGAAATACATGGGTGAGACTTTAGTAGCGTTAGGGAGGAGTTACGAGGAAGAGAATAAAATAGATGAGGCGAAAAAAGCCTATCAGAACTGTCTGAGTATCATTCCGTTCCACGAGGAGGCACAGAACTCGCTAGAGTTTTTGAAAAACAAGGGAAATTCCGTAAGTAAAAATATAGTGCCTCCGGAAGATCTCATACTGCCCCCTATTGCGAATAATCCGAAAGGGGTCTCGGGGGGGAGCGAGAATAACGACCCTCTGAAGCAACTCGCACGCCCCGAAGCGGACGACGATAAGAAAGATAAGAAAAAGAAAAAGAAATCTAAGAATCGTAAGCGGCGTCACAGATCGAGCTCTTCCAGCTCCAGCTCCAGCTCGGGGAGCTCTCACAGCTCGAGCAGCTCGTCGTCGAGCACTTCTGACTCGAGTACAGGATCGAGCGAGTCCGACAGCAAGTCTAAACGCAAGAAGCGGAGATCTAGGAGCCACAGACGAGAGAAGCAGAAGTCTCTGTCGCCGTTGAGTAAGAGGATGGCGATGATGGACCCGAGCCACGATACGCCCACTAGCTATCAGTTCAACAAACCTGCGGGAACTTCTGGCTCGTTTGATTTCGGGTTTGAGCAGCCTCCGGAGCAGCAGCTGCACAAACCGAGCAAGGATGCAGAGTATGAGCTGAAAGTGAGGAATTTCTTGGAACAGAATAAAGAGGAGGATTCTGATTATGAGGAGAGGGTGAGTGTCTTTGTCTTTGTCTTTGTTTGTTATTTACAACAGCTATAATGTGAATTAACGTTTCTTAGGTTCGTAAATTCTTAGAGGAAACAGCGCGGTGGAAAAAAGATAAAAAAATAGGCGAAGATAAAAAGAAAAAGAAGAAGAAGGATAAGAAAGCAAAGAAGGAAAGTAAAAAGAAACGTAAAGAAAAGAAAATAAAGGCGCAAAAGGAAGTGGAACTGCTTAGAAAGGAGTTGGGTCTGGGGAAGGAAAAGCGCAAGAGTAAACGCGGACTAACTTCAGATGATGAAGAGTACTTGTTACGTAAAACTGGGTTCAGCAAAAGGTACGTTTCTAATAGTGATTTATGTGATTTTATATATTCGTATCTATTTGATAGAAATTAAAGCACTCTTTAGTCAACTACCTAGGGCCTGAATTTTCAAAAGTTGAAAAAACTGAAAATAGCAATTTAATTCAAATTGTCAAATTAGTTATTCTAAAAACATGTGTTATTGACATTAAAAATAATAGAAAATAATTTCATAATACAAAAGTGAGTTTATTGATAGTCATAACATGTTAGGAAGTTTGTTGTGTGGACCTCAAGGGTCGAACCACGGTTTATTGATTTTGGTCTTTTAACTGTCCCTGGGAAAAATGATACCATTTTTGTTTTTTATTTCAATTTATTAGATTTTTTTAAATCATAATACTTGCAGCTATTTTTGGGTTAAAATTGTTGAGCCCTAAATTTTTTGTCTGGTCTATTTATTACTGACAGAATATGATTTTGTTAGCTATGTGCTTGCTTTTATCAAATAGATACGGCGTATATTGAATGTTTTTTTATATACATATACATACATATATATTTTATAAATTTATTTACAGCGATGTACTTCAGATATAAGATTTTTGTTTTCAGTTTATAAAGAGGCACAAAAAGGACGTAATAATTGATAATAATAAATATATTAAGATAAACTGGAATGTTTCAAATGAATTGTGAAAAATTGTGGTGTTGTTTTCTGTATTTTCAGTTGAGGAAAAATGTTCACGTATTCGACAATTTTCAAGAAAAAAATGTGGAATTTGAAAAATGATCGCACCAATAGTTGTTTTTTTATTTATTTTCGTTTGTACTTTAATTTGTTTGGAAGTTTTGTTAATTTGTTGATAAATTTTGCAGGTTGTTGGATAGTTTGCCTGATTTGGAAGAATTGGAAACTAAGTTGAGTGCTTATTACGCTTTGGAGAAAGAGAAAAGGTTAGTGCAAAAATGTTTGATTCTTTAATTCTTCAATGGGATTTGCAAAAGTTATATTTTTTTTTTTTTTTTTTATTCCTGTTTTGAGTTAGATTATAATTTTAATGTTGGTAAAATTTTTTGAAAAAGAAACGACAAACAGATATTTCATGCCCTGTAAATTTTGTATAAATGGTAACCATTACAGTAAAAGTAATCACAGTGGTTCATCTAGCCCCGGCCAGAGGTTTGAGCGTTCCCCGTCGCCGACAAGGGAGCAGAAAGCGCGACAGGCCGTCGCCGAAGCAACGGCTAACGCTCCAAACGTGTTTGCGCCCAAGTGGAAGATGCAGATCGGCAACACGCAGTCGAGCAGCTCAAGGCAAGTGTAAGAGACCTGTATCTATTTATATTAAATAATTTGGAAATGTTTCTGTCTATAATTGATAATGATCTATATAGATCAGATATATACAGAAATATTTTCATATTTATTGTTATTATATGAAAGTTTCATATATGTATTATGTCTTCTGTCTCTCTAGGTTCAAGAAAAAATCTGACAGGGAAGATTGGGATGATGCTCAAGACAAACCCCCTCTACCTAAAGAATCACCAAAACTGGGGCCGAGCGCCGAAGAGAAAGCTATGAGCATACGTAAAGCTATGGCCATGAAAGAACCTCCTCCTAAAAGGGATCCACCACCTCCATCCGACCCTCCTAAACGCAGAATGAACAGTCCAAAACCTATGCCCAAAGTCCCACCAGTAAACACATCGGGTCCTGTCGTCCTTGACAAGTTTGGCAACTTCAGAATCGCATCACCGGCGACCGCAAAGAAGTTACAGAACGACGATGATTTGCCTCCGTTACCTCCGGGCGCTCCGCCACCGCAGCAGTTTAAAAAATCAAACAGGCCACCAGAGCCTCCGGGGCCTCCTAGAACCGATTCGCCGCCTTCGAGGAAGCGCAGGACACCGTCCAGAAGCCGGTCACGGACAAGCAGATCTTCTTCACGTTCGAGGTCTCGTTCTGTCCGCAGATCGAATTACAGAAGCCGTTCTAGGTCTTACTACAGCAGGTCGCGGTCTCCGAGGAGTCGCAGTCGTTCCTACTACTCCAGGAGCAGGTCTCGCTCTCGTAGCAGGTCCGGAGACCACAGAAGGTATCGTGGACCGTACAGAGGAAGGTTTAACGATAGGGGGACCTATTATAAACCGAGACTTCAGGGGTACAACAAGAATAATCGGGGGTATCCTCGTAGTAGAGGGGGGTATCGCGATTACAGGGACGACAGGTACGGTAACGGATACCGCGACTACCGGGGTAGAGGAAGCAGAGGATACCAGAACCGAGGAGGCGGGCGTAGACCTAGGGGAAGGTTTAGCAGAGGAGGATATAGGGATTATAGAGATAGAAGATACAGCAGGAGATCGGATTCGAGGAGTGTAAGCAGGGATAGGAGTTATAGTCGGGAAGCTGATGATCCAATGCAAAAGGTCAACGAAGAAAAAGAAAAGATTAATAAGTATATTGATAGTAGTGACGCGGCGACTAAACATGAAGGGCCATTGAGCGAGGGAGAGGATAGGGATGATTACTCTAATGATAAGTATGTAGATAGACAGGCATACGATGGGAAGTGGGCAGATAAGGACGGTGAAGGAGGTAAAGGTGAGTCTGGCGAGGGGAAAGAAAGAGATAAAGAAGGTATACCTTCAGAAACTAATATAGAAGAGATGGATAAGTTCTTAAATAAGGTTAAGAAGGAGAAAAAGGAAGAAATGTTGGAGAGGAATAAGGACGTGTTGAAAGGAAAAGCTTGGTAAATTTTATGTTAGGCTAGTCGTTTAATGTTTTTCTCGTAACTTTTAATATGAATATGTAATAATAATATGTGTTTAGTTGTTCATTGTCACATTTGATGTATTATTATTGACAATACACATTTCATTAAAACTATTTGTTGTGTATTTTGTGAATTTAAATTTCAGTTATGAAAATCAAGGTAAGGATTGGTTTAATTTATCATAGTTATGAATCTATTCACAACTCACAATTGTTAGATATCTAAATCTTTTGTATGTAATCATAATAATATTACCTCTGCCTAAACAGGTATTGAAAGGGTGAAAAACACCCTCAATGCCTAAACGAATAAAATCAATAATGAAATTAGTAAAAAGAAATTTTGAGTATCACTGGTTTTTACACATACGGCTATTGAACGTACGTGGCAAGATTATGAATCACGAGTATCCATATTAGTTGTACTGCGTCAGTCAGTTTTTGTTTCAATGAACGTAAATAGTGTTTGGAAAACATCATTTGCAGCTTGTTTAGAATACCAGTGTGTTAAAATGTTACACGTGAAACAGGAAGATATCAAAAATGAAATTGAGGAATACGATCCACTTCAAGATGTTGACAACTGTGTTGAAGAAATGTTTCATGTAAAACAAGAAGTTATAGATGAAGTAGAAAAAAATGATCAACTTCAAAGTGTTGAAAACTATGATATATTCTCGATATACATTAAACAAGAATACAAGGTAGATAAAGTTAATGTTAAATTACAATACTATGATTATTATGTATTCAGGGTCGTAACTAGAGGCTTTGGGGCCCTCACTATATGCAAAATATAATTTTTTTTCGTTGCTACCTCAGTCTACAATTTTTGCATGTTACTACCCCAATTTTTATGCTGCTGTGGGGGCCCTGTATGTATTATAATATATTTCAAAGAATATATTTATCTATAATCGCGCATGCGTTAAAGCCAGTTAAAGATAACAGAGGTTCCAAAACAATTGATTCGAATTTTAAACCAAATAACTATTATGGGCCGAAATTTAACTAAAAGTGCTATTTTCAAACAGAATTTTTTGATAAAAAGGGGGACAAGTCTCGCAATTTTATGTATAAATATGCAGAGCTCCTCTTTGTGAAAAAATCACTTGTAATACTCATCTCCTAACAAAAAATGTGCATGACATTGTCTGATATAGTATTTTAATATTGCTATATATAATCAATGATTGTTTTTCAGGAAGATTTGGTTGTTGATGAAGAAAACGAAAATTCAAATGAAGAAAGTACATACAACGATAAATTAACAGAGTGTGATAATGCAATAATTAACAATGAGTGTAGTTTTACTAAACAATGTGTGAATTTAAAAAAACATCAATGCGACGTGTGTGAATACAGCAGTACACGAAAACAAAATGTAGAAAAGCATAAATTAATGCATAGCAACGAACGGCCATTTAAATGCGGCCAATGCAAATACAGCTCTGCACGAAAAAGTGATTTAATAAGACATACAAAAACACATACTAATGAAAAACCATTTCTGTGCAACCTGTGCGAATATAGCTGTTCACAAAAATCTTATTTAGTGCAACACAAAATAATACATACCGACGAACGGCCATTTAAATGTGACAGATGTGACTATAGCTGCATTCGAAAAAGTCAATTGAAATCTCATAAAGTAACACATACGAAAGTGCGGACTAAATCTAAACAGAAGATCGCGATTCTACAACAATATTTTAAATGCGAACAATGTGAATATAAAACTGTGCGGAAAAATAGTTTAATTAGACATAAATTAACACATAATACCGAGCGGCCATTTAAATGTGAACAGTGTGAATATAGCAGTATACTTAAACATAGTTTAGTGTTACATAAATTAACACATACAAACGTGAGACCTTTTAAATGCGATCAATGCGATTATAGCACTGTTGCTAAACACAATTTAGTAAAACATCAAGTAATACATACTAACGAACGGCCTTTTAATTGCGACCGATGTGAATATAGCTCTGTACGGAAAAGTGATTTAGCAAAACATAAATCAACACATCCCTATGAACGGCCATTTAAATGTGAACAGTGCAATTTTGAATCTGTATGGAAAAATGATTTGGTAAAACATAAATTAACACATACTAACGAAAGGCCGTTTAAATGTGAACAGTGTGAATATAGCTGCACACTTAAATATACGTTATTAAAACATAAGTTAGTACATGGTAATGAACGACCTTTTAAATGTGATCAATGCGAATATAGCAGTATACTGAAACATACTTTAGTACAGCATAAATTAATACATACGAACGAACGACCTTTTAAATGTGAACAGTGTGAATATAGCTGCAGACAGAAAAGTAACTTAATAAAACATAAATTAACACATACAAATAACCAACTTTTTAAATGTAAGCAATGTGCGTACAGCTGTAAAAAGAAAGCCGTTTTAAAAAGACATAAATTACAATCGCATTAATACATTTAGATCAACCGTACCACGAACTTTTCGAGCTCTTATTTCAAACAATCTATTAGAAATATAACGCATAGATATTTTTAATAACCTTAGAATATAATTAAGGATTTATGGCGGGAATCCTAGATTATTATATCTACAATTGTTTATTACTGTTTATATAGTAAATAAATGATTCTACGTCTTATTTTTTTGTATTTTAGTCGATATTTGTGTGACGAGTTGAAGTTCACTGCAGGAAATTTCACTAAAAAATTTTGAATTTTAAATTTCGTTAAAAGTATGTTTATTGTATAGAAAATGACGTGAAAAGTTGAACTGTTCAAACCGCAGGTCTGTATCTCTAAACGTTCTCGAGATATAGCCTCTCAAAGTTTTTGTTTTTTCAAATTTTTGGAGAAAAAAGGCCATAACTTTTGAACGTGTGGTCAGAAATGATTTTAGTTGACGGCGTTGGAATCAGCGTGTCAAAATCTATATAATGACATGTATAATACCTTAAAACTCGAAAAAAAAAATTTCGCGAAAAATCGAAAAAATTCAAAGGGGTATACCTTAAAAAAATGTCGATTTTTGACCAAAATTTTTTTGTCTGATTTTAAAGTATTATACATGTCATTATATAGATTTTGACACGCTGATTTCAAATCCGTTAACTAAAATCAATTCCGACTTCACGTTCAAAAGTTATGGCCTTTTTTCTCCAAAAATTTGAAAAAACTAAAACTTTGAGAGGCTATATCTCGAGAACGGTTTGAGATACAGACCTGCGGTTTGAACAGTTCAACTTTTCACGTCATTTTCTATACAATAAACATACTTTTAACGAAATTAAAAATTCGAAATTTTTTAGTGAAATTTCCTGCAGTGAACTTCAACTTGTCATACAAATATAGACTAAAATACAAGAAAATAAGACGTAGAATCATTTATTTACTATATAAACAGTAATAAACAATTGTATAATAGATAAGCTATAAATAAACTGGTACTTTATGATTTATTGTTGTAATCGTTTCAATATTTGTAGTTATATTTTATAAACTTCTGTGTATAATAAAAATTTATTAGTTATTAATAAAAATTTTCTTTTTTTAATTCCGATTATTATTTAATTTATCACCTTATAAATGAAGATATACTTTTTATTTTAAGTATTTTCTATCTTACTTTAGCATTAATCATTTAAAATTCAGTTTTCCACATGTACGTATTTTTTTTAATTTAAGAATACATTTTGAGTATCACTGCTCTAGTTCACACATCAATCACAAAACGGAGCGCATGCGCAGAACGCACAACAGCCATGTTGGTTGTGTATCTGTCAATGCTTTACAAAACTTTAAATATTTTTCTTTGATACACAAACTTTGTAGTTAATTAAGTTCGTGTGTATTAATATTAAGGTTAAGGATCTAATATTATAATGTTTCAAATAAAAGAAGAAGTAGAAGAAAATGATTCTCTTGAAGGTGCTGAAACATGTGTTGAAACGTTTTACATGAAACAGGAAAATATAAACGATGAAGAAGTTGAAGAAAATTACCCTATTCAAGATGAGGAAAACTATGACGTTTTTTCAGTTTACATCGAACAAGAATATGAGGTAGGTAAAAGTTTACAATGTTAGTAAATATAGACTATCTACCAGAAAACAGAGAAACTGTGACTTAAATTAATTGTATACACCTTAACCACAATAATTAATTTGTTGTATTGAATATAATTAATAATAATTAGTTAATATACCATTATTTTGACGTTTGTATATTTGACATTTATCACGCATGCGTAAAAGTAAAAGAGGACAGAGGTTCCAAAACAGTTAAACAAATTTTAATTAATAATTGTACATTATGAAAAAATTTAAATCGATCTTTTACATAGGACATTTTTCATTTCTAATGAGATTCCGTGAAACTTTGTGTGCATTTTATAGCCAAGCCGTGGTATTTTTCAATTACTATATTAATTAAATTAAATTAAATATACGGTAATTTTCATAGGAAAAAAAGAAAACACAAAAAAAAGAAAACAAGGTTTCCAAAAATAAACAGACTCGACAAAAAAATCAATCCTTGGATGGAATTAAAAATTCACACGGAAAGATAAATGGCATTGCAGCTAATGGATCCACAAATTTGCCTGAAGATAAAATGGGAGATTCGAATATTCGAAAAAATAAAGAATCTGTCGAAAATTGTAAAAATTGTGCTCAATGTATTTGCAAAAATTGGAGATCACAAAGTATGTTATAAGGGCTGATATGGCTCTAGACTGGGGGCCCGGGGTTAAGAGGGACCAGTTAACTGGCTTTTAATTACAGAGCTTTTTTTTTTCTATGGATATTTTAATCCTTTAATTAATTTGATATTAGGTACATATAAAATAATTAATATTATTTACGATTTCAGTAACACCAGAATATATTTCAATGTTTGAACAACACTTATACTTAATGAAAAATTTTTTGATGTCATCTTCACCCATGACAAACGCTAATGATGAGGTAAAGTTTTTATACTTGCAAGAATAATTATAGTATTGAAGTTGGATAGATTTTTTTATACATACATCAAATATACTTTTCTCAGATTGAACTATACCCAGGTACAAATGTGCGTCTACCAAAAAGAAATATACTATTATCTATTACCAAAGCTAATAAAAACCCGAGGGCAATGGTAAGGAATTTAGTTCTTAATATATTCAAAAAAGAGGAATTATTAAGTTATCAAACTGCGGATTCCTTAAACCGTTCAAAACCAGAAGTTCAACTTGCAATAATTGGTAAGATGAATGTCAGTGGCGTAGTAACGGGGGGGGGGGGGGGGGGGTTATGACCCTTCATCTCCCCGAAAAAAAATTTCTTGCTACACCACTGATGAATGTACTCAAATTTTCGTATATTTACAAATCATATCGGTAAATTTTAAAAATGAATTATATTTTTGTAGAGTATTTGAAACTTAACCATAATGTTGAAATAACTAGCAAGCAGTTTGTTAATATCGTGAATCACAAAATTAGCGAATGGAAGTCAAAAGCTAGAATGACAGAGGAACAAATTGAAAAATTGAATGCAGAAAAACGTGAAAAGTCAAAACTATATCGTAAAAAAAGAAAAATGGCAGAAAATGCCCCAAATTCAATGGAATTAAAAAAATAATAGGTAAGCGATAAAATAGTCTGACTGACTGACAGATTCATCATCGCTGAGCCGAAACTCCTGAACCTAGAAATGTGAAATTTCAGGGGTGTTTTCTTTTTATGATGTAAGAGGGTAAAAGGGGGTGGAAAAGTTTTATGAGAAATTTTTTTTGATGAAACGTGGCGCAAATACCAAATAGCATTTTTGAAAATTCAATCCCTAAAAATATTATTTTGTTTGAAAGGAAAATTATAATTAATTGCTAGAAAAAATAAATGCATGTTGAAATGTATTTCTGTTAAAATACAAATTATAAAGCAAGTAAAAAAAGGCATTATTTTAGAGTCTATTTATAATTGTATTCAGTTATGAATAATCGTTTTTCAGGAAGAGAAGAAAATGAACATCTTATGAAACTAGATTGTGATAATCTAATAAATATAAATATAAATTAACACCAGCTAATGAACGACCTTTTAAATGCGACAATTGTAAACAGACACATTCCTTAGTTATAAATTATTTTTCTGTGGTTATAAATAAATTAACATCCAGTATTACAAACACATTAACATTATTGTTGGCTAACAAACACTTTTAAATGGGGTATCAAACCTATACGATAGTTCTCTTGAAGTATCATGAAGTGTTTCACAAGATTCATAGATAATATACCTAAGATTGCTATCTTTCCGGTTTTGGCCCGAAGACTCCAGGTTTCAGCAAGTTGTATTCATTATTTCTCCGGACTCAAGAATGTATACTTCAGTAAAAATGTCTACATAATATTTATATGTTAATTGATATAGATTGCATATTTTTCTTCTGGTTTATCTTATAAATTTTATTAATATGTGATCATTAGAATTTTATTTAATTGTAGGAATTTTGGAATGTGATTTTTTACTAATAATAAATTATATAATATGATTATATTAATAAAAAAAATTAAACATTTATTTTTTATTTTTTGACGTGAGCATTTCAGAAACTTGATGTAACGCACAGATATCAGTTTAGATCTACGTGGTACAAGTACAAATAAAAACAAATAACCAGTTTTAATGAGTAGAATATATTTTCTACCAACGTGTTTTTAGTTTTTTTGACTAAAGTTTTTTAAATTGAATAAAAAAATTTTTTTAACAAACAAAATATAGACGCAACAATAAGAAAATATTTGAATTTCGGAAATTTCATTGTTATATTTAATATGAAAAGTTACGTAACAGTGGAAGGGAGGGGCGCCGATGAGGTGCTTGCCTAGAGCACTCTCGACATTTAATCCGCCTCTGGACTCATGAGTTATACGTGTGACAAGGATTCAGGGGACAGACAGACAGACACGGAACGAAAAGTGTTTGTCTTGACGTGAAACGAAAAGATCAATTTCAAATTTTAAAATCGGAGAACATTTTTTTTGTCTCAATCTGAAACGATCACAAAGCTTCTCGTATCTTCGATATTGCGAGGAAGCAAAATAAAAAAAAGTAATTTCGTATTACCACGATTTTGACCTAAATCGGAAACCTATACCACATGCATAATTATATCGATATTCATAGATATAATAATACCGACTTATCTACGTTTAAATCCATTTAAATAAATAAAAAAAACGACATGCTTACTTTTACTACAACATATAATTATATTAGGAGGTACGTAGACAATACATTATAAAGTAATTTCTATGCAAACAAAAATAATATGTTTGACTTTAATGCCAGTTAGTAATATAGTATTGCATATTTACTGATTTCATTGTACTAGAAACCATGATTGGATTTATATTTAAAATAACCACGTATGTTTTTATAATGGGTATTTTGTGTTTTCGCGGAAATGTAGCGGAAAAAAATAAAATCAATTTTATTAGCGACGTAATTACATCTTATTCAAAAACAAGCGTTGTAAATGTATATATTTGTGATAAACAAGGTAAGAATTGTTAAGCTACTTTTTTTTAACGTGTCTTTTGTCTTCAGGCATGTCCTCAATCCTAGCAGGCCAAACTCTGTTGTACTGGGAGTTGTGGGATTGCTCCAGAACAAATAACTTCTCATCAGAAAATATATATTCATCACCAGCGAGCCAAGCTATTTTTTAAATATTATTTCTCATGCTCGAAATTTAAATTGCATAATTGTTTTACATTTTTGGTAAAGAATGGGTTACTAAAATAATGCCAAATCGTCGATAAAGAGTTGTATCAGAATATGATTGTATTATTTTTCTTTTCAGAACAATATTCACTTCTTAAAATGATATCGTTATATGGTATGGTAAATGTAAATAATGTATCAACTAATAATTTACCAAATTTTCCTATAGATACGTTGTTTATTATTGATGCAGAATGTTCCTTTTATCAAAAATTGATAAGAGAAGTAGGTATTTTACATAGAATAATATAGAAAAATATCCGATAGTTTTTGGTCGAAGTTTTTCTTGTTATCTTTACTAATATTATTAATCGTAGGCAAACATCTCAAAATTATTCAACTCTCCCTATCGTTGGTTAATTGTAAGTAACAGTACAACTGGAAATATATTAACTTCACTTCTAAACACTAGTATTTTAACGAACAGTGAAGTTATTGTATCAAATTACATCAACGATAAATTTCTTTTAAATTCAATCTACAAAATTCGCCAGTGGGATAATGAGTTTAATATAGATGAAACAGGAACATGGGACGCAAAAAACGGACTTAAGCTGAATGAACTTAAGTATGTTAAATCTATACAAAGAAATAATATGAAATTGGGATTGTTGAAGACCAGTATTGTTATCACAGATAACGATACGTTGGAACATTTAGAAGATTACAGGTAATTTTATATAGAGTACCTATGGTAGTAAAAATGCACCGATCTGATTTATTTTTGGAAAAAATGTTTGTCTCAGTGTGTACTCCAGACATATTGATTTTGGTGCTAATCGGATTAGGGGTTTTAGAAATATTCGAAATTTTGTACTTAAATGAACGTTGAGATTATTATCTCACTAATTTTGATACTAATTAATACGTCATTAATTCATGTTGCCTTGGAAACAAATGGAACTAAATTCAAATACACTTAACTAAGAAACCACAGTTTCTCCGTTTTTCCAGTAGTAAATTCAAATTGTCAAATTAGTTATTCTACGAATGTGTATTCGGTTTTTGGCGTTAGGACATTAGAACAGTAATATTTATAATACAAAGGTGAGTTTTATTTCTGACAAATCCCATTGAATTTTCTCAAGAACATGGAAGTCATGTATGGTTCTCCTCCATATCGATAGTATGTATAATATATCGTTTTCCTTACGTAACCAATAATAATAATAATAATAGTACCATATTTCTACACAGGTTTAAACATATTGACTCAATAACAAAAGTGAATTATATTTTCTTAAAACACTTAAGTCAGTTCGTCAACGCTTCGCTCGAGTTTAGTTTCGACACCACGTGGGGTTACTTTAACTCCACGACATCGCAGTGGAGTGGAATGATTGGAAGACTTCACAGACGTGAAGTAGATATAGGAGGCACGCCACTGTTCTTCACGCCAGATCGGATTTCTGTAATAGATTACATTGCTATGACAACTGCTACTAGGTACGGGTTATTACTGTTTGTATCTTCAATTAGGAAAGGTTTAAGGATATAATATAAGGCGCCACCTTTTATTATTATTAATTCAGTTTAAAAAATCAAAAACTTTGACTTCAGTTTTTTTTATTTTTCATTAACTGCATTACAGTTGATTATTTCCAACACCTTTCCGTGGGACAGCCTGTATATGGAGAATATAGATTTAAACTTAGTGTTGATTTTTGTTTTCAAGAAGAGTAATTTAAAAATGACATTTTACCCATCTTTATCTTAATATAATTAATATAACACATAATATTATGATATTTCAGGTCTAAATTTGTATTTAGGCAGCCCAAATTAAGTTATGTAGCGAATGTCTACACATTGCCTTTTTACTGGACTGTTTGGACGTCCATTTGTTTACTTTTGGTCATTATTATAATGGCTTTATACGTCGTGTCTAAATGGGAAACTAAAATATTAAATAACCAGATATCTGTAAGTATATATTTGTTGATATTTGATTACTACCATTTTTGAATATTAATCTATATACATTTAACTGTCTTACAGTGTGATTTGATGACATGAGGCCAATAGGTGTCAAAATGATGGACATTTAAACTAATTATTAGTATAATTTATTTATTAATTATTATATTATCATAATTGTTTCGAATTTAACGATTCTTTCTTTTATATCTTTTGTGTCGTAGTACTTATCATTAGCAAGTGTCCATCACTGAGTGCTCATTACTGGTTTTAATTTATCCATTTAATAAAGATGTACTTCTTTTATTAACTGGTGCCAGTACCTTATTTAATATAAGAAATACAAATATAAAAATTCTGGTTCCAGTACAGCCCTAGTTATTATATTTTTAGGACCATTCTACCCATTTAAAGGACAGTTTATTGGACATCGTGTTCCTGTGTTTTGGGGCGGTTTGCCAACAGGGCGGTGTGACGACACCATTCGGTTTATCCGGTCGCGTAACCGTGGTACTGTTGTTTACCACGTTCATGTTCCTCTATTCGTCGTATTCCGCTAACATCGTGTCACTTCTACAATCGCCGTCTACTAAGATTCGCACTCTCGAGGATTTGTTACATTCGCGATTGGGTTTTGGTGTTCATGAAACTGTTTTCAGCCATTTCTATTTCTCGGTTAGTAAAAATATCTGCCATGTAAATGCACAGTGCTTCCTCGTGCTAAATTCACACCAAAGGTAGTTAATTATTGAACAATTTAAATCAGTGCTTCTTAAAGTGGTGGGCCTTCCCACAAGGGGGCCGCGAAGAGCTGCAAATATAACAAATAAATATATTATTGTTAAATACTATATATATTATGAATTGTACATCAGTGGCGAAGCGTCCATGGAAGCAGTGCTTCCCTTACTATATGGGTGAATTAATACAAATCTGTGTTTTCAGTTAATAAATAATTTACAAATATTATTAGAATATTCATCTTTATGCGCAACTCAAATATTTCAACCAAAAATCAAAAATAACATTTAATATTAATTTAAACGCTCAATTATAAAACTATTATACCTCTACGTCTTATTTTCTTGTATTTTAGTCGATATTTGTATGACGAGTTGAAGTTCACTGCAGGAAATTTCACTAAAAAATTTTGAATTTTTTATTTCGTTAAAAGTATGTTTATTGTATAGAGAATGACGTGAAAAGTTGAACTGTTCAAACCGCAGGTCTGTATCTCAAACCGTTCTCGAGATATAGCCTCTCAAAGTTTTAGTTTTTTCAAATTTTTGGAGAAAAAAGGCCATAACTTTTGAACGTGTGATCGGAATTGATTTTAGTTGACGGATTTGAAATCAGCGTGTCAAAATCTATATAATGACATGTATCATACCTTAAAACTCGAGAAAAAAATTTTCGCGAAAAATCGAAAAAATTCAAAGGGGTATACCTTAAAAAAATGTCGATTTTTGACCAAATTTTTTTTATCGGATTTTAAAGTATTATACATGTCATTATATAGATTTTGACACGCTGATTCCAAATCCGTCAACTAAAATCAATTCCGACAACACGTTCAAAAGTTATGGCCTTTTTTCTCCAAAAATTTGAAAAAACTAAAACTTTGAGAGGCTATATCTCGAGAACGGTTTGAGATACAGACCTGCGGTTTGAACAGTTCAACTTTTCACGTCATTTTCTATACAATAAACATACTTTTAACGAAATTAAAAATTCGAAATTTTTTAGTGAAATTTCCTTCAACTCGTCATACAATAATCGACTAAAATACAAGAGAATAAGACGTAGAATCATTTAGTTACTATATAAATATATAACAATTTATTAAAAAAAGTAAAAGCTTGAACTTAAAGTGTTTCATAACTAGTTTTTATTTGTTAAATATGCTTCCCTTATTAAAAATTTTACGCCTCGCCACTGATGTACATACTTGTTTGTTACAATCAGTTGAAGTATCACTGCTCTAGATTCCATAGATACTAGTACAGAATTAATACCCCATTTGAGAGTGCTTGCAAACTAGCAAATGCAATCTCTTTTATAATACTGGGGATAAGTCACTGATCTGTTAATAGACTGCTACAGAGCCGGTGCACAAAGCTATCTACGAACAGAAAGTAGCTCCCAAAGGACACAAAGCCCGCTGGATGAATTTGTCTGAAGGTATACAGCGAATGCGTGATGGGCTTTTCGCGTTTCACTTCGAAGAGGGACCCGGATATAAACTAATACAGGAATCGTTCTTGGAACATGAAAAGTGCGGTCTCATGGACATACCTTATTTAGAATTGATTGATCCGTACCTGGCTGTACAGAAAAATACTTCTTTCAGGGAAATATTTAAAATAGGGTGAGTTTTCAGTAGATAATGTTTGATATTAAATCTAACCTCACTAAACTCGTTCTACAGGGTATATATTTAGGTATTATCGAAATAAATCTCATATCGATCGATTTCAAATCTTTAAAAAAATCGTAAAGGGGAGAGGGGGAATTTTGAGAATCATGTTTTTTCAATAAGTACTTTCAGAAAAAAGATCGGGCGTAAAATTGGTGACATATGTTCCGAAGTACGTATTACTTTTTAAGATTTTTTGAGCTAGAAGCGGAGGGGACCCCCTCAGCAGGCGCCATTTTGACTAGGAAAAAAATTAATATTTAATGTCCTCGACAATTCCTGAAAATTTAACGATATGTTTAATCTCAACAAAATAAAACACTTCTTGGAACCCTTCGCAGACGCCTTTTTTTGAGTTAGAAAAAATAAATAAAAAATTATTAATATTTAATGCCCTCGACAATTCCTGAAAATTTAACGATATGTTTAATCTCAACAAAATAAAACACTTCTTGGAACCCTTCGCAGACGCCTTTTTTTGAGTTAGAAAAAATAAATAAAAAATTATTAATATTTAATGTCCTCGACAATTCCTGAAAATTTGTGTTTAAGGCTGAAACGAATACAGGAAAGTGGTTTGCAGTCGAGAGAAGTTAACCGCATCTATACACGTAAACCTGTTTGTAATGCAAACACAGAGAGCTTTGTGAGCGTGGGGCTGATTGACTGCTACCCCGTGGCGCTGCTGTTTGTCGCTGGGCTACTGTGCTCAAGCTTCGTCTTTATCCTAGAGCTCATAGTATACCAATATGTATGAAGAAAGGAGATATCAGCAACATGGGGTTATTGTAGTGTGTAGTTGTATAACAGCTTGTTTCTGCAGTTGTAAAACCTAATTTGTGTAGTTGAAAAATTGTAAATAGAAAGAAAAATACAAAAGTGTAAGTGTCGAGCAAAAAAAAAGTATTTGTTGCTCTTTTTAATCGACAGATAACAAGTAAATAATAATGTTATAGACATGATGCTTAATTTAAAAAAAAAACTATTCTATGATGATATTACGTGTTTTCTATTTCCAGAAAATAAAGGTTTAATCGCAAAAATTACACCCTTTTAAAACTAATTTTGAATTTGACGCCAAAACGCTCGCAGGTGTCATGGCGTATATGTTTGTGACGTCACGCCGGTGTAAAAACTCCTTGTCAACAATAGTTAAATAAGTATTAAGTATTTAATGTTCTGTGATTCAGAGTTATACAATAATTCAATTATTTTTTGTGTTAAAAATGAATTCTAAAGTGTATAAGTGGTGTGCGGTCTCTCGGTGTAAAAACATATCAAAAAAAGTTATTTGTTTACGTTCCAAACAAAAAACAATGCAAAATTAGTGGCTAAATTTTGCATGGCGAGATCCACCTGCTTTATTTCAAAATTCTCCAATTTATTTCTTTGATGTAAGTCTTTACTTTATATTATATTCTTAAATTAGGTATGTACCTAATAATCTTGTATGAGAAATTGATATTTGTCTAAAATTTAAAATAAAAGTAGGTAAATCACTTTTGAGGTTAGGTTTCATTTCTTGACTTAACCTTAAACTAATAAACGCATGGCGTAGAGATAAAAACTGTTTTATGGGCTTTGAGTTTTAAATTATATCTTTAATATACTTAGATTAATAATGTACTAACACGAAGTTTTTACATTTCGTAATTTTGACGCAAGAAATTCTCTTAGCATCAACAAACCAATTCTAGGCAAATTAGAGATATATTTGCCTTCATAAATTCTTGTTCCATCGCTGACGTTTCTCTGAACAAATTGATAATTTAATAGGTTTAGGTTAGATTAGGTCGGAAAAAAATAGTTCGTGTTGGGTGGGCATGATTACTTTATGTTAAATACTAAATAAAAAATAAAATTGTTAATTGTTTATTATAATGTAAAAAATATGATGAAACAAAAGTTTTATATTAAACATTTAAATTATTAAAAATAGTATTTGATGTATTTAATTTGAATTCAATAACTTAATACTTTTATACAATATTAAATTACTTTGTTTATTTTCTTGTTTCATACTTTGGTAAATCTGACGATCTGTTACTTAAGTTTGATTTTTTTCCTTTAAATATCCATGTCGAACTATGGGAACCTTGATCTGAAACTTTTCTTCCTGCTAGTTCTCCTTTTTTATAACTTTCCTCCTTCCTTCTTCGAACCTTTCTACGTTGAAATAACGTATACAATAAAGCAGCCACAGATATTATTACAAAAAATACCACTAACGATATTAGAAGGATCATATTACTACTGTAAACATAAATGTCTGTTACAGTTACAATTGTAATAATCAGGATTATTATAGATGCAATACAGCCGAATTTGTAGCACCCATAAGTACGTCGAACTGAAAATTAAAAAAATACATCAGAACAAAGTCAAAATAATTTAAATATTTACAAAAAATAGACATTTATAATCAATCAATCATAACTATCCTTAGATAAGGAAATTTTCAATGAGGGGGCAATTTTTTTAAATAGAAAATAAATTCCTCTAATATTTTTGATGAGTGTATAAATAAAAAAATTACTTAAGCCGGCTCTGCTGTCCTAAATAACTAGAAATGCAAACTCAGATATTTGTATTTGTTTATGATAGGTTAAATCGTTCAAATGTTAAAAAAACTGTATATTATTCTATACAAAAAATTCAATCTTACCTTCAGGTACATTTTCAGAATTGTTACCACTTTCTACAATTTCTGTTTCAGGCATTTTCGTTATATTTTCTTCACTATTTCATGCACTTTATTGAAATATTACCATGGTACTGATATAAATTGTCCATTATTGACTTTAAGATAAGGTTTCGTAAAATATTTGCATGTTTATTTTTATTATGATAAACTTTTTCTACCAATTGCTTGTATTTATTACTTATAATATATTCCAAAACTTAAATAGAATAGAATTGCAATAAAATATACAAGTGAATATCATTTCTATAAATAAATTTGTAATAAAATGGGTACATATAAGGTTACTTATTTTTACCTAACAATTGATTAACAGTAGGTATTATATATTTCTATTTCTTACTATTTATGAATGTTAAAGAGAGATAGACATGATATTTGTTTTAACTCATGATGTAATCAAAACAGGCCCTGAATAAGTGAAAAAGATATGGTTATTTTAAAATTTATTTGCTATGAAAATTAAACAGTTAAACAGTCAATTTTTCCGGTTTTTGATTAGTTAATATATTTGATTCAGCCCAATCTTATCCACGAAACTATAAGTTTGAAAAGTGTGAACCATAATACATCAAGTAAAAGTTGTAGAACATATATTCTTGAAAAAAATATCATATGATAAAAATTAGATAGATAAAACTTATTAATACTAAACCTTGTATCAAATTTCATAACTGTATCACAATGGGTCCTCTAGATATTAAATAAAAACTAATTTTGAGTAAAATCTTTGGAGGGCTGTAATTTCCGGACACGTGTTTTTATGCTTGAAATATTTTTCTCAATTTACTGTTCAAGTTTGGCACGACAGTGCTGAATCACCCTGTATATTGGTTTCTTACACAGTTTTAATTTATTTTATTTTTTCCTGAGGTGTTCGTAATTACCCCCCCCCCCCCAATCCCTTCAAAAAAGTACTAATGAGTTTCTACTGTACCTACATATATAATAGAAGAAGCGCGTATATGTACATGGCTGGCGTCTATCAGTTAAGTTCCATGTAATGTTATTTCGGTAAAATATGACATAATTATTAACCTAGACCTTCCGGTTGCTATAATGTTTACACTCTCACTTCTGATGTAATAATTATATCGTTCCTACATGACATGTTAGTGAAAGTATCAATTTATTCATAAATTCATCCAATGAATTTAAATTCAATCGTAGACTGCCAAAAGTAACCGGTTTATGTCAGAAATTAATGCAATTTACTTAAAAGCAAAATTTATATCTTATCAAGCTACATCAGCGATTCTCAAACTGTGGGGCGCGCCCCCTAGGGGGGCGTGATATCGAAAAAAAATATTAAAACATTTATTTATTTAAACTGAAAGAAAAGCAAGAAAATACATTCTAACATAATAAAAAAAAAAAAATTATTCTAAGAGGGGGAGGGGGGATGAGAATTGTGATTGAAAATTGGGTCGCAAATACTAAAAGGCTGAGAACCACTGACCTACATGTTTAATTTATATATATAAAAGTAATATAAAGACATACAATAGTTCAACTCTGAGAATTCCCCCCCTTTTTTATTAAAATATTTATATTATATTTTTATTTAAATTATTAAATATACATATGTATACATGTTTTAAGAACTCCTTTATTAATATATTGTTTAATAGTTCAAGAAATGTGTGATTTTTATTGAAATTGAAGAAGATATTGAGATTTTTTTAAATAAATATATTCGACATTCATTAAGATCATTTTAAACGTGTGTAACATGTAGATTTATTAGATTAACTTTCACTCTTCTTGGACCATTTTTTTTTAAATTTTCTATTACATCCTACACCGATAATTAATCAAACAAGATCTATGGACAAGCCCAAAATATACTCGAAACTAGAACATAATTTGCTAAAAGGAAATAGTGATACGTGCACCATTCATAATGTAATTTAGCCATTTTTGTCGCTTAGAGCGATATTAGACAAAATCAAATTATATGCTATGATACAGATTTGACCAAGATTGTGCAATTGTCGGTATAAAATGTCTGAGAAAATTTGCAAATGATTTAATTCGATTTTAGCTGTACATATATAAAAGTGTCGCTGTGGTTTTTTTGTGTTTATTGTTTAAATATGAATATTATAGTAAGTAAAATACATATTAATTTATTATAAATACGATAGTAACTCTGTCTGTCTGTTACCTTTTCGCGGCTAAACCGTTGAATCGATGAAAGGCAAGGGGATAAATTTTGTTTAGGATTAAAAAAAATATAGTTGAATTATTTTAGATCTTTTTATTCTAAACAAATATATATTTAGTTAAATTTAATGGCTACTATTTCGATTATATGGATTTAAAAACAAAATTACTGTATTAATTTGTTAATTAATTACCCCGATTGTCCGATACACTTTAAATGTTGTTACTACTAAATGTTAAATCTATATTGTTTAAAATTTTAAAAGTATAATATTTTTTATAAAATCTAATTTGAGAAAAACTGCTTTAAGTTTGAATGATCCTAAGACCAGATATCTATCTATATATTATATATATTTTCCTTCCAGACAATTATTCTTTCTTGCATACTAGCCGTATGCAATGCAGGACATATAGGCATCACAGCGGCACCCCCCGTATCTTCATCTTTCGTCTCACAAAAAGTCAACATCCCATCTGTAAAAGCTGTAACCATTGCTCCTACGTTAGCTACAGTCGCAGCACCATTCGCTCACGCTGCACCGATATATGCCCAATATCCACAACCAGCGCCTATAGTCACTAACTACGGACATCCGGTTCCGATTGCAGCTCACCCAGCTCAAGTAGTTTCCGTTACTCAAGCACCAATTCTTGCCCATCAAGCTCAAGTTTTCTCCGTTACCCAAGCTCCAATCTTCGCTCATCAAGCTCCAGCTGTTGCTAAAATTGCTCAACCGACTCATGTCATTGAACAATATGCTGCTCACCAAGTTCCCATTGTTGCAAATCATGGATATCCAACGCAAGTTTATGCCACGGCTGTTCCGATCGTTGCTAAAGGAGTTCATGTCCAACCTACAGTAGCCAAATACGCGCAAGCTGTTCCAAATTACGCCGAACCAATTTACGCTGCAGCTGCTCCGGTTGTTTCTCATCAGGAATACGCTTTACCTCAGGTTTATGGTGAAGCCGTCCCACATGTGTCCAGATTTGCCCAACTTCCACCTTCTATTGTTGGCGAAACAATTGAAAGTTACAATGATTTTGGTAATTATCTACAACAAAATCAAGTAGTCGTAGAAAAACAATTTCAAGTAGAAGCTGTACCACAATTTGCCACGTATGCCCATGCTCAACCAGTGGTAACCAAAGTTGGCCATGCTGTAGAAGCTGTACCTCAATTCGCTACGTATGCCCATGCTCAACCAGTGGTAACCAATGTTGCCCATGCTGTAGAAGCTGTACCTCAGTTTGCCACGTATGCACAAGTTCAACCAGTGGTAACGAAAGTTTCTCAACCAGTAGTAGCAAAAACTGTCACACATGTAGAACCACTCGTTGCCGAACCTCTGAATGCCCATTATATTGATTTACCAGAACAGGCAGCTTTCTTAGACAATTCGTATTTTAATAAATATTTACCGTCAGCTAAAACTGAAGCTATATTTTTAGATAACCAAAAATTGTTTAAAAGTGCAGATTTTCATAATATCAAAAATGTTTTTTAAGTTAGGTATTCTTTGTTAGAAATGTCATCTAAAAAAATTGTATTTATTAATTTAGCGGAGTATTTAAAAAAATGTAGACTGAATTTTTAAATAAAATATATTTTTTATAATATCTTTTATTAACACTATTTTAACAGTATTTAATAATAATTATAACAAAATAATATTGTATTAATAAATAACATTAACTATATAAAATATCCTTATAAACTATAAAACTTTTGTCTGAAACATTTTTTCTGAAAATTCTTTATTTTAGAAATATTATTGTCTTTTTAAAATCTAAATTAAAATATTTGCCATTATTTCTATGCAGATCAACTTTGATAACGTTATGTTCACAGAACACATATGTTTTTATGTATGTATATTTATTCTTAACTAGATTACCTTATTTATAGCATATCCAGTGGCGTAGCTATATATGGACGGTGGGGGAAGGGGGGGTACTACCACTTATAACAATCACAATTGAGAATTATAAAAAATACCTGAGATTTATGAAAAATAGAGATCAATTTTTTGTGACAAAAAAAAACTTCGCGAGTTTAATTTTTTAACTAAATATTTTAAAGATATTCGTATACTTTTATATAATATCAAATCCCACAGTCTTTACTCATTCCATATAGGGTTTTCATTTCCGGTAGAATGTGTCCAGATATTATTTTGTTTGTAGTTTTAGCCATTTTCCAACGAATGGTTTCAGTTTTGGTTTTCTTTATCCCAGGTTTGTGGCACAGAAATGCATTGTCCAGAACTTTGTAGTCGTAGTCCAAGACGCACATTGCGAAGCCCTGAAAAGTAGACTCTCTTAAATATATATAATAATTATAAATTATAAAAATTAGGAAAAATTTTTTCTATAGCTTCTATAAAATTTATAAAAAAAACATAAGGTACTGGCACCAGTTATGGCCGCTATATAAGAACAAGGTTTACTGTTTTTGTGATTGTATACAGTGAAAATTGCAAGACAATAAATGTTTGTTAATTATGCTATATAATCAATAAAAATAAATCAATTTATTGATTAAACTTTTAATTATAGTGTTTGTATGATTTATGTTTTTTTTAAATTTCATGTTAAATGGGCCGTTTAATAAATACCAAAGCGAAAAACTTTTTGTCAATTTTTCAATTTTGGCTTCTTAATTAGTGAAACGAAATACACGATAGTTCGTTAATTTACCAATAAATTAGACATCAAATTCTTAGACTATATAAATATCAATTTTCCTGACATTTCGACTTAAAAACAATTAATCTAAAAATATTTTTTTTATAGTTCTTGTTAATCTCAAGATTCTAAAGATTTTACTATGAACGCAAATATTTCGTGATTGAAGGGTTCAAATAAAAAATACTAAATCATTTTTTGTTTTTGTTGCATTTAAGGACACCCCATTTAATGAGAAAGGTGAAAAAACGGGGTCCAAAAAATAGTTTTTTGTTTGTTTTTTCTTCATTACTAATAATTAGTTTGAATGTCCACCATTTTGACACCTATTGGCCGATTGTCATCAAATCACGCTGTAAGACAGTTAAATGTATATATATTAATATTCAGAAAGTACATTTAATTAAAAATTTGCCATTACTGGGGTCCTTGCCAAGACTGGTGCCACTACCTTAATTAAATTATAAAAGGATATACTTTGTGAAAATATTATTACATTTATTAATCGAGTGTAATAAACACTATTAAATTAAGTTCGCTATAATAATTTTACAAAACCAAACGTGACGATATTCTGAAATAATTGATAGTTTATTTTTAAACTCTTTGCTTCAATATTATATCATTGATGTCAAGAATAAAAATTTTATAAGCCATTTGGATATTTAATTACATATATATTGAATTTAATGATACCTCTTTTATTGGTTATTTCCAAAGAAATATAAAATTTTACGTTTATTTTACAATATTTTCTAATAATAATATCGTCGAAAATTAATGTGGTTGTTAAAATGTTAAAATGTTCATTATAAATGTGACGAAACGTTAGCAAAATGAGATAAGAATTATTAGAGAGTGACATTAGATAAAAAATATTATTGTGGGAAAAAATTTTCGAAGTTTTAAAAAATACCATATTTGTGAAATTGAGTTTTTTTAATGCATTTAAAAAAAATCTGGTTGCGCCCCTGCTAAGAACATACCTGTGTCATCTTGTTCTTCATTCCTTCCCAGTTTAGCCTTTCATCGTAGTAGGGGTCCCCATGAGTTCCAATATAAAACGGTTCCCAGTTTTTAAATTTCCCTTTTCTTTTTGCTGAATGAAACACCTGGAGATCTTCTGTCTCGTTCTTTGCTATCCATTGCAGTAAATTCGGTACAAAATGGCAATAGTCGCATATATGTTGGTGAAACCTTATAGCAGTACCTAAAATTTGAATTTTGTATTTGCCTAGATTTGAAAATAAAAATAAAAATTTGTATGACGTCAAATCACATTTTTTGAAATTAAAAATACTAATATGAAAACTGAGGTAGAAGGTATCAAATTGTGTAATAAAATTAGACAGAGGGGTTTATAAAATGTGTAGAGGAGAGGGGAGTGGGTCGAAAATAACAAAAAATACATGACGTATGTAGTTTATGGACAGTTAAAAAAGTTTTGATAATGTTTCTTTCTACGTCATAATATCACTGTTAACATTTTTTTGTGAAATTTCATTTTGTACCACTTCTCTTCCGGAATATGAGTGACATTTAAGAAAAGATGACCGCCGTCAAATTTACACGGACTAGCATTGGCTGTTATGTATCCATAGTCTTTCCTAATCTAAGAATCAGACAATTTGAATTTAATTGCATTTGTTTCCAAGTGTTAACATGAATTAGTAGATGTATTATAAGAGTTGAATTTTTAATAAAGGGGGTCGCGAGGGTCTTTGATACTCTTAAAGATAATAGTGTAAGCTACATTTAAAAAAAAATTGAGTCTGTAGGATCGCGTCAAGCTGAGATATTAACAATTCAATTTACTTCTTTGTTAGTTTATGAGTTTTAATTTGTTTTTTAAAAAGGGAAGGAGGTCACGAGGGTCTTTGGGTGCGTGATACTCTTAAAGATAATAGTGTAAGCTACATTTAAAAAAAAAATGGAGTCTGTAAGATCGCGCCAAGCTGAGATGTTAACTATTCAATTTATGAGATATTAACTATTCAATTTACTTCTTTGTTAGTTTATGAGTTTTAATTTGTTTTTTAAAAAGAGAAGGAGGTCGCGAGGGTCTTTGGGTGTGTGATACTCTTAAAGATAATAGTGTAAGCTACATTTAAAAAAAAAATTGAGTCTGTAAGATCGCGCCAAGCTGAGATGTTAACTATTCAATTTCCTTCTTTGTTAGTTTATGAGTCCCTTAAATGAAACAGACTATAGTATTCTATAACTTACCATTTTTCAACATTCTCTGTAACACAGTTTTGCTGTTTGGTATTTCAAGTCCACTTTCAATTTCAAATATAGGCAGAACAAACACATGTGGATTTTGATACTGTAAATGTTCCTCACTACCAGCAACCATATTCAAAAACTTCGATATCAAATTAGGGCTTGGATACAGTTCTATATCCGCCGGAAGGAAGAAATAAGTCTGGGCACAATCCCTAGCGATATTTCTTGCAACGTTAATCGGGTAAGTTAAATTCTTTCTGGACCTGAAGGTACCATTTAAGTTTACGTTTAGATAAGGCGCTGGCAAAGAACAGTTGGGATGTTTTTCTTTTAAAATATCATCTTCAAGAAACCTTTTACTAAACAGAACTTCATTGATAGCCGTTGGAACATGGTCTCCATTAAAAAATAAATGAAACGTGGTGTATTTTTTTATTAAAGAATTCGTGCACTCTCTTAAATATGCTATTGCATCAATGGCTTTATAAAAATCATCTCCAGGCGCATAAACTGATACAGATATAGGCCCTTGCCATCTTTCCATAAGTGGGATTAAGTTATCTAGGAAAGAATACTCGGCTTGGGTAGTAAAAGTTACCGAATTGTAACAATCAACTCTAGCTTCTGCACGTATGAAATTATTTAATACCCAGTAGTTACCCTTTTGTTGTAAATTTGGTATTAAAGGTTTATACCAACATTTGACGTTGTTTTTTAAATAGTCATTTGTTTTTTTATCGAGTCCAGAGGATTCTATTAAGTCTTGATCGAAGTTACCTTGGAAATTATTAGTTACTGGTAGTGGATCGGTTTTTGTTTCTTGAACAACGTATTCTTGCACATATTTTATTAAGTTTTTTTCGTCTATCACTTTTAAGTCATTTTCATTGATATTCGTTGTGAAACTCCACACGAAACAAAGAAAGAAAAAACTACATATGAAAATGTAGAGCCGTTCTTTAGCTCGCGACATTATTCGAACTACTGACTAGTTAATTTATCACTTGAATTAACTATTTACTTTATCTTATTTATTATCTAAATGACGATATTATTGGCGATAATTTATCTAACGTCATGAAACGTGTTAATGCAGTTTTTAGTTAATAAACAATTGTTCGGAAATATTTTTAAATTAAGCATGATTTATTTTTAAACAAAAATTAATCACATTGTTGTACATTATTTTTATATCTACTATCGTTTATATTGTAAACATTTGTGTTTTGTGTATAATAATAATGATTCGCGCATTTTCAGTAATGCAATTAAATAAGGTATCGGTACCAGTTATGGCCGCTATAACAACAAGGATCTTTTTTGTAATTCTTATGAACTCATGGTACTAATAAAACAAGTAATTCTTTATTTAATCAATTTAATTACCAAAGTCTACAAATATAGTTTTTTTTTTAATTATAGTGATGGACACTTGCTAATGATAAGTACTACGACACAAAAGATATAAAAGAAAAAATCGTCAAATTTGAAACAATGTAAAGCAGTTGCTATGAAAATATAATAATTAATAAATAAATTATACTAATAATTAGTTTAAATGTCCACCATTTTGACACCTATTGGCCGATTGTCATCAAATCACACTGTAAGACAGTTAAATGTATATAGATTAATATTCAAAAATGGTAGTAATCAAATATTTCTAATTCAGTACATTTAATTAAAAAATAGCCATTAATGGGGTCATATCCAAGACTGGTGCCAGTACCTTATTTATAAAACGCAATAACGTCTACCTGTCAGTGCGCTTATCACTCGAGAACCACTTTTTCCATTTAATTTCTTATCAAATAAGTATATATGTAAAATTCAAACTTTTTCCCCACTAGCAATTTAATATATTTAAGAAAATCCATCATTAAGAATGTTCAAAATTACATATAATAGATATATATAATTAATATAATTGTTATTCAACATTAAAATTTTTATATAACTCTGTACAACACCCCTATCTATTTTGGCACCCCCTTTTATATTCTCATCCTACTAAATCGATTTTTTTCCTTTTTCCCTTGGAAAAAGTATGTCATTAAAAATTGTCGACACTTTTTTTGAACAGCCTATATAATAGAGGGGGGGGGGGGGAATAAATTCTGACGTACAGTAGTATCATGCATATAAAGAATTCTTTTAAAATCATACTTTGTAAAAAAAAAAACTTTTGAGCATTGAAAATTAAAATCAATAAAAAAATTGTAACATTGTTCAATTATGCATAATTGCTAACAATAAGTTGCAATTATGTGATTAATTTTAATTATCGTTTTTTTTTATTTTTTTTTTAAATTTAATATGCTTTTATTATTAAAATTTAAACAATTAACCATTTTCAACATTGTCGTCGTAATTTTTAAAATCAACATCTGCAAGAAATAATAATAAATATACTATGTTTATTATTTTTAAATGTATTAAACAATACCAAAGTAAGAAAAATTATAATATAAATGAATTTTTACGATCCGTCAATAATTTAATTTATTTGTTCATATTTTTGACGTAAATTAATAAATAGAATTGAAAAAAAAAATAACAGGATATTAGAAAATATTCTGTACGTTTTTAATTTTTTGATTAGTTTTTTAAATTGAATAAAAAAATAAAAAGTAAATTTTGTATTTCCACAATTTTGTTTGTAAATATTAATTCATTGTTTTTATGTTCATCCAAATCATAAACAATCCAGTCTGAGTTATATTTAACCCCACTGATACGTAAAAATTTTGAAATCGGAGAAAAATTTTTTGTCTCATTTTAAAACGATCACAAAGCTTCTCGTATCTTCGATATTGTGAGGAAGCAATATAAATAACATTCTAGGAAAATCGAATAAAAAGGTACAACTGTATTTTATAATAATAAAAATTTATTTACATATAAAAAAAATCTATAAAAATAAATATTTTATTTTACTAAATTCTACATTCCTTTCTTGATCCATATAACTGGGTAAGTTCGGGCAAAATGTGTTCTTTTATTAAAATTTCTGTCTTTTGAGCCATCATTTTTCTGTAAGGGTCTTTGGTCGGTTGCTTTATTCCTGGTCTATGGATAAGAAACGCATTATCCAAAATCTGAAAATCGTAATCGAGAACGCAAAGCGCGTACCCCTGAAAAATAAAAAAGTTTAAGAAAAATATTTTATGAATTTTTTTTTTATTATTGATTAAATTTTTTGTTTGATTTTTGAAAACATCTTCACCAGGGGCGGGCTTTGGGCAGACTAAGCAGCTATTTAGGGCGCCCGGATTTTCAAAAGTGGTCTACAGATAATTAATGCAGACAGTTTTTAAATTAATTTATTAAATTTACTAAAAAATATACTTTAAATAAAATTGTAATTTCGTATTATAAAAATAGTTTTAACAATTATCCTCCCCATCTCCCCCTGAAAATACCCACCTGTGTATGTTTGTCCTTCATTCCTTCCCAAGTCATCCTTTCGTCGTAATAAGGATCATTTTTCGTACCAACGTAAAACGGTTCCCAATGATTGTATCGGCCAGTCCTTTTCGCTACATGAAATACAGATAGGCCTTGAGTTTCTTCCGTCCTGACCCACTTAAATAAATTGGGCACGAAATGGCAAACGTCGCAAATATTCTGATGAAATCTGATAGCAAGACCTGGATATTAAAATTGTTTTATTACATTTCATTTTATTACTAATTTAGATAATTAACTCACATATGCCCAACATTTAAATTTACCTTTCGAAATGAATATTGCACTCACACATTTTAGATTTTAATTTGTTAATAATAACAGCTCTAATCTCAACAATCAAACTATTAAGGTAGTGGCACCAGTCTTGGCGAGGACCCCAATAATGACAAATGTTTAATTAAATCTACCTAACCTAACCTATCCATTAGTGAAAACCGGAATAAAATCTGTTCAGTAGTTATTGAGAAAATCGTGTAAAATTATATTTTCAAACTTACAGTCTTAGAATTTTTGATAGTTAACAACAATCAAAATTTCTTGGAAGTGAAATGTTTTTTTATATTTCAATATTTAATAAATATATTTCAAAATATTTAATTGTTAGCAAAACTCATCTAATTGTTTGACAAAATATTAGAAAGAGACGTGATTATAGTAACCTAAATTAATAAAATACTGAAACTGTAAATCAAAAAAATCGTTTTTTCCATGCCTACCTACTGTCTTTTTATATAAATAACAGTTGTATGCTCTGACATCATAAAAACAAAACACGACTTGATAAAGATTTTTTTAGTCTTTTGATGTTTTCATAAAATATTAATAGCCACGAACATGCACAGAAAAATTATCTAATTATTGGTAAAAACCGCATTGAAATCGGTTCAGTAATTCCCGAGTCTATAAGCCTCATACAAACGAACATTTTAATTTTTTTATATGTATATAGAGATTAATTTACCTTTCCACCACATTTGTCTCAATTCGGTTTTACTTCTTGGCACTTCGAAGTCACTTTCAATTTCGAAAACTGGAAGTACAAAAACTCTTGGATTCTTATTGAGTAAAGGGCCTTTATTTCTCGCAATCATCTGCATGAAATTCGGTATAAATTCTGGACTTGGATATAGCTCAATATCCGAAGGTAAGATAAAGTGCGTTTGGGCCATATCTCGGGCAATATTCCTCCCAACATTTATTGGGTAGAGTAACTTATTTCGAGTTCTATACGTTGTTGAAGAATTTACATTCATATAAGGTGGTTCTTCAGAACAATTGAATTGGCGGTGTAAGGCGTAACTTTCATTGAAAATCTGTTGGCAAATACAAAATTTAATTTACTTATTATTTAGAATATTATTTAAAATAGTACGAGCTTTTTAATTTTCCAACGAGTACAGTCAAAGCGTCGCAAAAAATAGGAGAACCGTGCATTTTGAAAAGTGGCTAAAAACACACTTTATTAAGTTTTAATATTTTTTACTTCCATGTTCTGATATACTATATATAACTTGTTGGAAATAAAAATATAGTTTTAATCTTACCTTTTTCGGAATATGACTTTCATCAAAAAACAAATGAAACGTGATGTATTTTTTGATAAGATCCGTTTTGCATTGTCTCAAATAAGCAATCGAGTCCAACGTTTTGTAATAATCATCACCTGGTGCGTAGACAGCCACGGAGATGGGGCCCAACCATCTTTCCACTATCGGTATTAAGTTATCCAAAAAAGAATACTCTCCTTGCGTAGTGTACGTTACCGTATTATAACAATCATTTCTCACTTCAGCCCTAATATAATTATAGAAGACCCAATATTTCCCTCTCTGTTTAACTGTCTGAGTTAGAGGCGTATAAAAACAATTCAAATGCGATTTCAAATATCTGTTTATTTTATCATCCAAGTTTGTAGATTCTATAAGATTCTGATCTAAATTTCTAAAGTAGAATCCTTTCGTTTCATATTCCTTTTTAAATTCTTGAGTCAAATTCGCCGAAATGTTCGCTTTCAATTCGTCGATTACTTTTTCTTCTATAATTTGTTTGTTTTCTTCAGTCACATGTTCCACTTCAATTGTTGCAAAATCTTTTTGATTGTTGAAAAATTGTCTCTTCAATGAACTTATATCAAATGTTTTTACACTTTCTTTTGTTTTATAAGCGAAACTGAATAAATAAATAATAAGTAGTATCAACAATCCAATGAAAAAGAAGTATTTCTTTTTTGTTTTTAACATTTTTAACACTGGTAAATCCGATTGTTGATGAAGTAAATATATTTTTGGGTTATTTTGTCATATTTTACGTAAATTCATAAAGAACACTAAAACCACAAGTTTATGTTTAAGTTTCAACAACGTAATGAATAAATTATTGTTTTTTCTTTCTTTTCTAAGTCAATTGTATTAGTTATTTTATTACTGTATTTTTAATGAAGTATCACGTATTCTTTAATTAAATATAGATAACATTTTATTTATTTTTTAGATTTACCAAAACATACATGATTAAAGCAGGTGTGAATATAATTGTTTTTAATGATAAATAATTAGTTAATGTAATTTTTTTAATAATAATAATAACTGATAATCACTGATAGCATTTTGTGTAAATAAGTATTTATTGTTTTTATTTCTTTTTTGTTTTCTATTGTAAGCAATTTGTCAGGGGCTACATATAATAAACATCAGACATTTAAAAAAAATACATACTTACCTACTTAATTCGTATTAATATTATAAATGCGAAAGTGTGTCTGTCTGTCTGTTTGTTACCTTTTCACGGCTAAACCGTTGAACCGATTTTATATAACATTAGAGTTAAAATGTCAAGCAATACTAAACAATCTGAAAAGTTTTTGAAAAATAATGTTATCATGAAAATTAAGTGAAATATATTTTTCGGACTTATTTTCTTAGTCGTCAACTGAAACTAAATCCAGTGGTGTTAAAGGATTTTTTCGGAGGAGGGTCAAAAGATTTTTAAAAATGTGTTTTTTTTTTGCTATTTCTCAAAAAAAATTGTAACTTGTCCCTGTTAAGAAACCTAAAAAAAACTCTGTTTTCTGAAAAAATATACATTTTTTATAACATATTTATTAAAAGAAATCATATAATACAGTATAAGTACCTACATAAAAATAATTAACAATTTAATTTTATAACATAATTAAAAATATAATTATTGTTTAGTTGTAATTTATTTGCCTCTTTACAATAAAATAACTAATCAAAAAAATTAATATAAAATATTTTGCTAAAAAAATTAAATTTTATAATTAATAATACAAATAATATTGGAATGAATTTATTTTACCAATTATTGCAAAATATTGATTTAAAGATCACAAATTATTATTTACAAATAAAAAAAATGTTTAAAAATATTAATTAAAATTACTTAAACGTTTCTATTAAAATTTAAAATGTATTTCTTTCATTTCTATCTAAATATAGCAATTACTGTTTTTTAATTTTTCAAAATATTCCATTTATGAAATAATTTATTTAAAGATATACTTCGACGATATATATTATACATAATTCAATTAATATTACTTCTTTTTAAAATACTTAACTTAATTTCCCTTAATATCACAGATTATTGTCGACAAATTCGAATTAAAAATAATAATAATATTAACATCACAATTTTGGAATGCAAAAAAAAATATTTAATTTTTAATTATTACTCTCTCCACAATTATTGATTTATCAATAAGACTTATTCTTCAGTGGCGTAGTAAGAAAAATTTTCGGGTTGGGGGAATAATACATATGAATAAAATTTTTTGAAGATGTTTACAACTGAAATTTTCTCAAAATATACGTTTTTTTAGAACATTATATTTCGGGAGGGGGGGGGGGGAGGCGTACGTTATTTAATGAAATATAATGTTAAATATTATGTTCATAAACAAACAAGCTTACTACCGGATCAATTATATACTTTTTTTTAATAATCATAAACCCACGGGATGAATTGTCGGCGAACAATTTCCCCAGCCACCGGCGATCAAATGTACCAGACCCACTGTATTACGTCATAAGCATCACACACACACACACACATAGATTATTGGCCTCCCTAGTTCTTGACAGCGTTGTTATTATTGACCTAAAATTCGGTTTTCGAATACGTTGAATTTGAATGTAATTCATTTTACAAAATTTAGTTCAATTTGTAATAGCCGTGTAATAAGAGAGCGTTTCTTTTGAATTATTTGATTTGATATGTGATTGTTTTTGAATTGTAAGGTTAGATTGACAGTAATTATTATTATAACGAGTGATAATTATACGATTAAAATGTAAGTGATTTTCTTTATCTGTATTATTTATGTCTAGGAATTTATGTAACTAAATCAACGACAAATACTTAAGTCAACAATATTATTTTAAATTTTGGAGAATAGGGAAGGGGCTTTGTATAATTGTTTATTTTTATTTTCACATCTAGATAAGTGGGGTGTCAAAATGTACATCTTAAAAATTAGGGCTCCAAACAGTACTTTAGTTTGCCCCCCCCCTCCCCCCGCCTCCTCTAACTCGGTTAAAAAATTGGTGGCACTACCAACGACAAAAACTAAAGTCAACAATATCATTAAAATTTTTTTTGAAAAATAGGGAGGGGCGTCATAGAATTAGGTCCTTTAAAATGGGTTTAAAAAATCTTTTTACCCTTATACATTTTTTTTAAATATAATGTACAACAGACAATTCTTTTCAGGCCACCTCGAAGTAAAAACAAATATTCAAAGATAAACATAAAACTCGCTCTGAACGCCATATCGAACGGCTTGTCCGCCAGACAGGCCGCATTAAAATACGGCATTCCACGATCTACCCTCCACTTTCGTATCAACAACTCCGAACGCGAACTGAGAGACAGACCAGGCCCACCGTCCGTCCTAACTCCTCAAGAAGAATCTGAACTAGTCAACTGGTTACTTGATTGCAAACGTAAATGGTTCCCTAGAAGACTTCGTGACTTACAAATTTCCGTTAAAGGTTTCTTAACAAAAAACAAAAGAAAGAACAAGTTTCTCAACAATACCCCTGGCAGAGGCTGGTACAAGAGATTCATCAATTACCACCCAGAACTGTGTGATAAAAAATCAGAAGTTGAACCGAGTATTCAAAATTGGTTTAACGATATCGAAAGTTTTTTGAATGATAATAACCTACTGGACATTTTAAGTGACCCAACAAGAATTTACAAAGGAGATGAAACTGTCTTTCAATTAGATGAAAAAACTATCAAACCCTTCGAAGCAAAATATGAAAATCTGTTAGGCTGCGATCAAAAAAATATATCAGTTATGTTTTCCTTCTCTGCTAATGGTGATACATGTCAACCGATGATTATCTACCCTTATGCACGTATCCCAGAAGATATAATAAGATCTGTACCAGGAGAATGGTGTATAGGACGTAGTATTTCTGGAATAATGAAAGCAGAAGTGTTTTATGAATATTTAGGAAACTGTTTCCACCCATACTTAATCAAAAACAACATCAAATTACCTGTTATATTATTTGTTGATGGATCAAAGACAAATATAACTTACCAAACGACTGAATTGTGTTCAAAATTAAACATTATTCTAATATCACTATACCCTCAAATTCTGAAGTTACTTAAACCTGATGATATCAAAGCGTTCCGGCCCATAAAATCATTTTGGAAGACGGCTGTTGCAAATTGGACGAAGACAAACCCCAACTGCAGTATTACAAAACAAAATTTCGCATCAGTTCTATGTTATATAATTGAAAATATGAACCCTGATGTTCTTAAGTGCAGTTTTAATGTTTGTAAGATATTCCCGTGGGATTCAAGTACAAGTCAAACTGAAGAAACTTCTGTACCTGATGTCGATGTAAAACAAGAAAATGTTGATAATGAAGATACGGATGAAAATTTTATTAATATTGAAAACTATGAAAATAGAACCATGAGTTATGGCAGATTTGAGTCAATCGTTGGTGGTGGACTTATTGAAAGTTTTAAAACTTTTGGTAACTTATTTGGTACTGGTGTTAATTCAGAATATCTGATATTGTATCAACTGTGGAAAGAGTTCCAAGCTGTAAATGATGCTGATACTGTGGGAGTGATAAAGTACAAATTTCCTGGGGTAAATACATCTGAAATGATTTCTCCTACAGAATTTGACATTGATGTTATAGAAACTAAATATGTACCAAGCCATGACCTATCTGAGGAAGACTTTATAATTGAAACGGTGTCATATTCTCAGTAATGGCAAAAAAGTACTCCCCCCATCTTAACCCTTGTGTAAATGGATAGGTACCCGTGTACTTTTTTTGATTTTGTTCGACGAGTTTAGTATGTAATTATTTTTTTTATTTTATAGGCATCCAGGAATGTCTTATTCTCCTCAGTAATGGCAAAAATTGTCTCCTAAAATGCAACAAAAAATTTCTAGAAATTTTTGATTTTAACCCTTCACGAGAACAGATATATATTTTAAAAATTTAATATTATTTACCTTCTAAATTGAACGTATTTTTGATATTGAGCAATAATAATAAAATTTCAACCGTTTGTAATATCGAAAATTTTACACTGATGTAAATAACATTTGCTTTCTATTTGTTTATATATTTTCAAAAATTTAAAAATGATTGTTGTAAAAAAAAACTATATTCACTAACAATAACGTTAAATTTAACAACAATAACATTAAACACACCGCTCAAAAGTTTTAAAACGTAAATATCATACCTAACCTAACCTATCCATTAACATAAGGGTTAATTGGTAAAAACAACGCGTAATTGTAGCAAAACTGAAATTCTATGTTTTATAATCAAATAAACGATGTTTCACTGTATTTTTCAATAGAGAAATAAAATAATCGTATACGCCCAACATCCACACACGTGATATGTTGTATGAAATGAATCCTTTTCCTTTTTATAGTACAATATACTTATCTTAATTTTAAATACTTTATAAATTATTTAATAAATGAAACATTTATTGAATATTATTGTCTAGTTTTTTTTTCTTTTGAAATTTGCAGGGTATATTTATTAGACATAAGGAAAATAATACCTTTTTTGATAATATTGCAAGTTTCTGTTAAAAAAACAAATTTATATGCATCTCCATTCGAACAGGGCCGTATTGAATGACTTTCAGGTAGGGCGATAAAATTTAAATACATAATTACGACCCTGTGTACAAATATTGTTTCCAAATGTTTGTTAGCTAGCAGAGATTTCTTATATGTTAAATAATTTTGTAAACAAAAAGCGTATAAGAACCATTAAAAAGATTTAAAATATATAACAGTACTAAAAATAATAAACAAGGACAATTAAATCATTCGATAACTCTTAGCTCCAGAGTTTAGGTCACGTCTTGATTGTATAATACTTTCAGTTAAAATCAAGATGTGACTTACACTCAGAATCAAATTAAAAGCTATAATTCACCTTGTAAGCCTAAGATTTTACAATTCGAAAATATTACGGATTTTTTTTTCAAATTAATTTACAGTCCTTTGTTGAAATATAATTTTTCTGGTACATTTCCATTTGTGGCTTCTTCTAAAATCTGGTATTGACTAGGTTCAATTAATTTCAAAGCTGATGTTTTGAAAGAACTGTAAAAAATAATGTATGTTCAATTATCCCTCTATTTACGCGGTAAATCGGTTCCATGAAAAAAGTACGTTAAAAAAAACGCGTAAATTAAAATCTGTTTTTCCATCCTTTTTTCTAACTTTTTCAACTGCGTAAAAGTGAAATTACTGTACTTATTTCAGTCAAACAAAGGCGAACATAAAAAACTCACTGTCCTATATATAGGACGCTGGGCGTTAACGGGGTAAGGCAGTATTGCGGTGTGAAAATTCGAAATTTTTGATTTTTTTATTACATATTTTGAAAGTAAAAAAAAAATCGAGTTATAGGAGTTCTACTGTACGTGCATTTGTTTTTATAAGTGCAGTTTTATTTGAGGTGTCCCATTTGGCATTATTTCAAATTCTTTCTATTAATAAATCATAATCAACGATGTATTTCTATTATTGTATAACAAATTAAATGGGCGCTTTTATAAAAGGAACGTGGGAAAGTTAAATTATTCACGTATTAAAGAATGGTTTGTAAAATTTAAAATAAAAAAAAACTTACCACTGTTGTGGAAATAGAGCGCATGCCATTGGAACCATGAAAATTAAACTGAAACAGAAAATATATACATTGTTAACTATACTATACATACATAATATATAAACTAATATAAAACAGCCAAGTGCGTGTTGGGCACGCACTTGAAAAGGTTCCCTAGTCATTTTCTGTACAATTTATTAGAGATGTGCCGAGTTATTTTAAAATTTTTCATAAACTATTCTTGCTACAGTGTTCGTTATAATTTTCAATGAAAGTACTAATTAAAAACTACATTCTGGAATTTTTTCAGATTTTTTGGATTGATAGTTTAGAAATTAGAGGCGGGAGAGACGCTCTGATAACGACATTTAAAAGCAAATATATCGTGACTGAAGGGTTGAAATCAAAAGGTAATATAACATTTTTTGTTGCATTTTAGGAGACCTATCTAAAGACATCCCACTCAAAGGGGTAAGTGGAAAAAAAATGAGTATACTATGGGGGGGGGGGGGGGGGTCTAAAAAAAATTTGACAGTGTTCGTTATAATTTACAATGAAAGGATTAAGTAAAAGCTACATTCTGGAATTTTTTCAGATTTTTTGAATAGATGGTTTAGTAATTAGAGGGGGGAGAGACGCTCTGAAGGGTTAAAATCAAAAGGTAATTTAATATTTTGTGTTACAATAACTTACAATCCTCCAACGGCGAATACTTGTATAGGCGCATGAAGCACATGAATCTTTCTCATCCACGCGTATTTCTCCAGTCTCTCCATGAAGACAGGCAATAGCAGCATCCCCGGAGCGCACATCACAATACGCGAGAAAATAACCTGCGCGTGCCCCTTGACAGCTGCGACCCGGCTCTGCGTCAGACTGGGCCCGCCGCTAGGGCTCTGTGTAAGGTCTACCCCGTTGATCAACTCCATCTGACGCATCAGCGGGATATTGACGCAGTTAGCGGCCGCTACTGCGACAAATGGGACGTATCTCTGAAATATCATTTTCATTAAAAAAAATAAAAAAATAATTTTTTACTTTGATGAGCAATAATTCTGAACTGGAAACACGGTTAGCAATAATGCTAATACTGAAAGATACGTTAGTTAATTACCTATGAAACTGATTCATTGTGGTTACTCTAGTTACGTTACTTTGGAAGTTATGAGATAATCATGTCCGGTATTATAAAGGACCTAACAAATTTGTTAGCTAGCAAGCACTTTCAACTGAGATATCAAACTTATATATATGACAGTTCTTTTGGAATTTGTTGAAGACTTTGACAAGTTTCATGCACGCACACAGTGGTGATATTATGAAAATTATTTTGTACGGTGAAAGATGCCAACTGTGTTACAATTAGTTGAAGTGTCACTGCTCTAAATTCCATAGATACTAGTACAGAATTAATACCTCATTTGAAAGTGCTTGCTAGCTAGCAAATTTTGCTATCTCCTTTATAATACCGGACATTAAACATTCTGTAGCTCAGAGGGTGTTGAAATAGACAGCATTCAATTTGGTCTTTTGGTTTAGGAAATAACTTGAAATATACATACAGTAACATATTATTTGCGGCAATTCGTGCGAACTATGATGAAGAGCCGCGGGGCAGAGGGAAAGATTCTGCGTTGTTTATTTTGTTTTCAATTATTAACTTTTAAATTTGAACAGAACAATAATTTTTGTTCTGATTCGTTTTTTTTTTAAGTTTTGATTAGTTATTATTATAATAATAATTAATCGTGTTTGTACTTAATTCAACTATTTTTTTCAAAAATCTTAAACAATAATTCTCTAGTCCACGCGGGCACAGATAAATCAAAAATTAAATTATTCGAAAAAAAATTATCTTTTTTAATTATAAAGTACAGCCCTGTATAATGTATTACGTGTGCTTATGTAATAAATATGATAGTTGAAATAACTGACCTGTAAGAAAGGGTTTGCTCGTCGTGCTAGATATGACTTAAATCCAAGGGCAGTGATCATAGCTGAGGCAGTTGCGGATACGTAAGCCACTCCCAGCTGAGTCGTGCTGATCGGAGACTTCGCATTGCGGTTTGTGTAATTCACGAGGGCATTGAAAGACTGGTTTACCCATTGCCAAAATATTACGGCCGGTACGGTCCTGTATTGAAACAAATTATGTTTTTTTAATAATAAGAGTAAAAAATATACTAATCTCTCAATTTACGCAAATGAAAAAGTTTTATATCTACTAGATGCCGGTTGTCACCACGTATATGTATAACGGAACTCGGGTATTCCCCAAACTCAGTAGCGCTCGAGTTTTGAATTTTAAGAACGTCAAGTAAAATTAGGTCAGCTTAATTTTTGAGGTTCGTACGTATGTTTTTTTTTACCTGTAAAATTGCAACATGGCTCCTGTGACCGCCATTCCTCCTGGAACTTGAAATGACATTCTTCCCATTACATTCTGTCTCTCTCCTGAATCCGGATTGTGGGAACTTTCATACAGTTTTTTAGCATAAACTACCTTAAAACAGAAAAAAATATAAAAATCCCAAATTTGAAAATATTTAGGGCCATTATACACGCCCAGTTACTTAGGCTCACATTTTCTTAAAAAAAAACGACAAATATATGCAAATTGAATACATTTTTGTATGTATCTTTTTCCGCCAGTATACAATTTTTTTCGCGAACCCCAGTTTGAGAATCACTGTTCTATACCATTTAGTTATTCTACAATTCTACACCGTCATAAATTTTTAAAATAATATATTATTTTTTTAAACAAAAAAACGATTTTTCTTTTCGAAGCCCTGGTTTTATCACTTACCTGTTCTAATGTTGTACCCGATGGTTCTTTTTCTTCTCTATACAAATTTAATAATTCAATAGCATCATCGAGTTCTTTTTCGGAAGCGATACAAGTTCTAGGGTCCGTAACCCAAAAGAAATGTTTTACACGACCCCAGAATGTCCCCAAGTCCCATAATGGCTCGTCTAGGTTCAGTCTCACTTCTGATGATTTATTCATGGCAGTATATGAAATTACTTCGATAGAATTGACTGTATTTATGTTGAAAAATGCTGAAACAAATTATTATTCTTTTTAATTTAAATAAAAGTTGTACTAAAAAAGTGACCTAAGTAATAAAAAATATATATATTTATAATAACTAGTACAAAAAACAATGATAAAATTATGAAATATTGTCCTGATAACAGAACTAAAACTATTTTGTACAGATAAACGTGTAACATATATGATTAAAAATGTATTTTATCCAATATTCGCTATATACCTAAACAACACTTCAAATAAATAGTATCAAATGTACACATTTGCATCCCATTTGGACTTTTAATTGACGCCAATGACAATCTCATGGACATAATTATAAATAATATTATACAGGTATTAAATAATAAAAATAAACATCAATTTTCATATTTATATAAAAAATCAATACGTACGTCTATGAAATCATACTTCTGGCCCCATACAAAATAGTATGAACAAATAAATAATATTATTGCAAAAATCACAAATGCAATACGCACTAATTTTCGGCTTTTTCTGAATTAAAATTACACGGAATTGTTGACACAAATTATTAAAAAACACTCTTAAATCGATTAAAACAAAAAAAAGGTTTATATGTTTATAATTATGTGCAAATTTCGTCAAAAGTCACAAGGCATGTATACGACAATCAAATGATTTTTACAAATGGTTATGGATCAGCTGTTGAGAATAGTGGTAGTTAATAGAAGGTACATACAGTTTTCATTATCATAAAAAACATAGTGATTTCTTGGTCTAAACATCATATTAATCGAATAAATGATAATATTGATGTTAAATACAACATTTTGTAATATAATTTTATCTAAAAGAATTGTATGAATCTACTTAAAATAGTATTAATCAAAAATTGCAATTGCTGTATGTATTTCATCTATAAAATATATATTTACATAAAATTTATTAAATTTTAGGTACAGATACATAATATAATTATAATACAAGTGTTATTGTTCAGTTTATACTTAAAATTTCTTTAAAAAAGAATTAAAACATATTGTTATTAAAAAATGTTTACATTCACTGCTTTAAATGCACGCATGCGCATTTTTATCTTGTACAACATCGAGACATATTCGTAGATGTTCGGTCGTACTCGGTAAAATATTTGGTGTAGACAAGGTTGCAGATTTCAGTTCTGTTTAATCTATGCTTTATCTTTTTTTGACAACCCAGAAGTCGTACATCTTTTTCACTACTTTAAATAAATATAACTCGTATATAAAAGAGAGATGAAACGATTGGTAGACATAAACCAAAACAAGATCAGATTGCTTCGGTTTTGATAAATGGGAAGGGCTATTTCTACATAGCACATTTATTATACTGTGTATAACATAGACATATTTCTTAAACCAAAATGGCGGTCAATGAAACGATAGAACATATGAATATACAAAAAAATTCAAAAATATTAGTTAATGTGGATGAAATACTACCAGATATCATTATTGTAACGTACAATTTCGATAGTAAAATATTCCAAGGCGCCCTGTTAGATTCTACAAAAAAGTAAGTAGAAATTAATGATTGAAAAATTTTATCACAAGACAGAAGTCTGTTGCACGTTATAATTAATAAAATACGATAGTTTCAATATTTTAAACATGCTCATTGGATTCCTTGTATTTTTCCCAAGTTATTAGTCTTTATTTCAAGTCTGTATCTTCAAAAATGTAGATTTTAGACTTTGGGCAATTTTTGCAATACATGGTAATATATTTTAATTTATTTATTTAAATGTACACGTATTTTTGATGTTGTAATTTACCATAATTGTTAATAACGGTCCATTGTTGAATTTGGTATATAAATAATTAATTTTAAAACAATTGATTTATATTAAAAAGGGGGATATTCTATTTTCTCTTGTTTTATTATGTCTATAATTTTTTTTTTTTTTCAAAAAATGTATTTTTTTAATATAAATTACTTAATTTAATACATTTAGTAATTATTTACACAAATATGTTTTACTACGTATAAATTCTGCCATTTTCTTTTGTCCATAAATAAATTATTTTATTAAAAATATTATAAATAATTATTTAATAATAAAAATTATTAAATATTAATATTATTTTAGTATATATTTAATTACTATTTATGTTATTTCAATCTAATTTAGACCAATATAGAAATATTTTATTCCGACGGTAATTTTAAGACGTGATTTCCATATTACCATACTTACTTATTATCATTATAATATTTTCTTATCTATCTCTTTTATTATCACCAACAGTCGTTAATTAATTTATTTATGAGAAATAGTTATTGAAAATGTAATATTATTTTTCGGCTGAGATTTTTTGTAATGCATATAATTGCATTGCAAAATTTTGGTTGCAATTTTCTGAAATTGAATATATTGAATTAACATAAATTTTAGTTTCCCAATAATTTTTATATACGTATTTTTATATAAAATGCGTTGTTTTATTTCAACATTAAAATGCAAATCGATATGAGTCAGAAACTTTTCCTAGAAATATCAAACTAAATTAATTTTTTTCTCAAAAATTTATTCTTTTACGTCATCTGCTTTATTACTATGACGCATTACGAAAGTCTGGGGGCCTCTAGTAAGAATAGATATTCGGAGGCCCCCTTTTAAAAAAATACTCTTATCGAATAAGAAAACATATTTTTTTTCTCTTCAATCAATTTGACGTGTATATAACAGTAAAAAAAAAAAAACAATTCTTTACTTCATTTATATAAGGTACTAGCACCAGTCTTGGATATGGCCCCAGTAATGGCAATTTTTTAAATTAAATGTACTAAATTAGGAATTTTGATGATATTTGATTACCACAATTTCTGAATATTAATCTACATATATACATTTAACTGTCTTACAGCGTGATTTGATGACAATCGGCCAATAGGTGTCAAAATGGTGGACATTAAAACTAATTATTAGTATAATTTATTTATTAATTATTATATTATCATAGCAACTGCTTTACATTGTTTCAAATCTTTTATATCTTTTGTGTCGTAGTACTTATCATTAGCAAGTGTCCATCACTGCGTGCTCATTACTGAAGAAAAAACATAAACAAAATAAAAGGCTATAATTTAAAAAAACAACTAAATTTGCGGACTTTGGTAATTAAATTGATTAAATAAAGAGTTACTTGTTTTATTAGTAACATGAGTTCATGAGAATTACAAGAAAGAAGCCCGTCGATCACAAAAACAGTAAACCTTGCTCTTATAGCGGCCATAACTGGTGCCATTATTTTATATCGTCAAAATAAAATTTGCAATGTTAATATTGATTTTAATTCAAAATTTTGATTAGCTTCTTATAATTATTTACAAAATTTGGATTTACTCTTGATTTTCGTTTTAATTTAATTTTACGAATACCGTAATATTTCTCTTTTTCTATCATGTAGCGAAATACCTTTAAAAAATGTTAATGTTTTGTTGCCATTTTGTAAAAAAAAAAACACTTGTAGGCCACTTTTAAGTCCAAGGCTTCTGTAATTTTAAATTAGAGTATTGCTTGTAATTTATTTTAGAAATGACCATTGTTCTTTCTACATTTATGATTTAATGGTAATTTAATCGCAAATTACTAAATAAACAATTTTATTACATCTATATTTTATAGATATTTTTGTAAATACTATTTTTCAGTGTTACATAAAAATTCGATGTATTTAAACTGAATTTTTTAAATTTTGTTAATTTTTTTTTTATTAAATGAAAAGAAAGAGTACTAATTACGAAAACAAAAAAATTATTTATATTTTTAAATTCATCAATGATTCGGGAACTACTGAACCGATTTCAATATGGTTTTCACCAATAGTTTTTGTGTGCAGTATCGTGGTTATTAATATTTTATAAAAACATGAGATTAAAAGACTAAAAAAAATCTTTATCAAGTCGTATTTTGTTTCCATGATGTCACTACAGTGGCGTAGATATGGGGAGGGGATCAAGGGTATCAATCCCCCCCCCCCATGAGTTTACGAAAATTATAAGTTTGATCAAAAGAATTTATAATACTACACGAATTTAGTTGCTAGATTTTTAAAATGCTCCGGCGGGGATGGTAATTTTTAGGTTGCAGAATTTTTTTATTTTTTAACATACAAATAAATTCATCTACTAGTTATATACTTCTATATCAGTGGCGAAGCGACCATGGAAGCAGGGGAAGCAGTGCTTCCCTTACTTTATGGGTAAATTAATACAAACCTGTTAATAAATAATTTAAAAATATTAGAATATTATTTTTAATCAAAAATAGCATTTAATATTAATTTACACGCTCAGTTATAAAACTATAATACATCTACGTCTTATTTTCTTGTATTTTAGTCGATATTTGTATGACGAGTTGAAGTTCACTGCAGGAAATTTCACTAAAAAATTTCGAATTTTTGATTTCGTTAAAAGTATGTTTATTGTATAGAAAATGACGTGAAAAATTGTTTGTTTCAAACCGCAGGTCTGTATCTCTAAACGTTCTCGAGATATAGCCTATCAAAGTTTCAATTTTTTCAAAATTTTGAAGAAAAAAGGCCACAACTTTTGAACGTGTGGTCGGAATTGATTTTAGTTGACGGATTTGGAATCAGCGTGTCAAAATCTATATAATGACATGTATAATACTTTAAAATCCGACAAAAAAATTTTGGTCAAAAATCGACATTTTTTTAAGGTATACCCCTTTGAATTTTTTCGATTTTTCACGAAATTTTTTTTTTTCGAATTTTAAGGTATTATACATGTCATTATATAGATTTTGACACGCTGATTCCAAATCCGTCAACTAAAATCAATTCCGACCACACGTTCAAAAGTTATAGCCTTTTTTCTCCAAAAATTTGAAAAAACTAAAACTTTGAGAGGCTATATCTCGAGAACGGTTTGAGATACAGACCTGCGGTTTGGACAGTTCAACTTTTCACGTCATTTTCTATACAATAAACATACTTTTAACGTAATAAAAAATTCGAAATTTTTTAGTGAAATTTCCTGCAGTGAATTCAACTCGTCATACAAATATCGACTAAAATAAAAGAAAATAATACGTAGAATCATTTAGTCACTATATAAATATTTATATAAGAATTTAAAACAGTAAAAGCTACCGCTAGTTAATTATAATATTCGAATCAAAGTTCCAATAAATGTAAATTTGTTTCTTCGTAAATAGATCATTACCATTTGGCGTAGCAACACTTCACCCTGCGTTTACTAGCGAGACAAAACCCGCCGGTAATACAGAAAACGATGATAAATTATATTCAACATCACAGCGATTTACCTACCAAGAAAAACCGGGCACCGCCAGTCAAAGACGGCCTGTTAAAAACAATAACCGACACAAAAACTCTAAGATGACCGTCAGGTTACGTCCGAGACAGGTTAAAATAATATTTGTTTACAAAAAAATGTATTTTGCTCATCGCTATTGACTTGCAGGTATTATGTTCAAAATGCCGTGGTATTTGTAACGAAAACTCAGAGAACGTTGATCATACCAGAAAAAGAAAGAACGTTGAAAACAGTTCAACTGTCCATCATGAAGTTAACACGAGGTTACAAGCTAAAGAGAAAAAGTTAAACGATAATTCCTTAAGCAGCCCGCCTCGCCCTTTATTTTCTGATAACCAAACAAATAACCAAAATAACAGTACGAGAAAAAATCCACACCGTACGCTTTACTCGAACAAGAAGAATGGATTCGCACAAGTCATGTGTCAAAACGAAACCAGCTCTACTTCCCCAAGCAGCAGCCCCCCTCGATTATTATTCACCGATACTAGGAAAGGTAACAGCGATCCTTTAATGTATCCAACTTTAATTCCACGTATTTCGAGATTGAATCCAAACGATATTAAAAATGCTATGAATGGTAATAAGATTAATTTAGATAAAATCGAAGAAGAAGTCGATCCTTTGGCGATAACGACTGATCCTTTAGCGTTTAATAACAATGAAGATTGCGGGGAGGAGTCGTATGAGGCTACGGATGAGAACCAAGAAGCCGAGAGAGACGGAGGTGTTGTTCCGATTGCAGAATGTGTGAGGAGGGCGCAGAAACGAATGGTTTTGAGGAAGAAGAAAAGTATTGGGTCGATGGAGGATCTCTGGGATGAAAGTGTGTTTGAGGAAAATAATGGAAATGTAGACGCAGGCCAACCAAAAACTTTAAAAATTTCATTCGGACCGCAGGTAATTTTTTTTTCTTTTTTTGTTCGCAGGAGAACGTTCGTAAACCAGTTAACGCTTTTTTCTAGAATGTTTTACTCCTCCCACCCATGTGGACAATAGCCTTTGACCCCCCCACGTAGGGTCAACTGGGGTAAAAGTGAAATGAAATACAAATCTTTCATGTTTTTTTGATAGTTAACGATACAAATTCATACGTTAATTTTTTCTACTAGATGCGCTTATGAATAACCATTACGTCATTTGAACTGTACGATACAACACGGACTTTAAAAATTGAAATAAGTGTGTTTCATTTTTAACCTCTAATTTGGGAAAAAGTGAAACAGGCCTCTAATGGAAAATATTTCTCGAAAAATTAAAAGAAAAGCTACTTTGGCAACTTTGATTTATCTTCTTTGTGGCATATCAATGTGTAATTGTAACTTTAATTAATATCTGAGCTATACAGAAAGTTATGTGCAAAGGATTAAAATTTAATTCACACGTTTAGACATCGACTAAGGGAAATTTGTAGGGGTGACACATAACCTATTAGGCGATTTATATTTTCAGGTCGCTTTAACGAACCTTTAATGATGATGTTAGTTTTTATAATTCTCCTATAAACAGATTAGTTTTTTAGTTGCAAGCTTTTTTTTGGTGTTTCAAGACTATTCTGAAGTTTCTAAGATTTATAGTTACAAAGTTCTATGTCGCCAAACACAGTTATGGATTTAATTAGAGATAATTAAGCTAAAGCTACCCCTGGTTACCAAACAAGTTAAATTATAAAATATGTATACCAATGACTAATTAGTTTTAAATTAGTAATATTTAAAAATATATTATACTTACAGATACTTCCCAAAAACAAAACTACAATAATAATGTTCATTTTAAAACTTTTAATTTATAATGACACCCTTTTGGAATAAAAACATTTACTGAACTTGTAATATTTTATATAGATATATTTTTATTCAAACCAGGTCAGTTACAAATTGCATCAAAAAAGTGCAAAATATGCATTAGAAGTTATGTCAAAATGATGTCACCGAATTTTTCTAACTAGGAACCCTTATAGTTTCGCTCCGTCCGTCTTTCTATATAAGTTTTATACCGATTAAGATGAAATTTGGTATACGGACGTAGATTGATAACCCAAAAACAGAAATGATGATATTTTTGAAAAAAAAAATTTTTTGAACCCACTTCCCATCGACTGAAAAGTATATACAAAAATTTTTTTTCACTTATTCTATTGAGTGGGGTGACTTTTGATAGGTCTTCTAAAATGCAACAAAAAATGTTATACCTTTTGATTTTAACCCTTCAGTCACGATATATTTGCGTTCAAAATTGTTATCAGAGCGTCTCTCCCCACTCTAATTTCTAAACTATCAGTTCAAAAATTCTGAAAATATTTGAGAATATAGCTTTTAATTAGTACTTTCAATGAAAATTATAACGAATGCTGTTAACAAATTTTCTGACCCCCTCCCATAGACTGAAAAATGTACTCATATTTTTTTTCTCCACTTACCCCATTGAGTGGGGTGTCTTTAGATAGGTCTCCTAAAATGCAACAAAAAATGTTATATGACCTTTTGATTTTAACCCTTCAGTCACGGTATATTTGCGTTCAAAATCGTTATCAGAGCGTCTCTCCCCACTCTAATTTCTAAACTACCAATTCAAAAAATCTGAAAAAATTCTAGAATGTAGGTTTTAATTAGTACTTTCAATGAAAATTATTACGAACTCTGTAGCAAGAATTAAAAAAAAAAATTATTTGTAGGGTGAAGGCACTATTGTAAAAATACCGGCTAAAATAGAAACGTTCACTGAAGAAAAAGTACTCGACAGTACAAAAGCAGCTAGGAGAGCTTTAAAAAAGGCAAAAAAAGAAGCACGTAAAAAGATTTTAATCAGTGGGCAAAGTCCCTGCTATACAATAACGTCTCCCAGGTAATTTAAACAAACCGAACTAAACCCACCTTACCTGATATTTAACTGTTTCTTTACAGATATACATTAACATCTCCACGGTACACTCTAGGAGGCAATTCTTCCCCCCGTTACTCTGTAGGAGCTGGGTCGCCTCGCTACAACATGAGCGTTACTCTAGATTCGAACGCCCCCTTGTTACAGCGCAGGCACAAGCACAAAGTCAAACATAAGAAGAAGAGACGGAGGCATAATCCGATATCTGGCCACGCTCACCTTGCTGCAGCGTCCCCGTCGAGTCCTACGCACAGCCAGTCGTATACGACTATCAAAGAGAACTGCCTCAAGCAGAAATTGTCGATCAGTTTAAAAAGACTTAATGAGAATTCTTATAAATGTGATAGTGAAGATAAAAGTGTTTCTAGTTCAGGTTTGTTTTAAATCGTATAGTTACTAGTGTCGGAAATTTTTTTTTAGGTATAATTTCAATTTAAAACAAATTTTTTTTAAATTTAATTTTGTTTTATTATCTTCAATTAAATAAAAAGTGTGACATTAAAAAAAATGTGATCAAAATTTTTACGAAAATGTAAATTTTGCCTGTTCTTCTTCAATATTTTTAAACCAAATTGGGTACACATATTTATCACCATAAAAGGTAGATTTTACTGAATTTTCGGTTTGAAATTCAAAATGAAAATTTTTTTTTAGGTTAGAAATTCAATTTAAATAATTCTAAACTCAGTGGCGTACCGTAGGTTTCTGCCATTCGGGAAAGATGGCAATTTTGCTGCCCCCCACAGTTTATGTTAAATATCGACTGAAAAATATATTCAAAACATTTTTTTTCACTTAATCTATTGAGTGGGATGTTTTTGGATAGATCTCCTAATATGCTACAAAAAATATCTTTGGATTTTTTTATTTTAACCCTTCAGTCACGATATATTTGCGTTTAAAATTGTTATCAGAGTGTCTCTCCCCCCTTTAATTTCTAAACTATCAATTCAAGAAATCTGAAAAAATTCCAGAAGGTAGTTTTTAATTAGTACTTTCAATGAAAATTATAACGAACACTGTCAAATAATTTTCTGACCCCCTCCCATAGACTGAAATGTACTCACATTTTTTTCCACTTACCCCATTGAGTTGGGTATCTTTAGATAGGTCTCCTAAAACGCAACAAGAAATGTTAAATGATCTTTTGATTTTAACCCTTCATTCGCGATATATTTGCGTTCAAAGTCGTTATCAGTGTCTCTCCCGCCTCTAATTTCTAAACAATCAATTCAAAAAATGTGAAAAAATTCTTGAATGTAGCTTTTAATTAGTACTTTCAATGAAATTTATAACGAACACTGTAGTAAAATTTTGAAATAAGTCGCACTTGGCCGTAAATTATAACATTTTTATTACAGACAAACCTTACACATATCTGGTAGATAACTCCGGTTCAGACAGCGGTTCTTCAACAGATGAAGCTCCTCCTAACTTCCCTGCTTCGATTACTCCCGATTTCATTTCGGCTGACGGAGAAAATGATACCAAAAACGAAGGAAATTACAGATGTACAGAAGATCTGAAGAACGGTTCAGATGGGAATGAACAAATTGTCATGGATTCTGATGGAAATCGTCTGAAAGTCGGACATGTCGTCTGGGGGAAGGTTCACGGGTTTCCTTGGTGGCCAGGGAAAGTTCTAAGTATTACCAAGAATGGGAACCAACCACAAGCACATGTAGCGTGGTATGGTTCTTCTACTTCTTCTCTAATGCCGTGCAATCAACTTAGTCCGTTTTTAGAAAACTTTAAGGTTGGTACATATTATATTACATACACTTGTCAAAAAAAAATTAAAAAATTATATTTTTTTATTTCTATTAACCCTTGTGTTAATAGATACACGTTCCTTAAAAGTTTTCAGCTAAAATCGCCGTTTTAACTTCGAGAGTCTATAAATTGAACAAATTATCCGGCAGTGGCGTCGCTAAGAGGGGCGGGAGGGGGGGGTGGTGGTCCGTCCCGAGTGTCACTCTCCCTAGCGACGCTACTGAATTATCGTACGAAATAAAATAAAATAATGCGCAATATTTAGTAAAATAAAAAATGCGGTGATTTTTTGAACTTACTAATATGATAATGGTAACTTTTAGACGCGATATAACAAGAAAAAACGTGGTTCTTATAAGGAAGCTATACGTCAAGCTACGAGTGAAGCTCAGAGTGAAATTGTGAGTGGCTCGACATCAATAGCATCTGTAGTTGTACCCCTTGTATCTCCACCACTTGCGTCCCCTAGAGAAATAGATGTAGCATCTTAATTAATCCGAACAAAACATATGAATGTGTAGATCTCCGTAAAGACATTTTTATAAAATGTAACGAACTGCACTGACCACTCACTCATCTATCAGGATTTAAAAAAATCCAACCTTGAAATTTTGTATATATATTCTCTGGGGTATCAAGAAGCCATTTTTTATAAAATAGAAATATGTATACATATTTAAAAAAAAACACTATTATGATAAAATATTGCTACTGAAAAAAAACTTTTTGATGTACTGGAAATTTACGGAGACTCATATTCATTGTTGTCATTTTAAATTCAACAATAGTTTATATATCTAGTTTTTGTTTTTATTATATTGTTTATAGTTTATACCTCTCTAGTTGGAAATAAATACAGAAAATATCTAATTTTCATCAATACAATGTGTAAATAAATATTTTTATTTGCACTTTTGACTGAATAATTAGAAACTAATCGATAATTTCAAGAATAAAGTGAGCGATTGTAATAAATTAATAAAATTTAAATCTTTTGGTAAATATTGTAATATTTTTCTCACTTTATTTTTGTTTTAATTAAGGTGCATTTTTACGAAAATAGTATTTAGACCAGGCGTCAAGTATTTTGAAGAAGAAATGGTGTGGGGGAATTTTGCCGATTTATCAGCTTTCTTTCAATTTTACGGCAGAAATAGATATATATATATAAAATTAAAGCTAATTAAATTCTCTATGAAAAAGGTCCTTATACATTTTTCATTAGATTCTTACTTCACCGAGTAATGGTCATCTCAATTGTCTTCATTGAAGTACTCTTTCAATTAGTATAAATTCAGACGGTCATTATTCGGGAAAGTTTAAATCAGATGAAAAATATTTATATAACCTTTTTTGTAGAAAATTTTATTAGTTTTAATTTGATATATAACTATTTTTGCCGTAAAGTTGAAAAAAAGCCGAGAAATCGGCAAAAACTCTTTTTAGTGAACCATTTCATAAATTTTCCTGACTTGGCGTCTAGCCTATTTGTAAATAACTGTTACTTTATTGCAATGTAAAAAAAACTACAAAAATTTATCAGTTTTAAAATTTACGAAGTAACAGTTATTTATAAAAAATATACAACATATTCTTTAGAAATAATGAATAAACTGCCATTTAGACATTAATCTTTCTACAGATTATGCTAATTTCAGTTACAAATATTGGTAATTATTAGGTACTCCATGGCATTTAGAGAAATTTCCACTTTGTAAATTTATCACTAAGAGAAAATTGACTTTAAATATAATTTTCCTAAAAATTAAATACAATTTTTAGATTTAACCCCCCCTTTGTGTTTGAAAGAATATAATAATAGTTATTCTGGAAGATTTAATTCAGTGGAAGTAATAATGCCACGGGGTCCAGTGGTACCCAAAATATTTCATTCCACTTTATTTTATTTTGCAATGAATAAATAAAATTAAAATTATTTTAATGCATTTACAATACCAAAAAAAAAATCAAAAAAAATTATTTGCCATCGCTTTTTATTGATACTGTAAACATTATATAACTATTATTTTTTAAGTATACTAAAATTGTGTACCCTGTTGATTCATAATTTAAAATTCCTAATTTCAGAGGAGCCAACTGAATGTTCTAAATTTAGAACACTGGAGGGGGGGATTTCGTCCGTAAAACGTAACTACGCCACTGATGAGAATCTTATTTTCTCTCAACTAAAATATACATTTGCCTCCTCTGAAGTTAGACCATGTTTTATAAAATTAATGTGGCATTAAAAATATATAAATGTAATATATTAATTTCATTTCGGAATCAAGGTACAAATAATTCATATTTCATACCATTTGCTGTAAACTATTTTAATTTTAATTTCACGTGAAATTTGAATTATTTAGTTTATGAATCAACAATTAATATTTCACCGTCTTGTACTTATAGGATGAATTATTATTAATATAAGTGGAGTCGAGGAAACTTGGCTCGAAATATCTGTGATTGTTTTTCATGTGTAAATAAATGTACGATTTTACAATTCGTGTCTTTTATTTTTAAATATTTTAGTTATGTTGGTAAGTAGTATTACTTATAGATTTTAAATAAATGAAAAAAATTATCATAAACCAGCAGACCTGCCCGCGTTCTTTAATTTTTTACGTTGGCAGCACAAATAATATTTTTAAAACAGGGATGAAATATTAATTAATTTTTTTTTATAAAAAATCGTAGATATATTTTCGAAAATGATATTTGTCTTGTAGAGTATTTGTACCAAGTTTCATTCGAGTAAATACAAACAAAAAAAATCTTCCTCGTACAATCTTATCCACCCCCTTTGCAACCTTTTAGGGGTTTAATTTTGGGAAATGCTGAAATACGTGTTTCATTATTTGTATTGTACAGTATTTATTTTAAATTTCAAGTAAATCCGAACAAAAAATATTTTTCCTTATACAGACTCTTACATCCCCCTTTTACTCTCTTAGGGGTTGAATTTCGAAAAATGCTTCCTTAGTGGGTACTTACATCATACAAGGAAGACACCCCTGAAATTTCACGTCTCTATGTCCAGAGGTTTCGGCTTAGCGATGAAGAATCAGTCAGGACATGTTATTATATGTATAGGTATATAGATTATAATTAAAAACGAATAGTTATTTATTTTAAAAAATGTCCACTAATATTAAATTCATAAATGTTATTACAATATTATTAAATTACATTTTAGCATTTTCTAAGTTTCCAGCTACCGCAATAACTTCAATTTCAACTTTGGCATTTAATGGCAAACATCCAACTTGGTAAGCTGATCTTGCCGGATAATCTTTCTTGAAAACTAAAAGAAAAATTATAAATCAATCAAAAATATTACATAAAATAAGATAAAATACCTACATTCTTTATAAACATCATTCACAGTACCAAAATCTGAAATGTTGTTTAATAAAACTGTTGTTTTTACAACATTTTCCATTCTCGAACCTGCGGCCTCTAGGATATGCCCTAAATTAATCAGGGCCTGTTTTGTTTCAGCAGCTACACCCCCATCTACTAATTTATTTGTATCTTTATCTAATCCCAAACACCCACTTACATAGATGGTTTTATCTACGACTACAGCTTGGCTGAAAAAAACAACAATAAAATGTTTGAATATCCTGCTTTATTTACCAATGTTCGCATTCACGGACACAAGCGGTTAATAACCGGCGAGTTTTGATTGGCTGATTTATGGAATTTTGGATAAATGTAACAACCAATCAAAACTAACCGTTTCTGGCCGTGAACACTACGAATAATGAAAGTTGATTTTTATATATTGTTATAATCTATGACAAATGTCACTTTGAAGTTTTGAAATAACATTACATTTAAAATAATGAATATCGATTTAATATTGATTAAAGAAGAACTTATTGAATCAAAATCTGTCAGTTTAGATGCCACGAATCTTCAAGATCCATTAAATATTAATTCAATTAAAAAAGAAGCAGACAAATCAAACATAAAAATATTTCATCAATGTAATGAAAAATTCAATCACGTAAATAAATTAAAGTATCACTTACAAACGGAGCACAACCAAAGTCACGACAACAATAATGTATCTAATGATATAAGTAAAGAATACCTAGATGTCGGTATAAACAATCATCTACAAATAAAAATTAATAATGATAATCAAGAAAAAAATTTCAAATGTGAAAAATGTAACAAAACTTATACCAACAAAAAGGGGCTCAGATTGCATGAGACCTTGCACAGTGGAAAAAGGCCCCATATTTGTGGGACTTGTGGAAAAACATACGTACAACGATCACATCTTCTAGGACATATGAAATTACACACAGGTTATAAATCTATAGAAAAATGTATTGTATTAAAAATAAATTATCTTTTTTTCTATTTAATACAGATGTACCTTCACATCACTGCGAAATATGCAAGAAATCGTTTTTCCAGCTCTGTGCTTTGAAACAGCATCTACGAGTGCATTCGGGAGAGACGCCATATAAATGTGATCTTTGCGGGAAGACTTTCAAACAGAAGTCTGGGCTGAACCAGCATGCAGTGTTCCATACTGGAGAACGCAAGTACAAATGTACTGTGTGTGAAAAACTATTTACAAACCCTGGGATTCTTTCACAACATATGAGGTTAGTTTATTTTGTTCAGCTGTTAAGGATGTATCTCAAAACGCAATATTAATAAAGAAATGTGGGCATATATGGGTTAATGTAGTTAGAACCGTTGAATATATATTTCAGAATTCACACCGGCATAAAACCGTACTTATGCAGCATCTGCGGCCGGTCATTCGCCCACAACAACAAATGCAAACGTCACATAGCATCCCACAGCCAGCAACGCCCTTTTGGATGCATTACATGCGGCAAGAGGTTTGTCTCCGAATCAAGCCTGTCTGAACACACCACGATACACACGGGCAAGCCGCACGTGTGCGGCGTTTGCGGCAAAACGTTCACGGTGCAGAAGAGCCTCGTCAGACACATGGAGTTCCACAACGGTAATCTGGCGTTTGAGTGCAACGTGTGTAACAGGAAGTTCAGCAGAAAGATACATCTGACGCACCATCTTGGTATACATACAGGGTTTAGGCCGTATTCATGCAGTTATTGCGGTAGGCCTTTTATACAGAGGTCGAGTTTGAACAGACATTTGAAGTTACACGAAGGGGAACGCGTAGAAAAAGGTGAATAGTATTCGTGCAGCCAGTGCAGATGGCCTTTTGTACAGAGGTTGAGTTTGAATAGACATTTGAAGTTACATGAAGGGGAATGTGAAGAAAAAGGTGAAAAGGGAACGGTTTTGGGATGAAGCAGGGTCTTTATGATCAGAAGGTAATATTTATTATTTATTGTTCTATCAATTTTTTTCAACAGGTTGTATCAAAATTAGAAAATCGAATTTGCCAAGTAAATGCACAGTGCTTCCTTGTGCTAAATTCACACCAAAGGTAGTTAATTATTGAACAGTTTAAATAAATTGCCTAGCATTGGTTAACCATTTAATTTTTATACAATTTTGAAGTTGGTTGTGTGGACCTCAAGGGTCAAACTCACGGCTTGTTTTTACTTGAAATAGAAATGATTGTTGCCGACAATTCAGAAGTATTAATTTAATTTTTAAATTGAATATAATTTACGTTCTTAATTTTTTATATTACTTATCTACAAACATTAAAAATGAAATATGTGTTTACTTTTTTTTAATCTATTTCAGATAAAATTCATTACAAAATAAATATATATAAATATTTCTTAGGTCAAGTGTATAATTTAACACACATAAAACTATTTTTTTCTACGCTGTATTTTATTTTAATTAAATTATTATTTGATTAGGACCCATTAATAATTTTAAAAAATATACGTTTAGAAATTATTTTTATGCAACAAAAAAGTGCATTTGGTTTTTATCTTATTATTATTATTATTATTATTATTATATAAAAATAATGTTGACTTACTTGTAAGGTGCCACAGGCTTAGCTGCTAGAGGTGTACTTATTATTTTTCTTATAATTGCTTGAGACATTTTCTAAATATTTAACTAACTACAGTAATGACAAGCATAAAAAACAAAATACTACTAAGGAATGAAATTGAAAGTCATTTGTGTATATATTATTCCAAAGTTCATGAATCAATTTTAATATGTAATATAATCTAAAATCTTTTATGGATATTTTATCTCTAGTTGCAAGGTTGCTAAATTATCTGTTTGGATTATATTTTTGAAGACTTTAATAATTATCTATTATATATACAGGGTGGGCATTTAAAGTGTTTCATATTTTTATCGAGAACCATTGCATATTTGAAAAAAATGTTTGGTTGTGAGGGGGTAATATTTATTTGTTATTTTTGCATGGTCTTCAAGGTTATTTGAAGGTCAACATATTTTTTTTTAAACAGGAAACTATAGTTTTTATGCAGTAATATTTTACGTGAAAAAACACGATTTTTTTATTGAAAACTTTTTTTTGAACAACCGAAATTTTGACAAGATATCTAACAAAATAATTTTTTACTCGTGCTCAACTTTAGAAAAAATGTACAAGATACAAAAAATGTTTATTTTGGTCTAATTAAACATAAAATAAAAATAAAAACAGGGCAAATTTTCCCTTCATTGCCTGTTCCATATAGGTTCCTATTTAAAAAAAGTATCGTACTCGGCCGAACAAAACAGCAAATGTAATTAATCCAGTGTGCATTAGTAACCCTAACATACACCTGTCGATTTTTCATCAATATCTGACTCAAGACTCAAGGGTTCTACTTTAGCCAAGACTTGAAATATTACTATTTATATAAAATCGCGAAAATCGAAAAGAAATCGTCCTCATCTGTACTATATTTTATATTTCTATTGTAGGTCTACAAAAGAACTTGATATTCAAGATGTAACAATGAGGAATATAAGAACGAGAAATGTGGCAAAATTGACAACAATAGAGAATTTTGAAAATTAGAAAAAATTACAATCAACTTGGAAGCGAATCTTCAAGTAAGTAAAGTAGATATTAATTTAATTTTAGTGCATAAAACTAATGTTTGATTATTTTTACAGTTAACTATCTAATATATATTACAGAAGATTATCGAAACAAAGTTATATCGTAACAACCAAAATGAATTTTAAATCGAACATATCAATAATTTAATTATTCTATTATATGTATAATAATTAAAAAATTATTTTGTATATATCAATGGTTAATTTTATGATAGATATAAAATGATATACGTTAGTGTATGAATTTTTTTTTTAAAAGCTACATACTGGAATTTTTTCAGATTTTTTGCATCAATAGTTTAGAAATTAGCGAGGAATTTATCCTTATGTACTGTTATTTTTTTTTCAATTCAATTAATTCATATTTACAAGCGCATTTGTGGATTTACAAAATTGAATTTTTCTTGTTGTATAATATTAAATTTATCATCCATTAAAACTATTTAAATGTTTTGATTTTTACTTGTACCTCGTAGATCTAATCGAGATCTATAATTTAAGACCAAAAACGACGTGATAGCTGCTCTGAGTGTCAAGATAAACTGATCTCATCGCGTTACATCAAGTTTCTGAAATGCCCACCTGAAACTCTAGACGTTATTCACGCCAAAATAACTGATTTTAAAATAAATAACCACAGGCATTGTTTATTTTATCAATTTATTATCTTTAGAAATAAATACAATATTTATTTAAAATCTGTATCAAAGTCGTAACTATCAACATCTTCTAACGGAGTTATCGTGAAATTCTCAAGACCAGCAGAAAGTGTAGCAGCAACCTTATCCCTCCTTTTAAAATCCTTCTTTTCTTTCTTAAATTGCATTTTCTTAACTTTATTCAACTTCAAATTTCCTGCCAACTCTAAATGCGCTTCTCCCTTATTTTTCGTCATTTCTTGTTTCTTTTTCTTTTGATTCTTATCAGTACCATCAACTTGCACATTTGCAGCGATCTATAAAAATAAAATTATCTGTAACAATCCCTCGTTAATTTAAAATAAATCTAACTTACTAATTCTGATGTTTCCTTTGCCATATTTTCAGCAGTTTCCATTTCAACAGGAATAGAAGATTCTATCAACACAGGAGCGAAACTATCTTTGGTACGTTCTGTCTCGAGAGATTCTAAAGTTTCTACTTCCATTGTACCAAAACTGTCTATATCAAATTCTTTAGCTATTTCTGTTACGATCTCTGCACTTATATGTACGTTATTGTGGTCTTCTGGAGGTAACGTGTGATACTTGATTTTTCCATGGTTCCAGTCGTTTAATAAATCGCGTGCGGCTGAAGATGCATCAGGGATACCACCTTTCCTAAACCTTCCCATCCGGGCAGCTTTTAAGCTATAAAATTCCTGTTGAAATGAAAAAATATTATAAAAGTTTACATTTTCTGAAAGAAAACATTACAGTCTCCATATTTATCGATTGGTTTTAATTTTCTTATAAAAATATAAACAAAGTTGTGAAATATAAATTTTTAAGTGATGGCAACACGCTAGAGGTTGCAAAACGTAATAAATTAACAGAAATCCTGAATTAACATCATCTTTAATATATTTTACTTACTTGTGGTGTAGAAAAATCTGGTACGTCATATAATTCCATAATCTGTTTCTTATTTATTCTCTGCAAAATAGCATTTGCTGGCTCGAACGGATCTTTAAGAGAGTGAATATTGACAGCATTTTTTAATGCAGTCACGTTATCAGAATCTTTTGTTTTCTTCGCAAACACTATACCAGGAGAATCAAGGAGCTTTATTTTAGAATCAAGTTGAACTTGCTGCATAGTTCTGTAAGTAAAATAATACAAAATGTTTAAAATATCAAAGAACGTATTTGAAAATACTCACTTTGTAACACCTGGCATCGATCCAACGTTACAAACTCTAGCTCTCTTTAAACTGTTAATAACAGAACTCTTTCCAACATTCGGTAACCCAACAATACCGACTGTGATCGACGTTTTTATATCTTTATTCCTGCAGTAATTAGCTAAGACTGACATTAACAATTCTGCGCCGACACATGCTGAAGTTTTTAACACTTCTGCTGGTTTCTTTTTGGACATTCTTCTCCTTCCCAGCTGCTTGTTTTGTTGTTGAGTGGAAGCTTTGAAAGGTATTGTGGGTACAGATTTACGTAGGTATTGGAGCCATTTGGTGAGTACATCGGAAGGGATTAAGTCAGATTTGTTTAGAACTAGGACAATTCTTCGGCCACCTCCCATTTGACGTACTGTTTCTTCAACCTGAGAAGAAATTTAAAGTTATTTATTTATTTCTAGAGTATTAGAGATTTGGAAGAACCAGACTTACTTGTTTACATCGTGTTCCAATTGGATCGCGGGCATCTACAACTTCTAAAATAACGTCAGAATTTGTGACAACCTTCTGAAATTCTTTGTAGAAAGTTTTCAGCGAATTTTCTTTACTTTTAGTTTTATCTTGTTGATCATCTGCTAGTTCTTCTGAAGATGCTTTTAATTCAAATAATTTATCTCTCTCTTCTGCACTTTGTACCTGCGTATTAAAATATGTTATTATTGGTTACTTATTTATTATCTACAAAACTAACCATTGATTCCAATTTATCAGATTTTTCTTTGTTTTTTAATTCTTCTCGTTCGCGTTTTGCCGCTTCGCGTCTCTGTTTTTTCTCTTCCTCTTTTTGTTTTTTGTATTCTTCGACCTCTTTCAATATATCTTCTTTAAACGGACATATATTAGGAACTTGTATTAATTTTTGTTTTTTTGGATTCTTTTTAGACTCCTTACGAACCTTCCGATTGTGTTCCTTGACCTTTTTTTCTATTTTATATCTCAATTTGGCAGGTTGCCTTTTAGATTTTTTTTCTATAATACAATTAAAACGTATAATTATTTATTAAGTATTATTATTATTTATTAATTATTACTTACTTAAACAAAACTTAGCCATGATAACTTTATTTTAACTTAAAGCGAATTACAAATATTATATTTATCTATCTTACAAAATATTTAAATTATTTCTAACCTAATACTTCAAAAAATATCAAATACACGTGTTACATGTACACCAATGTGGAGAAATCAAATAATTTATAACTATATCACACTGTTGCTATATTCATTGCAATCAATGACGCAATGACAACTCTATGACAGGAGACAGAACTAAAAACTTCATGGCAGACAAATGTGTATGGTTGATTGTAGACGATGAATTTATCTCTTAAAGTATTATAGTTTAATTAAACGAGTTAAATAAAACTAAAAAAACAATGAGTGAATTATTTAAATCAGCGATGGGCTATTTCGGCTCGTCATACAACGGCGCCCAGGATAATGAATTTGTAGGACAAGTGGTAGAAATAGGGGATGATAAGTACCGAATTAAAAAAGTCATTGCTGAAGGTAAACTAAATCGACTGGTAATATTATAAATGTCACATTTAAGTATTTAATTTTTCAAGGTGGATTTGCATTTGTCTTTATTGCCCAAGATTTAAACAAAGGACAAGAATTTGCCTTAAAGGTGGGTGTTTTTGATACTCTATATTATATTTCACATTTATTCATTCTACTGTTTACTCCATTATAAATGATTCATTGTAACGCTTTCTTAATTTTGTAGATCACTTTCTATGTGTATATATTAATGTATGATTTAATTACAGAGATTATTAGCAGCTGATGCCGAAAGTGATGAAAATATTAGACGTGAAATACAAATTCTCAAAAAGTTAAACGGACACCCAAATATAATTAAATTTATTTCTGGATCTTTCATTCAAAAAACACAAACAACTCATGGTCGAAATGAATATTTAGTTTTAACAGAATTATGTACTGGTAAATAAAATACAATGACATAAAACTAAGAATATGATTAAATTTATATCTTTTTCAGGTGGATCTCTTGTAGATGTTTTAAAAGCACGCGCTACTGCTTTGGATCCTAAAACCATTTGTCAAGTGTTTTATCAGGCATGCAGGGCAGTGTCGCACATGCATTCGCAAGTACCTTCTATTGTCCACCGTGATCTGAAAATTGAAAACCTTTTAATTAGTACAGATGGTACGATCAAACTGTGCGATTTCGGATCAGCAACAACAGACATTTACCAGCCTGAAAACTCATGGACGATGTCGCAAAGAACAAAACTAGAAGAACATGTTAGTACACGTTTTTTTAAGAAGTGAAATATAAAAATAAAACTATGGATTTTTTCAGATGGCTCAATTTACTACACCGATGTACAGAGCTCCTGAAATGGTCGATACTTGGGATAACCGGCCTGTTTCTTGTGCGTCAGATATCTGGGCATTGGGCTGTATTCTCTATACTCTATGTTTCATGCAGCATCCATTTGAAGATGGCAGTAAACTTGCTATTCTAAACGCTAATTATACAATTCCTTCTGCAGACAATAATTATTCATGTTTTCATGATGTCATTCGTAAGTTTATTTCTCAAATATGTTTTCATTTTAGGGATGTGATTCTAATTATGTTATTTTAGGTGGATGTTTGCAAGTGAATCCTAACCAACGGTTAACTGTAGCCGGTGTTCTTGACCGGCTTGCTGCAATCGCTGAAACACGAGGATATAACCTAAAAGAGCCACTGAAACTTGAAGGAAAATCTCTTGACAATAATAGTATACAAAATAGTCCCAGTAAGTACAGATATATACGTATTAGGAACCATTGCCACGTAAATTTCATGTTTTTTTTTTTAATACCTGTAACTTTTGATCCCCTATTTAAATTTTTGTAAAAAAATAAATTATTAAAACGCTTATAAGTTTTCACTCATTGCATTTACACTTAAAGCCATCAGAACTGTTTTTATAGAGAATTAAATTTACTACAAAATTACTATTTAACTTATTTTTGTAGAAACAATAGTTTAACTGTGAGAGCCTTTTAGACACTTTTGTAGAGAATTTTATTCTCTACAAAATGATACCCTTATCTTGAATCAGTAATACCAACTTTAGTACAAAATAATAATTTTCTTATATTATTTAAATGGGAAATAGGACCCCCCTTCTGGCATTTCTTAAAATTAAGCTACAGAGAAGGGAGGGGGGGGGGTTATTTTAGGTCTAATAGAATCCGTTAGAAACCTTTAACATTTTCATCAAATTATTTGACAGTGCACAATAATATAAACGGACAACAGCAACCTTCTCGACCTGCACCTCCGCGACCTTCGCAGCAACCGCAACAAGTGCACCACGGTGCCACTGCACCACCTCCAAGGCCTGTGGAACCTCCAGCACGACCTCCTGGTGGACCTCCTGTCGCAATGGTTGCAAGAGTTTCTCCGCAACCACAAGATTTCTCTAAGCAAGCGGGCGGAGGTGGAGGCTTGTTTTCATCTATCCGCGGTGGCGCCGGTAGTTTTCTTAAGAATCTTAAAGATACTTCGTCTAAAGTTATGCAAACGGTGCAACAGTGAGTGTTTTTATTTTTACCTCTTTTTTAAGGGTTTTCATTATTTCTATTGTTGTGTATTTCAGGTCAATAGCACGAACTGATTTAGATATCAGTTACATAACCTCAAAACTTATCGTGATGCCAATGCCAACAGAAGGACTAGAATCTACGTACCGAGCGAACCACGCAGACGACGTGAAGATGTTTTTGGATACCCGACACCCAGGCGGGAAGTATTCAATATACAACCTCTCGGGTCGAAGTTACGTTTCCAAGTTCGGACCGGGCGTCCGGATCATAGATTGCTCGTTTGCGTACACTCCGTTTTGCAAGGCACCAATTTTGAATGCGCTGTACCAGCTCTGTGAAGATATGTATCAGTATTTGGAAGCAGATCCGAAGAACGTTTGTGTGCTTCATTGTTTGGTAAGTTAGATCAACAATTAAGTTTACGATGGACGTGAAAATTTAAATCTTTTAAATTCAGGATGGCAAAGCTGTTTCTGCCACAATGGTTTGTGCACTGCTTCTCTACGCTGGGTTGTTCTCTGTGCCCGAGGATGCTTTACAGTTGTTTGCGGTGAAACGGCAACCACCAAACATGCGCCCTTCAGAGTTACGTTACCTGTACTACTTGACGACAATAATCAATAAACCAAGTGCGCATTTACCGCATTATAAACCTGTTTTACTCGTGTCTTTGACACTTAAACCTGTACCGTTATTCACAAAAGTTAGGTGAGTGTTTTTTTAATAAGAATAAAAATCTATGGTAATTCTGTTGTGACTTTTTAGGGACGGTTGTCGCCCTTATGTAGAAATCTATAACGGAGATCAATGCATACTTTCTACGTTAAAGGATTATGAACGCATGCGGGTATTTAATATGGCAGAAGGAAAGGTGGTGTTGCAATTAGAAGCGACGGTTTGCGGAGATATGAGTATTGCAGTTTACCACGCAAGACATTCGTTGGGAAGACCTACGGGCATCAAAATGTGCCAATTGCAATTCCATACAGGGTTTATTGAACCTCATGAAACGACAATTAAATATGAAAAGTACGTACGACCGTGTAATTAATCATAGTGAATTTTATAACTGAATCTTTCTTGATTTCAGATCGGAAATAGATGATCTCACAGAATCTCATCATGTTGAGCATTACGGTGGTGCTTTTTGCGCATATCTCGATGTTTCAGTGTCTGACGGAGAAAGGAGGCCGGGGAGATCTGCGCCTTGGGAAGGGGAAACAAAAACAAGAACGCCTGATGTACTTTTCAGTTCTAAAATAGAATACGATGAATGTGTAGATAATTTTGGTAGGTAAACGTTTTCTTTCTTCTTTTAAAAATCTGATATTATTATGGTATTTAATATTTATTGCAGCTAGTAAGAGACCAAATGCTCAAAAGGAAGGGTCACCAAATATAGGTGTTTCACCATCGCGACCGTCTAGACCTGCACCACCGCGACCTGAGAGGATTAATGAAGAAAAGAAGGGTAATGCAGATTCAGACATGATTGATGTAAGTTTGACTTACAAAATAATATCTATTAGTAATTTGTTTTGGCTGTAGAGCCTTTATACATGCCTAAACAGCCATTGAAGGGGTGAAAACCACCCTCAAATCAAGTATTGATAGTCATAACATGTTGGGATATTGGTTGTGTGGACCTCAAGGGTCTTGTTTTAATTTTATAGATTGGAACAAAGCAGTCACCGCCACCAAACAAAGAAGAATCATTTGATCTGCTCAATCTGAATATGGCGCCGCCAGAACCACCGGCACCACAACAACCGTCTCATCCACCGAACCTAACCCACAATTCTAGTTTTGATCTCCTCGGTGGTCTTGCAAGCACCATCAGCGATACGTTTGCATCATTCACATCACATCACGCGGCGCCAGCTGCACCGGCACCGGCACCGGACTTGATTGGAGGCACGTTTGACCCTTTCAACGGAGGCGGTACGGCGCTGCAGCCCGAGAAGAGTGCTTCTCACAGCATGGCCGACAGTCTGTTAGGTGCGTGGGATAGTTTCATGAATTCGGCGCCGAAGAGCACCGCGAGCGCTGCTGCCACGACAGCGGCGAGCCAGCCGGCTGCAGCTGTGCCAATTGATCCGTTTGCAGATATAGGTAAGATTAGAAAGTGATGAATGAGCGTGTTAATTAAAATGTTGACTGTATTTAATCGTAGGTAATTTAGCTAGCACTTTACCGTCTTCAGGGACAAGCAACGTGAATCCGACAAAGACAAGTCCAGTGCATACAGGAGGACAAACGGGCACAGGGTTCCCCGGGCCGGCGGGGTCGTTTTCTCCGCAGCGAGGCGCAGCTACAAGTCCGCAACACCAAATGAAATCACCACAAGTAATTTATACACTTTATATATTGTTTATATGTTTGGTAATATCTTCTTTTCAGTTGGCCCTTTTGTCTGCATTTGAAATAACAGTGATGGAAATCAGTCTCATGTGTTTAAATTTTACACTCTGTAGATTAGAGGCAGAGCTTTCAGTACTTCAAGTACTTTTTGATACTTGAGGTATATTATATATATAAGTACACCGAGTATTATTGTTTCTTTTATTTTCTATCTCTGTTATTTTTGAGTTTTTTTTTAATTGACTAAAAACAAATTTGATGTAGGTAATAATAAATGAAAACTTGCTAGCTATTAAAATATGGCAGTTCTTACAAGTACAAAGTACATATTGTTTTTTTAAACACATAAATTTGTTTTTTGTAATTTATAGGATTCTCAAAGACCTGATTATAGCAGATCAAATTTTGATTCTGTTTTTGGCAATAACAAGGGCGAGCCGAAAACGAAAAAAACTGGTGACGTGTTCGGAGATCTTCTCGGCTCCCAAGGATACGAATTTGCTGCGAAACGCGAGAACTCACCGCGGACTATAAACGAGATGAGAAAAGAGGAACTAGCCAAAGATATGGACCCAGAGAAACTCAGAGTTCTTGATTGGGTATGTTGTTTATTAATTTGCCAGTTGTCAAAAAACCTGCTAAAAAGTTTATCCCAACCCCAAAATATCAAATGCTTAAAAAACGCTCAGTGTTACGTGACGTCATTATCCAGTGTTGAAATGTCAGTCAATGCTTAAATATACAAGTGTCAACGATAAACGTGGAAAACACATGAAAAATAATAATATTGTTTGGTGCCTTGTTGTAATAATTGAACTCACAAAACTCCTGGAAAAAGATTTATAACTGTGTCAAAAGGAAACAATTAAAAGTAAGGTTATTCTATATTGTTGCAATATGTACAATAATAATATACTCAAGAAATTACAGCTTTCTAAGTGCAACAATCTCAAATTTGAGGATTTCAGCTCATTTTTATTATTCTTCTAGTTTTTATAACTCACGCGTTGAAACTTTGTATATAAACAACAATGAACATGGGTAATGACATCAGAAACGCTTCAAATTAAATGCCAGCTGATTTTTATGAATTTGTTCAATGCTTTTATTATTTTTTTAGCCTAATCTTTGCAATTAAGTAATAAAAAAGGTATGTCAAAAATTTCTTCAATAATTTTGTTTTTATTAATGTTTAGATCGACGGTAAAACCAATAACATCAGAGCGTTGCTTTGTTCAATGCATACAGTCTTATGGGATGACTGCAAATGGAAGAAATGTGAAATGCATCAACTAGTTTCAGCAGCTGATGTGAAGAAAGCGTACAGACGTGCTTGCTTGGCCGTGCATCCTGACAAGGTAATTATTTGCTTGTTGTATATCGAGTGATAAAAATAAATGTCTCATGTTCAATGGTTTAAAAATTTAAATACGTTATACTAGAGTATATAACAAACATTTTAAGATTAATTTGAAGTTTGTGTGATTTATAGTTCCAGAGTACTATGTCGTCAAACAGGAGACATTTTATTTTTTCACGTATCTTTTGACGGTAGTCGGTTTTGGAGATGAGAAATAAATTAAAATAATTTCTTTGTAGCAAATGGGTACGGAGAACGAAAATATGGCAAAGCTAGTCTTCATGGAACTGAATATTGCTTGGGGTGAGTTTGAAAATGATGTAGCACAACAAAATATGTTTGTTAGCTAAATACTACTCGTGGGCATACTTAATTTAATAACATTCCATATAGTTGGTCGACATCAGCGTCCTTAGAAATAACTATACATATATTATATATATACATATATATATATTACCGTCAATTTTAAATGAACAAATTTTATCGAATACATAATAATGTAATTAAAAGTTATTTGATGGCATTGTCCTATAAGTATTTATTTATTTAGAGTAGAAACGATATTTAGAATAAATATTGTGCCATCTTATTATAATTTAGTTAAAAAATTATATGTGTGGAACATTTTTTCATTCGTTTAGTAAATTTATGACTGATGGATTGACAACAATTAGACATAATTGAATATTTGAGGTTAATTTGAAAATACATACAGGTATTCCTCGACTTACGACCAACCAAACATCGGTTGTAAGTAAAACATAATATGATTGTTTAGCTTTGTTTATTTAAAACTGTGTATCACTTTTACCATAAATATTAAAAATAAATTGTTTTTGTGAGTAAATAATAGTTTAAAACACGAAATATAAAATTATTTTTATTTTAGTGAAACGACTTTTCGACCATATTTATATCAACTGTTATTTTATCCATATATAAGATATTAAATTAGAAATTAGATATTAAAACAAAATAGACTTTTCTTGAAATAATTTGGAACCTAAAACGATAAATAACCAAATTATGTATTTTCCGGTATTTAATGTCCTGCAAATAAATACAAATAAAAAACGCGTAATTTTTTCCAAAAAGTACTATTGTTGACAATTGTTGATTGTTGTTATATTTGATTCAATTGTTGAATTTGATTTATTTTGTGATTTGTGTTTGAGGATTATAGTATAATAAAGATAATGAAGAATAAATTAGAGAAAATAAATTTAATTGTAAGGTAAGTGCGAACTGTTGTAAGTCGAGAACTACCTGTATATAAAGTGCATTCCTAACCTAACTTTGATTGAACTTTTACGTAGCTTTAAATCGGATATTATAATTAATAAATTAGTTTATTTTAGTGTCGTTATGAATGAAATAATGTTCGATAGGTTATATTGTTTGGAAATTTAAAAGAAACTGATATTATTTTATTTAATAAGTTATGATTTTTTTAGATAATGTATAGATGGTTTTAAGTAAGTTTTAATTTTTATTTATTAGATAGTTTTTATATTGAGAGTTTGTCCCTCCGTATGTTTGAACTATGTTTGAGATGTTATTATCTAAATTTACAAATTATTGTTATGTATATATACGCCGTTACTAAATTTAGTTGTTGAAACAATTATTAATTGTATTATATCATGCAATATTAGATGATAAAATTATAATATGTACATTACCTGCTTTAAAAAAAGAAAATGTATGTGTTTATTTTACATCAATAAATATATTTATTTGAAGATTTTGTTAATTCCTGGACCTGTCATAATCATATATATGTAATTAAATATCATACCAAATTATCTCCGTACTAATGTTTGTTGATAAAGGAATTATTGTGTTCGAAAAATCTATTTTTTCTGTATTAATTATACATTTATAAAATTTGAATACAAGATATGTAAAGTACAAGGCAGTTTTGATAGTTTTTGAAGTTTTAGGTTACTACGGGTAAGTTTTGTTTAGGTAAGTAATAATTAATTAATAATAATACTAATTGTACAATACTTTATACCTGTGTAGATAAACAGGTAACAAAGAACATCTATGTAGATAAATAGATATTATAAATTCAGTCAGTTGACAAACATTTGTATTATACCTGTGTAGATAAACAGGTATATTTAAAAATTAAACGGCATAATATATCCGCATAGATATACGCTGATATACATTACACCAGATTCATTCATTAATACAAATGATAACGTCTCTTTTACAAAAATTGATTTAGTCGGAATGGCATCTGAAAAAAATATTGAAATTTGAAAGGTACATGTGGCGCCATCCAGCATAAACAGTTTGAACTAACAAGTCTTTGATAGTTCAAGTTTGTCCTGCTAGATGGTGCTACATGTACTTTTTAAATTTCAATGTATTTTTCGGATGCCATTCCGACTAAATCATTTTTTTTACAAGCTAGAGATGCTGTAGTCGTGTGTAAGGACATCCTGAATCTAAAAATGCCCATAAAAAGATTTGCTGGTATTGATAAAACTGTTTTTTATCAAATTTTGTTTAAAAAATTTACTTAAAATATTGAGCAAGTCAAAGAATTTTTAATCTGGTGTAATATATGTTATCAGCGAGTCTTCTTACATCCGATAGCGTGTCTATTACTTTCAAATTCTAAAAGGGTGTATTAATTATCGTACCAAAAATCACACCCTTTTTGAATTTGAAAGTAACAGACACCCCATCGTATGTAAGAACACTCGCTGATAACATATATGATATCAGATTTTAAATACATTCACTGGTTCAAATTTTCACTAAAATTTCCAAGACAAAACTTGATAAAAAACCATGTTATCGATCTGAGCGCAACTTTTTATGGGCATATTTGGAATCAGGGTGCCCTAATACATACGATAGCGTCTCTAACTCGCCAAAAAAAAATTTTCCCCAAAAAAGAAGTAAGGCTATAGTATGGCTTAAAAAACACCCGAAAAACACTTTTTTCGATTTTCAAATAATTAGATACGTTATCGCATGTACAGGGATACGCTCATTCGACAATTTTTATCTGTTGCGAAATTCATCAAAGGGTTCAAAAGTTACAGCCATTTTACGACGAAAAATTGATAAAAAACAGTGATAGCGGTTCGAGCGGATTTTTTTATCAATTTTTTTGGAATCACCATGCTGTTATACATCCGATAGCGTGCCTAACTCGACAAAAATTTTTTTAATCTGATGACGGCACCTTCACCATGGTGAAGGTGCTGTCATGTTACGTCATCAGATAAAAATTTTTTTTGTCGAGTTAGGCACGCTATCGGATGTATAACAGCATGGTGATTCCAAAAAAATTGATAAAAAAATCCGCTCGGACCGCTATCACTGTTTTTTATCAATTTTTCGTCGTAAAATGGCTGTAACTTTTGAACCCTTTGATGAATTTCACAACAGATAAAAATTGTCGAATTAGCGTATCCCTTTACATGCGATAACGTATCTAATTATTTGAAAATCGAAAAAAGTGTTTTTCGGGTGTTTTTTAAGCCATACTATAGCCTTACTTCTTTTTTGGGGAAAATTTTTTTTTGGCGAGTTAGAGACGCTATCGTATGTATTAGGGCACCCTGATTCCAAATATGCCCATAAAAAGTTGCGCTCAGATCGATAACATGGTTTTTTATCAAGTTTTGTCTTGGAAATTTTAGTGAAAATTTGAACCAGTGAATGTATTTAAAATCTGATATCATATATGTTATCAGCGAGTCTTTTTGCATACCATAGCGTGTCTATTACTTTCAAATTCAAAAAGAGTGTGTTTTTTGGTACGATAATTAATACATCAATTTTGAATTTAAAAGTAATAAACACGCTATCGTATGCAAGAAGACTCGCTGATAACATATATGATATCAGATTTTAAATACATTCACTGGTTCAAATTTTCACTAAAATTTCTAAGATAAAACTTAATAAAAAACCATCTTATCGATCCGAGCGCAACTTTTTATGGTCATATTTGGAATCAGGGTGCCCTAATACATACGATAGCGTCTCTAACAGGTTTAAAAAAATTTACTCAATTGGAATGGCTTCTGAAAAAATTATTATTATTTTTCAGAAGCCATTCCGATTAAGTAAATTTTTTTAAACGTGTTAGAAACGTTATCGTATGTATTAGTGCATCCTGAGTCCAAAAATGTATATATAAAGTTTCGCTCGGACCGATGAAACTGTTTTTTATCAACATTTGTCTAAAAAATTTGCTTGAAATTTTTAACAAACGAAGGAATTTTAATCTGGTGTTATATATGTTACCAGCGTGTCCTTTTACATATGATGGCGTGTATAATATTTTCAAATTCAAAATGGATGTATCAATTAAAGTACTGAAAAACACATCCTTATTGAATTTGAAAATAATTAACTCGCCATCGTATGTATTATGACTCGCTGATAACATAAAAGATAATAGATTTTAAATCAATTCACTGGTTCAAATTTTGATGAAATTTTTTAAAACAAAAGTTGATAAAAAACCATGTTATCGATCCGAGCGCAACTTTTTATGGGCATATTTGGAATCAGGGTGCCCTAATACATACGATAGCGTCTCTAACTCGCCAAAAAAATTTTTTTCCAAAAAAGAAGCAAGGCTATAGTATGGCTTAAAAAACAGTCGAAAAACACTTTTTTCGAATTTCAAATAATTAGATACGTTATCGTATGTAAAGGGATATGCTAATTCGACAATTTTTATCTGTTGTGAAATTCATCAAAGGGTTCAAAAGTTACAGCCATTTTACGACGAAAAATTGATAAAAAACAGTGGTAGCGGTCAGAGCGGAATTTTTTATCAATATTTTTGGAATCACCATGCTGTTATACATCCGATAGCGTATCTAACTCGACAAAATTTTTTTTAATCTGATGACGTAACATGACGGCACCTCTACCATATATACAGAATAAATTTTTTTTTGATATTTTTGTATTCCTTATTCAAAAATACCATATATATGTTATTTTTGTACATTTTTATTTATGGTGGAGGTGCTGTCATGTTACGTCATCAGATTAAATTTTTTTTTGTCGAGTTAGATACGCTATCGGATGTATAACAACATGGTGATTCCAAAAAAATTAATAAAAAAATCCGCTCGGACCGCTACCACTGTTTTTTATCAATTTTTCGTCGTAAAATGGCTGTAACTTTTGAACCCTTTGATGAATTTCACAACAGATAAAAATTGTCGAATTAGCGTATCCCTTTACATGCGATAACGTATCTAATTATTTGAAAATCGAAAAAAGTGTTTTTCGGGTGTTTTTTAAGCCATACTATAGCCTTGCTTCTTTTTTGGAAAAAAATTTTTTTGGCGAGTTAGAGACGCTATCGTATGTATTAGGGCACCCTGATTCCAAATATGCCCATAAAAAGTTGCGCTCGGATCGATAACACGATTTTTTATCAACTTTAGTCTTAAAAAATTTCATCAAATTTTGAACCAGTGAATTGATTTAAAATCTATTATCATTTATGTTATCAGCGAGTCATAATACGTACGATGGCGTGTTAATTATTTTCAAATTCAATAAGGATGTGTTTTTCAGTACTTTAATTGATACACCCATTTTGAATTTGAAAATATTATACACGCCATCATATGTAAAAGGACACGCTGGTAACATATATAACACCAGATTAAAATTCTTTTGTTTGTTAAAAAATTCAAGCAATTTTTTTAGACAAATGTTGATAAAAAACAGTATCATCGGTCCGAGCGAAACTTTTTATATGCATATTTGGAATCAGGGTGCCCTAATACATACGATAACGTCTCTAACACGATTAAAAAAAAATTGACTTAGTCGGAATGGCTTCTGAAAAAATTATTACTATTTTTCAGAAGCCATTCCGATTAAGTCAATTTTTTTAACGTGTTAGAAACGTTATTGTATGTATTAGGGCACCCTGATTCCAAATATGCTCATAAAAAGTTACGCTCGGATCGATAACATGGTTTTTTATCAAGTTTTGTCTTAGAAATTTTAGTGAAAATTTGAACCAATGAATGTATTTAAAATCTGATATCATATATGTTATCAGCGAGTCTTCTTACATACGATGGGGTGTCTGTTACTTTCAAATTCAAAAAGGGTGTGATTTTTGGTACGACAATTAATACACCCTTTTAGAATTTGAAAGTAATAGACGCTATCGGATGTAAGAAGACTCGCTGATAACATATATTACACCAGATTAAAAATTCTTTGACTTGCTCAATATAAAGTAAATTTTTTAAACAAAAGTTGATAAAAAACAGTTTTATCAATACCAGCGAATCTTTTTATGGGCATTTTTAGATTCAGGATGCCCTTACACACGACTACAGCATCTCTAGCTTGTAAAAAAAATGATTTAGTCGGAATGGCATCCGAAAAATACATTAAAATTTAAAAAGTACATGTAGCACCATCTAGCAGGACAAATTTGAACTATCAAAGACTTGTTAGTTCAAACTGTTTATGCTGGATGGCGCCACATGTACCTTTCAAATTTCAACATTTTTTTCAGATGTCATTCCGACTAAATCAATTTATCATATGTATTAATGAATGAATTTAAAATCTGGTGTAATGTATATCAGCGTATATCTATGCGGATATATTATGCCGTTTAATTTTTAAATATACCTGTTTATCTACACAGGTATAATACAAATGTTTGTCAACTGACTGAATTTATAACATCTATTTATCTACATAGATGCTCTTAATTAGTTCTTTGTTACCTGTTTATTTACACAGGTATAAAGTATTGTACAATTGATAATTATTGTACTTGCCTTTGACTTACCATTGAGGGTGACACCTATGCCCCCCCCTTCTTAGCGACGCCTTTGAATACAAGGAAAGATCACAGTAACAGCTAGGTTTTATATATTTTTATTTATTATTTATTTACATAAAAATTGAGTTAACATTGTGCATTTATCATGTGAATATATATTTATGTCACTCCCCCCCCCCCCCCCATTACTCACGATTTTGATGATTTTAATAAGTGAGTGTCCTCAAGCTAGATCCAACTATACAACCAAGTTTCATTAACATCGGTTCAGTGGTTCTTGAATTATGCGTGTGACAAGGATTTAGGGGACAGACAGACAGACAGACACGGAGCGAAAATTGTTTGACTTGACCTGAAACGGAAAAAATCAATTAATAATTTTGAAATCGGAGAACATGCAATTTTTTTGTCTCATTCTTAAACGATCACAAAGCTTCTCGTATTTTCGATATTGCGTGGATGCAAAAATTTGTCTAGAGTCTAGATTCTAGAGCAGGGGTCACAAATTTTTTTTTTTTTAAACATGGGGGGCCGGACGAAATTAGAACATTTATTTACATGTGCAATTAGCTATGTAAATTATATAAAATTAATATTTCTTATATGTATAAAAAATATTTATATATAAAAATCAGAGGCCGGATGAAAAATTTTGGAGGGCCGTAGTTTGGTGACCGCTGCTCTAGAATCTAAAACTAAATAACCGAATATTATTTTGAGATAATAATATCACGGTTTTTTTAAATTTACATTAAAAAAAAAGTTTACTATCCGGCCCTGTAAGAACGTCGCGTATTCATTGTACCAAAACAGACACGATTTTTACATCCAAGACATTTCGTTTATTTAACCAACAAGATTTTTAATTTGATTTCTTTGTAAAGCACCCTTCTTTCGGCCATTCGTTCGGCAGCGTAGTTTTTTAATTGCCTTCGCATTTTCACTGGAGGGTAATTACAGAAGGGCGGAAAAGAATTAAATTAATGGTAATGTTCGCTTCTTTAAATACCCACATGAAAACAAACCGAGCATCTATTTCAACTCACTTGAGAATAATTCCAACTCTCAACTTATGGATCAAATTGAGCAAAATTACAATAGAGGCGGGTGGCTTTTTTATTTGTAAAAATGGATGATTTTTAAGGCTTCATACTAGATGAGACGAGACTAAATTCAGGGGTTATTTTAGTGTGTAGTTGCAGTAAATCTGGCGCTCTGGGCGAGATTTATTTTTCCGCCCTCTCTCCCCCTAAAAAAATGTTAAAAAATCACCGAAAATGTCAATTAAAATAGTCAATTAAAATAGAGCAAAAAAGTTGATTTTTTTTTTTAAATAACCCCTATACAATTTTCATGTCACATGTGTTTTTCTTGAGATATCTTGAAAAAATAAATATTTTGGGGTGTCACCCCTCCCCCTTACATTGATTTTGAAATGGGACCGTCTTCAAGTCAAACCAAACCAAAAAAAACAAGTTTTATTAATATCGCTTCAGTTATGCGTGTGACAAGGATTCAGGGGATAGACAGACACACACGGACAGACAGACGGACACGAAACGAAAAGTGTTTGTCTTGATCTTAAACGAAAAGATCAAATTAAAATTTTGAAATCGGAGAACAATTTTTTCTCATTTTAAAACGATCACAAAGTTTCTCGTATCTTCGATATGGCGAGGACTGAGGTATATAAAAATACAATAGTCTAGTTCGATGATAATCATTATAACCGATTTTGACTGTATTACAAAATACAAACACGATAATATTCAATAACAATCCTTCTAGTAAAGAAATGTTATAATGGGTTTCAAAGGAAACATCACAAATTCAAATGGGCCCATCCAAAGTTGACGTGAAGATAAAATAGCGTCATTTATAAAACAAACAGTGTGGCGATTAGGCATTCAATACAACTCTACTTTTGAGAATTCAATATTTATAGGTTACAGTTGTCATAGTGTGAAACATGTCAGCGGTTCTCAAATATTTTATATTAAGAACATGTAACACGAGTTATTTTTAGAATTTTTTTTATAACTGTAAATTTGAGTTAAAAAGAAAAGGGATTTTCTGAACTTCAACCCCCAATGGAAAAATGATGTTTAATTTTTTTAATATTGATTTTGCTTCCTCTCAATATCAAAGATACGAGAAGCTTTGTGATCGTTTTAAAATGAGAAAAAAAATTGTTCTCTGATTTCAAAATTTTATCTTGATCTTTCCGTTTCAAGTCAAGACAAACACTGTCTGTGTGTCTGTCTGTTCCCTGAATCCTTGTCACACGTTGCGTTTTGACTTGAGGACGGTTTCATTTCAAAATCATCAAAATCGTTTAAGGGGAAGGGGTGACATACTCAAATATATTATTTTTTACGTTAATTATAAAATATTAGACCATAGTTGTCTAATAATGTGCATTATTGTGCATACAATAAACATTTTGAGTGGCACTGGTTTAGATTATACGTCTAGATTGAGCTTCGGTCATAGGACACAATGGTCTGTAGCTGGTCGGGGGTACACAGATGGGGGGTCCCCAACAGGGGGCCCGATTACGTTCTTCTGTCCTGGAATCGAGAGCGACGAAGTACTTCATAAGTTCGTACTTGATGTGAAATTGATGACTTGTCTAGAGCTATTTTACGCCTATTATGCTTAGGTGACATGCCTTATTCCACAGGTAATATTCGATATTATGGAAATTTCGGATACATTAACCCGGTACTGGCCGCGTTTTCTCCTAACACATCTATATTTCTATATACAGTGTATTCCAAGTTGATTAAAACATAGGAAATTTAACATGGAGACAATTAGAAATGTTGTAGTAACCTTTGGTCAAATTTAACGATGTGTGATTGGTGTATTTTGAAATGCCGCCACAAAATTTAATAAAATAGTCATTAGTATTTTGTTTTCAAATTTATATCTGCCAAAAAATATTATTATAATTTTATCTAGGATGCTTACTTTAATGTATTTTATTGTTGAAAACAAAATACTGTTGATTAATTTAAAATTTATCAGTTAGTTTCGATGCGGCATTTCAAAATGCACCAATCACACATCGTTAAATTTGACCAAAGGTTACTACAACATTTCTAATTGCCCCCATGTTAAATTTATAAAATTAATAATTTAATTAAATAGAAATTTATTAGATGCGCGCCTGTCCCCGGGTTAATATGTGTTCGTATTGTTAAAAATTTTGAACTGTTTCGTCGCTTTAATCGGTTATTGTTGAATCAAATTTATTTACAGATAAAAATCTATGACAAAGATGTTTTGCTTTTTATCTTTCTTGTCTTCCATTATTTATGACATTTTTTTTATACAACTTTGTTGAATTGATGTTCTAATAGAAAATAACTTTAATATGAAATTTGTTTGTTTGTTGATGGTATACCCGGATAGATGCATGAATAGATGTAAAGAACAAAACAATTGTCCTTTAAGAGTACACAAAAATTGTCACAATTTTGGTTTTAGTAGCTTTTATAATTTAGAAAATTTTATCAGGTAAAGTGCATTTATTGTTTATCATATTATTTTAAGTATTTATTAAAGTATATTTATTTATTATGTCAAAGTAAATCCCAATTAAAAAAAAAAACCAAAACAAAACACGATTTTTAAAGCAAATTAAGATAAATCTTTGTATGGGAATATTTTACGACAAACATTGTAGATCTATATTATAGGAAATTGAATGCTCTACAAAAAAAGACTCACGTTGAAAAAATTAATATTTTGGGATGTCACTCCTCCCTCTTGATGATTTTGAAATGGGACTGTCCTCAAGCCAGATCCATCATGAGTTATGCGTGTGACAAGGATTCAGACAGATAGACGGACGGACAGACCTGAAACAGAAAGATCAATTTAAAATTAAAATAATAATTTTTTTGTCTCATTCTAAAATGATCACAAAGCTTCTCGTATCTTCGATATTGCGAGGAAACAATTAATAAATAAACGAGTCGCTGCTGAAGAAAACAATAATAGAATAACCTTTAGCATTTCACTAACTTATCATGAGCAAAACAAATTAAAAGGGTGAATAATAATTAACCTAAGCCTCTTCTTCTTGTGTTGAAGATTTGTAAAAAATCAATTTACTGTTTTCTGATTAATTTCTGTAATTTTTAATCTGCCAAATGGTGAGCGGCATATGGCCTCTTGTAAATTGAAAACGCTAAAAAAGATTTCCTTTATTAAATTTATATTATGAGCTATTATTAATGTGGCAACTTGAAAAACTGATTTATAATTTTGTTCTTATGATTATAGGGATATATAATTTTTTTTGCTTTGTGTTTAATTCTCGACAGAAGGAAATACATTATGTAGAATTTAAGTTTTAAATTGTCTTTACTGTTATTTGAGTATGTGAGTATGCAACTCAGTTGCCAATTTGATTAAATCTGAATTTGATATTAATTTACTTGATCGACTAACTAAAAACCATAAAAACGCTGAAAAGTATATAAAAATTAAATTAAATTTATTTTATTTTTATTTTAACTTGTAGGTTATAAACCTAAAAAAAATCTCTACCTTCTAGCTTACGTATATATAAGGTACTAGTACCAGTCTTGGATATGACCCCAGTAATGGCTATTTCTTAATTAAATGTGCTGAATTAGAAATATTTGTTGATATTTGATTACTACCATTTCTGAATATTAATCTATATACATTTAACTGTCTTACAGCGTGATTTGATCACATGAGGCCAATAGGTGTCAAAATGGTGGATATTTAAACTAATTATTAGTATGATTTATTTATTAATTATTATATTATCATAGCAACTGCTTTACATTGTTTCAAATTTCTTTTATATCTTTTGTATCATAGTACTTATCATTTTGTAATCATTAGCAAGTGTCCATCACTGCGTGCTCATTACTGGTTTTACTTTATCCATTACTGGAGTAAAAACATAAACAAAATAAAAGGCTATAATTTAAAAAAATAAACTATATTTGCAGACTTTGTTAATTAAATTGATTAAATAAAGAGTTACTTGTTTTATTAGTAACATGAGTTCCTGAGAATTATAGCGGCCATAACTGATGCCAGTACCTTATGTATGTTTTCAAATAAATAGTAAATACAACATTTTATATTAATTTATCAATATAGTACACAATTTTATGATTTTTAATTTAATATTTAATGACGTCGATAAAATATTTATTATTATTAAAATAAAAATGTTTAGATTTTCTTTATGTTCTTGCATCTATTAATTATTTACTACATGATAAATGATATCCCGTTGACAATAAGATTTGATAAAAGAAAATTACCGTCTTTATATTTTTTGCACTTAATAACTGAGCTTACCAAAAAAATATATTACTTCAGGTAAAGTACGCAATTAATAATAATATATAAAATATTATGGTTATATCTTTGGTAGAACATGTAACTTATAATCATGTAGGTAATAAATGGGGGCCATTAGGATTATGTATAGGATGATTACTAATATATTAATGCAATAATAAATATACATAAATTTACGTTTGAGCAAGCGCGGATCCAGGGGGGGGTTAAGGGGGACACCACTTCTACAGTAATTAAATGATTTCAACAACTGCATCATTAATAAATAAACATAATGGTCACGTTCACGACTGACCAAAAACATTGAACAACGAGCTTTGATTGGTTGATTCATGGAATTTCTGGTGGAATGTACCAGAAATGGCATTTTTAAGCGTGTAAGGAAGTGAGAAAGAAGTAACCAGAAAGAGATAGCACTAGTGTTAGTAGGCTCTTCCCTATTAATTTTTATAATATTTAAATCATTTTTCCATGTACCAAACAAAGACAGATGCTAGATAAAGAAGTACTCTTCATTTTTTAGTACTCATATATATTTGTGCGATTAAATTATTTTGTTATCTATTGAAAATTGTATAAGTAAATTTTATGGCGATATAAATATTTAATATTCTGGTACATTCCACCAGAAATTCCATGAACGCTCCCAATGAGTGTCTAAAGGAACAATAAATAAGCATCCTGTATAAGTGTTTGTATGTATTATACTATCGTTGTAAATTCGCATGTTTAATAAGAATAATAGTAGCGTGTTTTCTTATATAACGATTGAACGTGCACTAACATTTTTAACGTAAGCGCCCCCGTGGGACTAAATAAACCGAACTATTAAATAGGAAACAGCCTGTTTTACATGACCAGGTGCAGATGCTATGATGTCTCTTTACTGGACACAATTTTCTAATGGATATCAGCAGTACTTCAACGTTTAACCGATTATTTTCAAAGAATATTGAAATAATAAATTATACCATAATTTTATAATATAATAAATATTCAACGTTTAACCGATAAAAGAAAATGAATAATATTTAAATAATAAATTATATCATAATTTTATAATATTATAATATTTTACGTCCTCGCGATATCAAAGATACGAGAAGCTTTGTGATCGTTTTAGAATGAGACAAAAAAATTATTCTCCGATTTCAAAATTTTTAATTGATCTTTCCGTTTCAGGTCAAGATAAACACTTTTCGTTCCGTGTCTGTCTGTCTGTGTGTGTGTGTGTGTGTGTGTGTCTGTGTGAAATTTGGTTAGATAGTTGGATCAAAACCATGTGTAAGGGGGAGGGGTGATATCCCAAAATATATTTTTTTCAATATATCGCAAGAACGATACATGTTACGTGAAAATTTTATAGGATCTTTTTTGTAGAGCATTAAATTTCCTATAATATAGATTTACAATGTTTTTTGTAAAATATTCCCTTACAAAGATTTAGGAAAAATTATAATAGGAAAAACTGTTTTAAATTTAATTTAAATGATATTTGAAAATAATGTTTTTTTAGTAAAAAGCTTGACAAGAAGTAAGTTCTGGTTATAGGTGAAGTGACATTTCTACATCGAGTAGTCCAGCTAGTACTTAAAGAAAAACATGTTTGCATTCACTGTTATCAACAATCACCAGTGAAAACATAAAATATAGTTAATTGTATTAGATGTTCGCTATTTAATGTTGTACATTTGTAGGTAAATTATGCCCGAGTGTGGTCTCGGATTAGTTGTAAACGGTTCATTAGTTGATTGGGCTCTATAGCTTGCGTGTGGCATTTGTTTATACTCTTAATTGGGCACGTGCTACACCAGTGATATGCGTTTAACTCAATCGTTCCCGAGGTTTTTTTTTGTTACCGATATTGCTGATTTTTCTGTCATCAATTTATACCTATCTATGTATACTAAAACTCCAGAACGTTGATGTATTCAGTCCAATACTCGAAAATAAGTATCATTTCAAAAGGATGTATGGCAGGTATCTAATTTCAACGAGAAATAGTTGAAATTTGGAGAAGTTACTCCTTTATAAATCTTAAGTACCCACACAAAATTTCAAAAAAAAGTTATTATTTTTATAAATTAACATAGGCTTTTAATGTAGAATGGTGTATTTACGGTTAAAGTCCAATAAAACACATGGTTCAAGCATCGAGAAAAATCTGAAATTTTCACAACACGTCACTTACATATCTAGTAATAAGTTTCATAAAAAAAATTATACACATACAGAACTAAGTTGTGAGGAAAAAAATTATTGGTGAAATATTTAATTTTGTAATTTATCGTATAAAAAGTGAACGGTGCGAGTATTATCTCACTAATTTTGATAAGACTTGGTACATTTGTAGTTCAATTGAACCTAAGGGACATTTATTTTTTGTACGTATCTAGAAGAAGACATATATTTTTAAATAACAGCTTTTTTCAATAAATATTAACACCTAAAACAATAAATTCTAATAATATTTACATCGATAAATAATTTTTTTTATCATATTTAAAGATGGGCTGTGTGAAAGGACCCTAAAAAAAACGGAAGCAATTATCAGAAATGTTTAGTAAATTAAATGAATATTTTCCAAATTAAAAATAAAAATAAATTAAATTATACGCCGGGCACGAGCTATGATGATATTTAGTTCATGTTAACGACTTTCGTATTTTCATCAATTAAATTTTATTAACATAATGCTTGTGGTATAAAATATTATTAATGACCTAGTAGTAAAATTATTTCAAATGATTGCAGAATGAGACAATTTTTAAGTAAAATAAATGGAAAAATATTGAGGATTTATTTTGTTTTTAAGAATTTTTTATGGGTCCAGTATTATTTAATTTTCGATTAAAAAGGAATATGTTTGAATTTGTCTGTTATTAAAAAGAGTGAACTATTAATAAATATAAATATAATAATATCAACACCTTATCTGAATCTAATTGCGTAAATAGTAATTTTGTTTTTCTTCTTGGGCTGATGGCGCCCCAAAACATGATCGACGCAGCATTCTAGAATCTTGGAACGATCCTTTCGTCTTCCGGAATGTCCTCAATCCTAGCAGACCAAACTCTGTCATTCTGGAAGTTGTGGGATTGCTCTAGAACAAATAACTTCTCATCAGAAAATATAAATTCATTTTTTAAATATTATTTCTCTCGAAATTTGTATTAAGATTAATTTAAATTGCATAATTGTTTTACATGATATACTAGATAACATAACGGTACTTTTAATTGTTTTTTTGGTAAAGAATGAGTTGCTAAAATAACGGTATATACATTTTTAATATAAAAAGTTTTCTCTTAAATTAGTATTTTCTAAAAAAGTCTTTTTATTAAAGATATTCGATTTTTTCTAGTCTAAAACAGTATTTCTGAACAGAAGGAGTATTAGAGAGAAAAGGGCCTTTTCAACAATACAAAAAATGTAAAGGGTATACATACTGTATCCGTTATTATTTTTATGAAAGAGACACCGAGATTTTTATTTTAGTTTTATGTATTTGCCGTGAGAAAGTCAAGTTAATTAAATAAAGAGTGGTGCCATTTTGTCACGTACGTGTTCGATAGCTGTAATTGGCGACGCTGGGTCACTACGTGGAAGTAGAGTGTCGTCAAAGAAACACAAATAATTACATACAATGTACGACGGACGTGGCGCAGATACGGTTTACGGCCGCCCTTCTGCCAATTCTGCAGTGCTGAAAATGTACCGAAAAAAAACTGCGTCTGTTTTTGTTATTTTTATGTTGTACGAACCTCAAAAATTAAGCCGACCTAACTTTCCTTGACGTTCTTAAAATTCAAAATTGACTTCAATTTTCTTTCTATTTTGACTATTTCAATATTTTTAGGTATTTTTGAATGGTTTTATCACCGTGAAAAATAGTCGTAGAGCAGTTAAAAAAAACAGTTTTGAAACATTCTAGTTTTCGAATCATTTGTTGAAAATTTTAATATCCTTAAAGATAACCTTTTTTTGAAGATGAAACACCGAAAAAAAAATTCAAAAATGTATATCCATTTTGAGAGGTTTTACAGGATTTGAGAAATTTTTTTGGTCAAATCAAATAAAGGATATTTGTAGATCGGAATTTTCTCTTCAATTCAGTATTTTTTGTATTACTTTACGACCATTTTTGATAGAGTTATTTGCGTCTAAACATTTGATGTTGCTTTCTCATCGTTCTGCATTGAAATTAAAGAAAATTTTTGGAGTTTAGTGTACAAAAAACAAATTGTACGTCGCTTCAAACCCGCCCACACTGAATATTTGGGAGGGGGGGGGGCAGCTTCATGATTTCCTAGCCTGCTGGCAACATTTTTTCAGATTTTTTGATGATATATTATTATTTCTTCTATTCTTTTGTATAATGCATTTCAAAACTATTACTGTATATTTCTTCAAGGTAGATTTTTTAACAAATTTTTAAATACAATTGTTTGCAAAACAATACAATCGCGACAGAGAAAAACACAACGTTATATAATCGAAATAATTTTATCGGTACATGGATGTCTTGCGTCCAAAGAACATAATATTAAAAGCTGGTGAGCAAAAACAAAAACATAATTGCTATTGCTGCAAGAGGTTATTAGACGGCGGAGAGGGAGGGGGTGGCACCGCTCTGTAATATGCAAGACGAGCCGCCGATTTCAATTAATATACCTATTGTAATACAGGGGACTTGAAAATACCTTCAACAACATTTTTGCAATACATCTTTATAAAATCAGAAAGCAATGTGCAGTTATTTAGATTGATTGTATTATGAGCCATAATTTACTTACATTGTTAAGAGTAAGGTGCAGTGGGGTAAGTGCAGACCGGTTTTTGCAAATTTGGACTTTGAACCCATATATTTTCAATCTGTTATATAAATGCTTAATATTTTCAGTATCAAATGATTGTGCAGTTATTACTGACTAGTTTAAATTGAAACTATTGGTGAAAACCGCATTGAAATCGGTTCAGTAATTCCCGAATCTATAAGTCTCATACAAGTTGATTACAAATTGATTAATAATAGGAAATTTAACATGGGGGCAATTAGAAGTGTTGTAGTAACCTTTGGTCAAATTTAACGATGTGTCATTGGTGTATTTTGAAATGCCGCCATAAAATTTAATAAAATAGTAATTAGTATTTTGTTTTCAAATTTATATCTACCAAAAAATATTATTATAATTTTATCTAGGATGCTTACTTTAATTAAATGTATTTTATTCTTTATTAAAGTTGAAAACATGTATAGAAATTTATACTATCGATAGTACCCAATATAAGTGACAGACTTTGTGACCAGCTGTGTGTAGTGTAAGACAGTGCGATGTTTTTACCCACACAAACACAAGTACCTGTGCGCCCGTACTTGATTGGCGTGAAATACACGACGTGTTTTTTATAAACCTTCCGATATTAACTACATATTCAGGCAATTAACGGATGAAACATCAAGGAGGCGGCAAAGATACTGTATTACACACGTATACATATGAACACACGTACATCAGTCATATACACAGTGGCGTCACGTGTTAATCGAAGGAGTTGTGATATTCTTTAAAATGGCGTGTTTAGATCGAAAAAACAAAACATCAACATCGTGTCTTTTTGACAAAAGTGCAATAAACCCAATGCATTTTTAAATACGATGTGTTGCTGTTTTGTTTTCTTTGGTCTAAACACGGCAGACCCGGCCTTAGCAAGTATGGCTCCCTGGGCGAGATTTATTTTTGCGTCCTCTTTCCCCATAAAAATGTTTAAAAATCACCAAAAATGTCAATTAAAATTGATAAATTAACAAATAAGTTGAATAGTTAATATCTCAGCTTGGCGCGATCCTACAGACTCCAACTTTTTTTTTAAATATAGCTTACACCATTAACTTTAAGACTATCAAATGCGTCTTAATATAAAAATTAAATGGTTAACCAATGCTAGGCAATTTATCTGAAGACTTTATCGGTTTTTATTTAAATTGTTCATTAATCAACTACCTTTGGTGAATTTAGCACGAGGAAGCACTGTGCATTTACTTGGCGGATGTTTTTTATTTATTTGTTTTGATACGCTACTGTTCATCTGTTTACGTCAATACAAGCTAATAATTAAGTCACTAATAATAGTTTAATTGAAAAAGTTGTTTAATCGATATCTTCAATCGAAACATACAATAATTGTTTATTAGCTGATTTCTCAACTGTTCGTTAGTTTCATGAGAACGTCATAATAATATGTATTGTAGATTTACTTACGTAATCAGATATTGATTGTGTTTAAATGTATACTAGAAGAATATTGACATTGGATGTTATCCCTCTCTCTTACACACGATTTTGATGATTTTGAAATGGGACCGTCCTGAAGACAGACCCAACCATCCAACCAAGTTTCATTAATATCGGTTCAGTGGTTCATGAGTTATGCGTGTGACAAGGATTCAGGGGACAGACAGACACACACACAGACAGACAGACAGACATGGAACGAAAATTGTTTGTCTTGACCTGAAACAGAAAAATCAATTTAAATATTTTGAAATCGGAGAATAATTTTTTTGTCTCATTTTAAAACGATCACAAAGCTTCTCATATCTTCCAACATTATATTTTTCGGTTGATTTAATTTCCACTTCCTCTAAATTCTCATTATTGTTCTCTATTAAAGTTAGGCAGGGTACACATTATATAAAATCCATTATATGAATTGTTGAAACAAAACATTGAGATGTCAATTGTGAGATAATAACTAAACAGCCAGTACCTAATTTCCTACAGGATGAAATTAGGAGACCGGATGTTTAGAACAATAATTGTATTTTAAACGTAATGTCTTCCGATTGTTTAACGTACGTTTCAGAACCATTAATATTGTTTTATTTTCAAGTTAACATATTATTTACTAAATTGTTCTGTTGATTTAAGTGATACGGTGAATATTACTTTTGAATTTTATTCTTTGATTTTTGATGCTGCAACTTTTCCATTACAATATAAATAAATAAGGTACTGGTACCAGTCTTGGCCCCTTTAAGAGTATACTGTTTTTTTAACCGGGTAATTTTGATCGACATGTATTTATATTTTGATTAGACTATCTGAATTTTTTTAGGTATATTTTTTAAGAAACATTATTTTTTATAATACTGTTGGTGAGAATTTTATATTATCTTTATTCTATAAGGTACTGGCACCAGTCTTGGCCCCTTTAAGAGCAAGTTGTACTGTACTGTCTCTTTTGTAATTATCATGAACTTATGTTACTAATAAAACTAGTACCTCTTTATTAAATCAATTTAATTACCAAAATCCGTAAATACAGTTTTTTTTTTAAATTATACCTTTTTATTTTGTTTATGTTTTTTCTCCAGTAATGGATAAAGTAAAACCAGTAATGGCCAAACAGTGATGGATTACAAAATAATAAGTACAAAGACATAAAAGTTATAAAATAAAGAATCATTAATTTTGAAACAATATAAAGCAGATACTATATATTATAAAATAATAATAATTAATAAATAGCATGGTTTGGCCATAAAATGCACACCCTTTAGACTTTTGAAACTATCGTTTTTTGAAGAATGTTTAAAAAAATGGTAACAATTTTTACTCTCATGAATTTTCATTTAATCTCTATCAACGATCTTTAAAAATCTTTGTAAATCCTTGTAGATATTTGTAGGTCTCTACAGATCAAAAACCATTGAAAAAATATAATTGTGTCTCAAAATGCAGATCTATCAAGATCTGATTTGATTACTTAAGATTTAAAAATTGTATTTATAAAACATTTATTTTCTTACTAAACTAAAAATATACACCTTAACCACAACGTGTTTCGACTTCACAAGGAGTCCTCATCAGGAGCCTAACAGTTCCAGACTGGACGTGATATTGTGGTTAAGGTGTATATTTTTAGTTTAGTGACTAAGAAATCACAAATTCTTCGTTTTTTCAGTAGTATTTATTTTCTTGACAATTTTGTACAGTTAGTGACATTGGCTTCCGAGCAAGCCGGAGGAGATGATACGGATAATCCCTTAAACAAACTGTAAGACAATAAATCACCGGGTGGATGAGACACGAGGAGCGTGCACAAGCCATAACATTTACATATAACGTATCTAATTGCGATTCAGCATGGCGGATATTCACTTATTGTGCAACCCAGATCTGCGTGAAATTGTTTTTGCGCCGGACTCACTGATGCGGCAACACATTGATTCTAGTTTATCTTATTGGGGTTTGTTTAGTTTTCATTTTTTAATCATATAAATAATAATAATAATAAAATATGGTTTTTGATTATTTTTAATCAGACGTCAAAATATATCTGATTACGAATATTATAATAAATATGTGATAAAGTAATCTTTACTTTTCCTTCCTCGCAATATCGAAGATACGAGAAGCTTTGCGATCGTTTTAAAATGAGATAAAAAAAATTCAAAATTTTAAATTGATCTTTCCATTTCAGGTAAAGAGAAACACTTTTCGTTCAGTGTCTGTCTGTCGAGTGAATCCTTGTCACTTGTATAACTCATAAACCACTGAACCGATATTAATGAAACTTGGTTGGATGGTTGGATATGGCTATAGGACGGTCCCATATCAAAATCAAAAGGGACAGGGGTGACATCTCAAAATATTTGATAATTTGATAAGATATCTCAAGAACGACACATGTTACGTGAAAATTTTATAGACTCTTTTTTGTAGAACATTCAATTATTTGTCGATATTGGATTACTGCCATTACTGAATCATAATCTATAAACACTTGAATGTAAAACAGCTGAATTAAATGACAATTGACCAATGGGTGTCAAAATGGTGGACATTTAACTAATTATTAGTGTAATCTATTTATTCATTATTATATTATCATAGCATCTGTTTTACATTGTTTCAAATTTTACGATTCTTTTTGTGTCATAGTACTTATCATTTTGTATTCATTAGCAAGTGTCCATCACTGGGTGCCCATTACTGGTTTTACTTTATCCATTACTGGAGTAAAAATACAAACAAAATAAAAAGCTATAATATAAAACGGATTTCGGTAATTAAATTGATTTAATAAAGAAGTACTTGTTTTATTAATAACATGTACAACTTTCTCTTAAAGGGGCCAAAACTGGTATACCTCATACATAATACATAACGTCGCCTTCTTCGATATAATGAACTTTTTTCAAGATATTGAGTAATATTTAAAAGTCAATAGTTTCAGCAAGATTATTCTGTTAGTTTTGCAGTTACAATTATCGAACAACGACAGTTCTATAGTGGTGTCTGTCAGTAATGCATTGTACCGCGCGTGTCTGTCCGCTCATCAAGTTAAATGGCCTATGTCCGATCGGCTTAATGCCGCCGACTCTGCCCTATCGATCAGAGGATTAGCGACAACCCCGTTTCGTATCAATGTTTTGTTTTTTACCCCCTGAAAATACGTGACGAATATGTTTAGTGCTGTTGTATATACAGTGGCGGCTTTGTTTGTTCTTTTTTGTGGATTTATTCTGCAATTTATTGTATAAAAAATTCATATTTTTAATTAATTTATTTGTAGAAAAAGTAAAATTTAAATTCAAATAGTTTTTGTTTATCATATTTGTTTTTAAATAAAAAATATATTATAAGGTAAATGCACCAGTTATGGCCGCTATAAGAACAAGTTTTTTTAGGATTAATGGGCTTGTTTTTTGTAATTCTCATCAACTCATGTTACTAATAAAACAAGTAACTCTTTATTTAATCAATTTAATTACCAAAGTTCGCAAATATATTTTGTTTTTATAAATTATAGCCTTTTATTTGGTCAAGTTTTTTCTCCAGTAATGGCGAAGGTAAAACCAGTAATGAGTACGCAGTGATGGACACTTGTTAATGATTACAAAATGATAAGTACTACGACACAAAAGATATAAAAAAAAGAATCTTCAAATTTGGAACAATGTAAAGCAGTTGCTATGATAATATAATAATTAATAAATAAATTATACTAATAATTAGTTTAAATGTCCACCACGAAATAAATAATAAGTCCAGGCCAAACGTTTTTTGCAAGGTATCAAATTTTAATGGCATCTGTCAATTAATTTAAAAGTCAAAATTTTTCTTTTCGTTAATACAGAAAAAAATGAATATATTTTTCATAAAAATAATAAAAGTAAGATTGTTTTTTTTTTTGCGGAGTTAGTTGTATAAATATGCCAAACCCACCCCTGTGCATGCAGTAGTAGCATGATGATAGTAGTAATTGAAATTCAGTTGTAACAACGGCCCCTGTGCTGACTTTATGAGTTAATCGTTGATGAGATTTGTTTTAGCTGCTTCTAATTATATGCTTTTTATTGACTGGCCGTTTCATTTCTTGCGCTAGAGGTCTGAGGAAGGGTTGTCACAATAAATGGAGTATTGCAGTGGCGTAGATAGAGGGGGGGATCAAGGGGATCAATCTCCCCCCCCATGAGTCTACGAAAATTATAAGTTGATCAAAAGAATTTATAATAATAAAGTCAAAGACATTTTTTTAAATTCTTCTAGTATGAACAAAATCAACTTTAAAAAAAATGCAATAGTTAGTACGAAAAGAGTCTAATAGAATTTTATTTTCAGCTTTTTAGTCGGTTTTAAAAAGGAAAATTAATTTTTTTAAACGTTTTTTTTTTATATTTTTTATTATACATACATGAAATGTACTGTATAATAAAGTATTGTAATCATGAAAAAAATCGAACTCGAGATTTTAACGGAATTACACGTGTTGAGGGTCCCTGAACCAAAAATATGAGATTAAATTCTAACAAAAGTCATATCTCCCCTTCGCAAAAAGCTATCTACGCCTCTGGCGTACTGGGATAAATGTGCTTGTTGTGATTGAATTTAAGGGTCTACTGCAGCGGTATCAAATCAGCTGATTGTAATTACGCAATTAAAAAGTATTAATATAGTTTTTAAAAATATTGCATACTAGTTGTATTATATGTAAGTTAATAAAAAAACCTTTTCCCTGGGTATTTCTGTGTATGCAAAGTGAGAAAAAGTAAAGATCATTTGTTCTACAGAATAAAATATCAGTTTCATAAAAAAATTTTTTTAGTAAACTTTGCTATTAATATTATTTTTATTTTAAAATGTTTTTTTCTCGTTTACCCAAAATTTGAAATGGTATTGTTGACATTTATACTTTAGTACTGCCTTTGTATATTAAAAAAATGTCTACTCTATCAGATAATATAAGTATTTAATAAATTAGTTATAACATACCAGATGCCTAAGATATATAAAAAGCATTTAAATAAGTTTACTGGCTTTACCTAAGCACGGCAATACGAATCTTAATTAAAATGAATTTTCCTTTTTTTACAATTGATTTTTTTGCAAACCTTATAACTCAACTGTATCACCTTTTTATTAGAGTATTCAATAAATTATTTATAATACACCAGGTGCTTAAGATAACTTCCAGCATCGAGATCATCTGGTACACGAAGTATATACTTTGTAAAAAATATGCAACTATCACTTCTTATTATAAGCAAAATAAAAAAATATATATCACAACATATTGAGCGAATGTTAATGGGTTTTATTCATCACAAAACATTCAGGTGTTGTCTGTTGTTGTATATAATTACGCTTGCGCTTGTAAGTGTACATATATATGTGTTATAGCGCTGTCGGTCGGATAATGACAAGCCGGCCCTAATTGACACAAAATGAGAGCTGTAATCGACTCTTCCCGCCCGCCGCTACTCGCACATAAACATTAGACTTGCTGCTTTCAGGGATGTAGAATTATTGCTTCCTCGCCATATCAAAGATACGAGAAGCTTTGTGAACATTGTTATCCGATTTCAAAATTTTAATCCTGCGCTATATGTGGCACAATCATAGACATAGAGAATGGACAGTGCATTATGTATTAACACAATGGTGTAACATTCAAAATGTGAGAGAGAGATGCAGTGTAGTTTGGAATATATCTATCTCTTTTTCTAATAATCTGATTGGTAGCTTACTATAGTTCAGGGTAGTATTTCTGTCCGATATATTTTAAAATAAACATACTATAATGGTTCATATTTCATCGATAGAAATTTGAAAAATTATAAACGGATATTCCGGGAAAATAACATTTTTGCTACCAAAAATATTAAAGATATATTAATAAAAAATAGTTTTAAATCAATTCCCATGTGGTTGCTACAAAATGATGAGGTGGATTGCACTTACAAACAGCACATATGTTAACTAACAAAATTAAAAATTTTTAACTCGATCTTTCCGTTTCCGATATAGTCTTTTTTGTAGAGCATTCAATATGGCCCCCAGCGACTACTACCTTTTTCCGAAATTGAAATTGTGACGCTGGCAAAAAATTTTAGTCTAATGAATAGGTCGAGTTGGAAATAAATGAGGGACTTGACGCGAACCACTATAAAACCGATATCGAAATGTTAGAGGACCGTTAAAACAAGTGCATTTAAAAAAAGACTTTTCAGCCCATGCAGTAAATATGAAAAACATCAAAATTTGTTTATATTTATAGGATCTAAAACATTGTATTGCCAATAATATTGTTCAATCCTTACAGATTTTCTTTATTGTAGATACTTTGTAGGTAGAGTATTTTATAATAAACTTTGTAACAAAATAACACTGCTCTCTGCAAATTGATTGCCTGATGATATTTGTAGCTTTGCTATTTTATTTATTGCAAGTCCATGTACCACTAGATGCTGTAATAAATCAGAGAAAAGATCACAGATCTATTTCATTTCAGTACATTGTGTATTATTATTTCACTGTGCTTATTTTACTTACGATACTTTGTATTGAAATTGAATATTTTATTTAAAATATATACAGTGGCGAAGCGTTCATGGATGCAGTGCTTCTCTTACTTTATGGCAAAATTAATACAAAGCTGTGTTTAAATTAATAAATAATTTAAAAATATTATAATAAATTTTTATAACTAAATCAAAAATTTAGAATTTTTGATTTAGTTAAAAGTATGTTAATTATAAAGAAAATGACGTGAAAAGTTGAAAATTTCAAACCTGTATCTCACCATTCTCGAGATATAGCCTATCAAAGTTTTAGTTAACTTTTCACGTCATTTTCTATACTTTTAACGAAATCAAAAATTTGAAATTTTTAAGTGAAATTTCCTGCAGTGAACTTCAACTTGCCATAGAAATATCTACTAAAATACAAGAAAGAATGCCATTTTTTCAGCGTGTAAAGAAGTGAGAAAGAAGTAACCAGAAAGATATAGAAACTAGTGTTCTGGCAGAAACGCTCAACATGAAGTGAACATAAAAGTTTTTGGTTAGTCTGGTCACTAGTTTCTATCTCTTTCTAGTTACTTCTTTCTCACTCCCTTACACGTTTAAAAAATGACATTTTTTTAAATTTCTGGTACATTCCACCAGAAATTCCATGAATCAACCAATCAAAGCTCGTTGTTCACTGTTTTTGGTCAGTCCTGAACGTGACCAATATTGACAAATGTAAGCAAACGGCATTTGTTTACGTTGATGACACTTGCATCGTGCAAATTCGAATGCAAGCATCACCAAGGCGTGGATCGCAAACAATTGCCGATAGCGAAACATTTGCCATCGTGTGAAGCCGGCGTAATACAACAACATACCACATCGCCAGTAGGCCGTGGTATTCTCTCGGCCACCTCGATCTCCCAGCGGGAATAAAACACCACACAAATGATTTATTGAGCTGTGATTCGGCTGTCTATCCGTCAAACACCGGCCACCTTCGATCTTGACGAATGTCACTTCGGATTATGTCTACAATTATTAAACAAAATCGCATTACCGCTGGTTTTAGCTCGCCTTTCGTTTTACACGTGTTGTGGTTGTTCGGCGTCTATTTGGGATTAGGGGGTTTACATTTTGAAAGGTAATACTTGAGAGGTTTGAAAATATATCTGATGATTTATGATAAATGAGACTTTCAGATGTTACAGATATTAATTCCGTTTTATTAAACGTGAATTTTGGTGTATATGATAATAATTTTCTCTCTCAAATTTGGGTTTTCTCAAACTTTTAGTTTTGTGACCCAATTTTCAATCACATCGTCCCTTCCCAACATCATACAATAATTTTATTAAATCTGAATGGTCGTGAGTAGAAAATTAATAAAAATGGAATTGAAAATAATTAGTAAAAATTTTAATTTGATTCTAAAATGATGTAAAAACAAAATAACGTTGATTTTTTTAGTGATTTAATTAAAATAAATAATAACAAAAAACGATAGGTACATATGCCATGACAAAAAAATATGTTTTTTGTCTACATAGATAAAGTACTGTTAATTATATTAAAAATATGTTTTTACAAAAAAAATTATTAGTTAATTTGAAAATAGATTGAAAAATAGTGCCGTTTGTTAAAATTTTGTAAAGTATTATAACATAGGCTACATGCAATTAAAAAACTGATGGAAAAATGTATTAAATCAAAACCAACAAAAAATGTTAAAATTATACTAATAACGTAAAATCATGTGATATTTGCCCTAAGCATAAGTAATTTGTTTAAATTATATCATTAAAATTTTACCTAGATATAAATTAAGTAGTTACGAATATTAATAGACTAACATCTTAAGTACTAATAATAAAATGAAATGGAGTGATATTTAAATTTAATAAATTTTTTCATGTATTTTATTAAACACTGAAATTAATAGTAGTAGATAACAGTTTTAACAAAAATATATTTTTTTTTCATGACGTGAAAAAATTGCTAAGCATTAAAGATTATAGGTTATTTAAATTTATTGCTCTAGCTGGCGGTATATGCATATGAAAATTTTGATCTATTGCGATCATATATTTATTACCTAAGTATATATTTCATTGGCTATTATGTGACTAATAGTGTTGTATATAGATCAATAAATATAATATTAACACGTTAGATGCCACGGAAATTATATTTCACTTACCTATATATAAGTACCATATCTCCTCTGAAGTTAGATCATTTATCCATGAAGTGGGGGTGTATTTAGATAGGTCTCCTAAAATGCAACAAAATATTATATCATTGATTTTAATCCTTCAGTTCAAATTCGTTATCAGAGCGTCCCCTCCCTTTATTTATTAAATTCGTACAAATAATTAATAAACTGTCAACGTTTCTACCCATGTATTTGTATTACATCTGTAATACTCTATTAATTACGAAGGTATGAATGTGAGAAATTTTAAATTTTTTTATTTCAGTATACGCAAAATATTGCTTGATCGGGTGTGATTATTAAAAAAATAATTCGTGAGCGTGCGTGGTCGTGAGATTTACCTTTCACAGCCGCATAGATAGACTCGGGAATTACTGAACCGATTTCAATGCGGTTTTCACCAATAGTTAGATAATTTTTCTGAGCAGTATCGTGGCTAATAATATTTTATGAAAATCTAAGGTTTAACATCAAAATATTAAAAAGAATCTTTTGCACAGCGTCTTTTGTTTCCATGATGTCAGAGCAAACAACTGTCATTTATATAAAAACACAGTAGCCATGGAATAAAGAATTCTATAATTTACGGTTTCAGTATTTTATTAATTTAGGTCACTATGATCACGTCTCTTTCAAATATTTTGTCGTATAAATATATGGTTTTTGACACATTTGGTGAGCACGTTGGGTGAGTATGTTGGGTGGGCAATGCGCTAGTACAATAATAAATAACATCACGTATAACGATGGCAAGCAATGTGTTTAGAACACTGTTAGCAATGATTAAGACCTCACAAGAAACTATTAAGCCGGGCGGTATGTTTTTTTGGAGTAACCGCAATATCCTACGCCGACTTTGATGGCTAATGATATAGTTTTGTGAGGAATCACACCTTCAGCGCTGACCACAGCGGCAGGTGGGTAGCACAGTGGTTATTATCTGCCCTTTACGACACAACGATCGGTGGGTGTCAAATATAGTAACGGTAGAAGTTTTCTGCAAATGTTGTTTTCATGATTATATACTAGGCTGGTCGTTTTGTCGTTTTTAAGTGTTTTGTGGTAATGTTATATGAAATTAAGGGTGCATTTTACAAGAACATATGTACGTTGTTATTGCTATTGCTTTTGTATATGGAGAAAAATGGAGTAGATTTTTTATAAAAATTTTTTTTCTAATTTTTAATAATCTTTTAAAATAAAATCTCTTGACAAAATAACATCCGAATTAAGGCGGCTATTACACTATCAAATAAATATGTCAAAGATCTTTGACAAAGATTTGATCATATTTCTTTGATAAAATATGAGATTTTGTTCTATTACACTACATAAAATATTTGATAATATTTTCTCAATATTATCTAGGGATATTTTCTTCTTTTTTGGTGCATTTTGATTATCAGTGCGTGGATTTTCGTCAATTGACGCGATCGAGGTTTGAATTTACAACCGTGTATTGTGGTTTTTATAATCAATAAGAAGATTATCATATAATACTGGATTTTGTTGATATTCATAAATTAATAATTATATAACTGTAACTGTCAGTGATAACTTGGTAGTCGCCATTTTGTTTTTGACGTCAAAAAACTTTGATCAAATATAAGAGACTGTCATTAACTATGATCATATAAATATAATGAAGGTAAATATTATAAAAGTTGACTTATTACACTGTCATATTTCTTTGATCAAAGAAATTTTATCATATTTATTTGATAGTGTAATAGCCGCCTAAGTCAATCTCGTTTCCGAGAAAAGTTTTGTCTCTAGATAAATATAGATCATACAAAAATGATAGGATGAAAAAGGGACATTTTAAATCGCCATTGTGAAGTCTTTAATAATATTATATGAAATAGAAAAGTACGTTAATTGAAGCGTTTGGATTGTTAGAAAAACTGATGCAGATATGTTAGGTTACACCAACTATACCATACATTAATACATGTATTTCAAAGACTGCTATGAGATACGATGAGTTTATGTTTGTTTGTTTATTATAATCGTTAAACAATCACGACTCACATCCTGGCTTTGATCTAGCGGTTTGTTAATTATTTTATTATCCATTACTTCAGTCTACCGAAACGAAATTGTTTAGAATGCAGTGGGGACGAGTATGAAGGGAAAATTGGTCGGTTTTAGACAAAATTTATATTTAATTTTTTTATGCTCTTGTATTTAAGGGTTGAGAGATATTGTATTGTCTAATACCCCGTGCCCCCATATTACCCTATCTTCCTGTATACGATCTATTTTTAATTCTAAGAAAATTATACGCCTGTATTATTTTATTTAATTGCATCTGTAAATGAATATAAGTTGTATAATATGTTGTTAATTAATTTATTTCTACTCTTTAAATACTTGAATGTGACTCCCTATTTTTGTTATAATCACGCCGCCATTGAACACATTCAAAGCGCGGTGAAGTTTTGATGTCTAAAATAATAACGTAATTATTTTCGAAAGACGTGTTTTGTTCTTTGATGTTTTTGTGTTTGTTTTATTTTGTAGACACTGAAAATTTGTTTAAAAATATCAAATTGCGATAACGAATTCAAAAGTCTGTTATTGATGTTCAAACCAGAACTTGTAATAAAAATATTATTGGCTGGATAGTTTCGCAGTTTATTAATTATTATGTAACATCTTTGAAGTTGAAAGAAATGTTAAAAATATCTGCATAGTGCTTCCTCGTGCTAAATTCACCAAATGTAGTTAATTATTGAACAATTTAAATAAAAACCGATAAAAAGTGTTCAGATAAACTGCCTGGCATTGGTTAACCATTTAATTTTTATAGAATTTTATTGAAAAATATTAGTTCGAAATTTTTCTTAAGACGCACCTGATAATTTTCATATATTTTTCTAATCTATGCAAACTTCAAAATTACATTTGTAACGTTAAAATGACATTTAATATATCAAAGTAAATATCGATTTAAAAAAACAAAACACGATTCTTTAAAGCAAATTTAGATTATAAAATTTTTGTCGTGGAATTTTGAAAAAAGCCGAAACTTTAGAATCTCTACTACTGACAGATCTCTGCCAAAGAGATTGAGTTGTTTTGCTGCCCTTCCCCCCCCTCCCCCTCTTACATCTTGACTACTGCAAATAATTTATTATAATAATGAGTATTTGAGATCGGTTACTGTACTTTTAATTAAAAGGAAATATGGTGATTATTTGAAATATATTCAATTTCCTAACATATGTTACCTCTGTATTTTTAATCAAAATCATTTAGATTTGCACTAATTTTTAATGAAACGTCAAACACTTATGATTAATGTACATCAAAAACAGGACAAATACTTAATTTTGTCCAAAAATTACTAATTTATTAATTTATTCATTAAAACATTTTAATAGGCAGGTCAATAAATCAAAGAGAAGGCTATGATCTCGAAGACTAATTGTGTTAATAACATAGATAATGTAATAGACTTAAACTTAATGATAGTAATAAAGGTGTACAGATTTTTAGATCATTTGTTGATCGATTTTGAAACAGAGAAAGTAAGAATTATTTAAATGTTAATTAATTTACACATCTTAAATATCCTAAATTATAAATTAGTTAGGATATTTATATATTTTTTTATCGTTCAAAACAAATTACAAAATTTAATTAAAAAATAAGTGTTTGAAACAAATTTCTGAAATTTTCAAAAACCAGCTTTTTGTTAAAACCGTGCTCATTAGTGGTTTTACTTTATCCATTACTGGAGAAAAACCACGAACAAAATAAAAATTTATATTTGAAAAAATAAACTATATTTACGAACTTTGGTAATTAAATTGATTAAATAAAGAGTTAGTAACATGAGTTGATGAGATTTACAAAAAAGAAGCCCGTCAATCACAAAAACGCAAACCTTGCTCTTATAGCGGCCATAACTGGTGTCAGTACCTTATCTCTTCTCGATTTTCGAATCAGATTATAGTCTATGCTCTATGTTTTTGGTATTTCCGTTTGCATTTTCAAGTAGTGTTTAAACCATGATGATACCACTGAACCACTACCCGATCGGCAAGATGTATTAGTATAGGTTTTGTGAACACATGTCATTTATCTGAAGAGTTCTTTTATACACATTTCAGTGTACCTCATCTTCGGTTAAGTTTGTTTTGATCGATTATCTATTGTTGAACATTTGTTAATTTTAGACCACCTTGAAACACGAAAGATGCGAGATTTTTTGTTTTGATCGATTGTAGAAATGTGGGTACATGTTATTATCTGTAAAAGATAAATTGGAAAAATTTACTGATCTTTACAATGCATCAGCCATTTATAAGCCAAGTTTCACTTTTACTAGTTTTGTAATCTTGTTGTATATATTATGGCATACATTTTTTTATCGGGTGATTTTGATCGACTTATATTTTTGATTTTACTTGATTATATATACAGTGTATTCCAAGTTGATTAAGACATAGGAAATTTAACATGGAGGCAATTAGAAGTGTTGTAGTAACCTTTGGTCAAATTTAACGATGTGTGATTGGTGCATTTTGAAATGCCGCCACAAAATTTTATAAAATAGTAATTAGTATTTTGTTTTCAAATTTATATCTGCCAAAAAATATTATTATAACTTTATCTAGGATGCTAACTTTAATTTCATTAATAAACTTTATTCTTTATGGAAGTTGAAAACAAAATACTGTTGATTAATTTAAAATTTATCAGTTAGTTTCGAGGCGGCATTTCAAAATGCACCAATCACACATTGTTTTTGACTACAACATTTCTAATTGTCCCCATGTTAAATTTCCTATGTCTTAATCAACTTGGAATACACTGTATATGAATGTTGTGATTTATTTATTTATTTTCTAATATTATTAATACATTTTTTAACTTTATAGACTTTTGAGATTCGATTATTTGAATTTTTTACTATCTTATACCCTGTATATGAAATATACATATAGTATAAGTAAGTATAGTGAAGCCGATTTTTTTTGAAATCCTGATTTTGATGGAATTTTCCATTTTGACTATTTTCGTCTGTGTGTCTGTAAGTGCTGTAATCGTGGAAGGGTGAAATTTTATATTCAAGATTAATTTGATATTTAATTTATTCTTATCTACAATTGGTGTGTACATTTTGAGTTTAAGCTTTATCACCACTTAAGGAAACTAGAAAAACAGATATATTTCTGCTTTTGTATTTTCAATGAAACTATGAAAACAAATCTTTTATAAATTCTATTATCCGCTTTTCAAATTATATATCCTTGTCAAACAAAAGTATGGCATCCCTTTCACACACAAAAATGTGCCGATCGTTCATTTTCGAGCAACAAAAGGACGACAACTGTGAGTTTTGTGAACATCACCTCTATGACTCTAATGGCCGCGGTCTTTTCAAAAAGCGATCAATCATAGAGATTATGACAGTTCGGTCATGTCAAATCCATTGTTGTCGCAAATCATGAACGGTATTAGTGGATCATTTTCATTTTCTAGGTAAATACTGTGGACAGACGTTACGATGTGCTTTGTTGTCGATTGTTTGAAGTGTTATAAATATTTATGCATTTGTGTATACATGTTTTTATCGGCAGGGGAATTTGAGTGACATGTTGTGATATTTTTTGTACCTGAGTAGTTTTGTTATATAAATATTGATTTGCATAATAGGTGAAGAATATTTAGCTAAGGCGTTAGAAGTCAAAACGACGATTTTTAATTTTAGTCGAGTGTCTAATTTTTCCAAATAAAATATCGGTATGGAGAACCATACATGTTATTTAATATTTTTTAAAATAATTTTTAATATATGTAAAATTTCAATAGGATTTATCAGAAATAAAACTCACATTTGCATTATAAATATTAGTTTTATAATGCCCTAATGTCAAAAACATAATACACATTTGTAGAATAACTAATTTGATAGTTTGAATTTAGTTGCATTTGTTTCCAAGGCAACATGAATTAATAACATATTAATTTATATTTAAAATTCAAATTTTGAGGGTGGTTTTCACCCCTTCAATAGCTGTTTAGGCACGTACAAATAATAAATGTCATTTAGGTTCAATTGAACTACAAATGTACTAAGTTTTATCAAAATTAGTGAGATAATACTCGTTATAAAATTTCGAATATTTCCAAAACCCCTAATCCGATTAGCGCCAAAATCTATAGGTCTGGAGTACTCACTGAGACAAAAATTTTCCAAAAAAATAATTCAGGTCGGTGCATTTTTACAGTCATCGAACGAAAAAAAATTCTACATCAAGACACACGCACAGCCGCCATGAGGAAATCAACTTTTCTTTACGTTTTAAAGGTAGTACACACGCTGTTATCTCAGACACGATTTTTCGAACATGGAATTAAAAATCACTAATGGTAAATTCTACAAATTAAATTTTTGTATCAATAATTTATTTGTGTCCCATCTCGTCTTTATAAAATATTCCAAAATAATTATATTATTAATTTTAATAGAAGATGGGGTCGCCATGCCACAATTTTAAATAACGACCACGTGGAAAATAATGTAGATATTAAAAATTATATTTTAAAACATAAAAATATTACTTTTTAAGAGATTAACAAAAATTCTTAAAGTGTTAAAACCAAAATACCTTGTACAACGAATTCGATAATTTCATAGAAATATTAATCCTAGAAATATATATAATATAAAACATATAAAGTACTTGGACCCCTACAGCGTTACGGGCAACAAATGTTGTTTTTGATGTAATATTTCTTATAAAAATAAAATTTATTATATTGTGGGACAGTCACAAATACGTTGGTGTGACCGTATGTATGTTCTTTTATAGCACATTGTTTCTGGACATTGTGCTTTACAATGTCTCGGTTTTTTCATATATCTACAGGTAGTTCAAAAGTCACTTGACAGTACAATGATATTTTTAATAAATATTTATTAAATATAAATATGATATTTATATTATTATACAGGGTGGGGCATTTAAAGTGTTACAGATTGTTATCTCAGAACTATCGCATATTTGAAAAAAAAATTTTAATTGGAACAAGTTAAATATTTTGAAATATCCTATATTGATTGAAAATTGAAATATAAAGAAAAATTTCACTTCCATGAAAGGTAAAGTATCGAAATTGACTATGGTTGTTGCTAACCTATTTATTTTGATTTTTTTGATCTTTTTATGGGGCCTGGTGTTTCCTGGGAGTTTTTGGAAATATAATTTTACACGATTTTTTCAGTAATTACTGAGAAAAAAAATTTATTCCAGTTTTCACTAATGGATAGGTGTATAATTTGTGGATATTTTGTGTAAATTTTAATTGTGGTAAATTACTTTAGAATCATAACGTGTATATCACTATATTTTTTCGATTTTATTTTTATCAGAAAAAGCTATAAGGAAATTTTAAGTCTGGTTATTAAAAATTTTATTAGGATTTTATATTATATGCTACAAAGTTTTGTAATAAAATATTTATTGAGTAAAAAATTTTACATGAACTGTGACATAGACAAAACGGTTATTTTAGTATATTTAATAATCACTTTTCTATTTAAGTAATTTGCTTTATTTTTTGAGGTTTGGGGGGGGGGGAGTTATATCCCCCATGATCCCTCCCTGGGTTTACCCTTGTGTCGGTTAACACTCTACAACCAAATCTACGAAATTTATAAGCAAAAATTATTTTATATTGCATAGACTAGATATATTTTTGAAGACAATCGATAACCCGGAAACGGATGTTGAATTTTATGATTTTTTTACAGCTCTTAATAGAAAAAAAAATTGTTTCAGATAAAAGGTATATAAAATGTATGCACTAACTAACAAAAGTCATGTGGTGGCCACAGTAATTTATTTGATACGATAAATACTTACATATTTTATAATAATAACGATTCGAATGTAGACAAACATGCACATAAACATTTATACAAGTTATACATAGTTTAGTAGGTAGCATTATCAACTGAAGCAGCAGCTATTTTACTAGTGACGGCTTTATGACATGTCAGAATGGTAATATTTTTGAAATTTTATATGCTTACAGTTCACACCTTTAAAACGGTCAACGAGTTTTTATGTGTATGTATGTATGTGTAGCAGTGGTGGTCCTTATAAAATTATTGGGGTTTATAATTAATTAACAGTGGGGTAAGTGCATTAACGGGTTATTTTTATTATAATACGAGTGAAATTGTAATAGCTTATATGTAGTGAACTACTAAAAGTTAATACCAACTTGTTTAAAAAGTTCACTACTCCAAAACTAAACAACGTATCTTGATGCGGTAAAAAGCATTTTATACTAGGCGTATTCACAATTCTAGCATATGAAATAATGCTTCAAAACGTTTTTAACTACCGGTAATGCACTTGACCCGAAAATTCTAGAATGTATGTAGCTTTTAATTACTATTTTAATTTAATTATATTTTTTAATTTTCGATAATTTCAATCTAAATCTAAATTTTCTGCTATGCAAACGTCAAAATGACATTTAATATGTCAAAGTAAATAGAATTTAAAAAAAACAAATGACGATTCTTTAAAACAACATTGTAGACCTATATATTATAGGAAATTGAATGCTCTACAAAAAAGATTCTATACAATTTTCACGTGTTGTTCTTGAGATATCTTGAATAAATAAATATTTTGGGGTGTCACTCCTCCCCTTAAACATGATTTTGATGATTTTGAAATGAGACCGTCCTGAAGCCAGACCCAACCATTTAACCAAGTTTCATCAATATCGGTTCAGTGGTTCATGAGTTATGCGTGTTATTTAAAACACCTATATATATTTTGATATATGACATTTCAAAAACAAATTTGATAAAGTTTTGTCACAACTGCATTGTTCGTATTTTAACTTAAATTTTAATAATTTCTTGACCCTATTCTAGAAACCCCCGGGACGTCACTGTTGGTTATAGATATAGCTTTTTTAGGACCAGTGGCAGTGTGTTGGGTCACCACATAAAATACTTAAAACCTTCACTTCGGATTTAGCTAAGCCTTTCATTCAAAAATTGAATGAAAATGAATTGTGTCATGTTAAAAGGTTGAAAATTATATACACCTTTGTTAAAAATGTATACATAATGCTTATTTGTTATAAGAAGTCAAAATTTCAACTAGTTTTTAACAGTGATTTATTTTTGTTGACTTTAATATGAGCTTATATTTATTTCAAATTTTAATTTTCTTTTGAAAAATGATAATAAATACAACTACTGAACTGATATTATTGAAACTTGGTTGGTTGATTGGGTTTGACTAGAGAACGGTCCTATTTCAGAATCGTGTGTAAGAGGGAGGGGTGACATTTAAAAATATTTATTTTTTCAAGATATCTCAAAATATCAAATAAGTTGAATAGTTAATATCTCAGCTTGGCGCGATCTTACAGACTCAAACTTTTTTTTTAAATATAGCTTACACTATTAAGAGCAGGCCTGCACAACTCAAAATGTAACAATTTATGAAAATTATTAATATATTATAATTATATAAATAAACTCCACAAAACAAAAATAAAAGATTTCACTGTCAAACTTTATTGAAATATTCTTACTGAAAGAAGCAAATCAATTTAACTAAAACAAATACCTAACAAAAATCAATTTACTCTTTTGAATTAATTAAAGCTATCAATTACCAAGCGTAATACAGTGTACGTACACACACACACGAGAAAAACAGGCTTGAGACGTAGAGAGGGGAGAGGGGGGGTCAAGTTAACATTAACGTGTCATCTTACACACCAATACCGGTCTATTAAGTTGACCACCACCTTAATAAAAACAAACAAAAAAACTCTCTCGGCAATTAATAATAGCTGCTATATAAGAACCAATCATAGCTACCGAAGATGACTTCTTGTAGAATGTGTGTGTGTAACATGTGTAAGAATGGACATGTATGAAAGAATGTTGTAAATAGACAGGGCCGTGCTCATCATTTTTATTTGTTATAATTTTTTTGATATTTTGATTTTCACTAAAATTTTTTTTACGAGATTTATTATTTACTAGTGCATTGGACCCGGTGTTACCCGGGGATATTAATTCAATTAAACATAAAGTAATCATGCCCACCCGACATGTCTACCCAACATGCTCACCCCACTCTTCCGGCTGAAAATTGAATGAAATTTACAGAAAAATACAAAAATTATATACCTAAACTTTACCTATTTATTAGTGAAAACAGGGATAAAATCTGTTATTGAGAAAATCAAGTGAAATTATATTTTCAAACTCCCAGAAAACACCAGGTCTTGTTTTAGATTTTTATGAAAATAAAAAAAAATAAAAAAAAAAGTTAGCAACAATCATAATAATTAATTTTGATATTTTACCTTTCTTGGAAGTGAAATGTTTCTTTATATTTCAATTTTCAATCAATACATTTCAAAATATTTAATAGCATGTGTCAAAAAGCATCTATTTGTTCGAAAAAATATTTAACTATTAATTAATAAAATACTGAAATCGTAAATTATAAAATTCTGTATTCCATGGCTAGACAGACTAGGTACTATGTTTTTTTGTGACATCATGAAAACAAAACACGACTTGATAAAGATTCTTTTTAATCTTTTGATGTTAAATCTTAGATTTTCATAAAATATTAATAGCCACGATACTGCTCAGAAAAATTATCTAACTATTGGTGAAAACCGTATTGAAATCGGTTCAGTAATTCCCGAGTCTATAAGCTTTATACAAACGAACATTCATTTATATATATATATATATATATATGTATGTACTAGCGCATTGGACCCGGTGTTACATAAAGTAATCATGCTCACCCGACATGTCCACCCAACATGATTGGGTCATTCTCGCGCTATAGGGATTTATTCAATTATCAAATAGAAATATTGAAATACATTATAATTATTATGCATGATTTAAATCTTCATAATACGGATCTGCAGGATCGCGAAGTGGCCGCCCAACTCTTTGACTGTGTGAGATAGAATATCGGACCTCCATGGTCCATTCATGACTGTTCTACAGGTGTGGTGATGCTGCTGTTGCTACATACCTGGGGCTCCCCCCTGGAGGGCGCTTATCTCCGGAATCCGATCTGATGCTCTTCACACTCTCCTACACACACACACCACACACACACTCGCAATATCTAGATCGTTTACAATAGTTGAGATGATTTCGACAAGTGTTTGAAAATATATTGTGTTTCATCTTATTGCTAATGTTTCGTTATAAATTGCAAAAGGAATGTATGATATTTTTTGTTATACCTACTAAAAAAAGCATCTGCCAAGTAAATGCACAGTGCTTGATCGTGGTAAATTCACCAAAGGTACTTAATTATTGAACAATTTTAATAAAAATTGAAAAGTTCAACGTCTCTCTGTCTGTCCGTTAGTGCGCTTATCACTCGAGAACCACTTATTCGATTTACGTGGTTTCTTTTTTAATTCATAGGTATATACGTTCTCTGGCCAGGTTATAGGCTATATTTTATTTCGTTAACAACTAAGCAGTGACGATAATAGTAAATCAAGTCGGAAAAAAGTTTGCCGCTAGCGCGCTCTTTTGCAGTACGCTGCCTAAACCGTTTAATATTGAACAAAATAATGTATTAAAGAATTGTGTAGAATCAAAAGATCTAAAATAAAGTCCGCGACACCATATGTCTTACAAAGAAAATTTCAATTCTAGATGAAAATAATACATAATTAGTATTAGATTTTCCTAATACATATTATCTATGTAAACATAGTGAAACATCATTTTTCAAAGACACAGAACGCAATCCTGTTGAACAGTGATTTTTTTGTTAATATATTATTTTAGAGTGGGTAGGCGTGTTTATTTTTATGGGTATTTTTGAAAAATTGGTAGCTCATATTAACTGAATTATTTATATCGCGTTTCGAAGTCCACTCAGCAGGAGCCAGTTAACGACTGGGCATTTTTATGGAAATCAACTCTTATTGTTTTTGGCAATTGAATGATAGGTTCTATTATATCATGTATCATAAACAAAGGTACTTCATTTAAAAAAATAACGTTAATTTTAATTATAATTGTTTTTGTAATTTTTTTGTGATTGACGGGCTTGTTTTTTGTAATTCTCATGAGTTCATGTTACTAATAAAACAAGTAACTCTTTATTTAATCAATTTAATTACCAAAGTCTGCAAATATAGTTTGTTTTTTTAATTATAGCCTTTTATTTTCTTTATGTTTTTTTCTTCAGTAATGGATAAAGTAAAACCAGTAATTTTTGAGCCTTTGGAACCAATTCCCAGTTTTTTATGTATATCATATCTTTTTTTATACGATTTTTTTCTACACGGCGATAGGCTGTACGTATCTACCGTGCAAAAACAGAATTGGGTATATTTCACTTTTTTGTAAGTCAATTTTCATAATATAGATTCTTCTACAGAAATTCACCATTCTAACTAAACTTCAGTATAAACAACTAAAATATTTAATTTGACAAATAAAATTACCATAAATTTCTTTGCAACAAAAGTTTTTTTTTACATTGAACAAAAGACAATTTAATGATCAAAATCCTTAATAAGGACAAGATCATCTTGGAATTTTTGAAATAAGCATAAAAGTCAATAATCACAGTAATAAATATCACCCGAAATAAAAATGCTTCAACATTAAAAACATAAAAAATTCTATAGACATCTATAAGGATCGTAATTTATCAACATAATTCAAAATAATATTAAAAAAACTTATAATCATATAAAACAAGTTTGACCAAACATGCCACAATACAACCCCAATGGGGTGGACATATTAGGGGATGAAGATCCCGTCATATTTTTATAACGACCATACTATTAATTTTATCTGAACAGATTGACAAAGAATGGCGGACAGTTTAAATCCAACTTAAGCTTAATTGTTTAAAGCAGGAGGTTTTTTTTAAGAGGGGGGGTATTTACAAGTGTATAAGGGTTTAATACGCATCCCTTAAGTGAATAGATGATTTAGAATTTATATTTTTATATTAGAATATGTAAATATAGTAATCAATTATTGTAATGCCCAAACTTAAAAATTCAATACATGCTAGTATAATAGGTACATAATTAATGGTAACTTATTTATATGACATTAATTTCTGACCGAAAATATACTTATAAGAAGTTATATTATTTTTCAATTGCACAATAGTTTTCAAATAAATATTTCAATAAAAAAAAATCTGCCAAGTAAATGCACAGTGCTTCCTCGTGTTAAATTTACCGAAGGTAGTTAATTATTGAACAATTTAAATAAAACCAGATAAAGTGTTCAGATAAATTGCCTGGCGTTGGTTAACCATTTAATTTTTATACAATTTTACTAAAAAATATTAGTTTGAAATTTTTCTTAAGACGCACCTGATTATTTTTAATTTTTAACAATTTCAATCTAAATCTAAATTTATGACAATTTTTTAAAGCAAATTGAGATAAATCTTTGTAAGAGAATATTTTACAAGAACCGTTCTAGACTTTTATTATAGGAAATTGAGTGCTCTACAAAAAAGATTCTATAAAATTTTCACGTAACATGTGTCGTTCTTCAGATATCTTAAAACAATAAATATTTTGGGATCTTACCCCTCCACTTTGCACACGATTTTAAAATGGGACCGTCCTCAAGCCATACACAAAAGACAGACAGACAGACAGACACGGAACGAAAAGTGTTTGTCTTGACCTGAAACAGAAAGATCAATTTAAAAAAAAAAATCTCATTTTAAAACGATCACAAAGCTTCTTGTATATTCGATATTGCAAGGAAGCAATATATTAAAAAATAAAAAAAAATAAACAATTAAATTATAATTAATATTAAAAAAAATTACAAAAAGTTTGTTTTTATATTCTAAAAATGAAATCAACATTTGTGAGGTTAAAATGATATTGTAGGCTTCCTTATTGTATACATATGCTATACTTATTAAATTTTTAACCACATTTTGACGTATTACACCCCCGTATTTACGACGCCTCCCCTTGAGGACTTAATCCGACCAACAGCTGGCGTGCAGCATCTTTAAAGTCTTTTTAAATCTCGCCCGAGATATTACTCGAGAGAAAAAAAACTCTCTTCGCTTGTTACTAATATATCAGTGATAGGCTCGACCGTAAGGTGTTATAAAATGGTAGTTTAGGGGAAATGAGTTCATTATATATTTTAAAGATAGTTTTAATATTTTTGTAATACAAATTAAAACCCTGACAGTGAGTTGTGTAAACTAAAAATATCCACTGTTAGTTAACCATTCGTTTATTAACCATTTTTACGTAGTCATTAATCATGGTTTAAAAATGGACGACTAATCGAGATTATTTTTATGCAAAAATCATAAAAGAGAGGTTTACTAAATGGATAAAAATAATCATAGTTAGTTAATCGTCCATTTATTAATCTTTATCTCTATATATATATAAATATGAATGTTCGTTTGTATGAGGTTTATAGACTCAAGAATTACTGAACCGATTTCAATGCGGTTTTTATCAATAGTTAGATAATTTTTCTGTACAGTATCGTGGCTATTGATATTTTATGAAAATCTAAGATTTAACATCAAAAGACTAAAAAAAATCTTTATCAAGTCGTGTTTTGTTTACATGATGTCACAGCATACAACTGTCATTTAGGTATATATAATAATAATATATAATTCACGTTTCCAATATTTTATTTTATTAATTAAGGTCTCTTTCAAATACTGTGTCGAAAATTGAAATATAAAGAAAAATTTCACTTTTATGAAAGGTAAAATATTGAAATTGATTATGATTGTTGCCAACCTATTTATATTTTAGTTTGAAAATATAATTTTGTACGATTTTCTCTGAACGGATTTTATTCTGATATATAATTTGTGAATATTTTGTAAAATTCGGAAGAAAAAATTCAAGGTGAATCGTGTGTTGTGTGCATGTTGGGTGGGCATATTGAGTGAGCATATTGAATATTTTAGGTCGCCATGATTGTGTGGATATTAACCCGGGTAACACCGGGTCCAATGAAGTAGTAAATAATAAAATTTAAAATAAATAAAATCTGAACAAATATATGTTTTAATTATCTTAAAATTCGCCGACTGGAATTTTTTTAATATAACTGAAAAAAGTTTTCAAACAATTATTAAAAGATTACTTCGGCAGAAAAAGCGTTCATCAAAAACAGATGAACTGCGAGTGGCAGAATCAATATTGGCAAAGTGAACTTTTTAATATGATATTCTTTTATCAATTTATGAAAATTCGATGTAGATTAGTCGACATTTACATTACTTTACTAAAATGTCGCGGCGGTATTACGTAGGAGATTGAATTTTTTTATGAACAGATGGGACAGACGCCCTCTATTTGCAGCTCTCGTTATTAAACACGTGTCGATTTTCTATACCGTTTTTGTTCAACTTTTAAAATGCCCGACTTCTTAAAATTTGCTCAGTTCTTTTATTTATACATGCAAATTTATGATAAAATTCTATTACGAAGTTTTATACATTTTTTTTTCCCGAAATAAGTTTGAAGAACTACTTATAGCGCCGATCGGACAATTTAAAAAAATTATTTTGAGACCAATTAATTTAAAAAAATGTATCTTAACATCTTTGTATACAGTGTATTCCAAATTGATTAAGACATAGGAAATTTGCTATGATAATATAATAATTAATTAATAAATTATAGTAATAATTAGTTTAAATGTCCACCATTTTGACACCTATTGGCCTCATGTCATCAAATCACGCTGTAAGACAGTTAAATGTATATAGATTAATATTCAGAAATGGTAGTAATTTTCTAATTAAAAATAACCATTACTGGGGTCATATCCAAAACTGGTGCCAGTACCTTACTTATATTATAATAAACAAAATTAAGTCATTTTATACGACAGTGTGCAATATTCCTAGTTAATAGAGAAATAACATATCCGAATAGATTTTATTTATTTGGCAGCGATATTAATGTAGCGGAAGATTGGCACGCTAAGGGATATATCCCATAATCCCGGCGAGTGCAGTCGCTGGTCGGGTGCAAGGTCAAATACTCTATTGAATTTCACAATTAAACCGTACTTAACGACCTGTGTAACTGAACACTTCGAGGATTAGTGTCGGGGGTCGCTGCTAATCTTAAATATCTAAATTAGGTGCTGGAAAAATCTGTAATCATATATGTATCATTTATAAGCCAAAATGACTTAAAATTTTACTTAAATGTATGGAATTTGTTTACAAAAAATCAATTTTTCATAAAAAAAATGATTTAACATTAAAAATAGGTCGATACTGTTATAAGGTATTGGCACTAGTCTTGGATATGACCCCTATTTTTTAATTAATTGTACTGAATTAGAAATATTTGTTGATATTTGATTACTACCATTTCTGAATATTAATCTATTTACATTTAACTGTCTTACAGCGTGATTTGATGATAGGTGTCAAAATGGTGGACATTTAAACTAATTAACGAGATATAAATGTTTTAATAATTTTATTCCTGAAACTTTTAAAGGTTTCGATTCATCGATATGCTTCATGATTTTCTTAGACATGTGTTTCTACTAAATAATGATGTTTTTAATTTGAGTAATAGTATTAGTGTAATAACAGTAAAGAAAATTGTCCAGGGACTTCCCCGGGTAGCATTTGTTTCAATCTATTGAAGTGATCTGTTACCAACACCGCACAATATGTATACACTGTTAAAACTAATTACATATGTATATGTTTATACCTACCTAAAAATATCAAATACATTTAACATCCAGAAGGAATCAATTTGTTTAAAATCATTTTGATGTACTAATAATATCGGTAATATTAGTATTTAAAATTCAAATTTTGAGGGTGATTTTTACCCCTTTAGTTGCTGCTTTAGACACGTACAAATAATAAATGTTCTTTAGGTTCAATTGAACTACAAATGTACCAAGTCTTATCAAAATTAGTGAGATAATACTCGCAACGTTCACTTTTTAGACGATAAAAGTTACAAAATTTTGAATTTTTGCAAAACCCCAAATCTGATTAGCACCAAAATCAATAAATCTGGAGTACTCACTGAAATAAACATTTTCCCCAAAAATAATTCAGATCGGTGCATTTTTACAGTAGTTATCGGACACACAGACACATGCACAACAACTTTTCTTTAAGTTTTGAAGGTAGTACAATCAGAATCTGCTCTTATTTCGAATACGAGTTTTTGACGTCATTACAATACTTCCATTTCTTTCACAACATGAAAGTAAAAAAAAAACCCATAAAAAATGTCACAAAAATAATACCTATATATTTTAAAAAAATTCATTGAATTTATAATAACTGTTTTTAAAAGTTGCAATGGGTTAATTAAACAAAAATGTGATATAGATGTGTAGGTACATTTTAACAGTGTATGATTTACTATATCTATTACCAGTTTGGCGTGTGAAGGGTTAACGCAAGGGTTAAATAACTCTCGTCGGTTTCTGACCCTTGGGGTTTCATCAGCTCCCCATATGACGGATATATTCAATGCGTTCGATATAATTATATACACTTTATTTTATATACCTTCCTAAATATGTTATCCTTATTACGTACTAGAAATTTCCCGCGGCTTCACCCGCATTGATTTATAAATCAACAATCGTTTTTTTTAATAAAATTTTTTTATAACGTTAATATTTTTTTGTATTTTAACCTCTTTATTTGGGGCCAAGAATAAATAGTTACACTCCTGTTTAAAAAAAGGAAAAGTATATTCCAAACCTATTACCATCTCTTTCTTTGTTTTCGAATCAGATGCGTGGTCCATGCTCTATGTCTATGGTGTTAACTAACCTTAAAACGTCTTGTTAACAAAAAAAAAAACAAAACACGTATTTAATGTTTTTCAATATACTACCTGTGTGCAAAGTTTCAAGAATATCGGCGAATGGGACTTACTTGTTATAGATAAATTATATTTACTAGCTGGAGGAAAAGTACTTTTCAGAGTCACCTAGATTCAATTTGGCTTCTGAATGTTAACCTCAATAAAACTTTCAATTTGATCTTTACACAAGGGAGTGTGAGTGAGGTAAGAAGACTCACGCACGTGACCCGTTAGTAGATCGCGTGACCCATTGTTGTTAAATCAACACTAATGAGACCCCATCATGCTGATTAATCGTCAATATGGCTCCGACCACTTATGTGAATTGATCTCAGACCAAGTGGTACCATCTCGACCCACAACACGTGTTCTATTAATTTTATGTAGTTTTCATGATTGTTTTATATCGGTCGTATTATTTATATGTGTAATGAATTGTAATTATAGGTCCTTACTTTAATTCTTCTTTGATGCAATTGATGAGATTAATTTATAACTCTTACTTAAATAATATTTTGTCACTTATCCAATAAATTTTTTTTAAATAGATATGTATGAAATCTTTACCTCTATAAAAGGAAGTTATATTTTTGCTTTCTCACAGTATCGAAGATACGAGAAGCTTTGTGATCGTTTTAGATTAAGACAAAAAATGTTCTCCGATTTCAAAATTTTAAATTGATCTTTCCGTTTCACATCAAGACAAACAGTTTTCGTTCCGTGTCTGTCTGTCTGTCTCCTGAATCGTTATAACACACATAACTCATGAACCACTGAACCGATATTATTGAAACTTGGTCTGGCTTGAGGACGCTCCCATTTCAAAATCGTGTGTAAGGGGGAGGGATGACATCCTAAATATTTATTTTTTCAAGATATCTCAAGAACGACACATGTTACGTGAAAATTTTATAGAATATTTTTTGTAGAGCATTAAATTTCCTATAATATGAGTCTACAACGTTTGTTGTAAAATATTTCCTTACAAAGATTTATCTTTTAAAAAATCGTATTTAAAAAAAAAATTATTTTGATATATTGAAAATATGGATCTAATATTTATAGTTCTAATACAACCCTGCAATTTGGTATAAATACGTTTTACCAAAAATAAATACAGTTTCGCACTATCGATTGTGCTAATTGCCTCTCTACTAAATTAAAACAAAACGGTCTGCATGACAACGCGCGAGTCCTCGCGTATTCCAAATCGACAAAATTGATTTTTGATAGGCGTATAAACTATACGAAAACAAAACCACGGTGCAGTATCATAGGTCGGTGTGTTGTAGCAATAATAATAAAGCACGGTTAAAATGTTAAAATAAAAAAAATCTATGGTGTCCAGTAGAAAGGGGCAGGGGTTGTTTATGGTTGTGTATGGCACGTACAGTCTGAGTCAAAAATATTGTAAATCTAGATGCAATGAACGATCAAAAACAAATTATCAATTATTCACTTTAAAAGCTTATAAGAAAGTCAAATTGGTTTATATACTACATAAACTATTTTAATACAATTGTTTAAAACCTTATTTCCAATTATTGACTGTTATTTTTCAGCAATAATTATTTTTTCTCTCACAATTTAGTTCTATATGCGTATAATTTTTTTTATGAAACTTGTTGCTAAATTTTTCTCGATGCTTGAACCATGTGTTTTATTGGACTTTAACCGTAAATACACCATTCTGCCATAAGAGCCCATGTTAATTTATAAAAATAATAACTTTCAAACTATGTTGTAAAACTTTTTGAATTTTTGTGTGGGTACTTAAGATTTAAAAAGGAGTAACTTCTCCAAATTTCAACTATTTCTCGTTGAAATTAGATACCTGCCATACATCCTTAAATCTTCATCGTGAGTTCCGGCACACTTCTAGATAAAACCTAAAAATATGTTCGGTTAAGAAAATATTCGGACAAAATCAAATATAATAATGAGGTAGGAAAGAGAACCATTTGCAATGGCGGCGAGTCTGAGCAAGCAGGCGCCGGCGCGAGCAATAAATAAATAAATACAATGAAATTATTGTTTATACGCGGTCGGCCTACATTACAAAATGTTTAATTTAGAGTTTATGATCTGTGTAATGTTCGGCGGAGCGTATTGCAGGGCCGCATTCATATTATAATGCGTTCTTTACTGACGCAAACGCCGATTTAACTTATTAATTACCGGTTAGTCCGTTCAGAAGCCAAAGCTACTTTTGATTTGTGAACTATTAAAAAAGACTGGCACCAGTTTTGGGTATGACCCCAGTAATGGATATTTTTAAATTAAATGTACTGAATTAGAAATATTTGTTGTTGATATTTGATTACTACCATTTCTGAATATTAATCTATACACATTTAACTGTCTTACAGCGTGATTTGATGACATGAGGCCAATAGGTGTCAAAATGGTGGACATTTAAACTAATTATTAGTATAATTTATTTATTAATTATTAAATTATCATAGCAACTGCTTTACATTGTTTCAAATTTGACGATTCTTTCGTTTATATCTTTTGTGTCGTAGTACTTATCATTAGCAAGTGTCCATCACTGCGTGCTTATTTCTGGAGAAAAATTAATATTGAACTTCGTCTGCGTGGTAATACAGATTTCTGTTATGATTTAATTAATCGATAAAATAGGTTTTTAGTTTCGTATTTATACGGTAGATGTCTACGCTAAAAAAAGTATAGTATTTTTTTATCTAATACATTTTTCGAGATAAAAAGTAACCTATGCCCTTCCTCACGACGCTAGCCATCTCCCTACCAAATTTCATCAAAATCGGTTAAGTGGTTTAGTCGTGAAAAGGTAACAAACAAACAGAGATACATAAATTTTTACTAATTAGTAATTATATCAGTAAAATTTAGATATTTATATGTATGTATTTATTTTATTCATCATATAAAAAATATACGCAATACTGTAAGTACAAGATGCTTGGACCCTAAATCAAAATAAGGGATGGTAACATAATTTTTCAAATGCCCTTACGAACTTAAATACCATATGATATCTATATTACTACACAAGATTTGAAAAGAGGGTGACCTGAAACAGTCTGCAATGTAATAAAAACTATGTACATTACAGTGGCGTCAACATACTGGGTGTAGTATTTACCAGACTGGTGCCACTACCTTATGTATATTAAAATATTTTGTTCTCGTATTTAGTGATGTGCCTATGAAAATTTTTAAATTTTAGAAAAATTTGGTTGGTATCACTTATTTTAGCTAATGTAATGCACATAAATAATTACTTTTGAAAATGAAATTTTTACTGTTATTTCAAGACAATCGGATATCGAGAAGTGGATAAAAAATTGAGTACAAGATTTGACCGAAACAAAGAAACATATTAAATTGATAAAATTGTATAAAAATAAAATAAAATTTAAAATCTGTACTTTTAAATCACAAATTGTGTTTTTGTATTTAGAATCAAAGTCCTGGATTATAATTTTAATAATTGACAACACCCCTCGCGATCTGTGACAACCCACCACTGCTTTTACACATACACATGATATTTAAATATTTTCTTTCCTCCGTCAACTTATTTACAATCTCAATAAATTTCATCCCCCGGCGTTGCAAAGTAGCCACCTAATAAACCAAAACTTGAAGCGATATCACCCTTCCCCTTATTGGGCTTATATCGTGACAGGGCATTCTCAAGGGACCAAGCTAAACAGGGCTGTTCGACCATCTCATTACATTACACTCTTAGGGCCCAGGGAAATCATAGGTTTATTGATACATGTAGATGTAGAATCTCCTTCAGATATTATGTTTAGTTCATGCAGTTTGGAGTTAGCACTGATATTTTGTAGTTCATAAGGAAACTCATTGCATTCGCAGCACTTTATTGATTAGGTTTTATTAACAGGTACCTACAATATTGATTTTTTAATATTTCAGAATTTAGTAACCAAAAACTAAAAGAATTTATTACAATATAAAAATATTTTGTGTTTGGAAACATAGTACGAAAATATTTCTTATTAAGGAAAATGAAACTTTTGTAGGAATTTTCTTTAGAATAATAAAAAAGCAATCATATAAAATTTGGAGGATTTATTGTATATGTCTCAAAACGAACAAAAGAAAATGTTTAATTAAATATATATATTAATCAAAATGGCGATTTTAGGGTTGCTACACTGAGTGCACCTTTTTGTTATTGTGCTCCACTGTGGAAAACAGAACTTCCATGGATTGGAAATTCGTTATTTACATGAGTTTTCCCATCGAAGTACACACGATTATTAAAAAATATCTACTTTTGCAAATTTTGTATCACTTTGAACAAAAAATCGCGTTTTTGACGAAAAAATGTAAAAATGTAAAATCTGTCTAAGAAGCTACAGTTAAAATTTCAAGTCGATCGGATGAAAAATTGCCAAGATACGTTTTCCGCAGATTTTAAAAACGTGGTTTCGATAAAAATGAATTTAAAATTTGAAAACTGTTTTTTCGAGACTATGTCAGTGTGATGGTTTTCGGTTGCTTATTTTGCTTCTGTTTTGGCTTGAGACCGAATTACGGCACCCCTTTACATTACTCATTGTACTTTGGAAAGTGAGCTCTAAAAATTAAAAAAAAATTTCGTTTATAATTTCTTTTGAATATCATTTTTAAGATGATTATACATCATTTAAAAATTTTTACCATTTATTTTTTTCCTATACATATAAGTCATTTGAACTGTAATATTCAATATTTTTAAATGCTCCACATTGAATCAATTTGACTTGAAGGGAGCCTATATTATGTAACCATACAACAGGACAATTTAACTCTACCACAATTTTGCATAACTTGATTAAAAAAATAAACATCACAACCATGTCACTATTTTCTGTATTCCCTAGATTTATGATTTATATGTGATACAAAACACCAATAGGTTGGCTAAACTGATTTGGGACCGGCTGTCAGTGTCACTTTAGAATTTCACATCATGTGTGTCGTGTTTTGTTTCGATGATCAGAGATGGCGTTGTCCGCCGGTGTTACCCGGATTTGTGCGAAGTTTGTTCCGAACAGCTTGACAGGTTTTTGTGTGTAAATTATTGACACGTGTCAATTTGGTAGTGTTGTAGATGTATAAATGGTGATTGTGATAACGAAAGTAAATAAAAGAATTATGAATGATGCAACTATAATACCTCTATGTCTTATTTTCTTGAATTTTAGTCGATATTTGTATGATGAGTTGAAGTTTACTGCAGGAAATTTCACTAAAAAATTTCGAATTTTTGATTACGTTAAAAGTATGTTTATTGTATAGAAAATAACGTGAAAAGTTGAACTGTTCAAACCGCAGGTCTGTATCTTAAACCGTTCTTGAGATATAGCCTCTCAAAGTTTTAGTTTTTTCAAATTTTTGGAGAAAAAAGGCCATAACTTTTGAACGTGTGGTCGGAATTGATTTTAGTTGACGGATTTGGAATCAGCGTGTAAAAATCTATATAATGACATGTACAATACCTTAAGACTCGAGAAAAAAAATTTCGCGAAAAATCGAAAAAATTCAAAGGGGTATACCTTAAAAAAATGTCGATTTTTGAGGAAATTTTTTTTGTCTGATTTTAAAGTATTATACATGTCATTATATAGATTTTGACACGCTGATTCCAAATCCGTCAACTAAAATCAATTCGGACCACACGTTAAAAAGTTATGGCCTTTTTTCTCCAAAAATTTGAAAAAACTAAAACTTTGAGAGGCTATATCTCGAGAACGGTTTGAGATACAGACCTGCGGTTTGAACAGATCAACTTTTCACGTCATTTTCTATACAATAAACATACTTTTAACGAAATCAAAAATTCAAAATTTTTTAGTGAAATTTCCTGCAGTGAACTTCAACTCGTCATACAAATATCGACTAAAATACAAGAAAATAAGACGTAGAATCATTTAGTTACTATATAAATTTGGTATATGGTTAGGGATATACATACTTGATCTATTTAAATACGAATTGTTACATATTTTGAACGTTAAATATATCTACTAATTGCTATTTGTAAATATTATACCTATACAAAGATTTATACAACGATAATTTATTTTAAAAATAATAGTATAATCTTTTAAGGTATACATATATTAAAGAACGTAAATATGAACAAGTAAAGAATAAGTACATGCTATTACATTAATAAAACAGACTTTATGGCCCCCATTTTAAAATATTTTGACAATAATTCGCATAAATTCGTAACAAAAACTTTAAATAAAGCATGGTATAAATTTATGCAAAGCATCTTCATCAAATTATAACCGGGAAGAGCAAATTATTAAAATATCTTGAATACGTTTATATGTGTGTGGGTTCGTGTGTAAGGGGAAGTTTATTTTTTTAATACGGTTGGTCTTTTTTTGACACGGGCTTAACCGGGATGCTGTGTCCCTCGGGAGATTGCGGTTCTTGAAAAACACTTTAAGAGAAGAGACTTGGTTAGTGAAGATTAAGGCAGTCATTTTATGCACACCTGCTCTATGTCGCACGTTCCTGATGAAGGCACAGGGTTGTATTCAGGGTTAAATAAATTTATGCTTAGAGAGAGTAATGTCCGGTATCATAAAGGACCTAACAAATTTATTAGCTAGCAAGCACTTTCAATTGAGATATTAAACTTATATAGCAGTTTTTTTGGAGTTTGTTGAAGACTTTGACAAGTTTCGCGCACGCGTTGTAGGTAAATACAAACGGTATTAAAACAGTGGTGATGTTATGAAAATTATTTTGTACGGTCAAAGATGCCAACTGTGTTACAATTAGTTGAAGTGTCACTGCTCTAAATTCCATAACTAATCCATAGATACTAGTATAGAATTAATACCCCATTTGAATGTAATTGCTAGCTAACAAATTTTGTTAGGTCCTTTATAATACCGGACATAACTATAATTATATATAAGGTGCAGTGGGGTAAGTGCATTAACGGGTTCTTTTTATTATAATACGAGTGAAATTGTAATAGCTAATATGTAGTGAACTACTAAAAGTTAATACCAACTTGTTTAAAAAGTTCACTACTCCAAAACTAAACAACGTATCTTGATGCGGTAAAAAGCATTTTATACTAGGCGTATTCACAATTCTGCTCTTGCCCCATAGCATATGAAATAATGCTTCAAAGCGTTTTTAACTACCGGTAATGCACTTGCCCCGAAAATGGGGCAAGTGCACTGTAGTTGACATTTTTTACAATTTCTTATATCATAATGCAAATATACAAAGAAAATTGGCGTCCTATTCAATTTAATTAAACAAGTCAGTAATAACTGCACAATCATTTGATACTGAAAATATTAAGTATTTATATAACAGATCAGTATATTATTTTTGGAAAATAATATACTGAAAAATAAAGAAACACAATTTAATTTTTTTTAAATGAGGCGGTGAGATAAATCACTTTGAATGCCTGTAACTTTTGTAGAGAATTTTATCTTCTACAAAATGATGTCCTTAAAATTTTTTCAACAGTTATCACGAATCAGTAATACCAGCTTCAGTACTAAAAAATCATTTATTTAAATAGAAAACGGACCCCCCTTTGCGGCACCTCTTAAAATTCACAGGTTAGGTTAGGTAACGAGAGCGAATGTTCATTTTTTTTGTCACACCCTAATATGTACATATATATTATATACATATGGGCATCTAACAAGTTGTTTTTTATGTACACTATATTGTATAGTGTATACTTATCTACGGGAGAATTGTGTCTGGACCCACCACTGTCGCGTACGTCTTGTTTTGGTTAATGTTACATTATCAATGTGTCTTGGTGTGGCTTAATGCACGCAGGGAGATATAAAAATTATCTTGGATTTCTTTTACCCTCGGATTTGTTTTCTGTTTTGGTTCATTAAGGTAATTGAGTACACGTTTTATGACATGAATGAGATTACACCAGTGTCTCGTGTACGGTTCCAGTGGCGTAACAAACGGGAATACTTTTTGTAGACTCTCTATTGATTTTACAGAAACCCAAAACAATTTTTTTTGCCACTTGGTGGCGCTAGGAGTATTGCTACGCTGTTGAAATCATGTGTGTATTTTAACTTTATTTTACTTGTCTTAACGGCAACATAAACATATGATTTTTTATTGTGTACATCTATGGCACAGTACCTTTCGAATGATATAACTTTCATTCACCTCCTTTTTTTTAATAAATACTAAAAATATATTGTTAAGAGTTAAGGCTTGTTGAAAGTGGTTCTTGTAATAATAGTTGATATTTAGAAATGTATAGGTTTTAATTTTTTTAAACAATTGTAAGTATTTCGTCTGTTTAGTGTAAATCATTATAATTACAATCTTAATATTTTTTAGTTTATTTTTATATTTGTTTCTACACAAGAACCGCCACTGCAGGATATTGTAAAGTTTCTGAAAGTTTGTCTACAAGATGTAGATTGTAATTAGTACTTCTTCAAATACAACAAAAAATACGCCAAGTGGCTTTGTAAAATGAAATTAAGGGAAGAAAAAAAACGCTAAGCGTTTATAGTAAGGATTATTTCTCAAACACAGTTTGTTATTATTACAGCGAGGGGCTGTTGTTGCTATAGTAGAAAATGTACTTTTTATTTAATGTATTTAGATTTTTAAATCGTTCAGTGCACTTCTATTTGTAAGCTTATATTAATTGTTTTGGACATAATGTTTTGAAATAATTTAGGAATGAATATGACCGATCTAAAGAACTAATTAAAAAATTGTAAACCTAATTTTACTGTACGTGTCAACTTTATGTAATGAACAAATATTTACTGTTACAAAATAGTTCATTTTGCCTCACTATTTGTTTCCTTGTCATCCTATAACCTTCAGTACTTTTCACAACATTAATTTTGACCTCATTAATTACTTATTGTAAGTTAAAAACTATTAAATACAGGGAAATTTATTATTTTCATGCATTTGATTGAACATGTCCATTTTACCCCACTTTCCTTTAAATACAACAACTTTTGACCTCGGGACTCATTGAATTCTTTAACGGGAAATACTATTGGATGTATTTCCGAAGTAATTTTTAATCTAATAATTATGTTTTAATTAAAATCTATTTTGCCTGTACTAACAAAAAAACATTCAAATTTAAAACTATTCTAAAAGCAAGTGGTTCAATGCACGGATCCAAGAGGGGGGGACATAGGGGACATCCCCCCCCCCGTAAACCTCAAAAATTTAAGCAGATTAAATAGAAAAATGTTTATTAAATATACTAATGCAACTTTTTTGTTCATGTAACAAAAACACAGTCCATGACCCCTCTTCCCCAAATTGTCATTTCTCAGATCAGGGTCCTCCCCAAATTAGAATCTTAGATCAGCGCCTGAGTCGTTCTTAACCTTTTGACAAGTTTCTCACATACACAATAATTAAATACGTCGGTATTAAAGCAGTGGTCTTACATACACATTAAGAAATAAGAAAATCTAGGCGAAAATTTCTTGTCTCAAGAAAATTGAGACAAGTGTATATAAGCTGCTAAAAATCAAATTATATTCTGTAAATAAGCATATTTCAAGCACTTATAATACAGACGATTATGAATAAACGTAGATTCACGTGTCCGGTACAGTTTGTCTTAAACAGAAGTTGTTTTTTATTGTGTATAAAGTTTTACGACAAATCTTCCATCAATGTGACTAATTCGACTGAGATGTGTCTTTCCATCTCTCTCTATAGACTTGTACGTAAATCACGACCCACCACGCGATATTACACTCGCAATACCAGTGGTATTCAAACAATTTGACGTCATTATAATATTTATATTAATAGAAAAGATTTTCAATCATAATTCTCATACAATAATTTTATTAACCTTCTTTCGAAAAACTTTGCTCTGCAAGACAGACCCAATGGAGTCACTAATAATTATTAATCTTGTTTTTAATTTAATATTGATAAGTTAATTATTAAATACATTGTGCAGTACTGATACAATTATATTTATAAATGTATTATATCAGTGTAAATGTAAACGTCTATTTTATTTTTTTATTACGTCAGAATGTATTTGTGTATGTATTCACGCACCCCATTTAGTTTTATCACGCCCCCCCCCCCCCTACTGGGACGCGCCCCACAGGTTGAGAATTTCTGACTTAAGTGCATGTACATTTTTTTATTTGATAAATAATTAAGTAAAAGCATAACTACTCAATAATGTACTTAAGTAGATGCATAGCTGTTTTCAGGTTGATAAAATGTTGAAAATCACTGTTATACAGTGAAATATGCTTCCGTTCGATCTCATACGGGTTAATTGTGTCTGATGTAGAGGTTGTAAAATTTGTTACTGTGTCTTAAATATGCAAAGAATTTTTATACGTACTTGTGTACCTTGTAATATCTTCTTTCATTCAAATATGTAGTTTATGAATGTTTTATTTGAATGCTTTGTGTTTTCTAGATAGGCTTTTGTTTGTTGAATTATGCTTTTGTTAATTTATATATATTCATGCTATGGTTAACAGTTTGTTAGTTACTATAGTCTGTATTATTTACACAGGAATAGTCAAAAATAAGACCTGGTAGATTTATATGCGTATTATACAGGGTGTCCCGTAAATATACCGATAAACTTTCAGGAGTTGTCAAGGATATTAAAACAATCGCTTTTTGTTAATAAACCTATGTCCGCAAACGAGCCGTTTTAGCAGTAGAGTAAAAGAAAGGACCCCACTAAAAAGCATTTGATTTTTTAAATAATTTAAGTGGAGGGGGGCTGATGGCACGGAACACTAATTGTGCAAGTATATAACTTTGTTTTTATGTTATTTTTATCTTTCTATTATTAAATATAGTCACGTGTAAAAACCATAAATTTAATTCAAAAATATATAATAATATAATATATTTAAAAAAAGTTAAATTTTGTATTTCTCCAGAAATTTGTGTAATATATAATTTTAGAAAATTTCTCGAGAAAGAACACTAAATATACATTTATGTATCTAATATAAAATTAAGTAAATAAATTATTAATTATTTACAAAAAATAAAATAAATCAATTTTTGATATGCCATTGAATTAATTCCCGATTGTATTACAAGTGCTAGAAATCAATACAAATCGAGGTACAGTGAAGAGGGTAGTAGTAGGTTTGGCCAGTGTAACCGTATTCGTATCATTTTTCCGTATTGTGCACAATTTCCACCTCTAACAGATTCCAAATCAGTGGTGGCTCGTCAGATGACAAAAATATTTAATTTGCAATTATTGTAATACCGTCGAAAAATGGTGTCCGAGATAATGACAGATTCTGTTTGTACTAACTTCAAAACGTAAAGAAAAGTTGTTTTGGTGTGCGTGCGTCTGTGTGTCTGGATGTAGAATTTTCTTTCGTTCACGATAGCTACTGTAAAAATGCACCGATTTGAATTATTTTGGAGGAAAAAGGATGTCTCGGTGAGTATTCTAGACCTATTGGATTAGGGGTTTTGGAAATATTAAAAAATTAGCGTCTAAAAAGTTAATGTTGTGAGTATTATCTCACTAATTTTGATAAGACTTGGTACATTTATTATTTGTACGTGCTTAAACAGAACTTGAAGGCGTGAAAACCAACCTCAAAATTTGAATTTTAAATACTAATTAATACGTTACTAATTATTTTCATTGCATTTATAAAATAGTGTTATTTAAAAATATTTTAATTTATGTCATTTATAACAATAAAATACTTCTTTTGTTTTTATATCTGACAGATGAATTCAGAATACAATTTTTTCGTATTATCAACACAAATATAAATTTTTTGGCTAAAATTCTAAAATAACAGTCAATAATGGGAAATAAGGTTTTAAACAAATATAGTTTATGTAGTATATAAACCAATTTGACTTTCTTATAAGCATTTAAAGTGAATAATTCATAATTTGATTTTAAACGTTCATTGTATCTAGATTTACATTATTTTTGACTCAGACTGTACATCCTTAAAGAACATGGAAGTCATGTATTGAGCTTACTCTTGAATCTTTTAATTTTCCGAGAAATACCTTAAATAAACACAAATCACAAACATCCTCTTGGAATTTCTACATAGCCGCCACTGGTGTGAACAGCTTCACCATTCAACGGCGCTATCATTTACACACACACACACACGCGCGGGCGTGGGGGGGGGGGGGGTAGATGGGGGTGCGAAGAGAGGTCGCGGTGACGCCACCCGAGCGTGTAATTGGATCGCACGTTCTCTCCCGGCGTCTGTCGTGCCCTTGCGAACCCTTCACCCCCATCCCCATCCCCACCCCCGCACCCCCGCGATACAACATTGTGCCATCAATGTACTGCTACGGCTGAATGTCAACGTATGGTTTATATTAAGAATTCACGGGTTTTGTTAGTTAGATAACAAGTTTTTGTCTTTTTGGCTGTTAATTGAAATACGTCCTATATTGTCATTTAACCCTTTGTCGTCTGGTGGTACTTATAAGTACCGGAAAATTTATGTCACTATATAAATTATAAAGAGACGTGAACATACCTAAAAACCTGTTGGTACTTTAAATTAATAACTATATATTGTAATAAAATTATTTGTTTTGCAGTTGGCAACACTAAGTTTATACAAACTTACATTCAAAGTAAAAAAAATTCAGTCAGTAACGTATTTTTATGTTGTAACGAAAAGAAAAATTGTATGAGAAAATACAATGACATTTCATTAAATAATATTGTTAATTAATATGTAATATCTGACAGTTGTATTTGTTTTTGTAATAAAAAACTATAATTCACTTATTACCCGATTTAAGTACCACATATTTTTTTAATTGAAAATATTGCTGAAATTTAATAAAAATTTATAGGCACTTAATTTTCATGAATTTTAAAAGAAATCCCCCCCAAAAATATAATTTTTTTATTTTTATTATGTTCAGGTAACAAAGGGTTAAAAAAGATTTTATGACGTTATAGTTTTAAAGTTTTATTGAGAAAAAGGGCGTTTGAATTTCGCATTCAATTTTTAAAATAGTTACATTTTGCTTCCTCGCAATATCGAATATGGAAGCTTTGTGATCATTTTAGAATGATACAAAAAATTGTTCTTCGTTTTAAGTTAAGACAAACACTTTGTCTCTCTGTCTGTCCCCTGAATCCTTCGCGTATAACTCATGAACCACTGAACCGATATTAATGAAACTAGGTTGAATGGTTGGATTTGGCTTGAGGATGGTTTCATTACATACATAAGTCGACACGTTTTTTTGTTAAATATTCTCTTACAAAGATTTATTTCTTAATAATAAATTGATATTAAATGTCATTTTGACGTTTGCATTTTAGATTTACATAGATTGCAATTTAAAAAAAAATTAATAACAAACGAAAAAATAATCAGATGCGTCTTAAGAAAATTTCAAACTAATATTTTTTAGTGAAATAGTATTTATTTAAATTGTTCAATAATTAACTACCTTTGGTAAATTTAGCACGAGGAAGCACTGTGCATTTATTTGGCATATGTTTTTTTGATATATTTGATAGTTTATCGCCTTTACCTTGGGTTGCATAAAACAAAATTAACCATGATTAGTTAATCAGTTGTTTTAAAACCTTAATTAATGTTAACTCTAAAATGAATATCAATTCACTACTAAATATGATAATTTTTTACCTAATAAAAATCATAACCGTGATTTTGATGTAATAATGGGTTTAAAACAACTGATTAACTAATCATGATTAATTTTGCTTTATGCAACTCAAGGTTAAGTTATATTTCTAGCCACATACTTTTGTCAGAGACTGTATTTCCAATACATAACATTCGCCACTCATTAAAATAACTACACACATTGTACATTGCCATCCATCTCGACTAATGTTTTGTTTGACACGTTGCGTTTAATAAACAAGTACCCACGGAAGCCGCTGCGTTTGAGCGGCCGCGACGCCGTGGGTGTTCCTTGATAGGGTCGCGTCAATCACTCTACGATTTGTACATGACACTAAGCGCTTCACTACGGATCACCCGGTGATCGACGTCAAAGTGACTACTGTGGCCAATCTTAAGGGTTACACAATTTTTTATATTTTCAATGTATAATTTATACTTAAAACTATACACTATACTCTGTTTCATTTAAGTTTGCAGTGATTTCCGGAGTTCTTGACAGTGAATCGTACTGTTGAAAATCCCGGCAACCACTGCAAACTTATATGAAATACCGAGACAAGACTTTTTTTTAATTTTTAAACGAGGTTGAGATGATAACACTTGATTTTAACGAAACGAGACCGAGGCGATATTAACTTTAGATACAGTGGAACCTGGTTAGTACGTTTTTGAAGGGATTGAGGGGAAAATACGTGTTATAGGGGAGAGGTGCTGCAGTTGAAACACGGCGTCAAATGAAACGTTTTAAAAATAATATCTACTAGTGGTCATAAATGAAAGCTTTATATCATCTGAGTTAGCTAATGTGTTACTGCTTTAGCGACCGAGTCGGCGCTACTATTCTGTCAAATGAGTTTTGAAAATTTAAGAATTAGGTGAGAATTAGTGTTTTTTCAGTTGAAGTTTTATTTTTAAATACGAATATATTTTTGGATTACTCAGTCAAAAATCATTTCTCGTTAATAATATTTGGTAAGTAGATTGATATAGAAGCTAGGCATGTATAGAGCTATGTGTTTTTAATCAATTTATAATTATTTAAATTTGGTGTACATTGTGTTACATTTTTCGAACTAGGCTTCAATTGAAACTATTTAGAATGCATCGGTTGAAATATGTTTCATCCGACACCTGCAGAGCCGTAACTAGAGGCTCGGGGGCCCCGTGGCAACAAGTGACCGAGGGGCCCCCAGTATATACAAAATACCTTTTTTTTCGTTGAATTTTATATGATGAGTGAGTAATATTATCTCAAAAGAATTACCCCACTTGTTTTTAAGATTTTAAGGGTAATTTAATTTTTTTGTATTGATTTTATGTCAAATAATAATTCTAATTTATCATTAATAAAAATAATTTCATTTAATTTGTCCCTTATTTTCCTTTTTTATTGAAAAAAAAATATATGTTTCAATTGACGCTTTCTCGGCGTCATTTGAAACACTCTCCTTGACTCTACTTTAGATCAATTTCTACATACACTGGTTAATATTTTGAGAAATTTTGTTTGGTGATTAGAAGTTTAATAGAAAGACTATATTGTGTCCAAATTTGAAATAATTACTAATTAAAATAACAAAGTTATCATCGAAAACCCAAAAACTGTTTCAATTGCAGCACCTCTCCCCTACTAACGAGAAAAACCTACTAACGAAATATTTTAACAAGGGAGGACCTAAAAAAATTAAAAAAACGCATTATTGTGAAAAATTGTTTTAAGAGTAAAAAAATTACAGAAAACAGATTTGTCGCTTCAAAACCGCCTTAAGAAAAAAGAACCAAATTTTGAGGGGGGTGGGGGGCAAAAAGTAGTCACTGCCCCTCCTTCTGAAATATATTGTTTGCTTTAATTGTATAACTTTGCAAAAAAAATCAGAAAATATTTTCAAGCTTTAAAATAATGATTGATTTTAAACCGAGAAAAAAAACATTGAAAATAAGATGTTAGAATCTTCAGAATAATATTTTTTTTAAATGAATTTATATTACAAATGTATTAGGTGTTCTAATGTCTAATCATTTTTAAGTAGCATTAAGAAATACATTTTGTACAGTCCTAAGCTCTTGTCAAAACTAAAAAATTCCGATAGATGCCACTTCGTGACCCATATCTAAACTGACTAATGATTGTATGATTTTTGCTGTTGCTCGTTTTAATACGATGATGCGTGGAATCTGTTTAGGTATGTCCATGCCGGGTCACATCAATCATTTTATATCTTATTGTAAAACGTTATTACTTAAATTATTTATCGTGTTGTTTTTTACCCTCTAAAAACCTAATTTTTACATATGTGATTGCCTATTCGAAATTGAAGGTTTGTAACCATAAATGTATTCGATTCAATAACAAAATATATACACTGAAAAAGAAATAAATATTAATTGATTCAAGTAAATAAAGTATTTGTGCTTTCTCCCCCTAAAAAAATGTTCAAATATCACCAAAAATTACAATTAAAATTGATAAATTAACAAATAAGTTTAATAGTTAATATCTTAGCTTGGTACGATTCTACAGACTCCAACTTCAAAAAATTTAAAGATTAAAAAAAAGTTTACTCAAAAATTACTGATATGAACAAAAAAAAAGTCACTTATGCCCCATTTTGCGCCCCCTCAACAGACCTGGCGCCTAACCTAACGTCACTACTATTATATTTTAAATATAAATGCATAAATTATTATCTTAAATTAATATAACATTGTTCTATATGGTATTTCTTTAAGAAAATACATTAAATTAAGTTTCAGTTATAGACATAGAAAATGGACAGTGCATTCTGTATTAACACAATGGTATAACATCTGTTCAAAAAGTGTGAGAGAGATGCAGATGCACTTACAAACAGCACATACAAGATTTACTTAACAAAATTTTAAATATTTTTTTGATATTAGGTTACATTACGAAGCTACGAAAAAGGAAGAACAAGATATAAAAATTGGGTCAAAAAATTCAAAACTTATATTATTCAGAAATCAATAATTTTTTTTGTTTTTAACCTCTTTATATATATCTATGAATATTTTTAATGTTCGGGGCCAAGAATGAAATAGTTACACTCCTGTTTAAAAAAAGGACAAGTATATTCCAAACCTGTTTCTATCTCTTTCTTTTGACACGACTCTGTTTTCGAGTCAGATGCGTGGTCCATTTTCTAGTAGTTTTTCCTAAATAGCTAATATCCAAATAAATACCGTTAAAATTTCAAACAAAACACTATTGACAAACAATAGGTATCACTAACAAGTAGTTGTATATATCTAATATTTCATCTGCATCAAGTACGTGTTGAACCGTGGCAAGCCTCCTTTAAATCTACAGTGTCTATTGTCCTGTACCACAAACAGATTTATTAACTCCTCATTGTCCGCAATTATGGATGACCACCACCAGCCCAGTTGACCGCACAATAAGATACTGGCTGCAGCTGACTCTGTGTTATTTATTGGTCAGTTTGATGACTCACTTAGATTATTGTGGAATATGGACTCATTCTTTCGTAGACAAAGGATAATACGGTAAGATTAATGGCTTTACTCAGGACTGTACTTAAAGTTTTTTTTTTTTTTATAAATTAATTGATTTTGAGTAATATTGTAGAATTGCTTCATCGCAATATCGAAGATACGAGAAGCTTTGTGATCGTTTCAGATTGAGACAAAAAAATGTGATTTCAAAATTTTAAATTGATCTTTCCGTTTCACGTCAAGACAAATACTTTTTGTTCTGTGTCTGTCTGTTCGTCTGTCCGTCTGTCCCCTGAATCCTTGTCACACGCATAACTCATGAACGACTGAATCGATATTAATTAAACTTGGTTGGATGGTTGGGTCTGACTTGAGGACGGGTTCGTTTCAAAATCGTGTGTAAGGGGGAGGGGTGACATCGCAAAATACCTACTCCCCCTCTTATCTGGACCTGAATATACTTATTTACAACTGGAAAAATGTTTCAAACATAAATTATAGTTTTTACTAAGATCACTGAAAATGGCTATGAAAAAAAATCTGAAAATTTAGTTTCCCCCTAATTCGAGCCTGTACATATATCCCACACACACACACACATAAATATGATCCTGTCGCGATGAAGGTAGTAGCTGCGTGCGTCACAAATAAAACAAGGAGGCGTTGGACACGCATCTGTCTGGTCCAGCGGCAGCGTGCAACTGTCACGGTCACCGGGGACCCGCGGCGTGTCGACACGGTTCACCACTCGTTATTGTTATATGTGTCTCTATTGTTTTTATGGGTATCTATATAATATTAATATTATGTGTTTATAAAAAAATAATAATAATGAATGAGGAGTACAGTAACGAATAAAGATATTTTTATTTTTATTCGTACAATTTATTGAAAATTATTAAATACTAGCGTATAAGAACCGGTGTTATCCGGGGATATAAATTAAATCTGTAATAAAGTCTATACATAAAAATATCCATTAATTATACACCTTAAAATTTCTCGTAAAACACTATCTATTAGTGAAAACCGGAAAAAATCGGTTAAGTAGTTACTGAGAAAATCGTTCACAGACAGACGGACGTGGCGGGATTATATTGTCACCCCTCCTCCTTACCTATGATAAAAACACTATTCGTGAAACTCGGAAAAAATCGGTTAAGTAGTTACTGAGAAAATCGTTTACAGATAGACAGACGCAGGGGGATTATATTGTCACCCCTCCCCCCCCTTACGCACGATAAAAACACTGAATCTAATAGTGAAAACCGTAAAAAAATCGGTTAAGTAGTTACTGAGAAAATCGTGCACAGACAGACGGACGCGGATGGGATTATATTGCAACCCCTCCCCCTTATCCACGATATTGATGATTTTGAAATGGGACCGTCTTCAAGCCAGACCCAACCATCCAACCAAGTTTCATTAATATCGGTCCAGTGGTTCATGAGTTATGCATGTGACAAGGATTCACTCGACAGACAGACACTGTCTTGACTTGAAACGGAAAGATTAATTTACAATTTTGAAATCGGAGAAAATTTTTTTATCTCATTTTAAAACGATCACAAAGCTTCTCGTATCTTCGATATTACGATGAAGCAATATTGGATATTTCGGATATCCAAAAACACCCATTGTCATTTAGGACGAAATATACAACTAAGGACACTTAAAATGTTCATATCATACAATACAAACATTTACTGTCCCCATCAGATCATAATATAGCTGTCATTACGTCAGCCAAACGGTGACAAAACTTAAATCACGAGATAATGATCCCTGCACATACAAGTACACCTTTAGTTTAACAACAACCGGTATTTAAATGTCACAAAACAATACAAACCACAGTAGAAATATTGTGAAAAATTGTCTCCACACCAGGGAGGCCTTCCGACCTTTGCAATGAATCTCGTTTAAAATATATAAGTTTGACTATTATTATAGCCATGGGCGCCGGCAGAATTTCTTCCAGGGAGGTGCATCTAGATATATATAATTAAATTACATATAAAATAAAAAATAAAAAATAATAAAAAAAAAAAAAATTGTAATAATAAACTTGTATTGCATTTAGCATGACTAAAAAAAAAAAAGGTCCTCACTTTTATATAAAATTGTATTTCTTACTTTTAGTTTTTTTTTTAGTTTTTTCTATTTTGCCAGGGGGGTGCAAGTGCACCTCCTTGCACCCCCCTCCCGGCGCCCATGATTATAGCTATTGTATACATTTGGCGTGCGAGTGTTTGGGTAATACGACATGGTGGTCATTTTTCTGATCGTTTACACGCAAATAATTTCTTGTTGGGTTGTTATTTATTATATGTAAGATATAAGGTACTGGCACCAGTTATGGCCTTTACTGTTTTTGTGATTGACGGGCTTTTTTACTAATAAAACAAGTAACTCTTTATTTAATCAATTTAATTACTAAATAGTTTGTTTTTTTAATTATAGCCTTTTATTTTGTTTATGTTTTTTCTACAGTAATGGATAAAGTAAAACCAGTAATGAACACGCAGTGATGAACACTTGCTAATGATAAGTACTACGACACAAAAGATATAAAAGAAAGAATCGTCAAAATTTGAAACAATGTGAAGCAGTTGCTATGATAATATAATAATTAATAAATAAATTATACTAATAATTAGTTTAAATGTCCATCATTTTGACACCTATTGGCCTCATGTGATCAAATCACGCTGTAAGACAGTTAAATGTATATAGATTAATATTCAGAAATGGTAGTAATCAAATATCAACACATATTTCTATTTCATTATTTTATAAATTATATATTACATTATTTTATATATTTTATATTCTTCACCACGTCAGTCAAGTACTTTGCTATTAAATATTTAAATTGTTAGTAGCTTTTGCTTCTGAACTGTTTAATAAAAATAAAGAACGGAATATTTTGAAGGTACTAAATTTCATATTTATCGCTTGAATGTATAATTATAGAGATACTATTTCCCCTAAAAAAAGAACAAAAGTATGTTCTTTCGTTCAATATCAGAACCATGATCTGTTAAAGTATTTCTGTTCTGTGTTATTATTTGTTTGTAGTACCCATATAATTACTGACGAAAATAAAATAAATTCTGTAAAACAATTGCCACTGTGGTAAACCAGTGGTTCTCAAATTTACAATATAAAAAGTATACACTAATTAAATCAATTAAAGTATCAAATATGTTTTTTTTACTTAGCATTTTTACAAAGTTGTTTGAAAATTGATATATCATTCATTTTCAATAGTTATGGGGTTATGACTAATGGTCAGGTACAGCTCGATATGAGAAATTATTGTTTGTTTTTTCAAAAAAATTATTTACTGGTGTAATTTTAATTGTTTACAAAAAATATTAATAATTAAAATTTGAAAGCCTTTACATTTTTATTGAAAAAATAGTCACATAGATATAAGGGGCCCCAGAGCCTTTAGTTACGGTCTGGGTTAAGTTAAAAATTATAGGAACAATCTGTTTACGTTATTTAAAAGCGAAGATTTTCAGTTTCAATATGTTTTCTTCGTAATTTTATTTATTATATTTCTATGCAGTCAGTTGACACAAAAACAGTTGAGCTACTTTAGAAGTGGCAGTGCTGTTCTATTTCTGCAACATAAGAACGCAATAGAAAACAGTTTTGGATTCGTTGTGTTGAGGTTTTCTATTAACTGTCGGCCGCTCTTTGTAAATGTAAATGAAGAGAGCAATTTTACGGTCTTTTGGATAAGTATATGCGTTTATAACAAAGTAATTGCGCATAAGAACATGTAAACATGGAAATAATTGATACTGTTTCATCTGTTCCATCTGAAATTAATTCTGTCTCACCAGTGCCGGCTCGTCAGCCCAATCATTGGCGTGCATAGAACATTGCAATTATAAAACGATAATGAAATTAAATCAAAATATGCAGGTATGTAGGCAGCGCCGGTTTTAAGGAGGGGGGGGGGGAGATCAATTAAAAATTTTGAAATCGGAGAACAATTTTTTTTTCTCATTTTAAAACGCTCACAAAGTTCCATGCATACACAAATTTTAAATTAATTTTTAGTGTCTCCAACTTAATGACTTCAGTCTGTCGTTTATGTTTCAAAAATGGGCTCATTACTCTAAATCATAGGTTCCCAAACTTATTTGACCCACTACCCCCTTTTCAGCTATAAAAAATCACAAGGCTCCACTGATAATTTACATTTTTATAAAAAAAATTTCATACATATATCTATGTAGTATCCTTTGGTCAAATTTAACAATGTGTAGTTGGTGCATTTTGAAATACCGCCACAAAATTTAATAAAATAGTCATTATTGTTTTGTATTCAAATTTATATCTGCCAAAAAAATTTATTATAATTTTATCTAGGATGCTTACTTTAATGTATTTTATTGTTGAAAACAAAATACTGTTGATTAATTTAAAAATTATCAGTTAGTTTCGAGGTGGCATTTCAAAATGCACCAATTACACATCATTAAATTTGTCCAAAGGTTACTACAACATTTCTAATTGTCTCCATGTTAAATTTCCTATATCTTAATCAACTTGGAATACACTGTATAATAATCCAGGGCTTCCCAACTCTCTTCGATCCACCCAATATCGCCAAGGTAGCTGAGGACTGCAGTTTGGGAACCAAACGTTATTTAAATACATATTTCTATAAGATATTTAAAAAAAATGTGTGTATGCATTTCTATATATGTAGATAATACCCGCCACTGGAGTCTGTCCACAAAATGTCGGAAACAATGGCTCAGGCCGGGTAACGAATGTGAAAGAGAGAGGGTACATCAGATATAAAATATGGGGTCGAAGATTTAATCTGTTTAATTCAACGATTTACATTTTAAAAGCAGTGGTCAGTTATATCAAGTTCTCGGTCTGTGAACGTTAATTTTGCAGAAATGTCGATTTATGGAACGGATCTGTTGAATTAATTTTCAATAAAACATAACAGCCCATGCAAATTTTACTTGGTTCTATCCAAATTCACTCTTGGGGTGTTTTAATTTTTAATTTGGTACTTTGATTTAGTAGGTTTGGGATTTCAGAGTTGGATTAAGGATACCTTGGCAAAGATCCCAGTAATGGTAAATTTTTAATTAAATATACTGATTTCTGAATATTAATCTATATACATTTAACTGTCTTACAGCGAGATTTGATGACAATCGGCCAATAGGTGTCAAAATGGTGAACATTTAAACTAATTATTAGTATAATTTATTTATTAATTATTATATTATCATAGCAACTGCTTTACATTGTTCCAAATTTGACAATTCTTTTGTGTCTTAGTATTTACATTAGCAAGTGTCCATCACTGGTTTTATTTTATCCATTACTGGAGAAAAAACATAAACAAAATAAAAAGCTTTTATTAAAAAAAAACTATATTTGTTGACTTTGGTAATTAAATTGATTAAATAAAGAGTTACTTGTTTTATTAGTAACATGAGTTGATGAGAATTACAAAAAAGAAGTCCACAGTAAACCTTGTTCTTATAGCGGCCATAACTGGTGCCAGTACGTTATTTGTCAGCGAGTTTTATTTCGTTTATTTTGCAAAAATTTGTTTTTAAATTTGAGTTCGGGTCTCGCTGGTTAACAATTTTATAACACTTTTAAAATACCAATATTTTATGTTATCATGTAAAATAATAAAACTGAATTTAGAAGAATTTATATAGCACCCTAAAATACTTGTAATGTGCTACAATAAAATTCAAAATAAATTCAGAAACAATTTCCATACCGAGTAGATAACAGGCATAAACAATTTATTCCGCAGGGTTTTATCTAAAAGTAACAAACAAACAACGAAAATATTTGCATTTAAAAATAACTGTATGTTTTATATTAGAAATTAAATCATATACGCCTTATCCATAATTTGGCATCTTTGTTAAAATATATGTATAGACAAAAAGTGCCATGACAGTTTCCGCTTGCATGTATTAGACAAACTGCCTAAACAACCAAAAGGAATTTCCTTACGATAGTTAATTACATTTAAATAATTAATAATGTCCGGTATCATAAAGAAGCTAGCAAAATTTTCTAGCTAGCAAGCACTCTCAAATGGGGTACCAAACTTATATGACAATTTTCTTGAGTTTTTGACAAATAGTTTTATGCATAAGAAGTAAAAAGTATATTTACTTAAGTTACTTGAGTAAAAACGGTAAAAACCAACTTACTGTGTATGCAAATATCTGATAAAACTCAAAGAGAACTGTCATATAAGTTTGATACCTCTTTTCAGAGTGCTTGAACAAAGAGTAAGGCTTTACATGAGACAGGGCGAAAATTAGATAATAAATTTAACAGGGGGCCAGTTACAAACGAAATTATACACCAGATTTAAAAAAAATATTAAAATATATAAAAAAATAATGTCGAATAAATATATTTTTAATAAAATTGTATAAAACTTAAATGGTAATAATAAGAATCCTTTATCAGTGTTTATTTAAATTGTTCGATAATTAATTAAGCACTGTGCATTTACTTGGCAGATGTTTTTTGTATTGATAACAATTGTTACATCTATTCTGGAACACACTGTATATTTGAACGCAAAAACGTTATAATAATTGAAGTCGTCATGTGGTCAAAATGTCCTACCAAATATTCTACAGTCCGGTTGGCAACTGCGGGGTTGGGTGGATTCTGTTTCTCCCAGTATCGCGCTGTCCATGCAAATTGTCGTCACACGCACAGACACACAGACACACACACACACACACACACACACACATCCAGAAAATCTCGAAAGGGATTGTTTTTCCGATGTCAACCGAATTATCACAAAACGTAAAACTGACCACTTATGTATATTTTATTTGTAAATGTAATTTTATTTAGTATCCTTTATGTAAACTATCATATTATAGTCAGATAGAATAGATACGTATATACATTGGGTTTTATTTATATTCTTTGACTTATTAGATAAACTTATACCTTTTTTGTAAAAATACATTAATTAGAAATTTAAAAAGTTAATAAAACTAAAAATTTATCTACAGAAATACGTTTAAAAGATAAATCTGATCTATAATATATAGTTTAAAACAATGTCCCTCACCACGTCTGTGCACAATTTTCTCAGTAACTACTGAACGGATTTTATTCCGATTTTCACTAATAGATATAGTATTGCATAAGAAATATTTAGGTGTTAATTAATTAGTGGATATTTTATGTAAAGGACCTCACAGAATCCGTATGGGAAACTGCTCTCAGTCAAACTCTTTTGAAACAATAGATTCTGATAGTCTTCGATGAGTAGATCAAAAATCTCAAAGGGCACTAAGTTTTAAAAACTCAAACTTTGAAGATATAGCCCTCTGAAGTTGGGAATCATGCTTGTCTTGTAGAACCTTTATTGTGGAACAATTGCTTGTCACCATAAAAAAAGTCAATTTTTCAATTCAATTAGGTATATGTCCGGTATCATAAAGGACCTAACAAATTTGTTAGCTAACAAGCACTTTCAACTGAGATATCAAACATATATGACAGTTCTTTTGGAGTTTGTTGATGACTTTGACAAGTTTCGCGCACGCGTTGTAGTAAGTAAATACCAACGGTATTAAAACAGTGGTGATGTTATGAAAATTATTTTGTACGGTCAAAGATGCCAACTGTGTTACAATTAGTTGAAGTGTCACTGCTCTAAATTCCATAACTAATCCATAGATACTAGTACAGAATTAATACCCCATTTGAATGTAATTGTTTTGTTAGGTCCTTTATAATACCGGATAATATTCTTATAAATTTTTATGACATTGAGATAAATTTAAAAGGGCAATATCTCACGAACAGTTTAATATTTGATAAGAAAATATATAGAGATACAGAAGTTTAATATAAATAATAATTTTCACCGCTAACGTCGAAAAGAACATTTCATTTATTTAAATCAAAATCAAGATGCTTTTAACTGTTACATATTTATAAACAAGGAGGATATCCGTTTGTAATAAATTTCAGTTATTTTTTGTCCATATTATTTAAATAAACATCTCTTTGTAATATGGTTCTTACCGCTAATAGCTAGAGCGTACGGTAATTTTTATAATTTTGATAAATAACTATACCCAATTAGAGTGGTTTGATTCGCAAGTTAACACAAAAATTAGTTTGTGTAATTATACGGCTCCATGTTGGAGCTTGATGTTGATGAATGGCTGTCAGGGTACATGACCGTCAGGTATTGTGAAGATTAAGCTGCGTTTGTACTATGCCAACGTTCTCGATCGAGTTCATAAATTGGATAATGTACTGAATTAGAAATATTTGTTGATATTTGATTACTACCATTTCTGAATATTAAACTATATACATTTAACTGTCTTACAGCGTGATTTGATGATATGAGGCCAATAGGTGTCAAAATGGTGGACATTTAAATTAAATATTAGTATAATTTATTTATTAATTATTATATTATCAAAGCAATTGCTTTACATTGTTTCCAATTTGACGATTCTTTCTTTTATATCTTTTGTGTCGTAAATTTTGTATAATCATTAGCAAGTGTCCATCACTGCATGCTCATTACTGGTTTTACTTTATCCATTATTGGAGAGAAATACATAAACAAAATAAAAGGCTAAAAATTAAAAAGCAAACTATATTTGATTAAATAAAGAGTTACTTGTTTTATTAGTAACATGAGTTCATGAGAATTACAAAAAAGAAGCCCGTCAATCATAAAAATAGTAAACCTTGCTCTTATAGCGGCCATGACTGGTGCTAGTACCTTATTCGTGAAATATTTTATAATTTACACAAATGGAGTCTACCGGGTGCTTTATTTTAATTTCCCCAAGCCAATATCTTGAAAAATATTTAAGTTCTAAAACGTTAGATGAAAACTGCTTTGCAACGAGTTAGTAATAACTGCTAAGTCAATGGTGGTTTTTTTTAGCTCGATATGTCAAAATTTCGAAAAAAAACCTAGCATTCATTGCATTCTTGTGAGGTCATTTTGTGAATGAGTATGGTGCCAATGCAGCTTTAGGGGCCACCCACAAATGTTTACTACTTTATTGGTTTTTCTTCAGGAGTTTCTTATTATCATTATTATTACACATGCGAGTAGAAATTAAACGGGCTTTATTATGGACATAAATCTTCCCATTACGTTTTCTATCGCCTCTTCACGTGCAGGTGTTTTCAAACTAATAAAATTTTGAAACATTTTGGTTATATATTTATTTTAATGTTTAACTATTTAAAATTATTTCTTCTTTATATTCAGCAAAAATTTTATAGTTCTTTTATGAAATATTTTTGTTTTGGAAATTTTTAATTTATAAAATCAAATTATACACTTTCTACTATATTTTTCTTTATTCTGTGGTTTTTATATAAATGACAGTTGTATGCTGTGCCATCATGGAAACAAAACACGATCTGATAATGATTTATTTATTGGTAAAATCCACATTGAAATCGGTTCAGTAATTCCTGAGTCTATAAGTCTCACAAAAACAAACATTTATTTAGATATAATAATTTTTTATGTTTTATAAAACGGTACGGAACCATCGGGGTGCAAGTCTACTCGCTTTTGACAATACATATATTCGATTAATTATTATTTTTCGGATTTTCTCTTCAGTGACAGACAGTTCAATAATAATGTGTTCATGAGAGAATCCTAGACAGCCATGCAAAGTAATAAAACAAGAACACACATGTATGTGTTATCTACGGCTTCACTAACGTTTTGCTCATTTCTTACATTTATAAGAAAGTGCTGCTATATGTCCTGAAGCTCACTTTTATAGTGCATGTTCTTTATTATAATATCATCGTCTGCCTTTCTTACCAGTGCCGTGCCGTTTTAGAAAATCGAATTAATTTACTACACTGATAGAAAGGTTGATTTGGGCCAAGAAATCCTTGTTTTCTATATAACGAAAAAAATATTTTCTTAATTTAAGAATATACTCTTAATCCAGAAAATTGTTGTTTCCATTTAAAGAAATATTGTTGAACGAAAATAATAATATACTTGGATTAAAAATAAATTCTTATATTAAGAAAATATTGTTTTCGTTATGTATAAAACAAGATTTTCTTGACCCAAGTCTCTATTCTACCTGTGTAGTGCAATCAGAAACTCAACCCGAGCTGTACAAATATTATATATAGGACACAACTGGGTTCGCAGTATGGAACGTCTACTGTATTCAATCTGAACAATAATAGAGCAAATCATTTGCAGCATGGACCGCGCATTTTGTATTAACATAATGATGTAACATTTCTCCAAAGTCGCTTTTTCTAATAAGAATAAAATAGACACTACTGCGTTTAAATAAGGATAAGTATATCCCAAACCTATTTCTATCTGTTTCTTTTGACAAGACTCAGATGCGCGGTCCATGCTCTATATCTATGATTTGCAGTTTTTTACTTGAAATATAAATACAAATTTAATTCAGATTTGAAAAATCTGTAACATAATAGAAATTAACTGTTTTTTGAAAATAAAATTCCCTGACTTTTCCCTGACCACAGATTTTTTCTTCACTTTTCACATTCACTTCCCAGTATTTATAATAAATTCCCTGACATTCCAAAAAAATTTAATAAATTCCCTGACTTTTCAGAATTTTAAAGAAAATGTTGATAAGTAATGGGTAAAAATAAATGACTATATCAAAAGTTAAATAAGTTTTTACAATAATCTATTCACTGTATTGTATCAACAACGTTTCGGATATCTATTAATTGCAATGAATATACTCTCTTTGAAATCGTAAATACGCCACTGTAAGATGGCGTGTATTTATATTTTCTTCTAATTATTAAATATAATTAATTATGTTTAGCCACATTAATTATAAATGCATTAAGTTTTCATGTATACGTCAATAATTGTAGTAATTTTTACATTCATAAATTTAGTCTAATTAATAATTATTATTATCATTTTATTGCTATTTAATTAGATGATGAATATTAATAAATATAATTAAATTAATTTGGAAAATGATAATTAAATTATTTAAAAAACAAATTATAAATAGTCGTAATATGTTTTTGTATGAATTTTTATAAATTGATATTTATATAAAATGGTTTGATATATTTTAATTGAGATTTTCGGATAAGTATGTATATACCTTTGATGAATTTAGCACGAGGAAGCACTCAGCATTTACTTGGCAAATTCACATACAGAAACATTTAAAAATAAAGAAATGTAATTAGATAAATAATTGATAAAATTTAAATAAGACAGTAAAAAATATTCAAAGATTGTTTCTTTTATATCGGTAGTCAAAATAATAGTTTACCAAAAAATATCCTACGTCTATGGTATTACAACAGACACATTTTCGACGAAAAGAACAGCCATAAACGTACAAACCCCTCTCTCCTGCCGCCCCTTGGCAGCAGGTCACCCCCGACACAGCATTATTTTACACCTTCTTTGCATCTTGAGGCATAAATTATGAATATACTGCGGTGGTTTTATATATATGAATGCAGACAGGACTGGGTTAGGGTTCAGGGGGTAACTGGTCATTATTAAACGATATATAAGGTACTGGCACCAGTCTTGGATATGACCCCAGTAATGGCTGTTTTTTAATTAAATGTACTGAATTAGAAATATTTGTTGATATTTGATTACTACCATTTCTGAATATTAATCTATATACATTTAACAGTCTTACAGCGTGATTTGATCACAATCGGCCAATAGGTGTCAAAATGGTGGACATTTAAACTAATTATTAGTATAATTTATTTATTAATTATTATATTATCATAGCAAATGCTTTACATTGTTTCAAATTTGGCGATTCTCTCTTTTATATCTTTTGTGTCGTAGTACTTATCATTAGCAAGTGTCCATCACTGTGTGCCCATTACTGGTTTTACTTTATCCATTACTGGAGAAAAAACATAAACAAAATAAAAGGCTATAATTTAAAAAAACAAACTATATTTGCGGACTTTGGTAATTAAATTGATTAAATAAAGAGTTACTTGTTTTATTAGTAACATGTAAACCTTGCTCTTATAGCGGCCATAACTGGTGCCAGTACCTTATATATATAATTAAAATATTTTCAGTGATTTTTTGACAATTTTTTTGTGAAGTTAGCTATAATTTAACAATAATGAAAAAAAAATTTTGCTGAAAAAATTTTGGTTTTACTCAACAATATTTTGTATTGCTATTTGTTTATATATAAAAATAAAGACTTTATACACCTCTGTATACAATATAAAAACGTCTAGTGTGTAAGTAATATGCGCGATCTCTTTTTAACCTCTTATTCTTCTTCTTTTACGTTGAATAATATTCAAATTGCTTTAGCGGGAAACACCCACTAGTATGTATTGGATAATACCGTGTGGTAGCGCACATTTTGTAGCTATTTATGTTTTACCTTATTTAATAAACCATTCATAAACGACTACAGTATTGGACATGACAGATTAATTTCCATCTGATATAGGGTCAATCCATATCAAGTGGTACAAAATTAAATTAAATGGCTGCTTGACCATTCTAAAAAAAAATGATTTTTGTATGTAACCATTATTAGAACACCCAAAGCATGCTTTGAAGTGTGATATTACTCTCGTCCCATTATTTTTTTCGTATGAAATTTGATAAAATGAACATTATATATTAAATTTCATCAGTAACCCCCTTACATGTTTACATTTTCTAAATGAGAACATTACAGTCTCCATATTCACTTAATTTAATATCGATTGGTTATAATTTTCTGTCATAAAAATATAAACACGCTCAATTATGCAACTATAATACCTCTACGTCTTATTTTCTTGAATTTTAGTTGATATTTGTACGATGAGATGAAGTTCACTGCAGGAAATTTCACTGAAAAAATTTGAATTTTTGATTTCGTTAAAAGTATGTTAATTGTATAGAAAATGACGTGAAAAGTTGAACTGTTCAAACCGCAGATCTGTATCTCAAACCGTTCTCGAGATATAGCCTCTCAAAGTTTTAGTTTTTTCAAATTTTTGGAGAAAAAAGGCCATAACTTTTGAACGCGTGGTCGGAATTAATTTTAGTTGACGGATTTCGAATCAGCGTGTCAAAATCTATATAATGACATGTATAATACCTTATAACTCGAAAAAAAAAATTTCGCGAAAAATCGAAAAAATTCAAAGGGGTATACCTTAAAAAAATGTCGATTTTTGACGAATTTTTTTTTGTCGGATCTTAAAGTATTATACATGTCATTATATAGATTTTGACACGCTGATTTCAAATCCGTCAACTAAAATCAATTCCGACCACACGTTCAAAAGTTATGGCCTTTTTTCTCCAAAAATTTGAAAAAACTAAAACTTTGAGAGGCTATATCTCGAGAACGGTTTGAGATACAGACCTGCGGTTTGAACAGTTCAACTTTTCACGTCATTTTCTATACAATAAACATACTTTTAACGAAATCGAAAATTCAAAATTTTTTAGTGAAATTTCCTTCAACTCGTCATACAAATTTCGACTAAAATAGAAGAAAATAAGATGTAGAATCATTTATTTAATATATAAATGTATAATAATTTATTTCAAAAAGGAAAAGCTTGAACTAAAGTTGTTTTTTCAATAGGAGGGGGAGGATTGACAAAATATATTCAATTTTGAGCATGCATTTAATTATATAAATAAGTACCTTTAATAAGTTTTTCATAAGAAGATTTCTTATGCATCTAAGTTCGATTTTCAGACGTATAGCCGATGGCAGTTGCGATGAGGCGGTGGTCCATTAAAGCTTGGGTTTGTCTCTTTATCTATATCGTCAGAGAATCACTCTATCTACAGCTGATCTTTAATTCTTGATCCATTTAAATTAATTGATAATATTTTTTTATAAATCTGTATATAAAAATGTATGTTCGTTTGTATGAGACTGATAGACTCGGGAATTACTGAACCGATTTCAATGCGGTTTTCACCAATAGTTAGATAATTTTTTCTGGGCAGTATCGTGGCTATTAATATTTTATGAAAACCTAACATTTAATTAAGATTTATCGTGTTTTGTTTCCATAATGTGACAGTATACAGCTGTCATTTATATTATAAATGGTACCTGACATTTTTTACAATTTCCTATCATAATGCAAATATACAAAGAAAATTGGCATCCTATTCAATTTAAACTAGTCAGTAATAACTGCACAATCATTTGATACTGAAAATATTAAGTATTTATATAACAGATTGAATATATATGGGTTCAAAGTCTAACTATGAAAAAACTGGTCTGCATTTACCCCACTGCACCTTATCGCACAGCCTGTATATAGACTGTGCCATTCTCCACAGTCTCAGAAACTCCCTCATGAGGTGGCGACAAAGTTCGTCTTGCAGATAAAGTTTCTCAGTAATTACTCAACGGATTTTATTCCGGTTTTTATTAATAAAAAAAAATTAAAAACAAGTAAATGTAAATAAAATTAAAATCAAAGTAAATTTTTGTCAACTGTATCGCAATGAATATTTCGCACAGTCTGTTTATAGACTGTACCATTCTCCACAGTCTCAGAAACTCCCCCATGAGGTGGCGACAAAGTTCGTCTTGCAGATAAAGCTCGCCCACTTCGCGAAATCCACCCAAACATCAACATTGTCGCCGCTAATGGCATGCCGCAGATAGCGAGTAAGGTCTGTGTTATGAATATACATAGAACTTAGCCGCCGGTTGATAATTTTATGAAGGATAGTTTAAAGTTAAGTTTAGCTACTGTTTTAGATGAGTCGGGGTGTTTATTTTCTAAAAATAGGTAGTGGAAAGCGTAATAGGTGTAATGGGTTAACTTCAGAGGGCACTAATTGTCTTACAATTAGATCGACTTTTATTACCTGTATTTTACTTATTACGGCTTTACACAGGTAGAAAAGTGACTTGGGCCAAGAAAATCTTGTCTTATATATAACGAAAACAATATTTTCTTAATATAAGAATTTATTCTTAATCCAAGTATGTATATTATTGTTTTCGTTCAACAATATTTCTTTAAATGGAAACAACAATTTTCTGGATTAAGAGTATATTCTTAAATTAAGAAAATATTTTTTTCGTTATATAGAAAACAAGGATTTCTTGGCCCAAGTTAACCTTTCTACCAGTGTAGTTAAACGTATGAACTATTTTTTTTTACTTAAAGGTGTATATTTTTAGTTTAAGTGACTAAAAGAGAGTTTCTCCCTTTTTCCAGTAGTATTTTTTTTTAGTTTTAATAAACAACCAATGTAGGTCGTTCCATTTTCAATTGCCCTAGGCTAATTTTTCAAAAACAAAGCAAGATAAATAAAATATTTCCGACAATAGCTAAGGGGCTATTCTACTTCTTCGGGTCAGTAAAATTCACTTTTTTTCTCGAAAACTACTACATTTAACCAAAAAAATTTTTTCTTCCCTGAAAAAGGTACGTATAGAAAATAGAAAGAAATTTTTTTTATAACGTGAGTATTTTTATAAACTTACCTATTTATTTAACAATATGTCAGTATGTTGTATGAAAGTTTAGCTCGCTGGCGCAGGTGATTTGTGCTTTCCAGGTGGTCTGAAATAAAAAAATTAAAAAATATTATTAATCTTACATAATCTGCTTTTACAACAAAAATTTCCAAATAAAAACACTGCAATTGAAATCTCTCTACGTTTGACAGAAACCCAAAACTATTAATTTTTGCCGCTTGGTGGCGCTAAGAGTATTACTGTGCCGTTGAATGATGCAAGGGGAAATAAACAAACAGTGAGAAGAGAAATCATGTGTGTATGTTAACTTTATTTTATCTGCCTTAACGGCAACATACGCACATGATTTTGTTTGTTTTCATCTATGGATTAGTACCTTTTTCATTCACCTCATTTTAAAATAAATACTAAAAAACGCATGTTCACGTATACATATTCCAAAATAATTATTTTATATCTAGTTGAAGCAATGAAGATAAGCCAAAAAAATAAAACAAACCGTGTTAAACAGTATTATTATTAAGTTCTCTAAAAGCATCTCCAAGTTGCGAATCCTTGTTGAAGCGGCATCAAGACAATGGTCCATCGACCATTACACAAATTCTCAGAGTTTGGCGTCGTCATAAACTCAGATGTGCTCTGCGAACCGCGCTTGGCGGGGTCGCGGAGAGCGACGTACTTCATTTTAAAGCCACTGCAGTTAATTCCCCCAGAGCTTAACAGTCGCGCAATATTGTGTGTATAAATGCTCGACTATCTGTTTTCCTTACAAGTCCTTTAGATCAGAGGTTGCCAATATTCTATACTTATACAGTGTATTCCAAGTTGATTAAACAATTAGAAGTGTTGTAGTAACCTTTGGTCAAATTTAACGATGTGTGATTGGTGCATTTTGAAATGCCGCCTCGAAACTAACTGATAAATTTTAAATTAATCAACAGTATTTTGTTTTTAACTTTAATATTGAAGTAAGCATCCTAGATAAAATTATAATAATATTTTTTGGCAGATATACATTTGAAAACAAAATACTAACTATTTTATTGAATTTTGTGACGGCATTTCAAAATGGTTACTACAACTCTTCTAATTGCCCCCATGTTAAATTTCCTATGTCTTAAGGATGTATGGCACGTACAGTCTGAGTCAAAAATAATGTAAATCTAGAAGCAATGAACGATCAAAATCAAATTATGCTTATAAGAATGTCAAATTAGTTTATAAACTACATAAACTACTTTTAAAAATACTTTTGTTTAAAACCTTATTTCCCATAATAGAATTTTAGCCAAAAAATTAATATTTGTGTTGATGAAATATTATAATATTAAATTAATAATGATAATCATTTAAATATTTAGACGTAAACTTAATTCGACTATTCATCAGTGTTCAGAAACAAAATACCAGAATCTATAATTATAAATATGTATACCTGTAAACTCCAAAAATATACAATAAACTAAAATTCAAATAGACCGCGTAAGAAGAGTTTAAGGAGAAGAGAAAGAAGAAGTAAGAAGAACGCAAGACGAAAAGACGTAAGGACGCTAGCATGTTTAAGACGTTGAATTATGAGTAAATGTAAGAAGTGAGTTTAATAAAGTGATAATAAAGTAAGCAGAGTCTATTTTTATTTTACATACCTATATACGTCAATTGTTACTGGAAATATAAAGCGGTACAATGTTTTAGCAACACTGCTCTACAATGAATGGTGCCTGATCTTTGGCTTAAATTGCACTTGTTTAATGTACCACCGCTCGTTTTATCAACGGAAATTATTATCTACGCTGAACGTTTTAGCGAGGATATTAAATTATTTCTTAACGTCTCAGTGTCACTGATATACACACTACATTCAACGCCCGTCGCTATGGTTCGCTCGTTCACGAGTCAAACTGACTATCTCCGCAGAAGAAATAAGAATAAGATAGGGTCAATTGGGGTAAAATTTAACGAAGTGTGATTGGTGCATTTTGAAATGCCGCCTCGAAACTAACTGATAAATTTTAAATTAATCAACAGTATTTTGTTTTTAACTTTAATATTGAAGTAAGCATCCTAGATAAAATTATAATAATATTTTTTGACAGATATAAATTTGAAAATAAAATACTGATTACTATTTTATTAAATTTTGTGGCGGCATTTCAAAATGCACCAATCACACATCGTTAAATTTGACCAAAGGTTACTAGAACATTTCTAATTGCCCCCATGTTAAATTTCCTATGTCTTAATCAACTTGGAATACACTGTATGAATATGTTAGAAACATAATTCCATAAAAAAGAAAATTCAAAGTTATTTAAAATCTATCGCGCGCAGTCTGTATATAATATTTTGAGGCCCGGAAGAATCCTCATATATTTTATTATATAACATGTATGTTTAGTGATATTTACCCATCCTTACGTTATATGTTATAACAGCCCAGAAACAATTCAATGCGTGCAGGTATTCCTTAAATAGATAAAACCCATCAAAACCCGTGTGTCTATTAAATAGGGCATATGGTACTGCATTATAAACAATGCCGGTGCGAGTATGTACATCATGGGGGTAAACATACCGAATTATAACTTTAAAATGTTTTACTAGGTATATAATTATTATATTTTATATTTTCATTTCTCGAAATAATCAATGGTATAAGCTTATACAGTGTATTCCAAGTTGATTAAGACATAGGAAATTTAACATGGGGGCAATTAGAAGTGTTGTAGAAACCTTTGGTCAAATTTAATGATGTGTGATTGGTGCATTTTGAAATGCAGCCTCGAAACTAACTGATAAATTTTAAATTAATCAACAGTATTTTGTTTTCAACAATAAAATACATTAAAGTAAGCATCCTAGATAGTTATAATAATATTTTTTGGTAGTTATAAATTTGAAAACAAAACACTAATGACAATTTTATTAAATTTTGTGGCGGCATTTCAAAATGCACCAATCACACTAAATTTGACTAAAGATTACTATAACACTTCTAATTGCCCCTTTGAAATAATACCCCAAACAATACCCGCCACTGGTGTGGTGTCTGTTTACAGCAGCACTCGTTGCTGTATTCACAACTAATATCTCTCGCCGACACCAATTGACGACCATTTCTATTCCGTGCGCCGCGCGCTCGAGATAATCCCCTATCTCCCAAATTATCCCTGCTGTATGTAAGGTGTGCCATATGGCATAGCACACGTCTGCAGCTATTACACATGCATGTGTGTGTGTGTATGTTCGTAGTTAAAATAATCGTGCTTGTTGTACAAAGTTAAGAGAAATACACACTTGTATTTTGTAGATATTCAAATCATTTAGACTTTAAACTTTAGACAATACTTTTTGTCGATTTTATAATTCTGGTATTTAATTAGCTTCCTCGCAATATATATCGAAGATACGAGAAACATTGTGATTTATTATTTATTATATTATATTATTTTCTTGTATTTTAGTCGATATTTGTATGACGAATTGAAGTTCACTCAAGGAAATTTCACTAAATTTTTTTGAATTTCTGATTTCGTTAAAAGTATGTTTATTGTATAGAAAATGACGTGAAAAGTTGAACTGTTCAAACCGCAGGTCTGTATCTCAAATCGTTCTCGAGATATAGCCTCTCAAAGTTTAAGTTTTTTCAAATTTTTGGAGAAAAAAGGCCATAACTTTTGAACGTGTGGTCGGAATTGATTTTAGTTGACGGATTTGGAATCAGCGTGTCAAAATCTATATAATGACATGTATAATACTTTAAAATCCGACAAAAAAATTTTGGTCAAAAATCGACATTTTTTTAAGGTACCTATACCCCTTTGAATTTTTTCGATTTTTCGCGAATTTTTTTTTCCCGAGTATTAAGGTATTATACATGTCATTATATAGATTTTGACACGCTGATTTCAAATCCGTCAACTAAAATCAATTCCGATCACACGTTCAAAAGTTATGGCCTTTTTTCTCCAAAAATTTTAAAAAACTAAAAGTTTGAGAGGCTATATCTCGAGAACAGTTTGAGATACAGACCTGCGGTTTGAAACAAACAACTTTTCACGTCATTTTCTATACAATAAACATACTTTTAACGAAATCAAAAATTCAAATTTTTTCAGTGAAATTTCCTGCATTGAACTTCAACTCGTCATACAAATATCGACTAAAATACAAGAAGATAAGACGTAGAATCATTTAGATACATGGTGTTACAGTTAGGTATATAATAAAATAGTGATATGTGCCTAAAACTTGTTAATGTTTATAAATAAATTAACACCAGATGAAGACAGTAGCTATAAAACGCGTAGTTATTCCTTACAGCATCCCAGAGGAGTGGCGCTTGGTGGCGCCAGGAGACACGGGAACACTTGCAGTCGGCCCATGTGTGGTCCTGCGATACATTGTAATAAAGACAGTGGCTGTTCGTTGAAATTATTATTTAAGACGGAGTAAAATTTATAAAACACAACCAAAATGTAGTCATCCAGGATATATGTTCGTTATGTGGTAAGAAATATTAAAAAAAAACGGGCCCACTGAAGTCGAGATATTTAAGAAATTCTGTATTTATAGTCAGATTTTTAAATAAATTATTTTTGGGCAGAATAACGTTTGCCGGGTCAGCTAAAACAACAATTACAACCCTCCATACTTGACAGGGGGTGAAATATTAACTTCCGTCCAAAGCTGGGACGAGTATGTCTATCTATATATATTACAGTGTAACCTTAATATAACGAGCCTCAATATAACGATTTCCTCGATTTAACAAATTTTTCGAAATCCCCTAGAACTGTCCGTAAGAGCTAATGCAAAATATACCTTTTTATTACGAATACATTTGTCAACAACCTCTTTATAACGAATTTTTCGACAGGTTCAGACACGTTAAATTTTTCATAAGACAATCATTATTGTTTTTTTGCTGTTTGTCACTGTTGCTAGTTTTAAAGTTTCAATGGCTGAAAAACAAAAAAGGTGTTCCTTAACCGTCGCAAAGAAACGAGAAATCATTAAGTATGTAGACGAGAATCCTACAACGAAAAATATACGAATTGTAGACCAACCTAACCTTTATATAACAAACCTCACTGTAACAAATTACTTGGTATAACGAATATTTTCTACTTCCCTTCAGTTTTGTTATATCGAGGTTGCACTGTATATATAATATATGATCTACTACTGAATAACATCTTATTTATGATTTATCGATTATAGAACACATCTACCGAAAAATAAACTTCTAGTATTTTGTACACACTAAAAAACACATGTGAAACCTTGTATATGTATGTGTAGGTATGTTTTCAGTGACTACTGACTACTTTGTATACATTTATAATTACTGTAAGCTAGTAAATAAGCGTGTTGCACGAATAATAAAAACTGTCGGAAAAACGAAAATAAAAAATAACATTCACAAGACGTTAGTCTTGATTCGCGATGAGTACAATTAATAAATAATACTAGATGTCATATGTATGAATATATTTGACGTTTGTAATGGAGCGGGCAGTAGGTACAGGGCCGGATTAAGAAAGCGCGGGGCCCGTAGCAAATGTTATAAAGAGGCCCTTGGCATTGGCGTCGGGGGAGGGGGGGGGGGGAAGTCTGGGTATCAACGATTGAAAAAATTTCTATATGGACTGGATAATGAGAATTTTTATAAATAATGGAAAGCATAATACATTAAAAACTGATGACCTTTTTTTTTTTTGGTCATACCGATTGAAATTTTAGATTTTATGAATTAAAAAGTTTGGAGTACATAAAAATAAAAACTTGAAGAGCTTTTTTTTTTTTTAGTCGCGTTACTCATTTTTTGTTTCTCTTTTTTTTAATATACTATATTAAACTAAAAAAATCAGATATTTTTCCGGAAAGTCGCGGGGCCCCCCAAAGACGCGGGGCCCGTAGCATTTGCTACTCCTGCTACGTTGTTAATCCGGCCCTGAGTAGGTACATACATATATAACGTGTATGTGTAATACCATGCGCAGTTTGTTTATGTTACGAGACGATTAAGGAAGTGCTAATGTTGTATGACGATTTTTGTCAAATGCCACCAGAGTTGCTGTTATAAAAGATACACATATTTATTACTAGCGCATTGGACCTGGTGTTTTACCACAAAATCATAGTGACCTAAAATATTCAATACATGTACATTCGGACATAATAAAAAATAAAATACACGTTTACATTTACACTGATAAAATACACAGGATTGTATCAGAACTTATACACAATGTATTTAATAATTAACTTATCAATATCAAATTAAAAATAAGATTAATAATAATTATTGACTTCCTTGGGCCTGTCTTGTAGAGCAAAGTTTTTCGAAAGAAGGCTTAATAATGAGGGGGGGGGGGAATTGTGATTGAAAATTGTGTCGCAATTACTAAAAGGTTGAGTACCTAAATCATTTATACCTTTGTGTATAAATATCTTACGCACAGAAAGTGACGTAAGAAAAGTCAAAAAGCATGTCGAATATGAGCTGACAGCAATTTGTAATACGGCGTATTAAATGTAGTAAATGACAAGCGCAGTTATAATCAACATACGGCTCATTATCTTTATCCAAAACATGGCCCTAATCTCTTTGTTCTCACCGAGAACATTTTCAATTAACATGGCCATATTACGAGAACATACCGTTAAAAATTGTATATAGAGCTGGATAAATAAATAAAAAAGAAAATAATATACATAAGCTTTCTTAATTTTTGACCGTAATTATTAACCCAATCGTGACCAGCGTTAAATATACATAAGATTTTGCGTTTGATGTAAGATTATTTTAATTCGAATGAGTTTGAAATCATACTTATTTTCGAGTATTGGACTGAATACATCAACAATGCAATAATTATTAAGTGTCATAAAAATTATGTGTTCAACAAAGATCAATAAATGTTAATTAATAATATTTATGATTTTGTAATTTCATAGACAAAGATTATTGTATTACTAACTTTTATTTTGATCTCAATAAACTGAATTTTTATTTTGCATTACTGCTTTTTACCTATAAGAAACAAAAAACTATTTAAATAATAAAAACAGTGGAAAAAAGCAGTAATTCTGTTTTACAGAATACAAAGGCAGTAAACCACATCTAACTGCTTTTAAATTTCCAGAAATAAATCCAAATGACTTATAATGAAGCCATATAACGCTAAATAAATTTTATAAAAAAAAAATTATTAAATCAAAAACTTCGAGTTTCGTTTTTTTATTTTTTCATCTTACTCTCTTTTACCTAAGCACGGCAGTACTGTCCTTGGAGCAATCTGTGTCGTAACTTGGGGTTAACATAGATTAAAACGTGGATTCAATTTCCACCGCAACGAACTGGTTGAAATGTTTAATTAAAAATGTACGAACGTTTTGAATTAATGTAAAATAACAACAGCACCCAGTAATTATAGGTTGCAGAGAAACAACGGCGTTTTCTTGTAATTGTTCGGAATTTATGTAACAATAATGTAATTTATTAAAACCTACAATAATTAGATAAATATTTTATGATTTGATGCGCATAGGAACACAATTATCATGTTTTATATGAGAAAATTCCACTCTTATCTTGTCTTTCGGATCACGCACTTTTATTTCATTATTCTTCTATCTAGAGTAACTAATAGAATAATCTAGTCAAAAATGAAAACCCCTAAAAACTTAAAATCAGAATCTACTTTTATCTCGGACAGGATTTTTCGACGGTATTACAATACTTCCATTTCCTTCGGAACATGGAAGTAAAAATATTTTTTAAAGCTACCCTATTATAATTTGACATTATTGGCTGCTTGACAGGGTAGGCAACATTTACGAAGCATTTGTTATTTACTTAAAAATAAATAATCATATACCTAAAAAAAATGAAACTTAAAATTACTATAATAAATTCAAATCAATATCAAATGATTTTTTAGATAATTGCATCTCGCTTGACTTCAATACCTACTCAATTTTTATATAGATATAAAAAAATTGCTGTCACCTCTATAGAATATTACAGAATATTAAAAAACACTAAAACCATAAAAAATTTAATACAGTAAAAAAACTGTATGTGCCTTATAAGGATTTAAAAACTATAATATATGAACTTTCAACTTTTCAAATATATTACTACTTATTATTTCATTATTAATTTAAACCCAAAATGGACCGTTAATATAAAAAAATCTCAAACGCGGCCCTCGATTTAAATCGATTATTTCATTAAGAAATTTAGTACATTCATATTTCATATAGTGTTTATAAATTTATCTTGTTCAGTTAAACAAATGCATCTACTGTTTGTGATTGCAAAACGCGGCTAAATACGTACAAATGCTTTGATAGGCCAGTGTCCATTATTATGATTGATTTCCGACATTAATTTCGGTTTTCGTCTGATATGGTTGGCTAGCATTTCATGAGAAATGGGCTGTCGAGAAAGGCTTTAGCCGAAAATCCGAAAAATAATAGCGGTAATTATGTCGGGATAAAAAAAAATGTTAATCGCTCGATAAACAGTGGCGGGATGCAAGAAATATTATGAGTTTAATTATATTTATATAATTTTAAATTGATCTTTCCGTTTCAGGTCTGTCTGTCTCCTGAATCCTTGTCACACGCATAACTCATGAACCACTGAACCGATATTAATGAAACTTGGTTAGATGGTTGGGTCTGGCTTGAGGAATTGTGTGTAAGGGAGGGGGGGTGACTTTTCAAAATATTTAGTTTTTAAATTCGTGAATTTACGTGAAAATTGTAGAGCATTCAATTTCTTATAATATAGGTCTACAATATTCCTAAAAAAATCGTTATTTGTTTTTTAAATTGATATTTACTTTGACGTTTTAAATGTCATTTTGACGTTTGCATAAATTTAGATTTAGATTGAAATTGTCAAGATATTAAAAATACCGATACGAAAAAATAATCAAGTGCGTTTTAAGAAAAATATCAAACTAATATTTTTTTGGTAAAAATTGTATAAAAATTAAATGGTTAACTAATGCCATTATTCAATAATTAACTACCTTTGGTGAATTTAGCACGAAGAAGCACTGTGCATTTACTTGGCAGATGTTTTTTTTTTGTTAATTTTTAGGTTGTATTAGACAAAAAAAATTTTTTATAGGTATACATAAGAATAACATTTTTTTTTTTTATGTGGGTAGGTACGCCACTGGTGTTAGGATTTAGAATGTCGGCGTTTCCGAGCGTGAAAAATGTCCATACAGTACGGATCAAATATATAATTTTATCTTTATTTGTCTTTGTTTAATTGTGAATATTCCATCTCTGTTGTTCTAGCGTACATGGCCACTTCAAAGAAATAAAATTAATATAATGTATTGTTTTATTTAATACGATTTATTATTATTTTTATTACGAAAATATGTTTCTATTATAAATATATGAATTCGTAATAACATTGCGTTTTTTATGATTGCTGTTTTACTTTCGACAGTAGGAGCTTAATTTAGCAAAAATTTTGTCGAATAATTTGATGATTTTTAATATTTGTTAACATTTAAATATTTTGAAATACCTATACCTATACCCCTATAATTTGTGGATATTTTGTGGTGAACCGTGTGTTATGGGCATGTTGGGTGGGCATGTTGAATATTTTCGGTTACTATGATTTTGCGGATATTAACCCGGATAACATCGGGTCCAATGTGCTAGCATTTTATGAATTAATGAATTTTTTTATTGGATCCATATAATAATCCCAATTGGAAAAAAATTACCTACTCCCTCCCCTCGTTGATTTTATGACAAGAACATACTTAAGTGAATCTATGATATGTTATATATAAATTTAACTTATTACGTTTTTTGAAATTTTGTTTACATAACTTTTGACATTACGTTGTTGATTACTTTCGATTAATATCTTTTGCCATACTAAAAACGGTTCTCAAGATATCACCTTTCAAATTTGTATTTGTGAATTATGCATAAAACTATGCGCATAATTAATTTTAAATCAAAATCAAAATTATTTTAATAAGAAAAAAAAATTTACTACCCCTTTAAATAATTACCACATTTAATTAATACTTAATTAACTAGTATAATTATTAAGTTAACTATAATTTTGTCAACTTTTACCCACCCCTGTAGTATTTACCTCACTTAACGAACACTCGATTAATGTGCATAATTATAACCGTACATATTTAGTTAAGCGCAGTGTCAGGGTTCGACCCCCGGGGGGGCGCAGATACCCCCACAGAGTTATTAATAACCAGTGGCTGAAACCAGTTAACCATCTCCTAAATACATCGTCAAACACATATTTGATAATTACTCATTTATATTGTAGCGCTCTTTTTGTTTGGTTAGGTCAAAATATTTTCGATAGAACAGATGCGCTGGTATTTTTGCCTCTGGGAAAATTTTGTGTGAATGATGGGGTAGAGGTTTTAATTAAATTTAATAAACGTGTGTCTAGTCTTGAATATAAAAAACAACTAACTGATATATAGTAAAAATATTTGCAAGTACATAGTACAAGTACTTTACAAATAAATACTATTTTTTTGAAAAAAAAAGTAATTTGTACTTGTATTTAAATATATACATTTATTTAAAAGTAATGTCTGGTATTATAAAGGAGCTAACAAAATTTATTAGCTATTTAACAAGCACTTTCAAATGAGGTATCAAACCTATATGACAATTACCTTGAAGTATCATGAAAATTATACTTAAATCGTCAAAATAACATGTAATATGTCAAAGTCAACAGCGATTAATAAAAACAAGACGATTTTTTAATTGAAATTGAGATAAATCTTTGTAAGGGAATATTTCACAAGTAATAATGTTTTGCGGTAACCTAACATATATTATAAAAAATTGATAGCTCTACAAAAAAATTTCTATAAAATTTTCACTTAACATGTGTCGTTCTTGAGATATCTTAAAAAACAAACTCTTTTTGGATGTCACCTCTCCCCCTTACACACAATTTTTAATTATTTTTAAATGGGACCGTCCTTAAGCCAGATCCAACCAACCAAGTTTTGTTAAGGATTCAGGGGACAGACAGACAGACATGGAACGAAAAGTGTTTGTCTTGACCTGATACGGAAAGATCAAGTTAAAATTTTTAATTTTTTTCTCATTTTAAAACGATCACAAAGCTTCTCGTATCTTCGATATATATGGCAAGGAAGCAAAATGTACAGGGTTTGTTGCAATTTTGTCTGAAAAGTATTAGATAGGTACGTTAATAAAACATATAAAATACAAAATCGGCAAAAAATAGTCAATCAATTTTCTTTTCTAAATGCATTTTAATTTTGTGTAAAGAATTTATTTAAAAAACTAGTGCAATTGCGTAGATCGCATACAAGGATACCCATAATCCTTTTTCTAAATACCGATTCATACACCAATATTTAAACAACAGTGTGTGTGTGTCTGTGTGTATTTGATTTGCTGCACCATGGGTGGCAGATATTAGCAACAGTTGTAAAGCTAACGATTTGTTAGTTGTGCGGCCGCCCTTTGGCGTTTAGTTCTAGATCGTATATTAAACACTCAAATGTGACGCTTTTGTTCGTCTCCATGTCACCATGTACCTATTACAGAGGTGGAACGACATATATACAGGCGGAAAGACGCGAAAACGTGGCCAAAACCTATAACGAAAAAAATTTCTCAAGTCCTGTAAAACCTCTGAAAATTGATATACATTATTTAAATTTTTTTTATAGCGTTTCATATTAAAAAAAAAGAAGTTATCCTTAAGGATATTAACATTTTTAACAAAAATTTCTCAAGTCCTGTAGAACCTCTCAAAATTAATATACATTATTTAAATTTTTTTATAGCGTTTCATATTAAAAAAAAAGAAGTTATCCTTAAGGATATTAAAATTTTTAACAAATGATTCGAAAACTAGAATATTCAATTTTTAAAACTGTTCTACGACCATTTTTCGTGAAGATGCAGCCATTCAAAAATATTATTGAAAAAAATTGTTTACTTTTAAAAATTCTGTAATTTTTGTAAACTGATGTTAACAAATTATAAAATGTAACCACGAGTCTAGTCAGAGACAAATAAAATTAAAAGTTTAATCAAGATATATTTTCGTCCAAAGTCATTATCAAAGCCCCCCCCCCTCATCCTCTATTTTGTAAGCTATCGATATAAAAAATCTGAAAAATAATTAAAATTTTTTTTTAACAAATAATACGATATTAAGCAAAGTCAATTTTGAATTTTAAGAACGCCATAAGTAAAGTTAGGTCAGCTTGATTTTGGAGGTTCGAACTGCCCCCCCCCCCCCCAACCCCAGAAAAAAATGGTTCCGAGGCCACTGTCTGTAGCGAATCAATTCAATTGTATCTTAATTCTTATTCATTCTAATATATTAAATATTATTTTCCTTAGATGATATCTGGGTTTATGTAATGATTTTGTGATTTTCCCAACGTTTCGTCATATATAACTGCATGCAGCAGTAATATTTAAAAGTACCACATTAATCTAAGATAATCTGTTCTTGTTTATATACCTAAACATACCCAATAACATCTTGTTACATTCAATAAGTGCACTCAGAAAAACTGCTGTTAATTGCTCTAATCAAATTTAACAAAAAAAATCAATACTAACTGTGTTGATCATAACAAAAGAAGTCGTAAGGGCTCGATGTGCTAATGGGGGTGTTGTTTTTCTGCTGTAATTAGGTTTTCTCGCAGCTATAACTCACTGTAGGGTCGGTTGCTCGGCGGGAGTGCATTGGGGGGTGGATACCCCGAGAATACAGATCGGGTGGACAGTGGATAAAGAAGATCCCTACAGATTTCTGATGTTGGTGTAAAGATTCTCGATAAAAATTTCAGGGCTTCGAACCGTTATTTTTTTCGTTTCGGTTTTCGTTCCGGTTCGAGTAAAAAAATATATTTCGGTTCGGTTCCGGTTTTCGTTCCGCAAAAAATAACGGTTTTTTCGGTTTTCGGTTCAGCTCCGAGTGATTAATTAAAACAAAAAAATTATTTGTATTAAAAAAAATAGAATATTTTATGATACTTGTATGATAGTCCGAACGACAATTGAAGTGGGAAATAAGATCACGTTAACGCGCGTATTTTAACATGTACTAAACCGTAAAAACCGATATTTTTATTTCGGTTCTGTTCCGGTTTTCGTTCCGGCAAAAAATAACGGTTTTCGGTTCAGTTCCGGTTCGAAGCCCTGAAAAATTTGTATAAATATTTTTAATGAATATAGTTTTTTTAATTTAAGGGGCCATCTGACATCTATTTCATTTGTTTTAACAGTGACTTTTGAAGTGAAACTTCTTTAGCGAGACTAGTAAATTGAAATGACCTCGATGACATGTTAATTTTTTACCTTTTTTTCTACACTTACACGTTTTTATATTTTTTTGCTACTTGCAATTTTTCAACTATGCAAATTAGCTTTTTCAACTGCAGTTTTCATTTTTGGAAGTACAGAAAAAAAGCTACAGTCCGACTGCCTTTGCTTCCTAACCATATCGAAGATACGAGAAGCTTTGTGATCGTTTTAAAAAATATTTTTCAGTTTCAAAATTTTAACTTAATTTTTTTTACTTTTCGTTCCATGTCTGTGTGTGTGTCTGTCCCCTGAATTCTTGTCACACGCATAACTCATGAACAACTAAACCGATATTAATGAAACTTGGTTGGTTAGTTTGATTTGGATTGCAAACGGTCAAATTTCAAAATTATTAAAATCGGTGAAATCCTAAAATATTTTTTTGACGATTTCTCAAGAAAGACACATATTACGTGAAAATTTTATAGAATCTTTTTTGTAGAACATTCAATTTCCTATAATATAGGTCTACAACGTTAGTTGTATAATATCTCAATTTGCTTTAAAAAATCGTTATTTGTTTTTTACAGTCGTTATTTACTTTGACATATTACGTTTAAATTACAAAAAAAATTAGATATAGACTGAAATTATCAAATATTAAAATTGTTTGATAATTATCTTTCTCTTCACTTGGCAGATGTTTTTTTACGGGTATTGTGATATAGAAATATAAACATAAAACTGACCATAGAAGCTTGAATTTGACTAAATATAAAATATAATTTTCAAGAATCCTGTCCACGTTTAAAAGAGTGGCAAGTCTGTACAGATTCGAGTAAAGAAGAGGGGCAAGGAGGACATGAAAGTGTTCAAAGGGCACTAAACGCGTTAGCGGCGATTCCTGGCCGCCTCGGATCCTAATAAATCTCCGGAGATAACTCCCCCGTAAGTGCGACAGAGACATGTCTATATTCTTCACAACTAGTGCAAGTGCACGCACTATATCTGCACAGGGATGTTCTAGTTTTGTATTTTATGCGATTACACAATAAGTGGAAAAGAGAGAAGTGTATAGTAACGATATTGAATACGAGTGAGATAAATAGGGATTTTCTTGTATTGTATCTCTTAGTGAGTGGAAGAGAGAGAACCATATAGTGATGATATTGAAAGGAAGGGGAAAAGGTACATCTGCACAAAGATTTTCTAGAAAAACTTGTGAAGGCATGAAACCAGAAATCGCATCATGATGCGGTAAGCGAGGGGGTGGGGGTGATGTATAAGGATTCAACCTTATTAAATCATTTGGATTTATTGTGGATAAATTAAAAAATGGGGATTTTGTTAGTGCTTTTTTTTAGTATTTATGTAGATTCGGGTTTTTTTTTATTGATAACTAAATGTTACACATTTTTTCAGACTAGTTATCTAACTTACTATAACTACAGTAATCTAAAAGGTATTCTTTTACTATTATCGTCACTGCTTAGTTCTTAACTTAAGCGTCGATTACATTGAGCGAGTTTACAAGCTGCTAGTAGCTTGTAGCTAGAAGCTTGTAGCTAGTAAACTCGCTCAATGTAATCGACGTTTTACCTAACGTAACAAAATATAACATATAACCTGGCCAGAGAACGTACCTATGAATTAAAAAAAAAACACGTAAATCGCTTAACTGATTCTCGAGTGATCAGCGCACTAACGGACAGACAGACAGACGGACGTTGAGCTTTATATATATAGATGAATATATAATCCAGTATAATATGATAATCTTCATATTGATTATAAATAACCGCAATATACGGTTGTAAATTCTAACCTCGATTTGAACTGACAAACATCCACGCACTGATAATTAAAATGCACCAAAAAAGAAGAAAATATCTCTAGATAATATTGAAAAAATAATATTATCAAATATTTTATGTAGTGTATAGAACAAAATCTCGTATAATATCAAAGAAATATGATCAATTATATTTGATAGTGTATTAGTCACCTAGTACATAAAGCGAGTTATAATACCACCTATGTACATTTATTTATTTGAGTTACCTTGGGTTGCATAAAGCAAAATTAACCAAGATTAGTTAATCGGTTGTTTTCAAATCATAATTAATATTAATTCTTAACTTAATCTCAATTTGTAAATGAACAATTCACTAAATATGATAATTTTTTACCTTATAAAATTTATCTTAACCGTAATTGTTTTTTAGAATATATCGACGTAATAATGGTTTGCAAACAACTGATTAACTAATCATGATTAATTTTGCTTTATCAACGAAAATAATATTATCAAATATTTTATGTAGTGTAATAGAACAAAATCTCGCGTATAATATGATCAATTGTATGTCAAATACACATAAAGCGAGTTCTAATACCACCTACATTTATTTATTTGAGTTACCTTGGGTTGCATAAAGCAAAATTAACCAAGATTAGTTAATCGGTTGTTTTCAAACCATAATTATAATATTAATTCTTAACTTAATCTCAATTTGTAAATGAACAATTCACTAAATATGATAATTTTTTACCTTATAAAATTTATCTTAACCGTTATTGTTTTTTAGAATATATCGACGTAATAATGGTTTGAAAACAACTGATTAACTAATCATGATTAATTTTGCTTTATCTTGCACTCGAACGAAAATAATATTATTAAATATTTTATGTAGTGTAATAGAACAAAATCTATGATAAATTGTATGTCAAATACACATAGAGCGAGTTGTACATTTATTCGCGAGTTAGTCTGTTTAGCATCTGAACGACACAATTCACACAGTTTGCGTATTATACAACAACAGAGCACAGAGCGATCTGTAATCTTGCCCACAGGCGATATTTCACGGGTAAGACAATCTATCTGCATGACATATTGCGTATTTTATTTTACTCTTTCGCTGCGCTCGAGTGCGTTGCTTCTTTGCGTTCACCCTCACGGACAGAGGCGCTTAGCCCCTCTACTCGGTACTGCCTGTGATAGCGATTGGAACTTTGTGAATGCTATTGGAGCTTTGTAGAAAATCAGATTAAGGGTCGATCTAGACAGAATAAACAATAAAATCATTCACATCAGAGCCGGCCTTAGAAAGTCTGACGCCCTGGGCGAGATTTATTTTTCCGCCCTCTCTCCCCCTAAAAAAATGTTAAAAAAATCACCGAAAATATCAATTAAAATTGATAAATTAACAAATAAGTTGAATAATTCATATCTCAGCTTGGCGCGATCCTACAGACTCCAACTTTTTTTTAAATATAGCTTACACCATTAACTTTAAGACTATCAAATGACCTAAGACCGTCGAGACCTCCTTCCCCTATTATGAACAAATTAAAATAGATAAATTAACAAATACGTTGAATAGTTAATATCTCAGCTTGGCGCGATCCTACAGGCTCCAACTTTTTTTTTAAATATAGCTTACACCATTAACTTTAAGACTATCAAATGACCTAAGATCGTCAAGACCTCCTTCCCCTATTATGAACAAATTAAAATAGATAAATTAACAAATACGTTGAATAGTTAATATCTCAGCTTGGCGCGATCCTACAGACTCAAACTTATTTTTTAAATATAGCTTACACCATTAACTTTAAGACTATCAAATGACCTAAGATCGTCAAGACCTCCTTCCCCTATTATGAACAAATTAAAATAGATAAATTAACAAATAAGTTGATTAGTTAATATCTCAGCTAATACCTTATTAAAAGTTTTCTGGGTTGCTGAATACGGATTTGTTAGTTAGCAGCTTTTTTTTTACAAATTAACATTGTTTATATTTCGCTATATTTTTTGCTTAATCGGGTTTAACAGATCGACAAAAAATTTAAATTTTTATGCTCCATTGTGAACAAATTTTCTACAATGTTTTTTTTTACCTCTAGATTACTTAAACTAAAAATATACACCTTAACCACAATAAAACAATGTCACTCGACACGTGTTTCGACTTCACAAGAAGTCCTCATAGATTACATTAAACAGGTTTTTAGGGGTTTTCATTTTTGATCGGATTATTTTATTATATGTTTTTGTATATTCTCATTTTCTATGATGCTTTTTGCTGAGGACGATTCCCGTTACTTATTCGTAACGCCACCCCACATGTTATTTGCGTGCGTTCGTTTGTATGTGCGTATTCACGCACCCCCGTGCTAGATGTTTGTAGATTTACGTGGTACGCTGAAGACGACGTGTGGTATTTCTCTTACAGGGGGTGAGAGGAGGGGGGGTGGCGGTATGGAGAAGGTTGTATATCTCTTTCGCTATATATTTTAGGATGACAGTTTTGTTTATAAGCGCATTTATATATCTTCACGCGCGAAACACATACACATTTCTGAAAAATGTATGCGTTAAATTTGTTGAAAATGGAAAAAAAAATTCTGGTATGAACTTTTTGATGGTGTATTCTACATTTAGGTTCGTAGATGTTCGGTTTCTGAATTCGTAACTACCCCAGTCATGCTTGAATCATGGGTAGCTTGTAAAAGTTAATTTCTGTATAGAGTAAAAAATTGAAAAAATGTGTGAAAAAAAGAAAGTGTCAATTAAATACTTCAGGATAATTTTCGAAATTTTCGACCCCCCCCCCTCCCTTGCAAGAGTCCGTTAGTATAAGATGGCCCCCAATCCCTACTTATCCTTACGTAAGGTTTTATTTAAATACACTCAATTCTGTTTTAAAACGAAATTTTTTACACGATTTTGAAAATTATAAAAAATTATAATTATTTTTTTGACAAGGCGAGCCAGATACGAGACTACCAGTTATAAATCCGAGACCTAATCTCGTATCGTGTCCTATCTACGATTAACTAACAATAACTATTGTTAGTAAAAAGTTAAAAAAAATAATTCTTTTTTTACTTATTGGAACCCATAACCATTAAATTTTAATTAATATGTTTTATATGAACATTTTTGCAATATATTTATGTAGAAACTTTGACTTAGGAGTAGTGGAGTAAGTGCAGACCGGTTTTTGCATAGTTGGACTTTGGACCCATATATTTTCAATCTGTTATATAAATATACTTAATATTTTCAGTATCAAATGATTGTGCAGTTATTACTGACTAGTTTAAATTGAATAGGACGCCAATTTTCTTTGTATATTTGCATTATGATAGGAAATTGTAAAAAATGTCAACTACAGTGTACTTGCCCCATTTTCGGGGCAAGTGCATTACCGGTAGTTAAAAACACCTTGAAGCATTATTTCATATGCTATGGGGCAAGAGCAAAATTGTGAATACGCCTAGTATAAAATGCTTTTTACCGCATCAAGATACGTTGTTTAGTTTTGGAGTAGTGAACTTTTTAAACAAGTTGGTATTAACTTTTAGTAGTTCACTACATATTAGCTATTACAATTTCACTCGTATTATAATAAAAAGAACCCGTTAATGCACTTGCCCCGTTTCTGCACTTACCCCACTGCACCTTATGTACATTGACAACATTAAAATAAAAAAGTGTAACCCAGAAAACATAAATTTTTCTCTCGACCCTGGTTGACTAGGTATATATATACAGGAAGCCAAAACTACCTTGATTAACAGACAAATCACATACCCCCGGGGATGGCAAGACGTATGTTACAGTAGTACACTCCCTCTGCGTGTGTCTGTGATGTAGAGGTCCATGTGCAGCATCCGTCTGGGGACCGGCTTCGCTGTTTAAATAGCTCTTCATGCCTCCGTGCTGCTAATGGGGATGCGATCTTCTTGTTGAAATGTACTACGTACTTGAAACTTAATGGGTATTTTATTGAGACTTGGTAATTTGGAATATGTCAAACGAATAAAAAAATGTCTCCTAGCATTCTGAAAAAATTACACAAACTAAATGTTTGTTAACATATTTTATATAGTCATTGTATTATTTTCAGAATAAATCATTTTGTAGATATAGGGCATATACGCAGTGTATTCCAAGTTGATTAAGACATAGGAAATTTAACATGGGGACAATTTGAAGTGTTGTAGTAACCTTTGGTCAAATTTAACGATGTGTGATTGGTTCATTTTGAAATGCCGCCATAAAATTTAATAAAATAGTAAATACTGCCCATGCAAAAAAAGGGAACCTACAGGCAAGAATTCGATTTCGTTTGTAAAATGTTATACTGGATCTTATTATCCACTGGCTCATATTCCCCCTCTCTCCTCTATATAATAATAAAATGGACCGATTTCCAATTATTTTTATAATTAAATCTGATAAAAATAAAATCATATTGATATAGGAAACCAATGAAATGTATATTTTTCAGGAAGTCAAAAAATGTTCTCATAAAATTAACGTGACCTAATATTTAATAATTAACGAATAAAATGTAAGAAACTATTTTAATTTTTAATTTCGCTCATAAGATTAGCATAAAATTATATATTTTCTAGCTATTCTATTGAAAATTAGCCGATTCGTGAACAAAAATAGAAAGATACATTGAAGTAACTTATATACATATTATAAAAACCTTAGGTAAAGTATATTTCATTTCATGGGCGTAGCCAGGCATGGGGGGGGGGCTTGAAAATAAAAGAAGAAAGGAAAAAATATTAACGACTTTTCAGTTACTTTTTACTTTTTATATAGATATTATTAATAATAAATAATAAAAATGATACTTTTTTTCATTGCATTTTTACAATTCCTCGGTAAGTCTAGAAAACATATTTATATATTCAACAACTAAAAAATTTAACTACTGGCTCTTCGAGCCCCCCCAGCCCCCTCGTGGTCCAAAGCAAAACACGCCGACTAAAAATTTTTTTGCCCCTCCTGAACAAAATCCTGGCTACGGCCATGTTTGATTTATGAAAAATCGAATTTGATTTTCCACATATCAAGTATGAAATTTTCGAATAAATCTTTTAATATTTATTAGACGATGAAAACCATATAAAATCATTGTTCAAATATAACAAAGCGTTACAATTGAAATTTTCTTAAATTTCAAATAACCATTCCCATGTAATGTGAATAAAAAACAGACACGATCACTGTCTAAGCGTAAAATCAATTATAAAACCTCGTATTATGTCGCTTAGAATGTATCCCCGTTAAAAGAAATACAAATTGTGCAATTTGAAACAGATATATTGACATCAATGGCGGCACAATTAAAAAACAAATAACTGATAACGAAAACATGAAAAGAAACAATCGTTTTATGTTACCAATAAAGAAGCATTATTCAATATAGACTGGATCTTATTGTGGGAGAAGGCGCCGCCCATAAAGGCTGGCTTAACCACGCCCCACCTTTACTGGTACGATTTTTATATCACCCAGGCTTCTGGATGAAGTGAGATAGGTTCGGTAATTTATGTCTTTGTTTGTGTCGTGAGTGTAGACAGTTATAAGTGGTGGAAGATAGTTTAGAACTTAAATGAGTGTCAGCAACGTTAAAAAAATGGTGACTACTGAAAATTTTCAGCACGTAATTATTATGGTAAAAATATTTTCCAACGTCACCAAATGTTTATATTTAAAGTAATCTGCTCTTTTTCATCTGATGATTACATTTTATATTTCAGTCGACTTTTTTTAAGTTTAATGTTTAAAAATGTACAATACCTATTTATTTTTTTAACTGAACAGTAAAAAAAAAATTAATTTGCATTTTCTTAGCGCACTTTTTATGTTTGTAATAAAAAAATACTCAATTGTTTTTAGTAAGATCGAATTGTTGTAAATCTGTATGTTTAGACAGGGTCGAAATAAAAAAAAGGGGGCTACGATGGGATAAAGAATTAAAATCCTTACAATTAATTGTTTAAAATGATATTATTTAGTTTTTAATGTAAATTTTTTTTTAAATAATAACCTAAAAGAGTTTAAACTAAGAATTCATACAAAATTTATTGTTTTGATTTTTTAGATGTGACGTTACGAAGCTTGTGAGTTGTGACTCGTACCCCCCCCCCCTTGTCACTCAACGTGATTTATGGATGTCGTCGAATAAAATGAATAGCTCAATTTTCAATTCATTTCGTAAGAAAATTTCCCAGACACACACACGCTTAAACAATTAGTGAAACTTCTTGATAAAGACATATAATTACCAAGCACCTAATTTCACATTCAGAAATAGCCATCTAACGTAAAACTAACAACTCCACACATACCATGACCTCTTGTCAAAACCTCCCCTAGCCTGACTACATAAACCCTCATCTTCTTTCCCCTCTTTACTAAAACACCACCACTTCCCTACTTTCGTATATATCTTTACAATAACACCCCTTTTAAAGCTTCTTTTCCCCACTACCCTCGCCTTTTGCATCCTAACTATATTATCCCCTCCCCTTTCTGTTCCTACCCCTCTCTATCCACATACAATCACCCCTTACAATGAAATGCCCCTCTCTTAGTGTTATATCCTTGTAACTACACACCCTCTTTCCCCTTCGACGCCATCGCAAGCGTTGTGTCCCCCCCCCGCTATGGGTGCCGACGTCTCCCCACCACTGAACGACATCCTAGGTTTTCCCGACGACTACTGTTAGCTTTGTGGCGTCCCGACGCAAGTAGAATGCGACGCAGAGTGAAACAACAAATAATGATGACGACAAAAAAATGGTAGAAGATTCTCGCGGTCTATCTGAATCAGTCTGAAATCGGACGCGTGTTCAATCGTATGGTCGTGGTTCAGATCTCGCTCTTACCGACCTTACTTGGAATAAATACACGCGTTTAACTTTAGTGTTTTTGGTATTTATTTTTCATATAAAGTTTTTTATTTATTTAATGGTGTACTTATTAAAGATTTTTGAAAGTAGACTTTCGCGGTTGTTCAATTGTATAAATTATTGGGTTTTAATGTCACTTGACGTTTCGACCAATATCTCGTGGTCTTCTTCAGAAGTGAAGTGGCGAGTCCAGACGTTTGCTAGAATTAATTTCTGAAGAGATTTTGGTCGAAACGCCAAATGATATATATTAAAGTACAATTTATACAATTTTTAAATTAATTCGAGTTGTTATAATTCATTATATTAAGATATTAAATCGAAACTAGAGATGCTCTTTATACGATTTTAGAAAAATATTTTTTAAATAATTTTTTATCCGACTTTCTAACGTTAATATAAAGTCAAAATATGCGTTATATCTAAATAGCATTATTTACAATCCCAAAAAGAATACATAAGTTTTTAGTGTAAATAAAAAATAAAGAAATTTTGAAAAAATAATTGTCCATATATAATTTGAAATAGGAGTCTACTATAACGATATAAAGTATATATAGTAGGTACTATATACCGTAATCAAAAAATAAACAAAACTAAATTAATAAATTTTCATATTTACTTTATAAAACATATTTATATGTGGTTATCAAACTAAAGAACAATAACATATATTATAAGTGTAGACAAAGAAAGAATGCAAGTAGTATATGTAGCTATTATTCTTTTATATAACTTATATAGTTATATTTATAATAATATTACAAGTCGGTATATATATATTGATATAGGTTTAAGAAAAACATCTGCCAAGTAAATGCACAGTGTTTCCTCGTGCTAAATTCACCAAAGGTAGTTAATTATTCAACAATTTAAATAAAAACCGATAGTGTTTAGATAAATTGCCTGGAATTGGTAAACCATTTAATTTTTATACAATTTTACTAAAAAATATTAGTTCGAATTTTTCCTTAAAACGCACCTGATTATTTTTTCGTATATTTTTAATTTTTAGACAATTTCAATCTAAATGTAAATTTAATATGTCCAAGTAAATATCAATTTAGAAAAACAATTGAGATAAATATTTGTAGGGGAATATTTTACAACAAATGTGTATGAGATATCTTGAAAAAATAAATATTTTGGGATGTCACCCTTCCCCCTAACACACATGATTTTGAAAAGAGACCGTCCTCAAGCCAAACTCAACCATCCGACCAAGTTTCAACAATATCGGTTCAGTGGTTCATGCGTGTGACAAGGATTCAGGGGACAGACAGACAGCCAAACTGTTTGTCTTGACGTGAAACGGAAAGATAAATTTAAAATTTTGAAATCGGAGAACATTTTTTTTGTCTCAATCTGAAACGATCACAAAGCTTCTCGTATCTTCGATATTGCGAGGAAGCAAAATAAAAGTACCTATTCATAGAGGTATATTTGTATTAAATTAAGTTATCAAAGTTTATTTACAAAATTATGTACAGTTTTGAAACATTAAATTAAGATTTTATGTATCTATCATATATCATATTTGGAACATATGTTCACCATATGTATTTGAAAATTAAAATGTGTTTGCTTGGGTTAAATTAATTAAATTATGATGTTATACCCTATCAAAGTTTAATATGATATAATTACTATATTTATTTTTGTAAATATATATATAGGTACATATACCTACATAGATTTTATAATAATAATTAGAGATTGGAAAAAGCTGTTTTTAATGACTATATCTATATAGTTATTTTACTTTGAAAATAGTTGGTGCTATAACGGAAATAGTTGAGATTAGCCGCTTAAAAATGTAGTTAAAAGCATACAAATGAAATTCAGTTATATATTTGAAAGTATTGTATTTTTAAAATAATTTATTACGAATGTTTTTTGATCAAAAATGTTAAAAAATAGTTGCTTAGTTGTTGAAGGATAAAATAGTTCTAAATAATTGTTTTGAAATAGGTTTAATCAATCACGTTTTATGAAATCAATATAAATGTCGCAAACAGTTGTAAAATTATTTTTCCAATCACTAATAATAATACTCAACTTCATTTATGTTTTATTAGTATAGATAAAATCCGAGATACTTTCATAGTAACAAATTATATTGTATAAGTAATAAGTAATAACACAAAAATATTTGTGATTTCTAAAAAATAGTCTTGCAATAACATTGTCTGAAATGTCATAGTAATTTTTTTCGATTTCAGAAACTGAATTTTTATTATATCTTGTTTTACGCGTATATGCTTTTAACTAGGTTTCCTTAAATAACTATAGGTAGGAATTTTTTTAGAGCAAATAGGTGCCGGAAAATACTTTTGTCAAGCTTTTTACTAAAGAAAATTATATTAAAATATTATTTAAATTAAATTTAAAACAGTTTTCCTATGCCACTAAAAAAGTTGCAGGGACGCCGTTCCATACATTATAAGACAAAAAAGCCTATAGGTAAAGAAGGTACTGGCACCAGGCTTAGATATGACCCCAATAATGGCTATTTTTAAATTAAATGTACTGAATTAGAAATATTTGTTGATATTTGATTACTACCATTTCTGAATATTAATCTATATAGCATTTAACTGTCTTATAGCGGTGTCAAAATTAATTAAACTAATTTACATTGTTTCAAATTTGACGATTCTTTCTTTTATATCTTTTGTGTCGTAGTACTTATCATTTTGTATATAATCATTAGCAAGTGCCCATTACTTCGTGCTCATTAATGGTTTTATCTTTGCCATTATTGGAGAAAAAACATGAACAAAATAAAAGGTTATACATAATTTAAAAAACAAACTATATTTGTAATAAATTAGACAAAAATTTATAATTTTAATCAGATTTAAGGGGATGAAAAAGTAAGAGGGTTAAAATACCGCGTTCTTGGGGTAATTTTTATAAATTAAAACTTCTTAGCTATAATTTTTTGTTTTAATAAATATATGTAGGACTTGATGGGAAATCAGTAGATATTTACGATTAACAACACAGCCACACAAAAAATGCGTGGAGCCAAAAAAGCGACCTATATAGCATTGTAGTATTCGTCAAGCATAGTAGAAATCAAAATTTTTGAAATTTTCTGCTTACCAGTTTTTTTTTAATTTGAGTTTTAAATTTGGTTTTAGGTTAAATTTTTTTAAGTTGGCTAAACCCAAAATTCAAGCTGAAATAAATAAAAAACTGGTAAGCAGAAAATTCCAAAAATTTGGATTTCGACTATGCTATATAGGTCACTTTTTGGCTCCACACGTTTTTTTTGTGTGGCTGTGTAATCTCATTTCATTATAAAATTATAAATATTTTTGCAATAAAGTCTACTTTGAATTGATTTGTAATCAATTTTACTGTTATAATCTCAGTAGGTATAAGAATAACTTTATGCTCTTATCTACATTTTGGCTAATAAAAACGATACCTATTATTTTCCTAATAACAGAACTATAATTTCAGAACATTCAACTAATTGTTTATACTTGAAATAAATAAATAAAACAAGCGACCTATAAATATACAATGTAAAAGCTAAAGACACAGACATAAAAACATCAGCACTGAAAGAATAATCGGCATGAAAGCATAGAGGACACATAAAAACAAAACACTAGCGAATTATCGTCATATTCAACAAACTCTACGATCTCTATTTTACCACTACCACCTCCAGCGTAGAATTCTACACAATACACATACACATATATATACGTATTATCATCACTACGCCAAGTGGCAACAAAAGTAAAGAGAGGTGGGAGGTGCATTACTTGTAATCCACGCCCATTCTTGCGGTCCACACCTCCCCTCGACCAATCCGTGCCCGACCACACTTCAATATCATGTTAAATGGGAGTCAAAAGAATCTAAATACCCATTCTGTCAAAAGTACACATCGCTAAGCTTCTGTCGCGGTGTCCAGCGCACCCTTTGATTGTAAAACACGTGTGTATATGTGTGTGAGTGTGTGCATGCGTGTATCTGGACCAGCAGCATCCGTAATGGGAATTTCATTATGTCCACAGTACCAGAAGTAGTGATTTAATGAACTGACGATACGATTTTTGTTTTAAGTCATTAACGATTAACACATTTGTGTGACAAAAGTCTTAAGAAAAAAGACGCTTAATGATGATGTGGTGTAAATAGAAACATACTGTGAAATACGTTGACTGATAGATATATTAATGATTGTGGAAACAGAAATCCATTAATTATATTAAAGTGTCAGAAGAGGATATCTACAGGAATACAAAGCCTTCTTTGAATGAATTCGACAAATGAATGACTACAGCTAAAACAAATAACGATTCGGTAAATCTACAATTATTAATTAACAAATAAAAAAAAAAATGGTGCTTCAACATGTATCTTATTCATTTCTTAACAACTAAATCGTTGACTAGAATAATCGTAGTGTCTATTTTCTGCAGTGGTAGATGACAACAGTGATTAAAATGACAAGAACTTTATAAACAGAGTGTATTAAATTTGTGATAAATTTTACGTTAAATAAAAATAACCGTACTATTTTGTTATTATTTAGTTATTACTGTTAAAAGTCTATTCTATAGACATTATAAACAGAAAAAGAATACATGCGCTAAAAAACATTACAAGTGATATTTTGGTGAGTATTATTTATACTTCATTCTCCAAGAGTTGATCAGAAAGAGTATAGAGACGTTAATTAATGCTAAAATAGAAACTGTATTGTTGTATTAGCGAGTGTTTATTAGTGATACGTGTGGATAGGGTTCGTCAAATGTTGCTGGACGACGGTGAGCCTATGGAAGATAAGTGCGCGATGCGGCCGTGCGCTACGGACTTCAGCATCGCGGCGATTATGTCGCGGCATGAGCGTGCGGCGGCAGCGGTACCGTCGGCTCGCACCAGGACCCGGTGCAGATCAGCCACTGATACGCTTACACCTTTAGGTGAGTTGTTGAATAATTATATATAGACAATTAACCCATTAACGCCCTAAAACATGCAAAAGATTTTTTTAAATGAAATTAAGTACACATCAAATATATTTAACTAAATAAGCAGATATGAAGTTTATTTTGTGAGAGACTGCTTTTCTGATATAATTTTTTTTAGATAAATTATATTTAAAAGTCAAGTTATATGTATATTTAAGTTATTCCATATGATTTAAACAAAATTCGAAATCACATGCATCAGTTGGATAAAATATATTGTCTCTATTTCATATACAAATAATTCGCAGCAATTTAAACACGTTTAAACACTCATGAAATTAATACTAGAGATTGGAAAAATATTGTGTAAAAATGCATTTATTATTGTAATTTTTATTACATATCTCCACCGTTTTCAGAAAACTGGTTTGATTGAACACAATTTGAAATCAACTATTTGCAACTACCTTTCCAACTATTTGCGACACTTTTTACTGCTTTGTTTGCACTAATTATTATTAAATCGTAAAAAAAACTATTTTCCTAGTAACTATTTCATTGAAAATAACAACTCTACTAATAACGTTAACAGATTTTATTTCTTGCACTACTAGCATCTGATTTTTAAGGAAATATTGTGAATTAATATGTATAAAAAAATATCTAGTAGGTACCCACCAAAATTAGAAAATCAAATAAAAAGTGAATGATTTTGAAAATAAATTTTTTTCAAGTTATTCAAAAACAAAGTAAATAAAAATCGATTCAATGATTTTAAAATATAATCTATAAAAATTATTCTAGTATTATAAAATCAAATAAAAAGTGAATTAAATATAAATTTTAATATCCATTCAAAATTGCAGCCTCTAATTAAAACTGAACAAAAAAAAAACATCAAAAATTCTCATCACCACTACCTGTCTGTTACAAAACACCACAATCCATATGTGTATGTATACGTGTGAATTTTGACACGACTGCTGTAGGTTTAGTCCATTGGGCTAGCGCCCAATTACCAGGGTCATTAGTACGCCCATTCGGACCACCGGCCAAGCAGCATTGCCCTGGACTAACGTTCTTGAGAACAAGACGAATAATTGCCCCATGTATTACGTATATAGGGATTACATTCGGGAGTTAGAGTTTATTTGAAATTAGATAACAAATTATACAGAAATTAAAGTGAACCTGATGATTTAATAAAAAACTGTATCTATATTCGGAAAATTTTAATTTTAATTTATTTTTTAATACGTCATTGTTAAGGAGGTTCGCTACCAACGTTGAAAATTCACGAATTTCAATCTCTATCACGATTTATATCTACTTCAGAATTATATTGATAAAAAACATTTTTTTGTTACTTTGATAATTTTTTTTTAGAAATATGTAACCAAATACTGGCACCAGTTATGGTCGCTATAAGAGTAAGGTTGACTGTTTTTGTGATTGACGGGCTTTTTTTGTAGTTACTAATAAAACAAGTAACTCTTTATTTAATCAATTTAATTACCAAAATCCGCAAATATAGTTTGTTTTTTCAATTATAGCCTTTTATTTTGTTTATGTTTTTTCTCCAGTAATGGATAAAGTAAAACACGTGTTAAAGATTACAAAATGATAAGTACTACGACACAAAAGAAATATAATAGTAAATAAATTATACTAATAATTATTTTAAATGTCCACCATTTTGACACCTATTAGCCTCATGTGATCAAATCACGCTGTAAGACAGTTAAATGTATATAGATTAATATTCAGAAATTGTAAAATATCCAAGACTGGTGCCAATACCTTATCTGATTTACTCTCTAATACATTTAAGAACATTTATAATTTTATTTAAAAATTAAAAAACAGTATTTATTTTTCTTTGTAGAACATTAAAAATATTTCTAGAAGTTTCCTGTGATAAATTACATACAATTTACTCAGTTCATTGCTACTAAATTGTACGAACATTATGACGTATAGTCGTGTAAAAGAGGGTTAATAATTTATTCATAGAAGCCGATCGGAAAGTCATTTACACACCTTCCCGGATACCTTATGTGTGATTAGGTATATTTTTTACGTCAACGATCAAGCATGTCGATTCGTAAATGGTTTGATGTAATATTATACACGGTAAGAATTTAAAATAGAACTTTCGAGAGAAAAAAATCGAACCGAAGTAAAATTGATCAAATGGTGCTTCTAATCGTTCCCCTATAATTTAATTTGTTTGTTATATTAACAAACTCTTTCAAACTATAAACTCTAGAATTTTTGAGGTGTTATCTAGAACTTACATATAGGTATATATACTTATTTTTTTTTCGAAACTAGCGGTGCTAATTTCACACTGATAACAATGTTAATCAGGGGGGGGGGGGTAAAGAGGGCATTAGCCCTTCGCAGCAGTTTGTTAAGAGTAGATTGGGGGCGGCCAATTTGAGGTTGCAACAAAAAAAAGGGTATCAAAATTACTAGAAAAGCGCAAAATTGTGGATTGCCAGCGGCAAGAGGGGGGTGGCACATTTTCCATCTGCCCCGGACTGCAGAAACCTACGGTACACCACTGATGTTAATAATATCAGGGTGTCCACTGTTTTTTGAAAATAAATTCAGATTCAAAATTCCCTAGAGACTCAGAGGCAAGAAGTGATCGAGATGTCCCCAGAATGTGCAATAAATTTTTTTGCTCGTCAACTTAAATTTCTTCTTCACTGACTTCCCAGATATAATAAATTCCCCGACTTTCCAAAAAAAATTTAATAAATTCCCTGACTTTCCCTGACCACTTTAGGCTTCCCTGACTTTCCAGAAAGTGGACACCCTGAATATGTATTTATATATGAAATAAATACAAAATTTCATAACAAGAGATAAATATAATTCAAATTTCAGCCATGGAATACCACGGAAGCTTAAAACGTATTTAACCCAATTTACTTTCTAAGCCCAAGAGAAAAGCATACATTTTATGTAAACTGCAATTAATATGGACTATACTGTTTACAATGGGGTCATTATAATGTACCTACACCTTAAATTGCCAAGCTATTAAACAATGTTTTCGGTCGTTAACGAAATTCGACATTTGCTGTATAAAAATCCATTATGATAACAATCTAGAACAAGCACAATGGTTTAAAATCAACAAATACTGTTATCATGCTCTATATCAGTATAATTTACCTACTATATAATACTACCCTATTCTATGGGATAATCATTTTCTATCAACAATACAACTGTGTGAAATTGAGATTTATTTATTAAATTTTTTTTAATATAAAATTTAAATTGATGGTTCTACCAATATATCATGGTTTTCTCAACTTTAAATGGGGGCATTGTGTACCCCAGAAAAATAACATAATAAATAATCCATATGTACCTATATCATAATACGTTAGTCCTATACAGTTATAATTTTTCTATTTCTATTTAGTATAGGTATATCATTTTTTTGTAACTACAGTGTAACCTTAATATAACGAGCCTCAATATAACGATTTCCTCGATTTAAGAAATTTTTCGAAATCCCCTAGAACTGCCCGTAAGAGCTAATGCAAAATATACCTTTATATTACGAATATATTTGTCAACATCCTCTTTATAACGAATTTTTCGACAGGTTCAGACACGTTATATTTTTCGTAAGACAATCATTATTGTTTTTTTGCTGTTTATCACTGTTGGTAGTTTTAAAGTTGCAATGGCTGAAAAATAAAAAGGTGTTCCTTAACCGTCGCGTCGCAAAGAAACGAGAAATCATTAAGTATGTAGACGAGAATCCTACAACGTAAAAAATAGACATCGCTACATTCTTACCTTGTTATAATGAACTGTAGACCAACCTAACCTTTATATAACAAACCTCACTGTAACAAATTACTTAGTATAACGAATATTTATCTACTTCCCTTCAGTTTTGTTATATCGAGGTTGCACTGTATATTCAAATAATACCTATATAGGCATTTTATAGTAAGTACTATATATTGCAACACAAATAAAACAATTATGTTTGAAAAACTATAGTAAATATACCTGTCAAAATTAAACCACATTTATACATATTAATCCGACATTGATTGTTAATATTTTATAAATAATTATGTCATTTATTTATTAGTTATTTATTAATATACCTAAATAGAAAATTGAATATTTCTGCAATAGGTAGTTCAGTTTATAATAATTAGCTGATAAGACTATAGTTCTTATTAGCATAATTACAATTTAAATAAATATAAATTATATTATTTAATAATGCAAAAGAAAATGCAATTCATGCGTTTGTAATTTTTGTTGTATATTTCATAGAGATTAATATATTTTCTGAAAGAGTTAAGGTTTTAGGAAGTGCGTGTCCTCACTTCTAATAATTGACTAAACAAATAATATTTATATATTAATACGTGAACATCGAAAATTTGTCTATGTTTTTTTTTAGTATTTATTATAAATGGAGGTGAACGAAACTAACACCATTCGGAAAATACTGTGCCATAGATGTGCACAAAAATCATATGTGTATGTTGCCGTCGAGACCCCCTTCCCCTATAATTAACAAATTAAAATTGATAAATTAACAAATAAGTTGAATAGTTAATATTTCAGCTTGGCACGATCCTACTTTTTTTTAAATATAGCTTACATTATTAACTTTAAGACTATCAAATGCCCTAAGACCGTCGAAACCTCCTTTGCCTATTATTAACAAATTAAAATTGATAAATTAACAAATAAGTTGATTAGCTAATATCTCAGCTAATACCTTATTAAATAAGGTTTTCTGGGTTGCTGAATAAGGATTTTTTTTTTGTTTTATTTTTTTACAAATTAACATTGTTTATATTTAGCTATATTTTTTGCTTAATCCGGTTTAAGAGATCGACAAAAAATTTAAAGATAAAAAAAAAGTTTACTCGAAAATTACTTATGCTCCATTTAGGGCGGAAAAATAAATCTCGCTCAGGGCGCCAGACTTGCTAAGGCCGGCTCTGATGAAGAATATAGGTTACTAAATATACCAGAAGGTATGACAATAAATAAAATAATGCATTGGCATACGCACATTGTCATGTTACAGTATTCTACTGGGAACAATTAAAATCACATAAAGTTAATACCTTGTAAAAAAAACCGTTGTTAGACTTCTGGACATGGTAAACAATAATAGTGAGTATTTAGAAATGAAACACACATTAGATGTGCATTAGCAGACTCGGTTTATGTGTAATTTATATTGGGCCAGTGGTGTCTGCAGTGAGAAAAACAGGGGGAGTTCTAATTGTTAAATAGACGCAAAAACATTGACGTGTTTAGACCAAAGAGAAAAAAAACAGTCCCATGGTGTTTTAAAACACTTCGTTTACTTTTAAAAATAAATTCTTATATATTTATATAGTAACTAAATGATTATCTAGTATTTTAGTCGATATTTGTATGACGAGGTGTAAGGAAATTTCACTAAAAAATTTCGAATTTTTGATTTCGTTAAAAGTATGTTTATTGTATTTAAAATGACGTGAAAAGTTGAACTGTTCAAACCGCAGGTCTGTATCTCAAACCGTTCTCGAGATATAGCCTCTCAAAGTTTTAGTTTTTTCAAATTTTTGGAGAAAAAAGGCCATAACTTTTGAACGCGTGGTCGGAATTGATTTTAGTTGACGGATTTGAAATCAGCGTGTCAGAATCTATATAATAACATGTACAATACCTTAAAACTCGAGAAAAAAAATTTCGCGAAAAATCGAAAAAATTCAAAGGGGTATACCTTAAAAAAATGTCGATTTTTAGCCAAATTTTTTTTGTTGAATTTTAAAGTATTATACATGTCATTATATAGATTTTGACACGCTGATTTCAAATCCTTCAACTAAAATCAATTCCGACCACACGTTCAAAAGTTATGGCCTTTTTTCTCCAAAAATTTGAAAAAACTAAAACTTTGAGAGGTTATATCTCGAGAACGGTTTGAGATACAGACCTGCGGTTTGAACCGTTCAACTTTTCACGTCATTTTCTATACAATCAACATACTTTTAACGAATCAAAAATTTGAAATTTTTTAGTGAAATTTCGTCATACAAATATCGACTAAAATACAAGAAAATAAGACGTACTCTTATTTAGACGTACTCTATTTTATTTAAGAATGCAGTGGTTGCCGTGATTTTTGACAGTAAAATACACGATTCGTACCGTCAAAACTCCGCGGCAACCATTGCATTCTTAAATCAAATATTTAAAAAAGAAAAAGCTTGAACTTGAGGTGTTTCATAACTAATTTTTTTTTGTTAATAGGAGGGGGAAGATTGACAAATGCCCTCTTGTTACATACGAGCAGTGATGCCACTGTTCGCCGAGAGACATTAGCAGAGGTGACTTTGCGTATAATTTACATTGTCATTACATTACATGATCCTGCCATAGATAAGATCGACAAAACAGTTGTCCCATTGTTGGTACAATAGCGACACGCCGCGGCAATCAGGGGAACTACCAGCGCCAAATATAAACACTCTAATTGATATAGGATATTAATGTAGCTATCTGTACATGTGTATAATTCATGTTTGTTTTGAGTTTTTAGAATAAATATTTCTACATACAATATTTATCGATGTAGGTTGGCAAATACAAAAACAATAGAACTTGGTTATAACGAGCATCATGGGACTGATATTTGTATAGTAATGTTGGAGGGGATGAAAAGTTAAGGGATAAGCAGTGACGATAATAGTAAATCAAGTCGGAAAAAAGTTTCTAAGCAATTTATCTGAGCATCGGTTTTTATTTAAATTGTTCAATAATGGTGAATTTTACACGAAGAAGCACTGTGCATTTACTTGGCATTTGTTTTTTGTTCTGATTCGTTTGTGTTATATGTAATTTAGGTGTTGATAAGTAATCATAATCTAAATTTATAATTAATTCAATTTTTCAAAAATCCTAAACAATAATTCCGTAATCCGTATAAATGTAAAATGTATTTTATATGCCAATGGCCTCTCCATAAAACATCCCCCCCCCCCTTCATAAAGATCCTAGTTACACCACTTATATGTATCTGAAAAAGCATTGATTTCTTAGTGTTCTAAAATGTAGGAAATTAATTTTATGATCCTATAGAAATGCAAAAATACATTATGTGAATTTAAGGATGTACAGCAGGTATCTAATTTCAACGAGAAATAGTTGAAATTTGGAGAAGTTACTCCTTTATATATCTTAAGTACCCAAACAAAATTTCAAAAGGTTTTACAACATAGTTTGAAAACTATGTCATTTATAACAATAAATTACTTCTTTTGTTTTTATATCTGACAGATGAATTCAGAATAAAATATTTTCGTATTATCAACACAAATATTAATTTTTTGGCTAAAATTCTAAAATAACAGTCAATAATGAAAAATAAGGTTTTAAACAAAAGTATTTTTATATTTTATGTAGTATTTAAACCAATTTATTTGATTTTGATCGTTCATTGCATCTAGATTTACATTATTTTTGACTCAGACTGTATACACATCTTTAAATGAATAATGCAAATGCATCTTTTTCATTCTCACTTTTATGTTAACATATTGCATTAAAACCTTCCAAAGTCAATAATATTTTCCCAACTAATCGACATATTATGTACTTTTACTGTACAAGTAGGTACATACACGGCCAATATTTGTTAGATAATTAACTTTTGCAATTAATCACTATGCTCTATGGGTGGTTCGTTTAATGGTGTGTCGGTAAACGCGCTACCGATATTACCGACCGTATGAAGATGTGACGCGTCTACTGCTGCCACATCCGGTAGGCGGGGACGGTCGGCAATTACCGGCCGGGAACACTAGTGACATCTGAATGAAGATGCTCGTATTATTTATTAATTATGTCGTTTTTATGTTGGTACGCCTTACAGTTAGTTTTTTAAATGAGTTATGATGAATTTTAGTATTTAATAAAACATTTGGATAGTGAGGAAAATTTAGCTTTGAACTATTTACTGGAGATTGTACAGTAATTTTGTTTATGCATATTTTGTGTTTCTTTTTTATCGCCAAAAAAAATTCAACATACATTTTTAAAGAAATTTTGTTGTTAATAGAATAAAATATATTAGATAAAAGTTATATTTTTTACTTTTTTTCTTCATTACTTCGTACAGTTTTTAAGATATTCGAAAGAAATGCAAGTAACTATTGTAATACCGTTGAAAAATCGTGTCCGAAATAAAAGTAAATTTTGATTGTACTACCTTCAAAACGTAAAGAGAAGTTGATTTTTAGGGGTTTTAGAAATACTCGAAATTTTGTAACTTTTATCGTCTAAAAAGTGAACGTTGCGAGTATTATCTTACTAATTTTGATAAGACATTTGTAGTCCAATTGAACCTAAGGGACGGGACATTTTTTTTAACGTGCCTAAACAGCTATTAAAGGGATAAAAACTACCCTCAAAAATTGAATTTTAAATACGTCACTAATTCATGTTACAACTAAATTAAATTTATCAAATCAGTTATTCTACGAATGTGTATTATGTTTTTGACATTAGTTCTTTAAAAAATGAATATTTATAATACAAAGGTGAGTTTTATTTCTGACAAATCCCATTGAAATTTTTCATGTATTAAAAATTATTTAAAATGTATGGTTCTCCATACCGTATGTAATGTAACTATACTAAACAGTTTATTTGGACTTTTTGACTCTATAAGGTAATAAATTCAACCCCCATAGAGCTGCATTTCTTCAATATTTAATTTAACTTCAAGCGAACAAATCGAAAATATTTAATTTTTTTAAATGTGGTTCTGTAACAATCTATCATGGACCGACGGTTGAGAAACACTGGTATACAGTATATATGAATAGCTTCTCAACCACATTATAAACACTGATTTTAATTGGTTGTACCAACACAGCCTTCGTATAGATTTCACGCTAATGTAAAGACGATTCCTACTGTCGCTTCATCCTTCTATGTAGGCAGATATTCTAATGTGTTCATTATTGCTATACGTGTAACGAAATATCCGTGACTGTATGATATTGAATTTTAATTACAAATAGCCTCCGCAACGTGAAACCTGTCCCGCCAAAGATGATCGTTAAAATAAACTTATTTATAGTGTTTAATAAAATTGACGATACCTACATGTAAATTTTGATTATTATTTGTCGTGTTCTTCAAAAGATTGAAATTGATACTATTGGATTTTTTGTTTCACTCATCAAATCGAGCCTTGCGCGAGATTTTCTTTTAAATATTTACATGATGAAGTAATATACAGGGTGTCCAAGATATGCGTGAAATGCATAGGGATTTTCTAAACAGTAAGAGATACAGATTTGGTTAAATTGAGATGAAATATTTATAAGGTAGGGGTGAGTATTACTACATCAAAAAATATGAATAGTTGTATGTAGTTTAAGCAGTGGCTTTTTGCGATGGGGGGGGGGGTATATGACTTAGTATTTAATCTCATATTTTTGGCTTAGGGACCCTCAATACGTGTAATTCCGTTAAAATCTCGAGTTCGATTTTTTTCATGATTACTATACTTTATTATACAGTACATTTCATGTATGTATAATAAAAAATATAAAAAAACGTTTAAAAAAATTAATTTATCTTTTTAAAACCGACTAAAAAGCTGAAAATAATCTTTTGGTACTAACTATTGCATTTTAAAAAAAGTTGATTTTGTTCATACTAGAAGAGTTTAAAAAAATGTCTGAGTTTTCTCATGAAGTAGACTCATGGGGGGGATGGTTGATCCCCTTGACCCCCTCCTTATCTACGCCACTGGGCTTAGGTGATATACCCAAAAATCTGAAAATTCGGAAATTCTTTAAATTGCTATAACTTTTTTGTCAAAGTGGATAGGTACTTTTTGTTTACGGTTTCTTAAAGCGCTTTTTGTGTAGAATCGATTGGTGCATTTAGAATTTTTATATCACTTTTAGTTTCCGAGTTGCAAGCTCTAACATACATATTTTTATAATTTTACCGAAAATTACTGAAAAACAATATATACGTTTTTAATCGTAAAATAAATAGCGGATGCACAAAAACTGTTCACAGCTAGACGAGCAGTTGTCAAACAATGAGTAAAAACGCCCACCGTATAATGAAATGATGACGATCTTCACCTTAACACCTTCAAATTGCAGGAAACCGAAGTGACTTTTTATTACAAATAATATGTTACACTTTTTTCATCGGTGACTTCTGTTTCAAGGATAAATGTCGCTCTTATTATATAGTTACTGTACCCGGGGTTACTTTGATTATACTTTTCAAATTTAAAGGGCTCTAAAACCTAATTTTTCTACATAATACGTACTGTTTAAAAAATAATTTGAAAAATTCAAAAATTAAAGAAAATTGATTATTTCCGAAAAAAATTGGGGAGGGAGAAATGAACAGAGCATAAATTATTAATAAGAACATTTTCTATAACTTTAATCTAAAACATAAAACCAAAAACGAGTTAAATAATAACGAAAAAAATAAAGACATAATTATAGCGATAATATTAAATATTAATTTCCATATTAATATAAAATATCGCTATGGCAAATGTATAATTATTAAGTGTTTATTTATTTAACACCATACCTATAACTGTCAGACTGTTGAGACCATGACTAAAATCGTTAAATCCAAATCGAACCATGTTTCCGTTTTAGTGAACGCAGATTAACTTAGGTGCTAGTCAAATCATAAATTTACAAGTGTCAAAAATAGGTAACAGTTGGTATGCACCAATTATGGTTAATATTAATATTACCCTATTCATTTTGATGAAATAGTTTTTTAAATATTGAAAATGTGAATACCTACATGGTAATATTAAAAGTTAAAAAAAAAAAGTTTATTGTTATCAAAATTAAAGGAGGAGTTATTCCTAGTGTCCGACCGAAGGTCAGTTTTTGGTCGAAGCAGAAGCCGAAGCCGAACTTCGACTTTTCTTGTTACCTTTTCATTTAAAAAATTAAATATGTAAACGTTTTGTTGTTATTAAAATTGAAAAAAAAATTCGAAATATCTTCGAAAGTAAAAGATTTAAAAAGAATGGGATTATGTATAATATGAATTTTCAGAAAGAAATTTATGCGATTTTTTACATATATGTCAGTTACATATGTCTACTTTAAGAATTGAATAAAAACTTAACTGAAACTTTATTATAAATTTAATATTTTAGCGTTTTCATTTGTATCAGAATATAATCTTTATGCACATTTAATAAAAATATTAAATACTGCTTCAAACGTCCTAAATTTTTTGTATCTTTAAAGATTTCTTAATTTCACGTAAACTTTTTTCTTGATCTAATATGGGAGTCATTAATACAAATAATTATTTTATGGTACCTTAATACCGGTTCTTTTAGTCGATTGGTAAAAGGATAAATGAACGGACATCTGTATAAAACTTTTACTAACATATAAAGCAGACATAATAATAATTTTATTATGTTACGCCAGTTAAAAAATTCTCTACTTTTAATGACTCGAATCATTAAATTGTAAGTCAAAAATTAACGCATGTACCTGCTACCGAAATATAGCACTATAATATCAATAAAAATGTTTAAAAAAATTTAAATTACAGTGGCGTTCGTGAAAAAAATAATCCTCCTTTCTAATGTTTAACCTTTTACATAATATACTAGCTGGGTGATATTGGGGGGGGCTTGAGCCCCTTAAATCCCATGTAGTCGGCGCCTCTGGGTGCCAATATGTCTTGTAAAATATAAATTGTTTAGTAATATTGATAATAGAATATTTATTTTTATTTCCACGTGTTTATAATCGCTATTAAAACAAATATCATTAATCATTTTACCTGGTTAGGTAGGTACATAATTAATTTCAAGAAAAGTAAATACGAATTTAGCGTGAGTTTGTTTAGGCTTAATTATTGATTTGTGATAATAAAAAAACATTGCTATACAAAATTTATTTTACACGTGTTATTATATTTTTATATTAATGTTCCATATAGGTATATAATAAACCGTTATATATAATTATTATCTTAAATAAACATCATTAAAAACAAATGATCTTTTTGGTATTAATGTTAAATATATACTGATAATAAATTATGCAGTGTCAACATTAAATATTTGACGTGTCCTTCACGGGGGCTTTCTGGCACGTGTGTAAAAGTGTTTTTATTTTATTTTATAAAATTTCGTCCCGTCGGCCTATGTTTTAGCTTTGGATCAAAAATTAACTGTCCCAAAATTTCAAAACTTAAAGACTATCTAATGCCCGAAGATCTTCGTATGCTCCTTCGGCTATTATTAAGAAATTTAAATTGAAAATTTAACAAATAAGTTGAATAGTTAATATGTCAGCTTGGCGCGATCGAAGAGACTCCAGTTTTTTTTTTAAATATAGCTTACATCATTGTCTTTAAGACTATCTAATGCCCGAAGACCTTCGTATGCGCCTTCGGCTATTATTAAGAAATTTATATTGAAAATTTAACAAATAAGTTGAATAGTTAATATGTCAGCTTGGCGCGATCGAAGAGACTCCAGTTTTTTTTTAAATATAGCTTACATCATTATCTTTAAGACTATCTAATGCCCGAAGACCTTCGATACCGCCTTCGGCTATTATTAAGAAATTTAAATTGAAAATTTAACAAATAAGTTGAATAGTTAATATGTCAGCTTGGCGCGATCCTACAGACTCGTTTTTTTTAAATATAGCTTTTATCCTAGTCCCATTTCAAAATCGTGTGTAAGGGAGAGAGGCGACATCCCAAAATATTTATTTTTTCACGATATCTCAAGAACGACACATGTTACATGAAAATTTTATAAAGTATTTTTTGTAGAGCATTATTGGTATTTACAACGCGTGCGCGAAACTTGTCAAAGTCTTCAACAAACTCCAAAAGAACTGTCATATAAGTTTGATATCTCATTTGAAAGTGCTTGCTAGTTCTTTTATAATACCGGACATCAATAAACTTAAACAAAAAATATTCTATTTCCAATACCATTCTTAATTTTATGACAAATATGTAGAAAATCGTCTGAAAAACCTAATAGCATCAAAATAACTAATTTCATAGTTATAATAAAAAAATTTTTTTCAGAAAAATTTGTCGAGACCAGCACGACATCTTCACCGGAACCTGTTTTAGTAGCGTCATCCTTAAACACGTCTTCAGCAGGCGATGACGAGTTAGGTCGTGATTCTCCGGTAGACGTGTCTTCCACGTCCGAGGCTAGCGTTCAGGGCAGCACGGCGGCTGGAGGTTCGAGTTCCGGGGCGGCAGGTTCCACACAAACCAGCAAAAACCCACTACTCCAGGAACGGTGGAACTGCGAGGAGCTCAGACAAGTAACGTGTCACCTGGAGACCAAGGATCTCTGGGATAAATTCAATGACCTGGGTACGGAGATGATCATCACGAAAACGGGAAGGTAAGGATATTTTAATTTTTTTCATTTGCAATAAAAATTTTGATGTTTTCGTAAGAAAAAATATTTTTAGGGTTCCGTAGAAAATTAGAAACCCTTATAGTTTTGCTCTGTTTATATAAATTTTATACCGATTAAGATGAAATTTGGTATACGGACGTAGATTGATAATCCATATTAAAAAAAAATTCCCATCGACTGAAAAGTATATTTAAAAATTTTTAGATAGGTTTTCTAAAATGCAACTAAATAAGTTGTCTCAGGACATTTTGATTTTAACCTTTCAATCACGATATATTTGCATTCTAAGTCGTTATCAGAGTGCTCCCCCCCCCTCTATTTTCTATAAATATCAATTCGAAAAATCTGAAAAATTTTGAGAATATAGTTTTTAATTAGTACTTTCAATGAAAATTATAACGAACACTGTCAAAAATATCGTGGACCCCCTCCCATAGACTGAAAGTATACTCAATACTATACTACAAATTTAAGAAATAACTTTTTTTTATAAATCGTAGTGAAAATGTCTAGGGAACCCTAACACGCACTTGGCCATTTTATTTAATTAATAATTTTTACTAGATTTTTTCTCTATATTGTTTTCCACCGCCCTTAATGGCCTAATGCCTCGAGCCGTCGATCTACCCCCCCCCCCCCCCTGTCTTGGTAACAACCTTTTAACGATGGTATTAGCATTTTCATGTTGTTATATCGACCGGAGTTTCTATGTTTTTACTCCTCTTTCCCCGTTTTATGTTACATTGTTTGACAAGTAGTGTCAATATACTTGCCAAAGGTAGAGAAATATGTGTTTTTAATGCTACCTTTAAACGCTCATATCGGACCGTTGTTGATAGGGACGGAGAAGGCAGTTGACAGAAATGTAATTTTACTTCTGAACAGTAATAGCCGAAATGTTTTTAACAAATTGTTTTGACATTTGTCTTTTATCTTTGTTTTTATGATATGCCAGTGAAAGGAAATTATTTTTTTTGAGTCTAAATTAGTTGAAGTGACAATTCAGTTGTTAATTTGAAAAAACCACTGTTTTTTTTTTATTTCGGTATTATAATATCTACATGAATAGTGAAAAATTAAATTGCTATTTAAAAAATAGATTTATAGAAAGGAATATGGTAATTTGGTTCTTTTGCAATTATATAAAATAAAAATGCATTTTGTTTTATTTTGAAATTCATATTGCAAAATAGGAAATTGCTACTATAAATACATAAAACTAATTATACCCATTTAAATTTGGATTAAGTTTATGTAGATGCTAAAAAAAATAAAAATTCAACGAACTAATTCCATATAGGTATTAAAAAAACTGTGCCATTCAGTTTTTAAAGGTTAATTATTTGTAAACCATCTAAAAATATATAATACTATGGCTAAAAATCAAAATGATGTTTAATGGTAAAAAAATCCTTTGAAAATAAAACAACCAATAGATTTTTTTTAATTACAACTCTTTAAAGTTTTGATAAAATAAAAAATACTGTTTTTATCATGATATTCAACGTCTATATACAAAATTTTATTCAAACCATTTTTGTGACGCATTTTTATTTAATTTAAATTGCATATTATGAAAAAAAAATAAAAAATAAAAAATTAATGAAGAAAATTTGTTCTTTTTTATGGTAACCTATACATTTTTATTACGTTTAAAATGGTTCAATTAAAAATAATAATAATTTCTATGCAGATAAAAATTATACAAAAAAGAAAAAGAATTAATGCTTTGATTGCAATGTTACAAAAAATAACGGACGTAAATTATTATTAAATAAATTATGCACATTTACGTTCTAAATTATGTAGAAAACTTGTAGACTGAATACCGTGTAAACTATGTAGATAATAATTAAATTAAATATATATGTGATGTGCTTCTTGGAAAATATTAAATATTAATAAAAATACATCTGCCAAGTGACGGCTTGCTAAATTCTGCAAAGGGAAATCTTTGTAAGCATAATATTTTATTATAAAAGTTGTATGGCATTTTTTTATAGATATTTTAATGCACTATAAAAAATAATCTATACAATTTTCACTTAATAAATGACAATTTTTTTATTGGTTTAATGATGTATAAACATTTTAAAATTGATATTAAAAAAAATTATAAACGAAAAAGATTTTTTTTAATTTTTAGAGCTCACTTTCCAAAGTGTCTATGTACGAACGAAACAACCTAGATGGTGAAAATTGGTGAAAAATGAGTATATGGTAATGTTAAGGGACACCGTAATTCGGTCTCAAGCCAAAACAGAAGCGAAATAAGCAACCGAAAACTGCCAAACCGGTATAGTCTCGAAAAAAAGTTGGAACTTACATCGACGTTTGCATGTAGTAAAACAGTTTTCAAATTTTATACTAATTTTTATCGAAACCACGTTTTTAAAAACTGCGGAGAACGTATCTTGGCCATTTTCCTTCCGATCGACTTGAAATTTTAACTGTAACTTCTTAGATATAGATTTTACAGTTTTTATAATCAATTTAAGGTCGTTTTTTTCCATCAAAAATGCGATTTTTTTGTGATACAAAATTTGATTTTAAAAATCGATATTTTTAAAACAGTTTGTTCGGGATTTGCTAGTAAACATGTTTAAAAACACTGGGTCTTAGGGCACAAGGTGATGTAGTTAGTAGGTATTATAATACCTACATGAGTTCCAAAATTCGTTCGTTATTTTAAAAAATAATCGAAATTTTGAAATAATTTTTTGCATTATTTCATATTGTAATGTCAATTTTGAGCAAAACTCGCTCAGTTATAATATGATTGAGCGAGTTTTGCTCCGAACTAACATTACCATATGAAATAATGCCAAAAATTCATTCAAAATCCACTGCATCTCGATTATTTTTTAAAATTGAACGAACGAATTTTGGAACTTAGAACACTCTAAGATGTGTTCTCATTAATAAGTATCATTAATGAAACGAGTGTTATAAATGTGTCACCGGTTCGTCACACGGGTAACCCGACCCGTCTGCGTGTTTTTTACACACTTCAATGGCAACCGCACGAGTCAGTGGCGTACCTGACGAAATATTTATATATTTAGTGATCGCATTTATTATTTGTGTAGATACGTCAAATTTATGAAAGAATAAATCAGAAACCTAACTTCAGATGACACGTCTGCTTGTTTTCCGTGTTTTAATAGCAATTTCGTGATCAGTGGCGTACGAGAATATTGATATATTTTGTGATTACGATATATTATATTGTCTGCCTTCCCCCCCTATATCTGACCCTGTACATAGATTTGTAGCTTAATCAAGGATTAAAAAAACACTACTTATTTTACACTACACCACTGTAACCATAAAACTTCCGACTTTTGTCGGCGAAATATCAAAAAAACACGAATAACACCATAAACTGCAAAGACAAAAAAAAAAAAAACGAGACAGTTAGTGTGCGCCATAACTCCGCCGGTAATAAAGATCCCAGCTAGTTATCTGAGGTGGTCCTGTCGGATACAGCATCAATAATTCCCGAGTGTTTACGAGACGACACATGTGGCTACTTGTGAAATTATTATGTACGCCACAGATTTATCTCTAGATACGTTTGCGAAAGTGCATTGTGAACTGAATTTAAGAAATATTTACTAAATTTCAAAATTATGTTTTTTATTTCCATGTAAGATTAAAAAAAAAACAAATCCGATATTATTTAATTGTTTGAACAAAATAAACTACAGGTACAATAAGGTGCCAGTCTTGGATATGACCCCAGAATGGGTATTTTTTAATTAAATGTACTGAATTAGAAATATTTGTTGATATTTGATTACTACCATTTCTGAATATTAATCTATATATATTTTACAGCGTGATTTGATGACATGAGGCCAATAGGTGTCAAAATGGTGGACATTTAAACTAATTATTAGTGTAATTTATTTATTAATTATTATATTATCATAGTAACTGCTTTACATTGTTTCAAATTTGACGATTCTTTCTTTAATATCTTTTTTATTGTAGTACTTATCATTAGCAAGTGTCCATCACTGCGTGCTCATTACTGGTTTTACTTTATCCATTACTGGAGAAAAATCATAAACAAAATAAATGGCTATAATTTAAAAACAAACTATATTTGCGGACTTTGGTAATTAAATTGATTAAAAAAATTGATAATTACAAAAAAGAAGCCCGTCAATCACAAAAACAGTAAAATTTATGTTCGGTTATTTTTAAACAGATATTTATCTTAGTTTGAATGAAATAATTAACAGAAAAACATTGTATTATAATTTAAAAAACCTTAATTTTCAAATCATCGCAAAACAAGATAAACTAAAACATGCCACACATTATTTTTGTAAACACTGACAAACTAACGTTTTTATATTTAAAGTGTCTACATATACACTTCAACCAATAATAAATTATTCTTAATTTACACCATTTTATAACGTGTGAAGAAACGTATAATTTTTTTACATCAATAAACGTAAAATTCTAATTTATATATGACGCAAATCTTACCTACATGTAAGTGTCGTACAATTTTCATTATAAAGACATAGTATAATAAATTAATGTGTAATATATTGGGGGTGTCCTGAAATAAAATAATTAAGAGGAAATGTTAAATAAATTAAAGTAAATTTATAGTTACTGTAATACACATGTTTTTATATTGTGTGCATTCTAATGAGCTAATTTTGGCGAGGACTTTCTTGTATTTTAGTCGATATTTGTATGACGAGTTGAAGTTTACTGTAGGAAATATCACTAAAAAATTTAGAATTTTTGATTTCGTTAAAAGTATGTTAATTGTATAGAAAATGACGTGAAAAGTTGAATGCTTCAAACCGCAGGTCTGTATCTCAAATCGTTCTCGAGATATAGCCACTCAAAGTTTTAGTTTTTTCAAATTTTTGGAGAAAAAAGGCCATAACTTTTGAACGTGTGATCGAAATTGATTTTAGTTGACGGATTTGAAATCAGCGTGTCAAAATCTATATAATGACATGTATAATACTTTATAATTCGACAAAAAAATTTTGGTCAAAAATCGACATTTTTTTAAGGTATACCCCTTTGAATTTTTTCGATTTTTCACGAAAATTTTTTTTTCGAGTTTTAAGGTATTATACATGTCATTATATAGATTTTGACACGCTGATTTCAAATCCGTCAACTAAAATCAATTCCGACCACACGTTCAAAAGTTATGGCCTTTTTTCTCCAAAAATTTTAAAAAACTAAAACTTTGAGAGGCTATATCTCGAGAACGGTCTGAGATACAGACCTGCGGTTTAAAACAAACAACTTTTCACGTCGTTTTCTATACAATAAACATACTTTTAACGAAATTAAAAATTCTAAATTTTTTAGTGAAATTTCCTACAGTGAACTTCAACTCGTCATACAAATATCGACTAAAATACAAGAAAATAAGACGTAGAGGTATTATAGTTTAATTTATAGTTGAAGTTCACTGTAGGAAATTTCGTACATAATTTATACATTATAATTTATAATATTATACATTAAATTATATATAATAAAAAATTATTATTTTTAATACTTTTCTATGAAAACTGCTCAACATAATAAACAGCTACAATGTTAGTGGAAAATGACGTTGACATGGCGACGTTAAATGTCAAATTAGTTATCCATTATGACGTATTATTTTCACGAATTCACGCTAAAACGTTTGAATAATTTAACATTAGAGCTGTCTGCCGCTTTCTGAACATTTCCCTAACCACTGGGGAAGTGCTGTTTTTAATTTGTATCATTCTAATTCGAAATGGGAGATGTAGAATTTTTAATGCGACAGAATTAATGTCAGTTTTGAATTGATAATGTTTATCAATATACATAATAATGATATGGAAGTTAAAAGTATATGATTTTGTTATATTATTATAAAATATTATAATCAGATATTAATTTAATTAAACATAAAGTAATCATGCCCACACAACATTCTCACAACACATGGTTAACCGCGAATTGTTTTTTCCGGCTTCCACAAATTATACACCTACATTTAACCTATATATTAGTGAAAACCGGAATAAAATCCATTTAGTAGTTATTGAAAAAATCGCGTAAAATTATATTTTCCAACTCCATTGTTAGTACAGTGTAACCTTAATATAACGAGCCTCAATATAACGATTTTCTCGATTTAACAAATTTTTCGAAATCCTCTAGAAAGAGCTAATGCAAAATATACCTTTATATTACGAATACATTTGACAACAACCTCTTTATAACGAATTTTTCGACGGGTTCAGACACGTAAAATTTTTTGTAAGACAATCATTATTGTTTTTTTGCTGTTTGTCACTGTTGCTAGTTTTAAAGTTGCAATGGCTGAAAAACAAAAAAGGCGTTCCTTAACCGTCGCAAAAAAACGAGAAATCATTAAGTATGTAGACGATAATCCTACAACGAAAAGAACAGACATTACCTTGTTATAACGAATTGTAGACCAACCTAACCTTTATATAACAAACCTCACTGTAATAAATTACTTGGTATAATGAATATTTTCTACTTCCCTTCAGTTTTGTTATATCGAGGTTGCACTGTATAATGTTCTGATAAATTATAAATATTAGAATACAGTATCGTCTAAAATCGATCTTTGTTGTAAATTTCAATTTACCTGCATATTTTCTAGACGACCGTTTTTCACTTGTTTCTAATTCTATTGTTTTAAACAATAATTAAATCCCAGTAGCCTATGGACATTGTTTCACTCCCGCTGACACTCTGGTTTGGATCAGAGGTGGCGGGCGAATTGGCTCACCGCAATTGGCTAATCAAATCAACATAGACTAGATCGTACGTACATACATTTGGGGAGTCCCCGAGCTGCCGTTACTCCAGCATCCGCCCGTGCCGTGTTAACAATATTATAAAGTGACGAGGCATGAATGCTCTGACATTATGACACGTGTCAGGGTGTGGGGAATGGAATTTCCAGAAAATTAGATGGAATGGAAAATATGAAAATATCATTATTTGAAATTTATTTTAGGCTGATATTAATATAAATATTTCTTTCAACTAAACATATTTTTTTAGTTCTTGTTATCTGTATCATATTATTTACAGGATACTCCAGCTTCTAAGGATCAGGAAATTATTTTATAAAAAGTCTATATAGACTTAATATCTTAAATAAATATGATTTTCGTGTTTGGAAGGCAGAATTTAAGCTGAATATAACTGCCCTAATAAAATTTCAATTAAAATATTCAAATTAGAGTTGTTTTATCGTCAACGTTCGAGATAATTTTTTTTTAAAGAATTTGAGATAAAATATGTCCCATTTGAAATGTTATTGAGACATTTGTATTCAGTATTAAATCAGCTTTCTATAATGATGTGCCAAAAGTTGTTCTTGCTGTCTGATCTGTTAAATTACTTCTAGGTAACCTTTTTCGAAAATTTGTCTAGTTTTTCAAAACTGGGAAATTCTGTATATTCAGTTATTTATGTGTCTAAGCCCACATTTTACCAATTTTCTAATTTTGGTACTAGAGTGTTTGATAAGTCTGTGTCTACTATATTTGTTATCGTGCAAAAAAAATCACCTATAGGTAATAAATTCTTAAACATAGCAAAAAGATGCTAAAACACCTAAATCACTTTTTCAGGTCCTTTATAAGATATCAGATGAAGTATCAATAATACAGTTTGGTAATTTTTGTGTAAAAGGCCCATATAAAAAGATAATTTACCTACACGAAATTTAATTCGAAGTAGCTACTAAATTTTGATTTTATTTCTGTAATGTCCGGTATTATAAAGGACCTAACAAAATTTGCTAGCTAGCAATTACATTCAAATGGGGTATTAATTCTGTACTAGTATCTATGGATTAGTTATGGAATTTAGAGCAGTGACACTTCAACTAATTGTAACACAGTTGGCATCTTTCACCGTACAAAATAATTTTCTTAATATAACCACTGTTTTAATACCGTTTGTATTTACTTACTACAACGCGTGCGCGAAACTTGTCAGTCATCAACAAACTCCAAAATAACTGTCATATAAGTTTGATATCTCAGTTGAAAGTGCTTGCTAGCTAACAAATTTGTTAGGTCCTTTATAATACCGGACATAAAAATATTTTTCCATATCTATACCGAAACAATACATAATTTGTGAAGAAAAATTCTTTATAATTATTTTTAGATGCGGCTTCGGGCGATAAAATATCCATATCATGTATTTGTAACCTATCGACATATTCGACAAGTCACCTAAACAAAGGTGTGATGTATAATATTGCTGTAGTTCGATGAGTCTATTAACAGTGTGAGGCAACAGTCGCACACAAATTGACCAATTAATCTAAAAGCAAACCGGAAAGACGGCCATATTTTCAGCGCGCGATGTAAATAAATACATCGGCGGCAGAGCGACCCTTTAATTAGCAGCTCAATAATTTGCCAACATTTGACGCGCGCGCTGGCGTTAGAATACACCGTGCGGATGTCAAAACGACTAACTTTTTGTTGATTTTGTTATTTATATTTTATATTCACGGATAATTAATTTTAAATATAAATACAACAAGGTTGTAGAACTGCATAAGAAAAAGGTGAGACATATCTAAATCTAGTTGTATACAGTACAAGACTGGGTCTCGTCTCAAGACGAGAAAGGTACGGATCGGACATATTTTTACCGGACGAGATTGTTGGTTGTAAAATTCGAGACCGATATGAAACTTCAGTTACAAAAGATATTATAAATTATGTATTTCTTATAATTTTCTACAGTGTATTCCAAGTTGATTAAGGCGGCTATTACACTATCAAATAAATATGATAAAATTTCTTTGATCAAAGAAATATGACAGTGTAATAAGTCAACTTTTATAATATTAGCCTTCATAATATTTCTATGATCATAGTTAACGACAGTCTATTATATTTGATCAAAGATTTTTGACGTCAAAAACAAAATGGCGACTACCAAGTTATCACTGACAGTTACAGTTACATAATTATTAATATATGAATATCAACAAAATCTAGTATTATATGATAATCTTCTTATTGATTATAAAAACCACAATACACGGTTGTAAATTCAAACCTCGATCGCGTCAATTGACGAACATCCACGCATTGATTATCAAAATGCACCAAAAAAGAAGAAAATATCCCTAGATAATACTAAGAAAATATTATCAAATATTTTATGTAGTGTAATAGAACAAAATCTCGTATTTTATCAAAGAAATATGATCAAATCTTTGTCAAAGATGTTTGACATATTTATTTGATAGTGTAATAGCCGCCTAAGACATGGGAAATTTAATATGGGGGCAATTAGAAATGTTGTAGTAACCTTTGGTCAAATTTAACGATGTTTGATTGGTGCATTTTGAAATGCCGCCACAAAATTTAATAAAATAGTCATTAGTATTTTGTTTTCAAATTTATATCTGCCAAAAAATATTATTAAAACAGTAATTATTTTGACACCTGGTGGAGTTGATCTCGATTATTTCGTAGGTACGTCAGTGTACCTACTACATTCGTCAAACAGCGCCTCTAGTGGTGAGCCGTGACAACACTCACAGACGTACGCTAATTGTGCGTTACCGATCGTTTATTAGACACATAACTCTCGGAACTGCTTGCGTTTATTTTTATACTGGTTTAATGAGACGATGGCTTTGAACGTCCCGAATACTTGCTTTTTGATATATTCGAGATGTAATTTTGTCGATTAATGCATTGTAATGATCCTTAATGCCTCTTTCTGATGAAACGTATGACTTTTATTTGTTGGAATATCAGAAAAATAAAATTGAGAGTTATTGAAAATGAGATATAACTAAAAAAATAATATTTCTGATACAATATTTTTATTTTTCTCGATCCCATTAGCCTTGGATCTAAAGATAATTATCCCAAAATTCCAGACTCGTGGATCAAAACTTGTGAATGGAACAAACCGAGTTTTTTTTTACATAACATGGGAAAAATGATTTTTTTACTTACGCGTGAATATCTCACTTAAAAAGTATTTTTTTTAATTTCTTACAGCAGCATTTTATAGAGAATTAAATTTCCTATAAAAAAGATTCTAAGTGCTTAATTCATAGATTCAGTATTTTTAAAGATATGTTCGTTTAAACATTAAAAATTGAATTTTGGAAAATTAAAACAAATCAAATAGAAAAATGTTTATTAAATATACTAAAATAACATTTTTCTCCATGTAACAGTCCACGACGACTCCCCCCCCCCCCAAGATCCACGCCTGTGAGTACTAAACATTTTAGCCTGTTACTCGATAGGTTAGTTTATTTGCAGTCAGCTTTTGGTCTATAACCTGAAATAATGAATATATATTCTCCGAATTAAGTTAATTAATTCGCGCATACGTCTCCATTTTCTGCATGGATAGAGTTCTCACGTCATGCATCACGATCGGGTAAAGATAGACACAGCAGACACTGCGACAAAAGTGCTCATTAATTCATCTGGGAGAAGTCGCCAGAGCGGTGGACAGATCAAATAGGCCGTGGAGAGCGTAACGAAACAAACATGTTAGCGTTTACTGTGCGAGAAATGGGGGGGAGAATCAGATCGAAATAGATATTGTGGTATATATATTTCACTATGATTTTAGATATTTGTAAATAATATAATTACTACAAATTAACTTTTGAACGTAGACTTTCGCGGTTATTCAATTGTATAAACATTGATTGTTGAGTTCTATACCGCGTTGCACTTTATTGTTGTCATTTGACGTTTCGACCAATATCTTCTTCAGATGTTGGTCGAAACGTCAAGTGACAATATATATTATTTTATATTTTACTACAAATTAACATCTGTACGCAAAATAACATCTGCTAAGTAAATGTACAGTGCTTCCTAGTGCTAAATTTTGAATAATTTAAATAAATATTAATTGGTTAACCATTTAATTTTTTAACAATTTTACTAAAAAATATTAGTCCGAAATTTTTCTTTAGACGCACCTGAATTTTTTTCGTATATTTTTAATTTTTTGATAATTTCATTTATGCAAATGTCTAAAATGTAAATCAATTTAAAAAAACAAATGATTTTAATGCAAATTGAGATAAATCTTTAAGGGAGTATTTTACAACAAACTTCGTAGACCTATATTATAGGAAATTGAATGCTCTACAAAAAAATTTCACCTAACATTTGTCATTTCTTGAGATATCTTGAAAAATAATATTTTGGGATGTCACCCATCTCCTTTACACACGATTTTGATGATTTTGAAATAGGACCGTCCTCAAGCCAGACCCAACCATTCAACCAAGTTTCATTAAAATCAGTTCAGTGGTTCATGAGTTATTTACCAAGTGGGTGTTCATTACTGGAGAAAAAAACATATACAAAATAAAAAGCTATAATTAAAAAAAAAACTATATTTGCATTTTTTGGTAATTAAATTGATTTAATTAATAAAGAGATATTTTTTTTATTAGATTTTATTAGATTTACCCCATATATGTTTTGCTCTTAAAGTGTTCAAGACGGGTGCCAGTATCTTATAACAAAATAAACTCAGTGAATAGAAAATCAAAAAAAAAATTAATAACAGCAAGAATACTTCGCAAACAAAACAAATTGCTTACATATTTATTTATTTACCGAAACAAGAACTTAAAAAATAATCGCATTTATTTTATATGTTACATACATGAGTATCGGTACATATCAAAGGACATACACATGCAAACACGCTTACATATACACTGTCATATACACATATATACCTTTAACTTATTAGAATAACTTATCACGAAAGTTACAGTGGATAGAAGGCGGTTGTAAAACCATTAGAACATTTTATGGGAACTTAGTTAGGTTTTTGTTTGTTGTTCTGTCACTATTGTCACAGCCAACGTGTGGGAGGTAAGTAAATATTACAAACAATTTTATCGCGTATAGAAACGAATACAACGTATTGGTAATAATAAATAAATTGGGATAATAAATAACGCGGTTCAGTGGCGTAGATAGCTTTTTACGATGGGGGGGGGGGATATAACCAGGGAAGCTCGGGGGTTCCTTGGCAAGAAGTGGCTGAGGGGTTCACAAAATAAGCAAAATTATATAAACTGTAGATTGTGTACTTCTTATTACTAGAAAAAAAGGTCATTCAATTAAAAATTAAGCAATAACCTTTTTTTTTTTTACTTTTCGTTTAACCAAATTTTTCCTATTTTACTATTTTGTTCATACTAAAAAAAGTTAAAAAAAATGTCTGAGTTTTTTCATGGGGGGTGATTGATCATCTTAATCCCCCCCCCCCCACTATCTACGCCACTGACGCGGTTTGGTTGCAATATGCATTTGTTCTAATTTTTATAATCTTATTTTGATTTTTCTTTTTATGTTGTTTATAAATAAATTTAAAAAAACGTCTGTCGAGTAAATGCACAGTGCTTCCTCGTGCTAAATTCATCAAAGGCGGTTAATTATTGCAGTGGCGTAGATAGCTTTTTGCGATGGGGAGGAGGGATATGATTTAGTATTTAATCTCATATTTTTGGATTGATCCTCTTGATCCCTCCTTATCTCACTGAATTATTGAATAATTTAAATAAACACCGATAAAGTTGGTTAACCATTTAATTTTTATACAGTTTTACTAAAAAATATTAGTTAGAAATTTTTCGCACAGTTTCCATAATTTTTATATTTGACCTATTAATTAACCAGCTGCAATTAACAAACAAAGTATCATTAAAACTTAAAATCGATTCAGTTGTTTATGAATTATGTGGGTGAGACCAAAAATAGAATACTAGAAGAAAATGATAAATAACTGATATTACATTTCAAACGAAACAATTTTTTGTATTTACATAAATTTCAAAATAAATTAACTCTCTACTATACAGTGGCATCTTTCTCTACTATTTCATCTGTTCACGTGACTGCTGTCTTTGTTTTGTCAAACATACTTCTCACCGTTTTTTGAACTACTAATGAAAACTAAAACTAATGGTTTTAGAATTTCTAACAGTGAAAATTCCATCAAAATCAGTTCAGTAATTTTAAAGACTTTTTAGTTGTTTGTAGAATAATATTCCATTTAAGACAATTATGATTATATTACAAAAATTAAACGAGTGTATCTGTAATGGGTAACGATTAAATATATTATTTATCTCATTATAAAAAGCTAATTCTAGCCGTGAAATGACACTAAATTGTTAGTGCCCCGTTTGAAATTAGACTTATTTCCGGCAAATTAAGTTCCAACGCGATCCGCTCTTTTGATCTTTAGTTCCTCGCGCAAATGTTAGATGTCGTTACAGTACATAAAACACGTTATAACTTTTCTATCCTTATATCCTTTTTATTTCAAACAAAAATTCGGTGTTGTTGAAAATTAATATTCCATGAACATTTCAAAAACGACAAATATTATTAGTGTGCATTAGGATAGGAAATTGTTTAGGTATATGTACATGTTTGAATGAGGTATAATTTTGTTATCTATTTTTTTAAATATCATTTAACATTATTCAATAAGGTTAAAATTAAAACTAAACTAATTTTAGTTTTGTAATAAATTTAAAAAAAATACAAAGAATTTATATTCAAGAGAATATGAAATTGTGTGGCATCCTTATTTTTCTGACCACGTATTTCTCGCGGGGTTCTCCTTCTTCTAAATCAAAATAGAAAATATAAATATAGAGACTGTTGTTGCCAGTCAATAATTATTTTTGTGACTTCTACATAGAAGTATAAGTTTCAGAAATTTTGGAATAGTTTTTAAATGTACCTACATTTTATTATGTACTGACACCAATCTTGAACAATACCCCAGTGTTGAACATTTTAAAATTAAATGTACTGAATTAGAAATATGTGTGGATATTTGATTACTGCCATTACTGGATATTAATCTATATATGTACATTTAACTGTCTTACAGCGTGATTTGATGATAATTGATCATTTTGTTAAAAAAGAAAGGACAAATCATTTTGTAATCTTTAGCAAGTGTTCATCACTGAGTGTTCATTACTGGATGTACGTTGTTCATTACTGGATAAAAACCATATATACAAAATTAAAGGGTATAATTAAAAAATATATATATAAATATAGTATGGTTATTAAAAATCATATCAAGAACATAAAGTAATAATAATAAAAAGCGATCTTGGCCGTTTCATCTTATACCGCCATTTTATATTTATTTATTTTAAAGAGGCAGTGTTCGTTTCATGAACCTATTATGGAAATCACTTTCCAGGTTCAGTTGATATAATTGCTGTTTATAAACACGAGGTGCTTTTGACTTTATTATTAGAAATAATCACGTATGTGTTTTAAATATGGATGGAGATATTATTTATGGCTTGCATTATGTATTACACTTAAGGCTATGTGTCGACTTTTTATACAGTGCGTCCCAAAAGTAAATGTTATAGATATTACCAAGTCATGAAAAATCAAAATAAAGATATTTTCAATGTGATTAACAGTAGGTAATCGTTAAATTTCATCTTAAAATTAAAAAAAACATCTGCCAAGTAAATGCACAGTGCTTCCTCGTGCTAAATTCACCAAAGGTAGTTAATTATTGAACAATTTAAATAAAAACCTGGAATTGGTTAGGTTACTAAAAAATATCAGTTCGAAATTCGAGATAAATCTTTGTAAGGGAATATTTTACAACAAACGTTGTAAATCTATATTATAGGAAATTGAATGCTCTACAAAAAAGATCCTATAAAATTTTCAAGTAACATCTGTCGTTCTTGAGATATCTTGAAAAAATAAATATTTTGGGATGTCACAATTTTGATAATTTTGAAATGGGACCGTCCTCAAGCCAGACCCAACCATCCAACCAAGTTTCATTAATATCGGTTCAATGGTTCATGATTTATACGTGTGACAAGGATTCAGGGAACAGACAGACAGACACGGAACGAAAAGTGTTTGTCTTGTCATTTTAAAACGATCACAAAGCTTCCCGTATCTTTGGTATTGCTTGGAAGCAAAAATTAAGAGTATAAAACCCAAAGTATTGATTTATTGTTTTTTTATCATGGTAGCTAGATTTGCCTGCCCCAAAAACTATTATCTTAATAAAAATCGAGATCGGTAAGTAAACTGTATAACTTTTGGAATATCCTGTATATATACTTGTAACAATATTGCGTGTGTCTCAGTACCGGCATTAATAGACATTTAATCTAATTATACGAATAAACATTGAGTTGTGATAATTAGCCCATGTGTTTGGTTAAAACATGTAAGTATTTATTGCTGGATTAGAATATTTATGTGAACGACGAAAAATTGTTATATGCCTTATTTATAATCAACTGTAATTTTATACGCACTTTATTATTAATGGGTTTTCTTAGCAGACCCGTATGTCGGAAACTATAAGTGGAATTTTTGTTGTTTTCTTCAATTACCTTTAAACATTATCATATATTTTAAATTAAGGTCTTGGCAAGGACCCCAATAATGGCAAATTTTTAACTAAATGCACTGAATTAGAATTATGTGTTGATATTTGATTACTACCATTTCTGAATATTAATCTATATACATTTAACTGTCTTACAGCGTGATTTGATGACATGAGGCCAATAGGTGTCAAAGTGGTGGACATTTTAAATTTAGTATAATTTATGTATTAATTATTATATTATCATAGCAATTGCTTTACATTGTTTCAAATTTGACGATTCTTTCTACTTATCATTTTGTAATCATTAGCAAGTGTCCATCATTGCGTGCTCATTACTGGTGAAAAACATAAACAAAATAAAAAACAAACTATATTGGCGGACTTTGGTAACTAAATTGATTAAATAAAGAGTTACTTGTTTTATTAGTAACATGAGTTCATGAGAATTACAAAAAAGAAGCCCTTCAATCACAAAAACAGTAAACCTTGCTCTTATAGCGGCCATAACTGGTGCCTTTACCTTATTTGTATATAAAATGAGTTACTTTATAAAACCCATAACCAGGGACTTGAATCTTAACCCGAAACCCGAAAATATATTTTTTATTAACCTGAACCCGAACCGAACCGATATATTTAAAAGTCAACGAACCAGAATTAAATCTGAAGCTTTTCATGGATAACCGCGGTTATCCATATATATATGGTTACCGCGGTAACCATATATTTTTAAAAAGTTCAATAAATTATTTTTAATATTATTCTCCAATATTATAAAATGTACTAATTGGAAATCTATTTGAATTTCATAGTCTGATGTGAGTTATCAAGTCCCACTACTGATTTTTTTTACTATCTTTTTTAATTCTATAACTGAATTACATTTCAATTTTTTGTCCTTTTTTCTAGCAATATTTTAAAAGCCATTGATGTTTTTTCTTCTTCAAAAAATATTTTATTTGTTAGTTATAATTTTTATCCTTTGAACAGCTTATGTTAAATGCATTTTAAACAAACTCCCCCTGAACTAAAACCAAATGTTGATCACAAAAAACAAGAGAAGTAAAAAATATGTGTATAAAAACTCCCAGCTTGTGTAAAGTTTCATACATTTTTCATCACCTCACTAATGACCTTGATGTCGGAGCGGTAGTCCTTAGCAATTCTCTGTCACACCTAAATACTTATAGGCATTATGTGTGGTCAGCTATTTGTCATCTTCATACATTTATTTTTATAATTAGATATGACTGCAATTTCTCAAAGAAAGCTTGCAACTAATTTAAATATTTCGGTACAAATTATCTGCAATTATTTAGTGCTATTTTAGTTGTTCAGAAGCAAAAACAACTCATTTCATTTCTGATTTCAATACTTGAATAGTGTGATCAGCGCCGGCTTTAGGGGGGGAGGGCACAATGGGGCATAAGTGACTTTTTTGGTTCAAATCAGAATACCGGCTGTAATTTTTGACTAAACTTTTTTTGTCGATCTGTTAAACCCGATTAAGCAAAAAATATAGCTAAATATAAACAATGTTAATTTAAAAAAAAAAATCCAAGAAAAATCGATTATTTTATAGCTGCTAACTAACAAATCCTTATTCAGCAACCCCGAAAATCTTTAATAAGCTATTAGCTGAGATATTAACTAATCAACTTATTTGTTAATTTATCAATTTTAATTTGTTAATAATAGATGAAGGAGGTTTCGACGGTCTTAAGGCGTTTGATAGTCTTATGTCCGGTATTATAAAGGACCTAGCAAATTTGCTAGCTAGCAATCACTCTCAAATGAGATATCAAACTTATATGACAGTTCTTTTGGAGTTTGTTGATGACTTTGACAAGTTTCGCGCACGCGTTGTAGTAAGTAAATACCAACGGTATTAAAACAGTGGTGATGTTATGAAAATTATTTTGTACGGTGAAAGATGCCAACTGTGTTACAATTAGTTGAATACTAGTACAGAATTAATACCCCATTTGAAAGTAATTGCTAGCTAGCAAATCTTGCTAGCTCCTTTATAATACCGGACATTAAAGTTAATGCTGTAAGCTATATTTAAAAAAAAGTTGGATGCTGTAGGAACGCATCAACTATTCTAGTTAATTTATCAATTTTAATTGAAATTTTCGGTATAATAATATTATTATTGTAATGAATATAAATTAAATATTTTTGGCACTTGCAATTGCGTTTTATTTTATAACAAAATTGCTCCCAAAAACTATTTCTATAATAAATAATGTCACCATACATTAATGTGACATAATATGTATGTAAATATCAGTCTTATCTGCGTTATCTCAACATAAAATTGAATTAAATATTTTCCTTTTACATAATTGTAAAACTACATAGTCATAATGTTTTATGTTAATAGCGACTATCCATGCAAAGTTATAACTAATAAAACGATACGTTTTTCAATACATCTGGGTTTTTATTTGAATATTTATTTTATTATTCTGTATAAAAGGTTTTCGAAAATTTAATAGCACAGGAAACATGAGTTGTAAACAATAAAATTATTCGTTAATATTTTAATGTCAAATGGCAGAAGTAACACGCGAAGATAGTTCAAACAGTGCATCATAGATGGCAGCACAGTTTATTTTAAAGTTTTGATATAACTATTTTTTTAATTTACTTTTTTTTATTGTGCTAGTTTTTAGAATTATTGTATTTTGGACGTTTTTTCGGCCAAAGTTTGATAGAAGAACAAGTTGATGCTATATGATAATTAAATAAAACAAATTCGTATTAAGGAAAATTGACAAATAATATTTTTTAATAAAATTATAAAAAAAATATCTGACATGGGAGCCACAGGACTTTCTTATACGTAATTCTGGTTTTTAACTTGACCATTTTTCCCTAATTCGTACTGTTTCAAAGTAATTCGAAAAATCTAATAATTTTTCATATAAATCCTTTCAAAAGTCGAAGACACAAAGAAAAAAACATCTGCCAAGTAAATGCACAGTGCTTCCTCGTGATAAATTCACCAAAGGTAGTTAATTATTGAACAATTTAAATAAAAACCGATGCACAGAAGATAAATTGCTTAAAAAATAAATATTTTGAGATGTCATCCCTCCCCATTTTGAAATGGGACCGTCCTCAACAATATCGGTTCAGTTTTTATACGTGTGACAAGGATTCAGAGAACAGACGGACGGACAGACAGTGTTTGTCTTGACGTGAAACGGAAAGATCAATTAAAAATTTTGAAATCGGAGAAATTTTTTTTGTCTCAATCTAAAACAAAAAGGTTCACAAAGGTTCCCGTATCTTCGATATTGCGACGAAGCAATAATTTCAACAATTTACAAATTGAAACAGTTCTTTCTGAGAAAAAAAATTATCTTATGATACATAAGTATTATTTATATAATCATTCTAAAATATGCGTGTAAATATTTCTTATATACCTGGCAATGTTTTGAAAATGAAACGATGCCTATCTAGGGTTAAAGCAAGGCTACCGTACAAAGAACATTGCTCACACATGTGACAGCGTGTTATTTTCTTCACATGATTTGTGATCGTTACAATAAATCTAAGAAGTGACGTACATAACAGCGTTATTAATATTTAATAACGCATTTTATTATAATATCTTATCGATACATTTTATATTTCCCACTTCTTGGAGGGGCAATTACTTGATACCTGATCTGATCAAACTAACCCACCCCCTCTTACCCTTACCCCGCGACCCTTGGAAATAAGAAACGAGTCAATTATCGCATTTACATGCAATTATTGTTTATTTTTGTTGTTTTTAATCCAGTGGCGTACAAACGTAGAATTTTTTATATAGAAATATAAACACGATATAAGGTACTGGCACCAGGATATGACCCCAGTAATGGGTATTTTTTTAATTAAATGTACTGAATTAGAAATATTTGTTGATATTTGATTTCAAATTTGACAATTCTTTCTTTTATATCTTTTGTGTCGTAGTACTTATCATTAGCAAGTGTCCGCACGCTCATTACTGGTTTTACTTTATCCATTACTGGAGAAAAAACATTAACAAAATAAAAGGCTACTTATAATTTAAAAAAAAAACTATATTTGCGGACTTTGGTAATTAAATTGATTAAATAAAAAGTTACTTGTTTTATTAGTAACATGAGTTCATAAGAATTACAAAAAAGAAGCCCGTCAATCACAAAAACAGTAAACCTTGCTCTTATAGCGGCCATAACTGGTGCCAGTACCTTATTTGTTCATAAATTTTCAGACAAATTTTAATTTACTAATATTTTAATTAATTTATGCTGTTTCCTATATTATTTGTTCTGGAATGGTTTTATATTGTAAAAATTCTTTGAAATTTAATGATTGACTTGATGAAATAATCGACAGGGGGTGCGAAAAAATTATGCGTCAGACTGTCTAAGACCGACTCTGTTTTTAAGCTTATAAGAATATTATTACCTACTGTAAAATACAAAACACAAGATATTACAATAAATTACACTATTCAACACAAAGTATAAAATTATAAAGTTATTAAAAATGTATGTAATTCGTGCTTACTCAGTTATTAAGCAATCAGAAAACATTTTAAATATGTAACATTATGTACAACATAGGTATATTTAAAATACATATATCTATACAAGCCTTCGGGGCTTGTTAATTAGAGAAAATTGACACTTGTGCCATAAGGGCATTGAGGTAGCTGACATTTTTTATGATCAGTGCGTCTTTAATTATATGTAACACATGGCAGGTGTTGCTAGGGAACTGTATAAATTATACAAATTATTAAATATTAAAAACACTAGCTGTTGATTATGAAATATACATTTTCAAGAACTATAAAAGCACTTTTATTGTTTTAATTATAATATTATTACTAAATATGGTACGTGAGATCTAGATCAGCAGTTTTAAACCTTTTTACTTAAATTAATGTTCATTTATATGAGCTTTTCACCAATAGTTAGATAATTTTTCTGAGCAGTATCGTGGCTATTAATATTTAATTAAAAATGAGCTTTGATTGGTTGATTCATGGAATTTCTGGTGGAATGTACCAGAAATTAAAAGAATGTCATTTTTTAAGCGTGTAAGGAAGTGAGAAAGAAGTAACCAGAAAGAGATAGAAACTAGTGTTCTGGCAGAAACGCTCAATATGAAGTAAACATAAAAGTTCTTTGATTAGCCTGGTCATATAAATTTCCAACTGACGCTTCTGGGATAATATGCATTTAAATGTTGATTTTATATAGGGACTAGTATTGGTTGTTATGTATCCATAGTCTTTCCTAATCTGAGGATGGAGCAATAAAAATCTCTCTGTTGACGAATTATTTTCCAATTAAGGAAATATCTGCAAGTATAGAATTTTTGTATACCTCTTATACATGAAGATTTTTATAGTTTAGTTTCTGGATGTCTGATTTGCCGGAAACAAACTATTGGAACAACAAAATGTTTCCCTTCTTTCTTTAACTTTTTTGCCATCAACGAGTGGGAACATACTGAAACTTTTTAGAAACATGAAATACAAAACTAAAAGTGGGTTTATCTCGAAATATGGACTACTGGTTTAAATTTACTTTAACCTTTCAGTATCCGGTACATATCAAATTAATATAATTTTATTAGTTATTATATTAACATAACGACTTTATTTGTAAATCTAACAATTGCGAAAAATTTAAATTATCGTTTTTTTTTATTACAATAACAGTATTTAATATTTCTTACAAAATGTAATAAAAGTAAAATACCTATAATTTTTTTTACCTAACTAATAATAAGTCCCAAGTCATATTATTAATTTCGACTTATTTTTCATCAGCCGTGTACGGTTTTTTTTGTATAATTTTCGAAATAAAACATCGCAAAGTAAAATGTATACATAAAACACTTATATAATAACCTTGGTGGTAGTAATTATGTCATTAATTATTGCTATAAATTTGCATTTGTAATTATTTACAACGTGTTATTTATAACACTCTCTGACCATAAATATGCATCAGCGGTGAACTGTTGAGTATTTTCTGTAATAAATAAGTCTTAAAAATGTAACATATTGGATGAATATTTTAAAAGAAATTATTTATGTTTTAAACTATACTATACATTAAAATATTTATTCTGTAGTCTTTTGTAGTTAATTATCTTGAATAAAGTAGGTTTTATCATTGAATCAATTTAGCTAATTTTTTCTCATAGGTTGCTTTTTAAGTAAAATTAAATCAGACCAAAAAAGTTGATTCTTTTTACTTCTATGTTCCGTCGAAAAATCGTGTCCGAGATAATGACAGATTCTGATTGTACTACCTTGAAAACGTAAAGAAAAGTTAATTTACGCATGGTGGCTGTGCGTGTGTTGAATGTATAATTTTTTTTCGTTCACGATAACTGATATAAAAATACACCAGTTATTTTTGGGAAAAATGTTTGTCTCGGCGAGTACTCCAGACCTATGTTTTTGGTGCTAATCGGATTAGGGGTTGTAGAAATATTCGAAATTTTGTATAATTTAAAAATATATTAAAGAACATGGTTCTCCACAGCGATATTTTTTTATAAAAAATGCAGTTGCCCTCAAAAAGTCCTTTAAACCTCCATTCAAGGTCAAAAATTTTACATCCAACCTTAAAACTTCTGTACTAAACATTTTCCTCGAAAAACCTTAGTTTTTGAGATATTTGCTTGTCTCAATTTAAATAGACAATCCGGTATATACGATCTATAGAATTTTATAATTTAACCAAAAAATATAACAATCACCAGCTATTATTAGAGCAGTGACACTTCCACTAATTGTAACACAGTTGGCATCTTTCACCGTACAAAATAATTTTCATAATATCACCACTGTTTTAATACCGTTGGTATTTACCTACAACGCGTGCGCGAAACTTGTCAAAGTCTTCAACAATAGAACTGTCATATAAGTTTGATATCTCATTTGAAAGTGCTTGCTAGCTAGCAAATTTGCTAGCTCCTTTATAATACCAGACATTATGGTAATATTTTTTTTGAAGCATATTTAATAACTTGTTCTGGTTCACTGTGGCTGTCAATTATATATTTCTATTGACGTGGTATTTTTTGTCTTGTTGCAGACGGATGTTTCCTACGGTGCGGGTGTCATTCACGGGCGTCCGCGCGGAACAACGATATGCCGTAGTGCTGGACATCGTCCCGGTCGACAATAAACGGTACCGATACGCTTACCATCGCAGTTCCTGGCTAGTTGCCGGTAAAGCGGATCCTCCGGCGCCCTGCAGGTTCTACACGCACCCGGATTCGCCATTCTCCGGGGAGCAACTACGCAAGCAGGTCGTCTCATTCGAGAAGGTCAAACTCACCAATAATGAGATGGACAAACACGGTCATGTTAGTATCAATTTTTAATTTATTACATTTAAAAAAATTAAATTAATTTAATTTGTGTGTGTAAAAGGGTAAGGGAGGTAAATAGAAAAAATATAAAATTCCAGTAAAATCGTTCTCATTTACAGTTTTTGATGGTCAAAAACAGGAATAATGTAAATAAGAATAAAAAAAATCTATACAACTGTTCAAATAATGAAAAATAATGTGTCTATTTCTATTTCTATTTTTTTATCGTACTATTTTCTTCAATTTAACAATGTCCAGAAGTTAAAATAATATTAATTATTATTTTGCTAAGTTAAGTGCCAAAGGAATAACAATAAATTATATTAAACGTTTTTATTTGTAATGTTATAGAGTGGTTAGGGACAGGTACGGACTTAAGTTAGTTCTCGTGCAAACGTCATTTCGATAGAATTAAAAAAAATCAGGGTATAAAAAGAATAATGATATCTATCCAAACGTGAAATTTTAAAAAGATCGACCGTTTTAAACTCGAGATAATTATCATCAAAGTTTGCCACTTTTGTACGTATACACTACTCATGACTAAAAACTTCGACAGATTTTGATAAAAAAAATATCAAACAGTAAAGGCTTATAATTCTGATATGTGATAAAAAATTCCAAATTGTGGTAATAAAAAAAATTAAATACCGTTGATCCTACTGCCGGCCCTGTTAAACAGCACAAAAAATATCATATCTGTCATCAAAAACAGGGCAAAAACTCATGAAAAATTACTTTTGTTTTAGCACTATAAGCTTAGTTATTTCGAAAAAATTACTGGTCTTTCGAAATTGAGACTAGCTTTTTCTGTGTGTATATTTTTTTAATGTTAGGATTTTTTATAGTTCGTCTCTGGTTATAGCAAATATACATTATTGTATTAATGCAATTGTCTTATGTTTTATTTGAAATGTGTGTTAAAGAATTTTTATACTATCATTAAGTAATGGTTTTAAAATTGTTGTAGATTAAACTTACATGTTTTAGCTTTTTGATTGATTGTAAAAACAATTGTCGTTATATGTAAAAGGGGCACTTCGTTGTACTTTTATATATCTTATACTTTTACAACATAATAATAATAATTCTATTTTACAACTTTATGATTTCGACACAACTTGACAACTTTATAGTTTAAATACAACCTATCAACTTAATTTCAATTCAATCCTTTTACTACTGCTTATTTTCAACCCTTCATGTATATATGTACTTAAATTTTATTTAATTCTTTACTTTATAATATTATACAATACAAATATAAAATATAAAAATATTTCATATCTAAGAAAAACAAAAAAAAAGTATTTGTTTTCCTATGACCTATAAAACCGGAGATATTTCAAAAACAGTGTAGCTATAAACTCAAAATTTATTAATTTTCTCGGGACGCACATGGCCGATTTTCTTAACTTTTTCGATTTTCAACTCATCTTCGAATATAAAGAGAAAATCCAAAAAAATCTAACTTTCCGAATGCATCATTTTTTTTTTGTCTCTATTCTCTCTACTAAAAATAAAATCTTGCATTTTATTTTTTTTATATTTCTATCGTTTCATTCCAGTTGGTGTTAAACTCGATGCACAAGTACCAGCCTAGGATACACCTAGTTAAGAGATCCGAAGGGTCGCCTAGTCAAGTCGTAGATCTTGAAAACGAGGAATTCAAGACTTTCATCTTCCCCGAGACAGTATTTACAGCGGTTACGGCCTACCAAAACCAGCTGGTGAGTTAAATATTCTAATTTTTACGTTCTATAAGCGTTTGTGATATTTCCCAACATATAGAATAAAATAATAAACGTTAACACTTTCGTGTTAAAAAAAAATTTATAAGGGGCCCCTCGATCACTTGCTGCCCCAGGACCCTGATCATAACCTTTCCATTATATTAAAAATTTTCTAAAAGTATTCAATTACTTATGAAAACAGATAAATATAATGAAATTGTAACAATAATTTTGTTTAGGTTTTATTTTTTAAATCAGTTTTATACTGACTTTAATGTCCGGTATTATAAAGGACCTAACAAAATTTGTTAGCTAGCAATTACATTCAAATGGGGTATTAATACTGTACTAGTATCTATGGATTAGTTATGGAATTTAAAGCAGTGACACTTCAACTAATTGTAACACAGTTGGCATCTTTGACCGTACAAAATAATTTTCATAACATCACTGTTTTAATACCGTTTGTATTTACCTTCAACGCGTGCGCGAAACTTGTCAAAGTCATCAACAAACTCCAAAAGAACTGTCATATAAGTTTGATATTTCAGTTGAAAGTGCTTGTTAGCTAACAAATTTGTTAGGTCCTTTATGATACCGGACATAAGAAAGAATAAATAAATTGTACTAAATTTTGTATTCGATACAAATTAATTTCAAATCAGTACAAACCACATGTTATTATAAAATGTCCATTATTTGTACCAAAAATAAAATAAAACATGTGTAGAAACGTAATGTGAATATACCAAATGTTAACGACAAGCGTACAGTGCGGAGGGTTGAGGGGGTGGAGCGCTTTGTCCCCCAGGACACGTCGGAAACCTCGGGCACGTCCTCACCACGTCCGCAGGTCCACACAAACGGCCACCACGTAGGTTTCCCTTTCTATATTACAACTCGTTACTATTTCATAGAGATCGAGCCACTTTAGCGTGATTGAGTTGTCATCGTTTTTTCTTTCTTAGTTATTTTGTTTTTGTTTCCTATGGGTGTTTATTTTTCCCAAAAAGTTATTGGAAAATTAAACATCCAGGAAATTATACGTATTTAAATTTCTGGCCCACTGTAAAGAAAGGCCCTTAATTTTGCAACAATAATAAATTACGAAAATAATTATTTTACATTTATCTTTTGGATATTGCAAGTTTATAAATTGTAAAAGTTTCCTAAAAAATCAGATTATATATCGATCCTGCAAGGTCAAAAAACGTTTTTTTTTTTAAATCGCACAAAAACAGCTATATCTTTGTGGTTTTTCAGAATTTATTTATACAATTTTGTAAACATATTCTTAAAAATTAAAGCTTACGGAAAATGCAAAAATAAATCGATTTTTTTTAGCATTATAGTGTGTAAAAAATCGTTTAGTTTCAAATAATATGTCTGATGTCCAGTATTATAAAGGAGCTAGCAAAATTTGCTAGCTAACAATCACTTTCAAATGGGGTATTAATTCTGTACTAGTATCTATGGATTAGCTATGGAATTTAGAGCAGTGACACTTCAACTAATTGTAACACAGTTGGTATCTTTCACCGTACAAAATAATTTTCATAACATCACCACTGTTTTGATACCGTTGGTATTTACCTACAACTTGTCAAAGTCATCAACAAACTCCAAAAGAACTGTCATAAAAGTTTGATATCTCATTTGAAAGTGTTTGCTAGCTAGCAAATTTGTAAATTATAAAATATAAAATCATCCTGATATGAACGATTCAATTTTAGACCACCCTGTACATAAAATAGCAATCAATATTTCAGTGGCGTGCATTAACGCCTTAACAAAAGCCTGTCATTTTACAAAGAGAACATGAAGACAACAATTTCATTCTGTTTTATATTTATCTGAATCACCTCGTTTTTTCATTCAGCTACGTTCCAAACTTACTTAATATTATTTTATTTTTCTGGCACACAAGCGTGCATTCATTAATTATTTATAGATATAATTGTTGTACCTAATATATAATTTAAATAGATCATTGTGAAATATAATATGTAATAGAACATACCTTCAAACGAGCCTTGGTTATAATTTGCCTATATGTCTTTATATCGGATGTTTTTTAAATACTTATTTACAGAATAACGAATTTATAATATATAGTTAATATCTCAGCGTGGTGCGATCCTACAGACTCAATTTTTTTTTAAATGTAGCTTACACTATTATCATTAAGAGTATCACGCACTTAAAGACCCTCGCGACCTCCTTCCCTTTTTAAAAACAAATTAAAACTCATAAACTAACAAAGAAGTAAATTGAATAGTTAATATCTCAGCTTGGCGCGATCCTACAGACTCAAATTTTTTTTTAAATGTAGCTTACACTATTAACTTTAAGAGTATCATGCACTTAAAGACCCTAGCGACCTCCTTCCCTTTTTAAAAACAAATTTATATACACACATATATATATAAAGACAGACATACACACAGACTGACGGACAGACACGGAAAGTGTTTTTTTGACCTGAAACGGAAAGGTCAAATTAAAATTTCAAAATCGGAGAACAATTTATTTTGTCTTAATCTAAAACGATCACAAAGCTTCTCGTATCTTCGATATTGCGAGGAAGCAAAATGTGAAATTAATATTGGAATAGAATATTATTATTAGGTATTTAACGTATTCAAATAAGATTTAATTTAGAGAAAATATTCGCCAACCCTGCCTAAGAGAAAACCGTGTAGCTATGTCTGCGTTTAGGAAATATGAATACATTTGAATGGTTATGTCACACCTCTAACAAGTCGGAATCTGGGTGGTCCGCTCTATCACTAATGAGATCGCAGTAGCCTGTGAGATGTATCAGTTATAGATGACGTATGACAGGTCTCTGGTAAAGATTTGCCACCATACATCATATCATGTCAATGTAGTGGGAAGATCTTAGATCTTAGATTCCGTGATGGTGATTGTCAATAATAAATAAACTTGATAAATAGATAGATAAATTATACAGGGTGGAGCATTTAATGAAACTTTATTTAATTTAAAATAATTATCCATTTTTTGTATCTTGTACTTTTACTCTAAAGTTGATGATTTCTGTGTAAAAAAATTATCGAAAAAAGTTTTCAATGAAATATATTTTTTTCACGTAGAATAATGTATTATAAAGGAGCTAGCTAGCAATTACTTTCAAATGGGATATTAATACTGTACTAGTATCTATGGATTAGTTATGGAATTTAGAGCAGTGACACTTCAAATAATTGTAACACAGTTGGCATCTTTCACCGTACAAAATAATTTTCATAATATCACCACTGTTTTAATACCGTTGGTGTTTACCTACAACGCGTGCGCGAAACTTGTCAAAGTCTTCAACAAACTCCAAAAGAACTGTCATATAAGTTTGATATCTCATTTGAAAGTGCTTGCTAGCTAGCAAATTTGCGGACATAAGATATATAAATATATCTAAAAATCTTTGAAGGCCACGCTAAAATAATAAATAAATATTACTATTCGATTAACCCCTCACAACCAAACATTTTTTTGAAATATGTGATGGTTCTGAGATAATAATCTGTAACATTTTAAATGCCCCACCCTGTATATATACACGCATTATAAATGTCTATGTAGTTTCTGTATCAATTTCTCTTGTATTTCTAATAAAGAATAATAATTTTCTTCACATAATTACGTAGATATTTATTTTCAATGGGGATTAGTACACGCCCTGTTATTTTTAATATTGAGTGTGTATTTTTCTCACAATGAGTTAGATTTGCATATGAAGCCTATCATGTCAACATAACCACCCACAATTTCAATTTCGCCGATAATTTTTAATTATATTTCTTACATAATAAAACAAGCATTCAATAATTTATTTCAAATGAGATTTTAGTTTTTGTCTAACATCTGATTTTCATAATATTGATCAAAACCTACTATTACAATACGAGAAGCTTTGTGATTGTTTTAAAATGAGACAAAAAAACACGTTCGTTCCGTGTCTATCTGTCTGTCTATCCCTTGAATCCTTGTCACACGCATAACTTATGAACCACTGAACCGATATTAATGAAACTTGGTAGGTTGAATCGTGCTTGAGGACGGTGCCATTTCAAAATCGTGTGTAAGAGGGAGGGGTGACATCTCAAAATATTTATTTTTTCAAGATATCTCAAGAACGACACATATTACGTGAAAATTATATTATATTACCTATATTAATTAAAATTTTTCATGTACAGTAAAAGCTCCTTATTCGCGCTTCCTTCATTCTCGTTTTCACTATTCGCGGATTAAAAAAATGCGACCCAATTCCTATATTCGCGGCTAAAGATTTCTTTATTCGCGGATCTTGAAAAATCTTAGTGAAGATTTAAGAATGGCAAATGAGCTTTGTGATTTCTTTATGAAAATTGATCCGTCTATGGAACGAAGTCTTATTTTTAAGAGGCAAATTGCTAATGCCACTGCTGAATATCAGTCTGAATTGAAGGAGCTTTTAAAAACTGCCAAGCAAGAAAAAATTACAAAATTCTTTAAACCATTGCCTAAGCCTGAAGATAATAATTAATCAATATGGTCAAAAACTTCAATTAAATTGATTTTTTTATATTGTATTTGTTTATTTATTTTGTCACCTAGGAACGTATCCCCTATAATCCCATATAAATTACCATTCCGTATTCACGGTTTCCGTATTCGCGGCATATTTATGGAACATATACCCCGCGAATAAAGAGCTTTTACTGTATTAAAAATTATTTAAAAATAAATTAAAGAACATGGAAGTCATGTATGTATGGTTCTCCATACCTATATTTATTAATTTAAAATATTACATCAGGACTTCAAAACAAACATATAAGATTGTAGCTGTCTATAAAATATGTACCAAACATCGGCACAGTCTCCACCTCTGAAGGAATCATATTTCAGAACAAATAAATAAATCATTTGGGATATACTTTATACACACAAATATTTCCAACACCAGTAACAAGCTTCTTTGTTATATAACACGGTGTTTGCTTAAAATAACACGTCCGCTTTGCTTTGAAACCGAATTGTCTCAAACATCGAAGCAATCTTTCAATTAACACCTAGTTCTTTAAAAGATCACAGCGTAAGACCTGTTCATTCTACATCCGGAACTTGCAAACAAAACAAAGAAGGGTGTATGGATTTACACGTAATTCATATATGCTGTCTTTGTTTATTACGTGGTTTGGTTTGTGTGCGAGAGAGATGGGCTTATTGACGTGTTGAGTGAATTAGTATGTGTCTCCTTTTTGCACACGAGCTAGGTGATGAGTTTGTGCGGAGAATACGTATCATCACCACGGAATAATGTTCTTTGACATTTGCTACTTGGCTGTAAGCCATAAGGACGATACTCGAACGTGTATTGTTTAACTAGTTAAGCGTCTTTTGTTTATTTGTTTTATTTGAATATCTAGTAGATCAAGTGTGTAGATTCATTTGTTTTATGTATATCTTAAAAAAATTCCTGCCATCGTGCTAAATTCACCAAAAGTAGTTAATTATTGAACAATTTAAATAAAAACCGATAAATTTCCTGGCATTGGTTAACAATTTAATTTTTATACAATTTAAATCATTTATGCAAACGTCAAAATGACATTTAATATGTCAAAGTAAATATCAATTTAAAAAACAAATGACGATTTTTAAAGTAAATTGAGATAAATCTTTTTAAGGGAATATTTTACAACAAACATTGTAGATCTACATATATTACAGGAAACTGAATACTCTACAAAAAAGAATCTATAAAAATTTCACGTAATATGTGACGTTCTTGAGATATCTTAAAAAAAAATTTGTGATGTCACCCCTCCCATTTACACACGATTTTGATTATTTTGAAATAGGACCGTCCTTAAGCCAGACCCAACCGTCCAACCAAGTTTCATTAATATCGGTTTAGTGATTCATGAATTATATGTATGAGAAGGATTCAAGGGACAGACGAAAAGTGTTTGTCTTGACCTGAAACTAGCAAAAAATTTTACGTAAGAAAAACATAGTCCAGTCAAGAGTACAACATCTTTCTTTTTTGTGGGCCTTTGTAATTAGTTAGGTTTCTCTTTATAACAAGTTTTTTTTATAATGTTTATGCATTTAATAAATAAATAAAATAAAAAACAAAATAAATTTAAAACAGAACATAAAACAGCTGGTCTAAATGAACTAACTCTTCAATAGACAAAATTAATAATGTTTATGCATAAAACAAAAACAATTTCGTAATCCGTCTTTTATAATAATGAATGTTTTCACAAACACGCGATCCGTGTGTCTGGCATATTTCCAACAGATCCAACGTGAAAACAGAGGAAGTATTCCCAATCAGCCGACGGCTATCTTCGCCCGGCGCGTTGAGGTGACTGTAGCGGGGACTAATAAATCCTACAAACATCTCCTGAAATATTTATGATCGCGTCTCAGAGGTGGCCCGCGTGATTAGTTTACGTTGTAATGGATTTATTGTTTTCTAAACAAAATAAATAATATTTTACACATTCGTGCTACTAGTAATTAATATTCTCTATGCAGTGTATTCCAAGTTGATTAAGACATAATTAGAAATGTTGTAGTAACCTTTGGTCAAATTTAACGATGTGTGATTGGTGCATTTTGAAATGCCGCCCCGAAACTAACTGATAAATTTTAAATTTAACAACAGTGTTTTGTTTTCAACTTTAATAAAAAATAAAATACATTAATGAAATTAAAGTAAGCATCCTAGATAAAATTATAATAATATTTTTTGACAGATATAAATTTGAAAACAAAATACTAATGACTATTTTATTAAATTTTGTGGCGGCATTTCAAAATGCACCAATCACATTTAAACTAATTATTAATATAATTTATTTATTAATTATTATCTTATCTTAGCAACTGCTTTACATTGTTTCAAATTTGACGATTATTTATTTTATATCTTTTGTGTCGTAGTACTTATCATTAGTGTCCATCACTGCGTGCTCATTATTGGTTTTATTTTATCCATTACTGGAGAAAAAACATAAACAAAATAAAAAGCTATAATTTAAAAAAATAAACTATATTTGCGAACTTTGATAATTAAATTGATTAAATAAAGAGTTATTTGTTTTATAAGTAACATGAGTTCCTGAGAATTATAGCGGCCATAACTGGTGCCAGTACCTTATTATGCATGTCTATAAACGAAAATAAATATAATGTTTTATTTAAAAAACCGTATTTCTAATTTGTTAGTTTAGTGTAAAACAGACATAAATATCAAAACTATCTACATAAGATTTTATGAAACTCGAAAATATAATATTGAATAATTCAAATATTTCTTACCCATTACTTTTTTTTTACTCTGAATAAAATTGATATAGATTCTAAACAATCATATACTTTTAAACTACATCTTAATAATAAAGACATAGTTGAAATAACATACAAGACAAAATACCCAACCACAGTAAAATAAATGTATATAATTTAATTCTCCATTGACATAAATTAATAGGTTATAATCTGATATAATTTAGCGTCACATACATCAAGTGATCAAAAGCTGTTTTTAATATTGCCAAATTTTTAAATCAAACAAAAATATTATCAAAAACATCTTCAGTTTAATATTAATGATCATAGCCATCTATTTACGTAGATCAATGGTTCTACAAATGTGGTCCATAGGAGAACATTTTTTAGAAGCATATTTTGTCAATCCTCCTCCTCCTATTAACAAAAAAAACTAGTTATGAAACACCTTAAGTTCGAGCTTTTACTTTTTAAAATAAATTCTTATATATTTATATAGTAACTAAATGATTCTACGTCTTATTCTCTTGTATTTTAGTCGATATTTGTATGACGAGTTGAAGTTCACTGTAGAAAATTTAACAAAATTTTTTTGAATTTTTGATTTCGTTAAAAGTATGTTTATTGTATAGAAAATGATGTGAAAAGTTGAATGCTTCAAACCGCAGGTCTGTATCTCAAACCGTTCTCGAGATATAGCCTCTCAAAGTTTTAGTTTTTTCAAATTTTTGGAGAAAAAAGGCCATAACTTTTGAACGCGTGGTCGGAATTGATTTTAGTTGACGGATTTGAAATCAGCGTGTCAAAATCTATATAATGGCATGTATAAAACCTTAAAACTCGACAAAAGAAATTTCGCGAAAAATCGAAAAAATTCAAAGGGGTATACCTTAAAAAAATGTCGATTTTTGACGAAATTTTTTTTGTCGGATTTTAAAGTATTATACATGTCATTATATAGATTTTGACATGCTGATTTCAAATCCGTCAACTAAAATCAATTCCGACCACACGTTCAAAAGTTAGAACCTTTTTTCTCCAAAAATTTGAAAATACTAAAAGTTTGAGAGGCTATATCTCGAGTACGGTTTGAGATACAGACCTGCGGTTTGAACAGTTCAACTTTTCACGTCATTTTCTATACAATAAACATACTTTTAACGAAATCAAAAATTCGAAATTTTTTAGTGAAATTTCCTACAGTGAACTTCAACTCGTCATACAAAATCGACTAAAATACAAGAAAATAAGACGTAGAATCATTTAGTTACTATAAAAATATATAAGAATTTATTTAAAAAAGTAAAAGCTCGAACTTAAAGTGTTTCATAACTAGTTTTTTTTGTTAATAGGAGGGGGAGGATTGACAAAATATGCTTCTCTTATTAAAAATTTCACACCTCGCCACTGTAGTAAATAATTGTGTAGAATCAAATCATAAGTGCTTAATGTAGATATAATTTTCCCTTTACAGCTAACATATGAATAAAAAAAACACGTAAATCGGATAAGTGGTTCTCCAGTTATAAGCGCACTAACAGACAGACAGACAGACGTCGAGCTTTATATTAAGGATGAGAATTAGCACGAGACAATATAAACTAAAATTTTCACGAGATGAAACCGAGATTCGACTAATTTTCATCTGATGTAAATCCTAATTTGAAATTAATAATTAACGTTTACAAGATATATGTGGGGGGGAAGGGGGGGCTCAGTTGGACATGTTGGGCCCACATATGAATTAATTGGCCATATTATGACATCAAATTTGAATTGAAAAATGCCGGTCTTTTAAAGGTTAATAATGTATTATTATCGATTCGTGTAAAACATTTAGAAACCTCTGGTTTAGTTCCACATCGACTCACACGATGGCACTGATGATGATGATGATCATCGTTTCACTTGTTTTATTACCAAGAGAAACATTTGACAGTTATTTTTTGTTGCTGTGAATGATGCACCTCTTGTTTTTCTTTGTTGTCTATTGTTATTTTTTGTTATTTTTGGAGTTGGTCACATTGTCATGTGAAATATCTTCCAAACGATCGAAGGAATGTTCTTAATGAATTTAATGGTTGATTCAACAAATCTTTAGGGGGTCATTGTTTCCAAAATGACCTATATAATGTTCCCAAAATAGAATATAGTCTTAATAATCGTTGTTACGTAAAGGTAAAGAATAGAAATAACTGTATATACATTAATCTTAAATACACTTGATGTTCTAGTGTAATAATTTATTTAAATCTATTTTTATATTTTTTATTGAAGTTTTCTCTGGACTATTTCTAATGAAAATACTCAAGTATTGGAATGTAATATAAATCTAGTTGTATTTGTTATAGAAAAATAAGTTATAGAATAAATTAATTACAATTTAAGTCAGCTTTAAATTTGACTTGTTAACATCCCTTTGAAAATGGGATTTAAAAAAAAAAGATTTAAGGCTGAAATTTCACCCTTTAGTATTACATTTGGATGAGAATGTTTAGGAATAATCTTGTAGCCCGTATTTTTTTTAACAATTTGTTTTTAGTCCCATGTAAAAAGGTTTGATAAGGGGTGTAGAAAAAAACCAGAGTAAGTCGAATTGGCTTCTGAACGACTCATAAAATTCAATTAAAAAAATCAAGTAAATTTATTTTATACATCGCAGACCCCAGATAAAAAAAATCGTACAGTATTATTATTGACACAAACAAACAGACAAACACACATACATACACGTACATATATCACTTGGTGGTGTTGTGACAGCCGGGACAGATGCAAGACGGGCTAACGAGGCGCGCGCGCTATACATCATCCCGTGGGACTGTTCCTTAAGGATGTTATTAGCGACAGACAATTTCCTCACGGGAATGCACACCTCTCTCTCTCTCTATGTGCTTTAATTAAACTGTTGTTTGTGGAATAGATGCTGTCAATATATGTTTATATGAATTGTTTTTCTTTAATTTTCATGTCAAAAACATAATACACATTTGTAGAATAACTAATTTGACAATTTGAATTTAGTTGCATGCGTATTAAAAATTTAAGAGTGGTTTTCACCGCTTCGATAGATGTTTAGGCACATAAAAAAAATAAATGTCCCTTAAAAATGAAATTGCAAAATTTCGAATATTTCTAAAAACTCTAATCCGATTAGCACCAAAATCAATAGATCTGGAGTACTCACTGTGGCAAACATTTTCTCTAAAAATAATTTAAATCGGTGCATTTTTACAGTAGTTATCGTGAACGAAAGAAAATATTACATCCAGACACACGCACAGAAATTAACGTTTTGAAGGTAGTACAATTATTATCTGCAATTATTTCGGACACGATTTACTATTTTAATTCATTATTTTTGACATTGTTTATAGTTTATATTAGTATATTAAAATACCTTAAATTGGAAAACAATTTATAAATAATAAAAATTGATTCAAATCCTTATTTGCAGAAAAAATCTATAAAATAAGATACTATTATATTTTTTATATATTTCATCCTTAAAACCGTTTCTTCTATAGTCTACACATCTGCACAAGAAAGATACGAGAATACACAGTGCACATATATGGAGGCTAATTTGTCCTGAGTGACAGAACAACAGTGGGCTTTTTATACACGCTATGTTGCACCTACTGATTTTACTGCATCAGACAGATAGACACGTCTCTGTTTCTTTAAATACCAATCACTTATTGATCATTATCCTTTACACATGTATCCGTTCAACTAATATCGTGGTTTTATTGTAATGTTGTTAAAGTCATTTCACACGAACGGTTTTTTGATCATTTGTATAGGTATAGTTGCATGCAGAAATGATCGATTAGTTTTTATTGAAGTTTATAATCATTTCTCCATGTACCAAACAAAGACAGATATTTTGAAAGTCATTTGCTAGATAAAGAATAAATTTATACAAACGTCAAAATAATATTGATGACAAAATTGAAAAAAATGTAATTTTTTGTCTCATTTTAAAACGATCACAAAGCTTCTCGTATCTTCGATATTACGAGGAATCAAAATGACAATTTATTTATTTGTCATATGCCAATCTTAAAATAATTATACTTTAGTATCTTAAAAAAAAAAAATACATGTGTACATATTTTTGTACATGCGGGTTTGAAAGCTTACTTATCGAATTTTTACAAGAACGGTTGATCGCATCTCCTGCAGAAGCCAAAGATGATAAATATATTTAATACTTCAATTATTACTACACACATTTTTGCTGACTGTGCAGAAATATTAATCACGATTAAAAACCATAGTGGGGCAGGTGTAGCCGTTTTTAATTGTTGATAAAGTGATCAGAGTGCCTGGTGTTTAACAAATGTAAATATTTTATTACATTTGTAAAGAGATGTTATATATATGTATGTATTTGCATATGTTATATAGGTACAAGGTGTTAAAAAATATAAAAAAATCGTATATTTATTTACATGTGTTCGCAAACGATTTCTTCCAGAGATATGATAAGTGGTGATAAAACATATGTTTTGGCCGGAATGGCCACTGTGTGGTGAATTTTCGAATAATGAACTATATCATAGACATAGAGAATGGACCACGCATCTGATTCGAACACAGAGCCGTGTCAAAAGAAAGAGATAGAAACAAGTTTGGAATATACTTGTCCTTTTTTTAAACAGGAGTGTAACTATTTCATTCTTAGTCCCGAACATTAAAAATATTCATAGATATTATCATAAATTAATCTACTGTTGATTAATATAAGATATTATTATACTATATGTTAATTTATTTGTTAAGTAAATCTTTTATGTGCTGTTTGTAAGTGCAATCCACATTGTAGCAACCGCATGGGAATTGATTTGATTTTTTATTAATATATATTTAATATTTTTGGTAGCAAAAATGTTATTTTCCCGGAATCCGTTCATAATTTTGCAAATTTCTATCAGATCAATTGATGTGTTTTTTTTTTAATTTCCTCGATGAAATATGAACCATTATAGTATGTTTATTCTTTATATTATTTACTTTTCTAATAAAAAACTTATTGCACAAAAATCACAAGATAGATATATCTGACAGAAATACTACTCTGAACTATAATAAGCTATCAATCAGGATCTTAGAAAATGAGATAGATATATTCCAAACTACACTGCATCTCTCTCTCACTTTTTGAACAGATGTTACACCATTGTGTTAATACAGAATGCACTGTCTATGAACTGTATGGTAAAAACACTTATCTAGTTGAATATTTTGGCACATACCTTTGAAACGCCGGTGAAATATCAACTGATATCTGCGAAGGACTCAGCTTCGGCGTGACAGGTAAATTATAAGTAAATGGAGGTTAGGATTATCACGTTTTCCACTAAAATCATTCTTTATTCAATCCAGATAAGTCTTGGTGGCGATTAAGATATTACACAAACAAACTATACGATACACTCTTTGAAATAACACACTTTTATCTTTTTGTGAATTAATATAACATTAATAACATATAAAAAATACTAGATAAAATGAAACGTTCAAACACGAAAATAAATGTTACGATTCTATGTGCAATAATCAAGTTTGAACCTATCGTTGCTAATTGATTAATGACACTAATCAGTGGTGATTAAACTTTTGCTTCTTCGCAATATCGAAGATAATAGAAGCTTTGTGATCATTTAAAAATACGAAAAGAAAATTGTGACATTACTAAGAAAATTTCGGGTTGCCAACATTGAAAAAAAAAAACAATGACAATACGCTAATCGAGAAATGACAACAATCAACTCAAATATTATTTGTAATCTTAACAGCATATTGTCTAAACGTAAAGTTAACTAATTAACAAACAAAAAACAACTAGAAGCGGTGATTTTGAGAGCATATTGAATGAACACATCATAGATCAGCTGGCGGATGATTTGCTAACGTTCAGTAATTAAACACAAGTGAAATGGCGTGGGCCCAAATGTAAACATAAATAATAGTTTTTAAATTAGACAGGACATCACTTATATATCTAAAAAAGTAAAAACACACGTGTCTGTATAGATATCTATGTATCATAAACTAATCTACTGTGTTGCTATCTGTTAGCCCCCCTCCCCCCCTTCCTAATGTAAATTTCGAGAAGGTGATAAGCAAGAACATTAATACTGGATACTCTGTACATATGTTTTATTAAGTCCTATAGCAGTGGCGTAGATAGGGGGGGGGGGATCAAGGGGATCAATCCCCCCCCCATGAGTTTACTTCATGAAAAAACTCAAAGACATTTTTTTAAACTGTTCTAGTATGAACAAAATCAACTTTTTTTAAAATGCAATAGTTAGTACGAAAAGAGTCTAATAGAATTTTATTTTCAGCTTTAAAAAGGCAAATTAATTTTTATAAACGTATTTTTTATTATACATACATGAAATGAACTGTATAATAAAGTATAGTAATCATGCATAAAAAAAAATCGAACTCGAGATTTTAATGAAATTACACGTATTGAGGGTCCCTGAACCAAAAGTATGAGATTAAATACTAAGTCATAACCCCCCCCCCCCCCATCGCAAAAAGCTATCTACGCTACTGTCCTATAGAACTGATCATTTTTACTTAAAATATATTTTGATATAAGTTTTTTTATCATTGTATATATGTAATATTTTATATTTGAGCTTTCGTGGTGATTCTCATAAGTTAAAAGAAGCATGTCTGTCTATCACATAAGATTTTAAATACATATGTATATAATATCATGCATTGAAAATATATATCATATTCATAACATCATAAAAATGTTATTTCTTTGAAAAGTTGTAATTTTTAGAACCGTTAATATACTCATAGTTGCCGGTTGTCATGACATCAAACAAAAAGAAATTGCTTGCCATAAAATTAAAGATGAAAATATTTACAGAACTAATGAACGTTTTTTTTATTATTAAATTTACCTACAGCACTACCGATAAAGCACATGTATGTTTATTTATAGGATGTATGCAGATGTGTATTCAGTCAAAATTACTGTAAATAATACGCACTGACTATAATTCCACTCATTTTTGTTTTAAAATAAATAAAAACAAATTGAGATAAATCTTTGTAAGGGAATATTTTACAACAAATAGAAAATCGAGCAGACTCCAGTTTTTTTTAAATATAGCTTACACCATTATCTTTAAGACTATCTAATGCCCGAAGACCTTCGAGTGCGCCTTCGGCTATTATTAAGAAATTTATATTGAAAATTTAACAAATAAGTTGAATAGTTAATATGTCAGCTTGGCGCGATCGAAGAGACTCCAGTTTTTTTTTTAAATATAGCTTACACCATTATCTTTAAGACTATCTAATGCCCGAAGACCTTCGAGTGCGCCTTCGGCTATTTTTATAAATTGAGGTGGTTATTTTAGTTATAAAAGGACTGAAATAAAAAGTGTTGATCTGGAACGGGAAGATCAATTTAAAATTTTTATTTCGGAGAACAATTTTTTTTTATTTCATTTAAAAACGATCACAAAGTTTCTTCGATATTGCGAGGAAGCAAAATCTACATTTTTTAAAATAAATTGAGGTGGTTATTTATGTTATAAAAGGACTCAATCTCAGGACTATAAAATAATTTCGACAAAAAAAATTAAATAAAATTTTCATTCATCACTAAATTTAGCACCCCTTAACACACACACATGTACGAGTATGTGTGACATTTGTTATGATTTGTGTGAATGTTTTACATGACTTCTTAATCCTGGTTATAGATACACAAAAATGTCTCGTCTCAGATGATTTATTTGCTAATTTCCTGACAAGTAGCTTTTGCTGTAACTTTTTATGAAATATTCTCTCATCTGTATATATTATGATGTTACACCGAATGTTTGTTATATCGTAGTTAATTAATGTGTATTATGATGTACAGTTTTATATTTTTTAATTAATATTTATCGCGTATATTCGACCTCTCGCGCTAATGGAGGCAATAAAACATTATTGTTACTTGCTTAAGTACTAATTAAATTATTTTTGTTTGTGTGGTCCTGTCAACAAAAATTTGGTTTTTCACAGTGATGACATTACATTACATAAATATCAGGGCCGTAACTACCACCGGGGCAGCCGGGGCTGTGCCCGGGCCGCCCAAGGTAAGGGTGGCCCCGCGCAGAGTAAAACTTTTTTTTATTTGGTTCTAACTTGAAAATGGTAGACTTATTACAAATTTAGATTTTAATGACGGTTTTTTTTGGTCACCAACTTGAATTGTATACTTATTATTCATTAAAATTAGGAAGAAGTGCAAAAAGACATGATAATAGTGACCTAAATTAATCGTAAATTATATAATTCTGTTTTCCATATACCTAAATGACAGTTGTATACTGTGACATGGAAACAAAACACGACTTGATAAAGATTTTTTTAGTTTTTCATAAAAAAAAATATCTTATTATTGGCGAAAACCCCATTGAAATCGGTTCAGTAATACCCTAGTCTATATGCCTTATACAAACCAACATTCATTTTTATATAAGTATAGAGATGTGATTTTATAAATAATTAGATAACCGTGAAAGCCTTAAAGCTCGCCTATCTATGGCATGTATTTGATAACTAACATCTTGTATAGTAACACATACATAGTTAAATATAAATATCGCGAGGAAGTTCTGTCCGCATTGTTGGAATTCCTGCATCAGTCTAAGGTAATTGGCCCACCTCGGGTAGATCACCCCAACACTGTCAGTCAAGCTTGTTAGGGCCCAGCGGGGTTCACCTGACTCCACCTAGACACTTATCAGAGTGAGAGAATCATATATAAACATGTAGTGAAGAAAGACATCCAACGTACTTTTCTTTAATTCATCTCGATACTTCTTATAGAAAGAAACAGTTTTATAGAATCATGTAGGGAAAAAAGAAAAACAATACCAGCTAATTTTACTAATTTTTGACATTTGTAAAAGTGAGAGATCCTTATAATTTGACGTTATGAAGATAAGAAAAATGTATAAAAATACATACTAGAAAAACAAAGATAGCATACAATGCATTGATATGAACGAAGATGCAGTATAGATTTATTTCACTACTATTTGAAAAATAGCTTCATCAATGACGTGTTGAAGAAAGAGATACAATGATATCTTGTGACATATGTGATAGAGATAAACTTATACTGATGAGTTGTAAAGAAAAGGATACGAAACGTAAATCTATCAAAATTAATTACGACATTTGTTTATGATGTTATGCGAAAAATTCATGAGTGGCTTGAAATCATTATGAGGTATCATCTTTTCGGGAAGATTTTGTTTCAATAAATTATCTTCTGTAATAAAATATGATCTTGAGTCCTGAATATAGTTATATAATATTAGTTTTCATCCTGTTATATAATATTATAACTTTTATTTTTTTTAACGTGTTTGAGTTTTATTGACAAATTATTCATTAAAATTAATACTTACACAGCCACAAAAAATAGTGTACCAAAAAATCGATTGTAGTATTGGTCGAGCAAAGTCGAAATCCAAATTTACTGCTTGCCATTTTTTTTTATTTGAGCTTGAATTTTGGGTTTAGGTTGAATTTTTCCAAGTTGGCTACTAAATATCTAAAATCGCTTTTTTGAGCTGTAAAGTAGATTTGTTTTTTTTTTGTAAATGTTTCGTTAAAAACTCAAAATCTCTACCTTTTTCTTTTTATAATAAGCATAGAATACAATATTAATCGTATTTTTTGTTTTGTTGCAGATAACGAAGTTAAAAATAGACAGCAACCCCTTCGCCAAAGGATTTAGAGATTCTTCAAGACTTACTGAATTTGAAAGGTGAATATATGTATATGTACAGTGTCTCCCAGGATAGATGTAACGATAGGTGTAAAACTAACGTATATCAAAAATTTGTTGATTTGTTGTTTTATAAGTAAAGTTGTAAAAATAACCAAGAAACGTTGAGCTTTATATATATTAAGGATAATATACTTGTACTTAAGTAAATTTTTTTATACTTAGCACAGCTCTGATTAATTTAAAAAAATTTAATGTTGAAGAAATATATTATTATTATTTCACCAAACTTCTTATAAATATATTCTTACACTAAATTAAATAAATCTTTTTCAGAGAAACAATGGAGTCCATGCTAGCCGAACAACATTACCTACGATCACCCCTGAGGCCTTTCGGCGACATGGACACTCACAACAACAACTTAACCTTAGAAGAAAAGGCTCTCCTTGCCGCAAGATCTCAACTCTTCCTTCGGGCCGCCGCAGCCGCAGCAGGCCCTTACGGACCCCTAATGGGTCCCATGGGCTCTCTTTACGGTAACCCCGGCTCTGCAGGAGGCAGTGGTTCCAACATGAGCGCCGGCATGCCTCCAGGCGTTCTCTGGGGCCAATGGGCCTGTCTAGGGCCTTCTCTCTTGGCTGCTCATCAACACCAACTTGCAACTGCCGCTGCATTGCAAAATGCAGCGTCGAATCAAATGCCTAGGCCTATTTACCCTTCTGCATCTACCGGACATTTGGCCCATCACAGGTTCGCTCCGTATGTTCTGGGACAGAGTCCTTCTAGGAGTAGGGCCTCGCCTGTTTCTTCACCGGATAGTGTCAGAGAAAATGCTGATATTTCTCCACATAGTCCTACGTAAAATTGGTGATTGTCTTCGCTAAATGTTAGATGCAATGGACCATGGTTTGTTTAGGCTTTTTTAGTTCCTCGAGTCAGTGGTTTTGTGATGGTGTAAATATTGTAATTTCGTTGTATAAAATATTTTTTATTGTTTAGTAAAAATCATCATTGAATTAGTTTTAAGGGGTAACTTCGGAAAATTTTTTTTTTTTTTAGAATAATAAAAAAAATTGTCGAAAATTAATTGATAGATTAGATGTAACCCCTTAATTATTTTTGACAATGATTTTGAAAAATTGCAATATTTACATAGGTATAATTTTTTTATAACAAATATTAATTTGTAGTCAATTTCACGAAACAAAATTTTAAACTTTTTTTTTTATAAAAACTAAATTATTACTTTTATTATTCGCTACCAAAAAAATATAAACGAAAATTGTATATAAAGTAAAATGCAATGGTTCATATATTCATTTGACAACCTATTAAAAATACGGTTGTTTTATCATGTGATAAAAAAAAATTAGTTTTTAAAATCTTTACATTTCGTCTTTTTTAATATTTATAAATATGTAAATATCGTAAATGATTAATATAAGAATTTAGTTATAATCTTTAGCAACATGTACAAAGCATTTATATTAAATAAATAATAAAAACTATAGAAATAGAAAAATTTTAATGGTCTTTACAACAAATTTCAAATAAAAATATTGTAACTGCCATTTAGAAAAGTTTTCATTTTTAAAATTCATATTGTTTCTAGCAGATACTGCTAATCTTTATACATAGGCTTCAACGGAATATCATGTACATAAATATAACATATAAAGGTGATCATAATGTATTCATACATGTTTATCATTTAAGGGGGCAGACCCAGTTAGAATTTTGAAAAAAACGATTTTTTTTGTTGCATTTTCTTAAAGTAGAATATTTCAAAAGTATTCTCTGAAAATTTCAGACAAATATCCTGTCCATAGACGATTCAGTGTAACTTGTACTCAAAACTTTAAACGTGTTTTTCTCGAAACCATGTTTTCGAAGTCGGTGATCACTGTAACTTGAGAACGGCTTTGCCGATTGGTTTGAAATTTTTCTCACTTATTCTATACATAATTGTCCTCAGGGTGAACGAAGGATTTTTTTTGGACGATTATTATTTTTTTTATAGCCGAAAATGTGAGTGAAATTTTAGTCGAATAAAGAATTTTGACTTTCAATATCCGCCATTTTGTGAAAATTCAAAATTTTTCAAATCCCTTCGTTTATCCGGAGCATTATGTCATTAGCTAATGATCCCTTATGTTTTTTTTAATTTGATCTAGTGACGAGCAGCAGTGATCACGGTAAAACAGTTTTTTTTTGGACCCCTCCCAAATTTGCTGTATCCCACTTACTTTTTAATATTTTACCAAAAAAAAAAATAATATTTTCTGTAAATACATATCTTTCATGTGGAAAAACATTTGTTATTAATTATTTTAATGCGTGGCCAAAAAAAATCCTAAAAAAGAGCTTTTTTTGGAAATCCCAACTGGGTTTGCCCCCTTAACTACAAATAAAAATGCGAGATATCTCGCTAAAATGTTCCTATTGGTGGATAGAGACAAAGTAAGTTTTAAGAAAGGTTACAATCACTGTAAAATACTAAAGCAAGATGTATATACTGATTTCATGTACTAATTTACAATATACATTGTTAAGTATTTTAAAAAAACAATTATTTATGTTTATTAATTTTATTTAGTTTAGTGGAATAATGGAAAAAATAAATAAAATGTAATTTTATGCAAAAATAAATGTTCATATATAATATATATGTTTTATTTCAAACCTTTTATCTTTTCAAATTAAGGCATATAAAAGAAATTCAAAATCAGCTACAGTATTTTTTTTTCTCGAATCGCTAGCAGAGTACTGTGAAATAGGTACTTTCCAGAAAATATTATATTAACCGTAGGATGAATATTCGAGATAATATTGACAATATAAATCAAAAATTAAAAATTTTGGCAAATAGATTTTTCGCTGCGTTCCCAAAACTACCCTTAACTTTGAGCATCGATTGCGAGAGTAGGCTGGGGATTAACCAAATAGTAGACATGACGTTTTTTACGTAGAATTTTATGTAGAATCTTTAATTCTTGTAAAAAAAATTTTCTCCAAATATTTCCGCGAACACCCTGTATTTTTTTTTTAAATAATGATATAGTAAATTTGTTTCCATCTGGAGGGGAAATATTCAAATTTTATTTTCTAATTAACTCTTATGTACATAATAGCTTCTTTAATATATAAATATAATAGCTTCCGATTATATATTCTTAACTAAATCAACAACATATGAAGTTGAAAAATTGTTTACAACATTTTTAATATTACTTTGCTCTAGATTAAACATTGTTTTATTAATCTAATTTTTCGCCAAATTATAAAGCTATTAAGAAAATAAATGGATATATTAATTAGATTGTAATCTAATTACGAAAATTATTATTATTTACTTTAAACTTTGGTTAATACCGTTATGTCTATTAATATTCATTATTTTAATTAATTTTTAGAATTCACATAGTAAATTAATAAATTTTGATATACCGTTATTACATGTTTTGTTTTTAAATCATAGTGGGGGTTTAATTTATAAAAAAAATTCTATAATTTATGTCCTATTATTTTTTGTAACTTTAATGAAAAAATATTTTTCAAAAAATGTGTACATACTTTATTATACTCTATTTCAATGATTACCGAGGTTTTGACGGTACGAATCATGTATTTTACCGTCAAAAACCACGACAATAACTGCATTCTTAAATGAAATATAGTATAGAGAGCATCATTTTACATGTTCAGTAAAAAAATTTAAGTTTCTAGCTTATATAGTTTACGAGATATTTTATTTTGACTGAAAAGGATGGACGGACGGACGCACGACAAAATTAAGCATACTGCTCCCGTACAATTACTTTTCAATAAATGTCTTCAAGTAATGGTATTGGTGTTATTAAAGTAGTTATTTAAGTAAGTACAAGTTTAAGTACATTAACCCCAAAACTAAGTAATTAAGTAAGTGCATGTAATCTCTGAAATTTTTTGATACATAAATACAAATTAAGAATTTAAAAAATATGTTTACATGTCTTATATTTGTTTATTAATAAATTAACTGTGTTTTAAACACTGTTAAATTTTAGATGTATACTTTATAATCTTTATGATCTATTTTATGATTTACTTGCTATCTTTTGATGTATTTGTATATAAAAATAAAATTTATATACTTAGTTCTTGGTGGTCTTCTATATTTGAGTTTTCCAACATTTACATAGAACAACTTTTTTTTATTTTTTATGACTTTTTGAAAATATCGATTCATTAAAATATATCGATACATTTAACTGTTCATAAATGTCATATATTTAAAAAAAATGATTTTTTGCATGGGCAGTATTAAATTCAAGAAGATACTGGAAAATTGGGTGGGGGGTGTTATTTTCGAAAAATATCCCTCGAAGATATTTTTTTTAATTCAATATTGTGAAACTATAATGCGCCACTAGAGTGTACAGTGTAAGGTGCTGGCACCAGTCTTGGATATGACCCCAGTAATGGTTATTTTTAAATTAAATTTACTGAATTAGAAATATTTGTTGATATTTGATTACTACCATTTCTGAAAATAATCTATATATATATTTAACTGTCTTACAGCATGATTTGATGACAATCGGCCAATAGGTGTCAAAATGGTTGATATTTAAACTGATTATTATTATAATTTATTTATTAATTATTATATTATTATAGCAACTGCTTTACATTATTTAAATTTTGACGATTCTTTCTTTTATATCTTTTGTGTCGTAGTACCTATCATTTTGCAAGGCTATAATTTAAAAAGCAAACTATATTTGCGGACTTTGGTAGTTAAATTGATTAAATAAAGAGTTACTTGTTTTATTTGTAACAAGAGTTCACGAGAATTACAAAAAAGAAGCCTTTGCAATATCGTCTCAAATTCACTGGGAATTTCTACTCTATAATAAAAAAAATATCTGATATTTAATCACAATCACAAATTATTTTGATAACAATGACAAATAAAGCTGAAACTCCATAAAATATAAAGACAAATTATTTATTGTATATATTGTAAAATCTAACCCTTTTCATCTTTAACGACATACACAAAACCAGCAGGTTATAATATCTAAAAAAAAGCGTTAAAAGTTACGACCACATGGACACAATCACACAAAATAGTGATTAATTCAAAAATATCAAACATATGGCTGGGCTTTAGCAGCCAACCACATTATAATATTATGAATAAACGTTTTAAAAACGCGGAGTCAGCGCACGTCAAGATTGTATCTGCTAAATGCATTACTATCGCGATAAGCGGCCGAACAAGAAATATAACCCCAACCGCCGTCTCAAATGCATTCTTTCTCATAATACTGTCTCTAGGATTTTGTGTTCCCTCGTACACATAACTACATTCAAAAGATAATAATGAAAGATCTATAAGGTACTGGCACCAGTTATGGCCGCTATAAAAGCAAATTTTCAGTTTTTTTTTGGATTAATGGGCATGTTACTAATAAAACTCTTTATTTAATCAATTTCATTACCAAAGTACAGTAAACTATTTTGTTCATGTTTTTTGTCCAGTAATGGATAAAGTAAAACCAGTAATAAGCACGCAGTGATGGACACTTGCTAATGATAAGTACTACGACACAAAAGAATCGTCAAATTTGAAACAATGTAAAGCAGTTGCTATGTTAATATAATAGTTAATAAATAAATTATACTAATAATTAGTTCAAATGTCCACTATTTTGACACCTATTGGCCGATTGTCATCAAATCACGCTGTAAGACAGTTAAATGTATATAGATTAATATTCAGAAATGGTAGTAATCAAATATCAACAAATAGATTTTACTGGGGTGTTTGCCATATATAAAAATGAATGAGGCTTATAGACTCGGCAATTACTAAACCGATTTCAATGCGGTTTTGAAATATATTGATTGAAAATTGAAATATAAAGAAACATTTCACTTTCAAGAAAGGCAAAATATTGAAATTTATTATTATATTATATGTATTATTAATTATTTTCATAAAAATTCTAAGACGTGATCTGGTGGTTAGTTTTACACAATTTTCTCAGTAACTACTGAAAGGATTTTATTCCAGTTTTTTCACTAATGGATTTTAATTGAAATAAATAAATAAATTAAAAATTACAAAATATGGCAAATATTTGTATGCTATTACCAAGTGACCAAGTGAAGTGCCGGCTTTACAAGTAAACGTTTTAATTATTATATGGAATGATTTAAAAATACGTATTGATTTACAGCCAACGGTTGTAATCAGTATCAGATATCACAACTCTTTGTGCACGTTGCTTTTCCTAATTGCCGCCAATACATACCTTTATATACAGGGTGGCGCAACGAAAGCGAAACGGTCGCGTTTTTGGTCAGTTAAAATAGGATTTTGAAAAAACGCTCGGACACGTCGATTTTGCTTTCAATTTTGTTTTGAATTTTAGTTTTGAATGTTTGTTTTGTTGATCAGAACATAAATGCATTCATGGAATTAAAAATGTAAATAACTTGACTAAAATTAAACAGATTTAAAAAAAACAAAAAGCACCTTGTTTAGAATGAAAAAACCTTTCAAATGAGGTATCACTTACCCTATCATGCTATTTAAAATTTTAAGGGTTGTGCTCATAGCGCAGAGGGTTGAAAAGATTCTTACAAATATTTTATTGAAAAAGATGTCCCCCTTGAAAGCAAAATCGACGTGTCCGAGCGTTTTTTCAAAATCCTATTTTAACTGACCAAAAACGCGACCGTTTCGTTTTCGTTGCGCCACCCTGTATACACATCTACATGTATATATAATGATATTTTTTGCGATTGTTTTATATACTTACATTGACACGAAAAAAATGGCAAGTATGTATGTGACAGAACATACCACCGCTGAGTTAAATATTGGTATAAGTTATTCTGGTAATAAGACTGGATATGATTTTACTTCCGTGTAAAAAACAACTTTATTTATTATTAGAGATTGGAAAAATAGTTGTTATTTTCAATGAAATAGTTACTAGTTGAATTTTTTTCGGAAAATAGTTTTTTTTACGATTTAATAATAATTAGTGCAAACGTAGCAGTAAAAAGTGTCGCAAATAGTTTAAAAATAGTTGGAATAGTAGTTGCAAATAGTTGATTTCAAATTGTGTTCAATCAAACCAGTTTTCTGAAAACGGTGGAGATATGTAATAAAATTTACAATAAATGCATTTTTACTCAATAGTTGAAAAACTATTTTTCCAATCTCTATTTATTATGTCATACGGTAGAGTCATGATTTTAAAACATTATCAATGCATAATTATAACATTAAATTATCATGAACGAAAGAAAATTCTACAAACACACACAACCGTCATGCGGAAATTAACTTTTCTTTACGTTTTGAAGGTAGTACAATCAAAATCTGCTCTTATCTCGCACACTATTTTTCAACGGTATTATAAAAAAAATTATTTTAAAATATCAATATTTTTCATTATTCATATTTAATTGTTATTTATTATATTTTAACCTGACGATGATTTTGTAAATCGAAAGCTTGCGATGACTTTTTCTTAAATAAATTTTGACGTTTAGACAAACAAGTTGTTTTTTCACGTAACATGTGTCGTTCTTGAGATATCTTGAAAAAATAAATATGTTGGGGTGTCACCCCTCCCCCTTACATACGATTTTGAAATGGGACCGTCCTCAAGCCAGACCCAACCATCCGACCACATTTCAATAATATCGGTTCAGTGGTTCATGAGTTATGCGTGTGACAAGGATTCAGGGGACAGACGGACGGACACACAGACGGACAGACAGACAGACACGGAACGAAAAGTGTTTGCGTTGACGTGAAACGGATAAATCAATTTAAAATTTTGAAATCGGAGAACATTTTTTTGTCTCAATCTGAAACGATCACATAGCTTCTCGTATCTTCGATATTGCGAGGAAGCAAAAATTATATTTTTGAAATCAATAATTAAAGTAAAATATATTAGATATAATAAAATTAGGCTTTCGCCGAATTATGTATGTTTTTTCTTAAAAACACATTAGTTACTTAAGATACATATGTGTAGGTACATATGTAGGTAAATATAATACATATTTAGTGTTTGATCGCGTGTTGAAATATAAAAGGTAGGTATCAGAAAGAAGTGCAAGTGTTTATATGTCTGTAGATATGACAGGCAGCTGTTTCAACTGTTTGTAGTACTCCATAGCTTGTTTTTTGGTTCTTAGGTCTTCTCTTGTGTTGAGTGATTGTATGTATCAGATGCAAGTAATCATCGTAGGTCAGTTAAATTCATTTAAAAATTCATTAGTGTTTTTTTGTTTGGTTACTGAAGTAATTATGTACAAGTATAAATGTAATTATTTATTTTTTACTTTGTAATTTGTCAATTTTGAAATGATTAGGTGAAGTTTTTAAATTATCTTGTAATATGGTCACAATTTTTTAAATGATATATATTATTTTAATGATAATGTGTTAGAACTTTGGCTTAATATTTTACGAAGAGAATAGGAATGGGGAAAAATTATTCGGATAGCTCCCATCAAAATTAATAATATTTAGAGGTGTACCGGAATTCCGGCCGGAACTCACGATGTAGATTTAAAGTGAATATTTTAACGTCATTACTATTATATTATTATTATTTTTATATTATATTATTATTGACACTATAAATGTAATTACATTCGATCGAAAAGAACGTATGCTATACAAATAATTTTACGAAGCTGTAAAAATTTCAGAATATTTAGAAAACACAATTTTTATAATTTGTTGTTATTTTTGTTGTTATCAAAAGTCCTAAGCAAAATGATAGATATTTTGTTGTAAATAATTACGTAGATTAATAAATAAATACATTTACATACAGTGGCGTAGCTAGGGGTTGGGGAAACCGGCCCTCACGAGGGTGGGGGGCAGCAAATTAAATCGGAAGAGAGAAAGAGAAAATAGCTGGTTAATACGAAAAAAAACGTCTTCGCGGTCACAAAAAGGGTGCAAAAGTCAGTTGGAGGGCACCATAATGATAAAAAAAAAGTTTTTGGGGCGCTTATTTCAGCAGCGACCCCTAACTATTAAATAAATTCTAGGTATGGATTTTGGTTCTTCTAAAAGTGCAGTTTTAGAAGAACCCTGAAAATTACCACTGCAATGTGTGACGAAACATTGGCCGATAACACGACCAAATCTACGCGGTTTACACCCAGAAGCCAAGTTTCATATCAAACTCACCGCTAAAGCCTCAAGACTTGTATAAATTCTAGATATTTTAAATTTAATAAAATTGATATTCGAGCAGTCTAGTATAGTAGACAATATTTAACGCTTTTTAGGAAGAAGTTTGTATAAAAATCGGAATACTTAAAATAAATATATAAAGCAATATAAAAAATCTCGTAAAGCCGTCACATTTGTACACAACTATCCTAAATTATATGTGCCATTTTGTATCTACCATCTGTCCCTAAATCAATTGCGAAGCGTTTACATTTAAAAGTGCACAAAAAGTTCTATCGGCACGTAACGCTGGGCCGTTTTGAGTGCGGCCATAAAAGAGCTATATAATAGCTCGGTAGCTCTATCTCACATTGAGATATAGATAATATAGCACATCCACACCGCCCAACGAGATAGAGTGCAAAGTTGGAGCCATTAGCGTCTTATCGCGCTGGCTATATTCTATACGTTGGCGAAGTACTTCGTTCGCCCGGAGTGTAACGGTAACGTCTCGAGTTTATGGAGTTTTTACAACCAGACAGTGGGGTAAATATGAAACACCAAAGAAAACTTGCAACTAAAAAACTAATTTGTTTATAGGAGAATTATAAAAACTTAAAGGTTTGTTAAAGCGACCTGAAAATATGATATGTCACCCCTACAGATTTCCTTGTTAGTCGATGTCAAAACGTGTGAATTAAATTTGAATTCTTTGCATATAACTTTCTGTATAGCTCAGATATTAATTAAAGTTACAATTTCACACTGATATGCCACAAAGAAGATAAATTAAAGTTGCCTTTGTGGTTTTCGAGAAATATTTTCCATTAGAGGCCTGTTTCACTTTTTCCCAAATTAGAGGTTAAAAATGAAACACACTTTTTTAATTTTTAAAGCCCGTGTTGTATCGTACAGTTCAAATGACGTAAGTATTTAAAATGGTTATTCATAAGCGCATCTAGTAGAAAAAATTAAAGTATGAATTTGTATCGTTGTCACAAAAACATGAAAGATTTGTATTTTGTTTCACTTTTACCCCAGTTGACCCTACTTGCATTAATCCGGTGTAGTTAGCTTTTTACCTCGGAACCCGTCTATAGTGAATTAACTTTCATGGGACTTTTTACTTTCTTATACCATGTATATGAAATAGATATTACAATAGTATAAGTAATTATTGTTACACCAATTTTTTTCGAAATCCGGATTTTGACGGAATTATCCATTTTGACCTTTTGATGTCTGTGTGTCGGTCTGTCTGTCTGTAAGCGCTGTAACTCAAACATGACAAATCGTAGAATGGTGAAATTTTAAATTTAAGATTAATATTTGTCTGGGAATAAAACGTCCTATTTTTGAAAACGATCTTTCAACCGAATATGGCTGTTTACCTACGTCGATTTTTGAATTTTTCGAATTACTTTGAAACAGTGAGAATTAGAGAAAAATGGCCAAGTAAAAAATTGTAGATATAATGTTATTATACAGAATTTATGTTCTATTCATTTTTTCGAATAAATTTTATTTATTTATCTAGGTCGACCATTGCATGCGACTGTACATATTATATGTGTATGTTCAGTTGACTTCAGATATTGCCTGTATGTAGGAGGAAGCGGTGTTAACCAGAATGGCCGCCATATATTTCCTCTTTCCGGGATATCCGCTATCTCAATAATGTAATATCACTACCTACAGAGAAGTGTAGACTTCAAGTCCACTATAAATGATAGCAACACCACAGAATTGTATTCGCCTCTAGAATATGTTGTTATTCTTCAGTATGTATAACATTTTATTAAATGACTTTGCGTCAAATGAAGATGCTGGAGATTACAGATAATGCTAGAAGATAAACGAATATATTTTTTGGAAGGTATTGATTTTTGACTATACGTTTTTAAATGGTAAATATATATATAGATATACTATAAAGTATTGTTTCAATACAAATAATAAGGGGACACTATTTTATCATTTCTGGGATAAAAAAAATCGATATCCAATTTCAAAATTGTCATTTAATCTTTCCGTTTCAGATTTTTCTGCGTGTCTTATATGAACTACTAAACGTTTTTTAATAAAACTTGGTAGGGGATATTTTAAATTTTTGTAAGCATTCAATTTTATAGTAAAAAACATTTATAATTTATTCGAAAAAAATATTTAACTTTCTAGAATTCAGCATTGTGTCATCTTTTAGCATATTTGTTTTGTAGTTAAATGAAATAAAGTTGGGGACTTTTCAATATTTCGTTTAAAGTACTCATGTATATTTGTGCGATTAATTTATTATGTAATCTATTGTGGCAATAAATATTTAATATTCCGAATTTTGGTATTTAAGTATGTTAAACTTGATATAAAATTAATAAAATTGACTATATTTGTGTTTTTATTTAAAATGATGTAACCATAAAAGCCTCCCCCCTATAAAAAGATAACCGATGATGTTTTTTTTAATATTTTTGGATTTGTTTTAAGCGATTCTGACCATAAGGAAGACAGACGACTTCTGAAACTCATAGTACGTTTAGTTTACAATCTATTATTACTGCCATATAAATATTAAGAATTCTATTTTCCAGAAAAGTCTCGATTAAATAGCTTTCGTTTCTTAATGGCATAATTATGTTACGTAATAATGTTAACTTTGAAAAAAAAAAAACAGATTGAAGATAATTTTCTCATAGTAAATTAATAGTTACAATATTAATTTCTAACGACGTACTTACATTTCATATAATTATTTAATAAATGTAATTGATAATATGATTGCACAGTAATTTGTAATAATGTTTCCTGTATAGGGTAACATTTTTGTATAGTTTAAATAAAATAATACATTTGCATTAATTGCAAATAGTAATTAATTTTATTTGTTTTACAATTAATAACTAAATATAAATATATACCTGTGTTATATTACAATCTATACAATTAAAAATAATATTAAGATCTATACACAATTCTAATTCCTGGTATTACACGGTAGACGAAATTGATTAAAATTTGGGAGACGTTCCAAAATTTTTTGGACTACGGAATTATTGTTTAGGATTTTTTAAAAATATAGTTGAATTAATTAAGTAAAAACACGATTAGTTATTATTGTAATAAAAACCAAACAACACTTAAATTACCTAACAAAAACGAATCAGAACAAAAAGTAAAAATAATTTTTGTTCTATTTAAATTTAAAAGTTAATTATTGAAAACAAAATGTGTGGTGTGAGCATGTTGGGTGAGCACGTTGGGTGAGCATGTTGGGTGGGCATGATTACTTTATGTTTAATTGAATTAATATTCTTGATCGGGTCCAATGCACTAGTATAAAATATATTTCACCACGAAAATGTTGGCAGTAAAAATAATTTGTCAATCTGTAAGGTATCTAGATTTCTGTGGACATCCCGGCTAACACCTTCATCGTAACCTGGCGATAGCCGGGAGCCGGGAAAATCGAGTGGGCGGGAGAAGTGCGCCCGAGGGAGACAGAACGATCATCCACACCTTTTCAGATTATCTCAACATGATTTCTTAAACTCGGGAGGACGAAATAACTGCTGTATACTTTATATATATATACCTACATGTAAAATATTGTTATTGTTTATTATTGCATTGTTTATTTAGATATATTTATTTATACAAAAAAGCATTATATAAATCAGTGGCAAGGCGTGAAATGTTTAAAAGAGAAGCATATTTTGTCAATCCTCCCCCTCCTATTTACAAAAAAAAACTAGTTATAAAACAGCTTTAGTTCAAGCTTTTACTTTTTTAAATAAATTCTTATATATTTATATAGTAAATAAATGATTCTACGTCTTATTTTCTTGTATTTTAGTCGATATTTGTATGACGAGTTGAATTCACTGCAGGAAATTTCACTAAAAAATTTAGATTTTGTGATTTCGTTAAAAGTATGTTTATTGTATAGAAAATAACGTGAAAAGTTGAATGGTTCAAACCGCAGGTCTGTATCTCAAACCGTTCTCGAGATATAGCCTCTCAAAGTTTTAGTTTTTTCAAATTTTTGGAGAAAAAAGGCCATAACTTTTGAAGGCGTGATCGGAATTGATTTTAGTTGACGGATTTGAAATCAGCGTGTCAAAATCTATATAATGACATGTATAATAATTTAAAATTCGACAAAAAAATTTTCATCAAAAATCGACATTTTTTTAAGGTATATACCCCTTTGAATTTTTTCGATTTTTCGCGAATTTTTTTTTCTCGAGTTTTAAGGTATTATACATGTCATTATATAGATTTAGACACGCTGATTCCAAATCCGTCAACTAAAATCAATTCCGACCACACGTTCAAAAGTTAGGGCCATTTTTCTCCAAAAATTTGAAAAAACTAAAACTTTGAGAGGCTATATCTCGAGAACGGTTTAAGATACAGACCTGCGGTTTGAACAGTTCAACTTTTCACGTAATTTTCTATACAATAAACATACTTTTAACAAAATCAAAAATTCAAAAAATTTTAGTGAAATTCCTATACAAATATCGACTAAAATACAAAAAAATAAGACGTAGAGATATTATAGTTTTATAATTGAACGTGTAAATTAATATTTTGATTAAAATGTTTGATTTGCTCATAAAGATGAATATTCTAATAATATTTTTAAATTATTTATTAATTGAAAACACAGATTTGTATTAATTTACCCATAAAGCAAGGGAAGCACTGCTTCCCCTGCTTTCCACTGATATAAATATTATAAAATTAATTTAATATAAAAAATATTTAAAAATTCTGATTGAAAATTGGGTCGCAAATACTAAAAGGTTTAGAAACGCTGCCTTAAATAATAACATAATTGATTGATTTTTAAAGTATTTTTGCCCAAAATAACCCACGTGGTTTTTTTTTGGTTACACAGTACTTTTTCAAACAAACAAACTTTACGAAATTTCCAACATAATCCGACATTTTTTCACATCTCCAGATCATTCCATCTTCCAACGCAAGTCGACGCCAGCCAGGAGGGGGGGGGGGGGGGTAGCGGAGAGATCGTACGCGGTCCGACGCGTTGCTAAGCGACGGCGGCGGCGGCACTCCCCCCGCGCTCTACTCTTGCTATGCTACACCCGCAAGGGGGGGGGTGGATAAGGGGGGGGGCGAGTACGGCTTGATCGCACCGATTCATATGTACGGTACCGTGTGGAAAAGCCCATACAGAAAATGCATCGCGTGCATGATTTATTTAGGTACAAAATGTACGACCTTTTCTACGGAATTTATGCTGCTGGTTTACTTCTCATGTTGATTTGAGGTGTTGGAAGAAACGAGATGTTTATGTTGTTATTCGTTCATCTTAAAAATAACACAGGAAAAAGACATACATAGATAAAGGGCGAGATTTATTTTTCCGCCCTCTCTCTCCCTAAAAAAATGTTAAAAAAATCACCGAAAATATCAATTAAAATTGATGAATTAACAAATAAGTTGAATAATTCATATCTCAGCTTGGCGCGATCCTACAGACTCAATTTTTTTTTTTGAAAATACAGCTTACATCATTAACTTTAAGACTATCAAATGCCCTAAGACTGTCGAGACCTTCTTCCCCTATTATGAACAAATTAAAATTGAAAAGGCCGTGTAGGTTTCCAGTATTGATAATTGTTTATTTTTCGACGAGAGCAAAAAAAAAACGTTAGGCGTCAGTGAAGTTTTGTATTGTTAAATTCGTAAACGCCCTTTTCAATGATACTAATTTAGACCTTTAACCTATATAAATAGCTATATATTTAGAAAAATGTTTCATGAAGTCATAACTAAATAGTCATGAATAGAAAAAAAATTAAGATTTTCTTTTGATATTATCAATAACATTATTTTCAACTAACCCTACAAGTACGATACAATCAAAACTGTTATTAGACTATCTTATCATAATTTCCAAAATCCTCGAAACCCTTAAAATCTACAATAAATAAAAAATGACACATTTTTCTCCATGAAAATCACCCCAGAGTAAACACTGCTGTAAATTCGCTGACGCCAATTCTGCTACAGTTTCATTTTGTGCGGTGCTTGGCACGCCTATAAACTATCAGCAGATAACAAGTCAGTAGAACTATATCTATGTAGAATGCAGACAGTTTACAGTCTGTGCAAGTGCTCCGCTATTGTTCCCGGTTTTTACATCGACCCGTTGAAATATTTATGTATAGAATAAACTCACAACGTCTTTAAGTGTGTTAAAAACAAGTTATAATGATTGTATTTTTTATATTGTGTTATTATACATACATTAGAAATGTTGTAGTAGCTTTTGGTAAAATTTAACGAAATGTCATTGGTGCATTTTGAAATGCCGCCATAAAATTTAATAAAAAGATCAATAGTATTTTGTTTTCAAATTTATATCTGTCAAAAAAATATTATTATAATTTTATCTAGGATGTTTATTTTAATTTCATTATAGTTAAAAACAAAATACTATTGATTTATTTAAAAATCAATTGGTTTCGAGGCGACATTTCTAAATGCACCAATCACATATCGTTAAATTAGACCAAAGGTTACTACAACACTTTTAATTGTCCCCATGTTAAATTTTCTATATCTTAATCAACTTAAAATACACTGTATAATACGTCAATATATGTGAGTGATTTTTGCTCACAATCACGAAATAATTTCTTTTATTCACGAGGTTCACGTTTGAACCTGAACCCGAAACCCGAAAAAACTCGTATTTTTCATTAACCTGAACCCGAACCGGTAGCCATATATTTTTAAAAGGTTCAATAAATTATTTTTAATATTTTTATGATTTGATTTTTAAAAGAAATTATAAAATGTAGGTACTAACTGGAAATTTTGGTATGATGTGAGTTATCAAGTTTACATATTTTTTACTTTCTTTTTAATTCTATAACTGAAGTTGCAAAAACAAATCTAAAATGTAATTTTATTTTTAGTAAGTAGTATTACAAGAATATACTTTTATCTCGGACACGATTTTTCGATGGTATTACAACACTTTTTTACCATTTCTTTCAGAACTTGGAAGTAAAAACAAATACATGGAATTTTTTAAATGCCCTACGTATATTTATATCTGTTTTAACTTTATATGCACTTTTTTTTAGTAGTTTTTGGTACAATCCTATAACCAGAAGAGGTTAAGAAATTATAAAACTGTATTTCCATATACTATTTAGTATAAGTATTATATTACTTAAATGTCTTAAAATTAAAAAAATATATATCTACATAGAATATAATTTTCTTAATTACTTATACATTAATTTCTAAATCAAAATTATTTATTAAAGTACCTATTTATATTTAAACGAAACCTAAACAATAAAATACAACAAAACTAAAATTTTCCAAATAATTCTATTTGACGAATATCGTTCTTCGCACGACATTTGAAACTTGAGTAAATATAGAAAAATAAATGACCCATTTGACATTAGAGGTTACAAAGACGTTGGTGGTCTCCATTCCTTTTCACTTAATATGTATATATGTGTGTAAAATCTACAGTGTGGTTATAAAGTATCTTAACTCTAAAATATGTTTTTTTCTTATGTATTAAAAATTCGATCCCACAGCTTTTGAAAAATGAAATAAGATACTGGCACCAGTTATGGCCGCTATTAGAGCAAAGTTTACTGTTTTTTTGTAATTCTCATGAACTCATATTACTAATAAAACAAGTAACTCTTTATTTAATCATTTTAATTACCAAAGTCCACAAATATAGTTTGTTTTTTAAATTAAAAAATTAATTTTACACGATTTTCTCAATAAATACTGAACGGATTTTATTCCGGTTTTCACTAATGGATAGGTAAAGTTTGTGTGTTGTAAGCATGTTGGGTGGGCATGATTACTATATGTTTAATTGAATTAATATCCTTGAGTAACACCGGATCCAATGCGCTAGTTTATAATAAATTTTAAATTTTAGAACCAATATCAGAAAAAGATACTATTGAATTTCCATATTATATATTATTATTATTTAAAATTGATTATTTGTTTGAAATTTGAATAATTTAAATCATGTAACAATGGGTTTAATGAATAATAAACATAGCATTAAAATATCCCAAATATCATATAAATCAAACGTACCCCTTAGGTTTTTATTTTGTATAATTGTAATTCTAGAATCAATAATTCGACGTGAATAACATAATATTGTGTAAACTAGCCTGCTCCAGTGAAGGCACCTGTCTTTATGCTAATAGAAAACTAATCCTTGTTGTTTGTTATTCCAGACTACACGTCAGTAGCGTAGAAATTAAGTTTAGGAACATATTTAAAAGAATGTAAATATTCTGTAATCAGAGCGAGTGTCTAACTAACCTTAGACAAGGAAAGATAAAGGTAAAATAACACATTACCTATATCGTTGTTACCAAATCGCTCCACAAGTCATTGGCGTATCATTCAGATTTTAAAATAAATATCAATTGTTTTGAATTATAAAATTAATTAATAATAAATTTGCACACAATATAATTACACTATTAATTTATTATTTAGAATTTAGATCACTAATTTTAATTTTAAATATTAATTTAGTTTCATAACTTGAAGGTAAATGTATAATATATACAATGTATTCCAAGTTGATTAAGACATAGGAAATTTAACATGGGGGCAATTAGAAATTTGGTCAAATTTAACCATGTGTGATTGGTGCATTTTGAACTGCCGCCTCGAAACTAACTGATAAATTTTAAATTAATCAACAGTATTTTGTTTTCAACTTTAATTTCATTAATTTAAGCATTCTAGATAATATTATAATAATATTTTTTGGCAGATATAAATTTGAAAACAAAACACTAATTACTATTTTATTAAATTTTGTGGTGGCATTTCAAAATGCACCAATCACACTTCGTTACTACAACATTTCTAATTGCCCCCATGTTAAATTTCCTATGCCTTAATCAACTTGGAATACACTGTATAATATATATATATATATATACATAAAAATACCATCCTGAGATATAACACACTTTTTATAGCATTACAAAATTTCGACAATAACTTCATATGTCTGTCGATTGAATAAACACATTAAAAAATAACGACACAAGTAATAAAAATATCAATTTCAATTTTCAATACGCGCTATGACGGGCGGCTATGTCCCTGTAGACTGATTTTCACTTTTTTCCCACAATTTCACCATCAGCGGTAATTGCTAGCGATTCAAGTTGTACAGGGGTTTTTGCGTATTGCTGTAACATTCTGGGAATAAAATATGATTTTGTCATTGCCCCTGTATATGTATATATGTGTGTGTGTCTACGCAGTGGTGGATTATAATAGGGGAGTTTCCTTATAATATGATGCATTGCTTCCTCGCAATATCGAAGATACGAGAAGCTTTGTGATCGTTTTAGAATCAGACAAAAAAATTGTTCACCGATTTCAAAATTTTAATTGATCTTTCGGTTTCAGGTCAAGTCTGTCTGTCTGTCTGTCCTCTGAATGCTTGTCACACGCATAACTCATGTGTAAGGGGGAGGGATGACATCCCAAAATATTTATTTTTTCAAGATATCTCAAGAATAACACATGTTACGTGAAAATTTTATAGAATCTTTTTTATAGAGCATTCAATTTCATATAATATCAACGTTTGTTGTAAAATAATCCCTTATAAATTTATCTCAATTTGCTTTGAAAAATCGTCATTTGTTTTTTTTTAAATTGTTAAAAACGTTTGCACAAATTTAGATTTGAAAAATTTCTTACTAATATTTTTTGTAAAATTGTATGAAAATTAAATGGTTAACCAATTTATCTGAACACTATCGGGTTTCTTTAAATTGTTTAATAATTATCTAGCTTTGGTGAATTTAACACGAGGAAGCACTGTGCATTTACTTGGCAGATATTTTTTATTTATTTATATAATTATATTAGAATTTTGACCATTTATATACCCTGAATTATTATTATGAATACAAAATATTTTTCTAATGAAATTTCAGTATAATTAAATTAAACCAAAGCATAACAAACATATGTATCAAAAATGTTTAATACACTGAAATATTTTCTATATAATTTGTGTTTTACCAACATTCACTAAAAAGTATTAAATCATAAAAATAATACAAAACATACAAAATGCTAATTAATTAATTAATTAATTAAAATGTTGCAGTAATAAAATACGTTCATATATTTCCCACAACATACTGACCATATATAAATCTAAAAAAAAAATATTATAAAAATTTGCATATGAAAACAATCAAATAAATTTGATATTGCAAAGTCGGCAAAATCATATCTAAATAAAATGCAGCAGCCCCCCTTGCGTTACAAATCGAATATTAAAGACCCTAAAATTGACTTTTCCTTGACCATGTTGGATTTTAAATGGCCCATTTACTGTTGTAAAAACTTTCCAAAATTACAGCTGGGATTATCAACTAGGTAATTCATTTTGATATTTGTACATAATATATTGTATATTTTTATTAGATACTAACTTTTATTTGCGGCTTCAGCCGTATGAAATTGGTGAATGCCCGCGCAACCGGCTGCATTATTTGCTTATTTTGACTGTAAAACGACGCATAGATTCATAAATTCCAAAAATTTGTAGTGATGGATTATGATCTATTTTTAAATCGAAAGTTAGATATATTTTATACTATATACACAATTCTAAACTATGTACATTATTTTATTCAATATTTAACGGTTTAGGCATGAATGTATTGCAAAATAGGGCGCTGGCGGTAATTTTTTTTCCGACTTGATTTACTTTTATCGTCACTGCTTATTCCTTATGTTACCTAACGTAACAAAATACAGCCTATAACCTGGCTAGAGAACATATCTTTAAATTAAAAAAAAACACGTAAATCGTATAAGTATGTATAAGTATATATTATTATTGTTAAGTAGGGTCGAGCGGGGTAAATATGAAACGCCAAAAAAATGGGGTAAAAGTGAAACAAGCTTGCAACTAAAAAACTAATTTGTTTATAGGAGAATTATAAAAACTGACATCATCATTAAAGGTTTGTTAAAGCGACCTGAAAATATAAATGATGTGACACCCCTACAGATTTCCCTGTTAGTCGATATCAAAACGTGTGAATTAAATTTGAATTCTTTGCACATAACTTTCTGTATAGCTCAGATATTAATTAAAGTTACAATTTCACATTGATATACCACAAAGAAGATAAATCAAAGTTGCTAAAGTAGCTTTTCTTTTAATTTTTCGAAAAATATTTTCCATTAGGGGTCTGTTTCACTTTTTCCCAAATTAGAGGTTAAAAATGAAACACACTTTTGTTGTCTTGTATCGTACAGTTCAAATGACGTAAGTATTTAAAATGGTTATTCATAAGCGCAACTAGTAGAAAAATTAAAATATGAATTTGTATCGTTAACTGTCAAAAAAACATGAAAGATTTGTATTATTTTGTTTCACTTTTATATAAATATATTATATTTAAAATATCATTATTTTATTCGTATGTTGGGGTTGGCCAGTTGTACAGTCACCTGCATTAATGGTCTTGCAGTTTGTATTCATATTCGTTCATCACAAACTTAGTAGGCTCCTCTCATTTGATTATTATAATATTTAAATTATTTCTCCATGTATCAAATAAAAACAGATATTTTGAAATTCATTTGCTAGATAAAGAACTACTCTTCGTTTATAATAAGTACTCATATATATTTGTGCAATTAAATTATTATGTAATCTATTGAAAATTGTATACGTAAATTTTGTGGCAATACATATTTGATATTCCGAATTTTAATATTTAAATATATTAAACTTGATAGAAAAAGATAATCGATGATGTTTGTCTTTAAATTTAGAATCTGTTGTAAGCGATTCTAGCCTTTAGGTTGCCAGACGAGTTCTGCAGGCGACTGTACATGTAAATATGTATACATATATATTGTTAATCCTAGTACCAATGAATTCGTCCCGGTGGCTGGTGCAAGGGGCGAGACACTGTGTTCAATACACATACATATATCGGGATCAAGAGTTCTGATCATGCCGCCGGGTGAGTGGAGGGGGGGGGGGATTCTGTGCAGTGCCGCCGTTCTGATTTATTAGCGACACGCCCGCTGCCTTATGTCCGTAGCGTTATACAACTGACACTCCAATTTGTAAAATAACTGCTATTAACTAGTGCACTTATTGAGATATACATACTAGAGAATGTAAATGTACACTGCATTAACCTATTTATTACTGCTGGATTGTTTAGTAAGGTGCAGTGGGGTAAGTGCAGATCGGTTTTGGCATAGTTGGATATATTTTCAATCTGTTATATAAATACTTAATATTTTCAGTATCAAATGATTGTGCAGTTATTACTGACTAGTTTAAATTGAATAGGACACCAATTTTCTTTGTATATTTGCATTATGATAGGAAATTGTAAAAAATGTCAACTACAATGCACTTGTGCATTACCGGTAGTTAAAAACGCTTTGAACCATTATTTCATATGCTATGGGACAAGAACAGAATTGTGAATACGCCTAGTATAAAATGCTTTTTACCGCATCAAGATACGTTGTTTAGTTTTGGAGTAGTGAACTTTTTAAACAAGTTGGTATTAACTTTTAGTAGTTCACTACATATTAGCTATTACAATTTCACTCGTATTATAATAAAAAGAACCCGTTAATGCACTTGCCCCGTTCATGAGAAATACAAAAAAACATGCCCATGAAACCAAAAAAAAATGAAAACGGCCATAACTGGTTCCTTTACCTTATATATTTTTTTAATTATCTTCTTTCGAGCAACATTATTATAAAAATAGACCCTTCAAAAAATTAATATTATGTACAGTAAAAAAATAAATAAAATATTTATATATTATTTATTACAGTTTTATATTAATTACCTATGAACTAAAAACCGTTCTCTTGTTAAACACTAATTAAATAAACAGCATATCCTTACATTTATTGACAAAACTCACGCAAAGATGCACTGTACTTAATAAAATCATTAAACTTGTCGTGATGCGGTTAATTATTATATCATTAGAATAAAATACTCGGTTAAAACTTTCTCTTACAACCAGTCTGCTGGATTTTTTGTTTATTGTAAAGTGCATTCATTTTTGTCTAATCGTTTGTATTTTTAAATCTAATTTGCAAAAACGACTATTTTGTAAATCAATGATAAGTATTATTCAATAGAATTACTATTTTTCCATCTATCTGTTAATTTTTGAACCCTATTATAACGTGTCAAAATAATTTATATCTGCTCGATATTTGGTTTTTTATTGAAAACTGTATTTATTATTGTCCTATCATTTGTATTTTTTATCTAATTTGCAAAAACGACCATTTTGTGAATCAATTATAAGTATTATTCAATAGAATTAGTATTTTTCCATCTATCTGTTAATTTCTGAACCCTATAATAACGTCTCAAAATAATTTATATGTTCCTTTACAACTAACAACACTCAAAGACATTAAGTATTATACAAAACCCTTGTTAACCCCATCGACACGAAATGTATCAGTTAAACTCTTTATACTCAGAAAAAGAATAAAATTAACCCGACAGTAGGCGTGCTCTATGGGTAAATTAATACAAATCTGTGTTTTCAGTTAATAAATAAATTAAAAATATTATTAGAATATTCATCTTTAACCAAAAATAACATTTAATATTAATTTACACTCTCAATTATAAAACTATAATACCTCTACGTCTTATTTTCTTGTATTTTAGTCGATATTTGTATGACGAGTTGAAGTGCACTGTAGGAAATTTCACTAAAAAATTTTGAATTTTTGATTGCATGAAAAGTATATTTATTGTATAGAAAATGATGTGAAAAGTTGTTTGTTTCAAACCGCAGGTCTGTATCTCAAATCGTTCTTGAGATATAGCCTCTCAAAGTTTTAGTTTTTTCAAATTTTTGGAGAAAAAAGGCCATAACTTTTGAACGCGTGGTCGGAATTGATTTTAGTTGACGGATTTGAAATCAGCATGTCAAAATCTATGTAATGACATGTACAATACCTTAAGACTCGAAAAAAAAAATTTCGCGAAAAATCGAAAAAATTCAAAGGGGTATACCTTAAAAAAATGTCGATTTTTGATGAAAATTTTTTTGTCGGATTTTAAAGTATTATACATGTCATTATATAGATTTTGACACGCTGATTTCAAATCCGTCAACTAAAATCAATTCCGACCACACGTTCAAAAGTTATGGCCTTTTTTCTCCAAAAATTTTAAAAAACTTAAACTTTGGGAGGCTATATCTCAAGAACGGTTTGAGATACAGACCTGCGGTTTGAAACAAACAACTTTTCACATCATTTTCTATACAATAAACATACTTTTAACGCAATCAAAAATTCAAAATTTTTTAGTGAAATTTCCTACAGTGCACTTCAACTCGTCATACAGATATCGACTAAAATACAAAAAAATAATACGTAGAATCATTTATTTACTATATAATATATAATAACTAGTTTTTTTTGTTAATAGGAGGGGGAGGATTGACAAAATATGCTTCCCTTATTAAAAACTTCACGCCTCGCCACTGATATATAGATTCATTATGAACGCATCCTGTTTTAAAACTCCTGCATGCCTTCTGCTGGGTTAATATTTTGGTGCTCAGCAGAAAAATACTTTTAATAAGCACTATTCGCACTGTTAACTTGTTGTTAATTTCTTGATGCGCACACTTGCATGTCTGTTACAATGTTGCGGAAGACAATTATCTGCAATCGGAGACTTCCTTCCGGCAGAGCATTGTGTTGTCTGCTAGACGCCTAATGACAATTGGCAATTGATCTGCAAAGAAGACTTTTGCACCAGTTTTATCACGAATTAATGATCAGTGATTTGTAAATAATCAGATTAAATACCGTTTGTTTTTATTCGCTTCAGTGGACGTGCAAAAATAAAGGTTTTACGAATAAAAGGTGTCCTTATTTTAAGGATGTATGTCACAGTCTGAATCAAAAATAATGTAAATCTAGATGCAATGAACGATCAAAATCAAATTATTCACTTTAAATACTTATAAGAAAGTCAAATTGGTTTATATATTACATAAACTATATTAATACATTTGTTTAAAACCTTATTTCCCATTTTTTACTGTTATTTTTAAATTTTAGCCAAGAAATTCATATTTGTGTTGATAATACGAAAAAATTTTATTCTGAATTCATCTGTTAGATATAAAAACAAAAGAAGTATTTTATTGTTATAAATGACATAAATTAAAATATTTTTAAATAACACTATTTGGAACATACAAACGTAATGAAAATATTAATATTAGTACTATTATAGAACACGTTAATGCACTTGCCCCGTTTCTGCACTTACCCCACTTCACCTTAAGTCATAAAATTAATCATTAAGAATGTTATTTCAATAGAATATTAAGTTTATCAAATATATCAAATTAGTTATTTCTCCCGAATATGAATATAAATACAGTAAAATCATTTTTCAACAGTCTTTTAAATTATACTGCTTTTATCCACTGAAAAATATACGTACAATATTCACAATCATTCCAAGTTCATACAATTTCGAAAAATCTAAAATTATTACGTGATTATTTTTCTTATCATAAACCGACAAAGTCTCAATTCATTTTTTTTTTTTATCTAACAGAATATATTATTTCTGTCTAATATTATTCTTTCTTAGATGTCTGTCTAATATTATAACAACATAATACAAAATAAGATAATCATTTGTTATTAACAAGATAATAAATAGAATATAAAAACTGCAGTTTTTATATTCTATAATATTTACTGTCAACATATTAATAGTAAATAATTTTATAAAAAAACATTCTTGTCGTAAGAGATATAATCATAGACATTATTGTAAGTCCAAGGATGGTATAAATATTAAATTGCAACATTATTATATGTAAATCATAAATAATAATCGTAAATATTAATCATAATTTATGTTCTTTGAACTCTACAAAATAACTAACAATATTAACATATTTATAGTATAATATATAATCCACTTTGTCTATAATACCTATAATAACCTAACTTAATTTAACCTAACCTAACCATTCTCTCCCTTTTATAATAAATACAAAAAAAAAAACGACAATTTTCGATGTTCACTTATTAATATATAGATCTCCCAAAACACAAATTCGAAATTGGTAAATAAGACGTCGCTCACGGTATGCAATATGTGTATTTAATTAAATATATAAATTATAATAGCAGTTGTTAATCATAATGGACATTTTGCATTCTTGTAAATTTACTAGATCTGTCTCCTCCCGGATTCTACAGTTTCCTCCGGTAAATATTTAAACCAGTCTTATAAACATATTTTGAAAATCCTAGCCTCTTTCTCATATGAATTCTTTTAACGATGAATCGGATAACACGGTAATTTTAAAGAACACATTTTTTAAAACATAATCGCATTTTTACGTATCCGTGAGGCACTTATTGCAAGTGGTTTTCATAAAACAAAGTCAACATAATGTGTGTATACGCAATTCTGAGACCCATCAAAGTATTTGTGCCGCTCCTGACTTAAGAGATTTTACGAGACGTGTTTTAACACCGTGTATGCAACAAAGGACCAAGTATTTTACATAAACACATGGGAACGTATTCTTGAAAATATAGTGTAAACTATATGTTAAAAATACAACTGATTCTCGAACTAAAAATTATAATAACCATTTTCTATTAAGGTTTTATAAAAATTACCTTAACCTAAAACAAAGAAAAACACTATAAAATAATTTAATATAATAACTAGAGATTGGAAAAATAGTTTTTCAACTATTGCGTAAAAATGCATTTATTGTAATTTTTATTACATATCTCCACCGTTTTCAAAAAACTGGTTTGATTGAACACAATATGAAATCAATTATTTGCAACTACCTTTCCAACTATTTTTAAACTATTTGCGACACTTTTTACTGCTTCATTTGCACTAATTATTATTAAATCGTAAAAAAGACTATTTACCAACTATTTTCTTTAAAAAAATTCAACTAGTAACTATTTCATTGAAAATAACAACTATTTTTCCAATCTCTAATAATAACATCAAATATGCTTTTTTGAATACGTTGAATACAAAAATGTGCTAATGAATGTTATTTGTTATTTTTGTAAAATATTAAAAATAATGGTAGGGGCAGGCACGTATACAAGGGAGGGGGTCAAGGGATCATGACCCCCTCCAAGATTTAAATCACTATGTATTAATAAATTTTCAACTACAAAATCATTTAAATAATTTTTTTTTATAATTAACTCCTTGACACGTAAAAATAAAGATAAACAGACTATTTTTAATATACCTAATTAGTAATTTAATGTGCAGTCAAGAAAATGTTTGTTAACTAATATCTCGAAAACAACAGTTCTAAATAAATTTTGATTTATAACGAATTTTTCCGTATACTGTTCTGAAATTATTTTTTTACAAAAACTAAACAACAAAAAATATTTTGAGATATTTATTATACGTTTATTTCAAATATATGTATAATTGTATTGCTTTTATTAGAAAGTTAAATTTATAATTTATTTCTGTATGACTCCCTCCGAGAAGTAATGCTATATACGCGCCTGGGTAGGTGCATAATATAATATAGATACGAGGGTCGCAGCCGAAGTATTAAAATATGGCGAGCGAAGCCCCTAGATTAACATAATTAAATAGAATAAATAACAAATGATGGTACAGAGAATGGAAATGTCAATATTAATAAAAAAAGTAAATATTATAAATTACTTACAAATGTCGATCACAATTATTCTTTTCTTGTTCTTATTGAATATCCATTACTGTATTAACTAAACAAACTAATAACTAATATATTAACCAAAATATTATATTATTAACCACGTAAAACACATTATAATTATTAAATATAACATAAACTAAACAAATATTCACTTTAAACGACACAGTTATTGAATTTCTAACTTGATACTGATATGCAAGTTTAAACAAGCCAAAATTATAAATGAAATTGCATAATACCATATACCTATTAATCTAGTTAATTAATACTTAATTTATTTAACAAATTAAATAAATTCAATACTCGCCAATAGATGACGCCACATTTTGTGTGTGTATCCAAGATTATCTCGGAAAGTAGTGGACCGATTTTGATGAAACCTGCAGTGTTGCATTGCTTGAAATCTTAGAAGTCCTATAATCTAAAATATTATAAGTCAAATAACATGGCTAAAATTGAAAAGTGGTTCGAAGGTCTTAGGGCATTTGATGCTCTTAAAGTTAATTATGTAAGCTATATTTAAAAAAAAGTTTGATTCTGTAGGATCGCACCAAGCTGATATATTAACTTATTTGTTAATTTATCAATTTTAATTTGTTAATAATAGGAGAAGGGGGTCTCGACGGTCTTAGGGCATTTGTCTTAAAGTTAATGATGTAAGCTATATTTAAAAAAATGTTGGAGTCTGATTTTGATATTATTCTTGGCTTCGTGGTACAAGTCATGTTTTGAGAACGCGGTCACAGATGTTGTAATATAAACAAGAAAACGCGAACTGAATTATCTGGTGATTCAGTGTGCAAATTGATTCCAGTGTAGAGAAACACATTAGCTGCCGGAGTTAAGTACCAAGTACCGCCAGAGTTGAGGCCATCCACTTACTTTTTACGATTTTTAAATTTTCTCTTACGCCTTCCTTTAGTGTAATTTATGTTTGTATTACACAGAATCACTATAGTGGCCATCGTCGTCACTTAGAATGTGATAGACTCGTGTCTATTTAGACTGTGAAGAGTTGTTTCATTTTTACTTCCTCGCAATTTCGAAGATATGAGAAGCTTTGTGATCGTTTTAAAATGAGACAAAAAAAATGTTCTCCGATTTCAAAATTTTAAATTGAACTTTCCGTTTCACGTAAAGACAAACACTTTCCGTGTTTGTGTATCTATCTGTCTGTCCCCTGAATCCTTGTCACACGCATAACTCATGAACTACTGAATCGATATTAATGAAACTTGGTCGGATGGTTGGGTCTGGCTTGAGGACGGTCTCATCGAAATCGTGTTTAAGGGGGAGGGGTGACATCCCAAAAGATATATAAAAAATCTCACGAATGACACATGTTACGTGAAATTTTTTGTAGAACATTCAATTTCCTATACGTTTGTTGTAAAATATTCCCTTATAAAGATTTATTTCAATTTGCTTAAAAAAAAACATATTAAATATCAATATACGAAAAAATAATCAGGTGCGTCTTAAGAAAAATTTCATGTCTCCATGACCCCCCCTCTGGATCCGCGCTTGTCAGATCAGGTAGGTATAGATTAATGTACATATTTTCAAGGTGGCAAATATATTTCGTTTGGATATTACGAGCCCTACATACAATATTTTAGGTACCCCTGGGTATATGATTTACGACCACTGGTAACATTTTCACGTGACAATGGTGTATGTGCCTTCAAGGATTATGCGGTTGCTATGAATGTGTTTGTTTTGTAAACAATTGAACCTCACGACGACAACAAATGTTTTCTTCTTATTCATGTACAATTGTCCTGGAAAGAATGCGTTACGAATCAGTCTGACTTTCTTTCTAACTTGATGACTTGTCGTTTTTATTGAACCTACGCGTTTTACGCACGATACGTCGGATTGTTTGCAAACTGTGACTAATGTTTGTTTTGGAAATTCGACTGTGTTTTGTTAATGGGAAAAATTTTCTAAATTTTTCAAGGCTAGAGCTGACCTTCAGTTTTTAAGGATGGTGCCTTGAATGTCATTTTTTATTTATACAGTGTATTCCAAGTTGATTAAGACATAGGAAATTTAATATGGGGACAATTAGAAATGTTGTAGTAACCTTTGATCAATTTTAACAATGTGTGATTGGTGTATTTTGAAATGCCGCCTCGAAACTAACTGATAAATTTTAAATTAATCAACAGTAATTTGTTTTCAGCTTAAAGTAAACATCCTAGATAAATTTATAATAATATTTTTTGGCAGATATAAATTTGAAAACAAAATACTAATTGCTATTTTATTAAATTTTGTGGCGGTATTTCAAAATACACCAATCACACATTGTTAAATTTGACCAAAGGTTACTAAAACACTTCTAATTGCCTCCATGTTAAATTTCTTATGTCTTAATCAACTTGAAATACACTGTATATTAAATGTTAAATATTAGAAAATAACTTTTTTAATACTTTATCATGAAGAAATGTTGTAATAGGGAATTATACATTGTACAGTGCAACCTCGATATAACAAAACTGAAGGGAAGTAGAAAATATTCGTTATACCAAGTAATTTGTTACAGTGAGGTTTGTTATATAAAGGTTAGGTTGGTCTACAATTCGTTATAACAAGGTAAGAATGTAGCAATGTCTATTTTTTTCGTTGTAGGATTCTCGTCTACATACTTAATGATTTCTAGTTTCTTTGCGACGGTTAAGGAACACCTTTTTTGTTTTTCAGCCATTGCAACTTTAAAACTAGCAACAGGGACAAACAGCAAAAAAACAATAATTATTGTCTTACAAAAAATTTAACGTGTCTGAACCTGTCGAAAAATTCGTTATAAAGAGGTTGTTGACAAATGTATTCGTAATATAAAGGTATATTTTGCATTAGCTCTTACGGGCAGTTCTAGGGGATTTTGAAAAATTTGTTAAATCGAGGAAATCGTTATATTGAGGCTCGTTATATTAAGGTTACACTACATCAACCTTTTATTATTGCTAAAATTAATGGGTAAAAATTGTCACTCTGTTGAAAAACAATATAAATTTATTTAAAGATAGATATGCTCCAATTCCTCATTAACTTTTTTTTTTTAAATAAAGGGTTATAGAATCTTATATACAGACACACACACACACACACACACACACACACACACACAAAATGCATTTAGCCATAGAATGTACCCTACATTGTATTTATGGTCCTCACGCCAGGAAGTGGCCATTTGTGTGTGTATGTGTGTATTCTTGAATCCATTTGCAACGTTTTGAAAATAATTCTTTTCACGACATGCGATTTGCCTCGCTCTAACAGTGGTGGCAGTGCAATATACTTATTCCAGTGGATTTCAAACTGTTTGTAAATAATTTATTTATTATTACCTAGTCTACTCAAAGGCTAAAGCATGCAAAACATGCATTTGTATAGATTTGGCTGTTTTTTTTTTGGAAATCACATTCTATTTAATTTTCAATCTGACAAAATATTAATTTACAAATGCTATAATAGTCTATTTAATGTTCTTCACTATTTCTCATTTCATTTAAAATAGTGCGCGTTTAATTTGTTCCCAAAAATAAATACAGTTTCCCGTAACCCATATTCAAACATGTTTAAGACTGCTGAAATACATCTTCGTGAGTAATACCACTGTTATTCATTTCTGATAGATTTTATCGAATTAAGATCGTTTGTAGATATATAACTATTTGATATGCCTACATTTTTTTCATTTCTGTGCTATGAATTTTTCGGCGAATAAAAACCATGTTAGTGTGAAATTAATAATTGCGTTGTTCCTCTCTCTCTCTTTCAATATTTGAGCCTTACAGATGTTTGCTATCTTAGGTCAGTATCTGAAATCTTGGAAAGATATTTAGTGCAGTGGGTGGTCATCTCAATATTGGTATCATGAATAACATATTAAATAAGTAATATGTATACATTTTGATAAGCATCCAAAATATTTCTTGTTGTATTATATATTATAAATATGTAGACCTACTATTCTATAATAATAGATATTATTGATATTATCTATATGTTTACCTTTTTTATTCTAGGCTTCTTGGTAGAGCTCGCGTTATCAACGAAATAAATATTTCGCTTCACATTTGAGATTTAAATATTTAAGATAAAAATATTTTGAGACCATCTTGTTAGTTTACACAGCTATAATCGGCACATCAGCAACATCTCTTCATCATGTACCCCTATGATACAATCCTATTACCGAGCTATTGAAGAAAGGATTCCCAGATGACATGAAGCAGAATAAGAAAAAAAATGGATTCTTATTATACCAACGATATTATTTTTTATTAATTATATAAATATTATATATTTAATATATTTTGCACGAATCAAATTTGGGGAGGGTCATAATCTGAAAAATGACAATTTGGGTGGGGGGAGGCATGGATTGTGACACGAACAAAAAAGTTATTTTAGTATATTTAATAAACATTTTTCTATTTAATTTGCTTTAATTTTTGAGGTTTGGGAAGGAGGGGATATGTCCCCCATGACATCCCCCAAGATCCGCGCTTGTCAGATCAGGTAGGTATAGATTAGAATCAAGATAGATTATTTCTAGATATAATTCTAAAAGCAAATAAAAACTCATTGTCAGTATTATTTGTGTTAAAACTTCAATCCTTTTTCTAACAAAAGTTACACCTGTTGTATCATATTCAATGTGTCAAAACTTCACAAAAGGCACTGAATCAATGCCAGACAGGGTTGGTTTTAGAATTAATTTACTCTTTCGAATACTAGTAAAACAAATAAATAAAATCATTTTGTAAATAGAATCATTTTTATACCCTTATTCAACAAGATACATTAAACTTTTACTCTTAAAAACGAGATACAGAATTTTGTGTGAACGTTTAGATTTTTCTATATATATTTTTTAATATTTGAAATAAATAAAAAATTACTGTCAGGAATTATGTAGGTAGAAATTTAATTTAAAAACTACGAAATTGAAATTTGGGTAGTGAAATATTTCAAATAGTGTTAATACATTCCTGGTAAAAAAGAAAGAGAAGCAAATAAAGTGAGATGAGATACAAAAACCCTGCCTGGTTCAATTTTACGCACAATTGACACGGAAAACGAAGCGATTATATATTTTAGAGAGCATAAAATATAAAATCAACAAAAGAGCAGCGCGCATAGTTTTGTCGACAGCTTTGGGATCCGTTCCATCATGAAGTGGCGGCTGAAACCACGAGCGCGACAAGCTGGGCTGTAAGGAGTGCAGAATACTCTGGCCAGGACCGAATTTAAACAATGAAATCAAAATAAATACCAATTTAATTATTTAAAGCAAATTGAGATAAATCTTTGTAAGGGAATATTTTACAAAAAATATATTATAGGAAATTAAATACCTACAAAAAGGTTCTATGTCACTCCTTCCCCATACATACGATTTTAATGATTTTAAAATTGGACCGTCCTCAAGCCAGACCCAACCATCCAATCAAGTTTCATTAATATCGGTTCAGTGGTTCATGAGTTGAGCGTGTGACAAGGATTCAGTGGAAAGTCAGACAGATAGACACGGAATGAGTTTGCCTTAACTGAAAAATCAATTTAAAATTTTGAAATCGGAGAACAATCTTTTTGTATCATTTTAAAACTATCGCAAAGCTTCTCGTATCTTCGATATTTCAAGGAAGCAAAACGCCCTAATTTCATTAAATTGATTAAAAAAAACATCTGCCAAGTAAATAAAAAAAAAAAAAATGGCGTACTGAAATGTAATGATTTCTTTTTATTACATATTTTTTTCATATATGTAAGCATATGAAGCACTAATGTTATTATTTTCATTACATTTGTGTGTTCCACATATGTTCTAAATAGAGTTATTTAAAAATATTTTAATTTATGTCATTTATAACAATAAAATACTTATTTTGTTTTTATATCTGACAGATGAATTCAGAATAAAATTTTTTCGTATTATCAACACAAATATGAATTTTTTGGCTAAAATTCTAAAATAACAGTCAATAATGGGAAATAAGGTTTTAAACAAATGTATTATTATAGTTTATGTAGTATTTAAACCAATTTGACTTTCTTATAAGCATTTAAAGTGAATAGTTGATAATTTGATTTTGATCGTTCATTGCATCTAGATTTACAATATTTTTGACTCAGACTGTGACATACATCATTAAATTTTATAGCGATAGCAAGTAGTATTAGGTAATCATTAGAATTAAACTTTTATTGTTTTAGTCAGCGAGAGAATTAAAATAAAACAGTCGTTATCATAGTGTCTTTAAGACAAGATTAATTTAAAAAGTGTTCAAAGTTAAAATCTAAAACTGTCAGTGATTATTTTTTGCCCTTTAACGTTAAGGTCTACAGGTACTTTGGTAGCGAGATAAATATAGATTAAATGCTAGTGAAAAATTGTGTTATTGCGTAATAAGTAAATTAATGTTTAGTGTAGTCATGGGCGCCGGGAGGGGGGTGCAAGGAAGTGCACTTGCACCCCCCTGGCAAAAATGAAAAAACAAAAAAATTGAAATGCAATTTTTAATTTAAAATTCAGGTCAGAATATAAAAGTGAGGATTTTTTTTTTTTTTAGTCATGCTAAATGGAATACAAGTTTTTTATTATTACAAAATTATTATTATTTTTATTATTATTTTATATATTATTTAATTATATAGGTATATCTAGATGCACCCCCCTGGAAGAAATTCTGCCGGCGTCCATGAGTGTAGTTATTGTAAAATGCTCAATATAAGGTAGCGAGATAGATACATAGTCGGGGAGGTGAGCGACAAAAATTGCAACTACTTTATAAAGTCTGATTTTTTGATATTACGTCACATTTGTGGTGTAGAGATACAGCCTGCCGTCAGTCAGCTAGTTTCGTTAGCGTTTGGCGCAGGGGCGGCTTTATTTTTGTAAAAATGTTACAACTACTTTATAAAATCTGAAAATTTATTTGTAAGCAGTATACTAAGTAAGAACCCCTTTTATCATAATCAGCCTTCAAAATCTTGCAACAGGGTGCATCAGCAGCGCGTTTAACTTAACGAGTTTAACGCGCTGATTATGATAAAAGGAGTTCTTACTTAGTATACTGCTTACATATAAATTTTCAGATTTTATAAAGTAGTTACAACATTTTTACAAAAATAAAGCCGCCCCTGCGCCAAATGCTAACGAAACTAGCTGACTGACGGCAGGCTGTATCTCTACACCACAAATGTGACGTAATATCAAAAAATCAGCCTTTATAAAGTAGTTGCAATTTTTGTCGCTCATCTCCCTGACTATAAGTGTAATATATAAGTGCTAGTGAAAAATGGTGTCTTTGTGTGTAAAACGCCCAATATAAGTGAAATTTGAGAGAATAATTATGATTTATAAATATATTCTTGTAACTATTACTATATCGATGTACTTTTCTGGGTCCTGAAATTTTTCCACCCTCCAATTAAAGGTAAGTGAAACTTTCCAATTATAGTAATTACAAATCCGTTAGAATACAAAGAAAATATATTTCACAAAATTAAATTTTTGTTTGATCTATGATTATTTAAATTATGTATAATACTCGCGCGGCGTCACCTAAAAAAATTAATATTTCGTAAAGTTTTCATATGTTCATAAATTTTCTAAGTGGTATGTACTCAGGTATGACTAAGCTATAATATATATTTTTATTTTTAAAATTCAGAGTTGACATGTCCCCCAAATTTTGTAAATAAATAAAAATTATTTAATCAAAAATTTAGTGCAGCGAAATATTTTTTTAAATAAATTGAATACATTTTTCCATAAAATAGATCTTTTGTAGTTTTACCCTATCTTTGATAATTTTTAAAAGCTATTTCGTTTTTAAAAAAAGTACGTCAAATTTTCAAAAGTTGAAATTTTTTTCGATCTCTGATTATTTTTAAAAATCTAGTACTAAAACTTATGTAAAAATTATAAAAAATCTGTGATAACAGCCAAAAAACTGTACTTATTTATGGAATACATAAATAAATTATGCGTGTGACAAGGATTCAGGGGACAGACGGACGGACGGACGGACGGACACACGGACACACGGACAGACAGACAGACACGGAACGAAAAGTGTTTGTCTTGACGTGAAACGGATAAATAAATTTAAAATTTTGAAATTGGAGAACTTTTTTTTTGTCTCAATCTGAAACGATCACATAGCTTCTCGTATCTTCGATATTGCGAGGAAGCAAAAATATATATCGTACCTACCTGTGAAAAATAAATAATAATTTTTCTAAACATAAATTCTGAAACAAAAGAAGGTGGTAAAAATAAAACATATTTTTTAATTACATTTATTTATATATTCTTGAATTTTTTACTAAAACCATTTAATTTATATTTACAACAACGAATGTTTCACAGACTTAGGAATAGTATTACACAAAAATTAATTAAATACATACATCCTAATTTATTCTAAACACATTTTAGCATAGCTGCACATGTAGAAAATATTTTTCATAAAATAAAATAAAAATCATCTAGAAATTATTAGAAGAGTTTTGACTTATAAGTTTATATAGTCTTTAGCAATTATTTATATTACCTAGTCAAATTACAGATTAAAATGTTTACATAAAATTTATTTTTTAAATATTATATACAAATTTTTCTTGATAAATGCAGGAAAAAAATTTTCCACATATACAACTTGCTCTTAAGTAGCAGCTGCATGTTTATATGTACATAGTTTATCTATGAAATATTTATTTATATTATTATATAGTATATCACTTTCACAATAAATGGAGTAAACATAATATTTTTCCTGTAAAAATAAAATTTTCTTACATCATGAAGAAATGTTCTCAGATTTTTGTATAGGACAATAAATTGTATTGTGTTCTCTATATTCAGTTTTTAATAATAATTATTTACAGTAAATATATACAGGTAGTATCAAAATACTCGATTACCATTTTATTGTATTTGTAACATGTTTAAAATCAGGAATTGGGTATTATTGTTTACATTTTTACAAAAATCTGTAATGTATCATAAAAAAATATTTTGTCAAATGTAATGTAAAAAAATATTCATATTTAGTACTATAGCCGAATTCAGTTATTAAAAATAAATTCACCCTATTATACAGGCTGATTCAGCACTGCCATGCTAAACTTAAACACTATAATAAGAAAAATATGTGTCCAGAAATTTTTCATGAGGGAGCTACAGCCCTCCAAAGATTTTATTTAATATCTGGAGAACCAATTGTGCTATAGTTACGAAATATGATACAGGGTTTAGTATTAATAAGTATTATCGATATCCAGTATCAACCAAAGTTGTGTGGGCCCAGGGGGCCCGTCGATTTTTATCTAGTATTTTTTAGTTTTTAGACCTATAGCCAGTTCTATTACTGTTGCAAGTATTTTACTAATATAACTAAAAAGCAATACTTAAAGTGGCTATTTGTTGATAAAAATGAATTTTTGAAGGTATATTTAATTTATATTAATTGTTTGTCTTTTTTTAACATAGAACAAGAATATAAATTTATTTTTTGTAATTTAAAGCATCCGTATTAAGTCAAATTCTGCATGCTTTCTTTTGCATCGATATTATCCTATGATAAATTAGCAAAGTAAATTTTTGTGTATTTTGTATCATACAGTCTTATTCAAATATCTATCTCAGGAAAAAAAATACTAGAAAAAATCGATGGGCCTACTGGCCCAATATAGCCTGGTCTAAATTATAATTGGTTGATATTGGAAATCGATAACACCTATTAATATTAAACCTTGTGTCAAATTTCATAACTTTAGTACAATGGGTTCACAAGATATTAAATAAAAACTGATTTTGAATAAAATCTTTGGAGGGTTGTAGCCCCCTCACGAAATATTTCATACAATGTTTTTTGCTTAAAATATTTTTTCTTAATTTACTGTTCAAGTTGGGCACGACAATGCTGAATCATCCTGTATATTTGATAAAATCTAAATTCGACTAAAATATAAGGAACTTAATAATTGGCTTTAAATAAATTAACATATCTAAAATAAATAACAAATACTTTGTCTGATCTATTGCATTTATATGTATAAATATATTTGAAAGGAATTTAGGAAAAGCTGTAAGAAAAATAACTGTCTATTTTATTTGTCATTTAAAAAAGTTATTGTGACCACATTCTAGCAGTAATAAAAATAAAAATTATACAATATTTTATTATCTACAAGAAATAAATTAATTTTTATGTACCACATTTATATACAACATACTACTGAAATTTTTATGTCTTCCTAGTATTTCAATAGAAGACCATTTTTTTATATTCTTTGGTTTAAAATTTTAGTTTTCGCCACATGAAATATATAACGATAAATCAAACGAAATACAATTTTATGACGAAATTTATAACTACAACTGAAAACATTAATTGGTTTTAGTTTACTTAGAACTTCTAACTGGCATTTTAACTATAAAATAATAAGTTTAATTTTTTTTTAAATCATATGTGTAACTGTCAAAAATTCTAAGTAAACTTATAATATTTTCGTTTAAAACAATTTTACCGTAATTGACTATTGCAAAAATCACCCCTTATTTATATAAATAAAGGAAAAAGAAAAATTATAATAATACTGAAACTTGGGGTATATTTACAACAATCAATTTATCTCAATTTTTTAGGCGTCTTGGGTAACTGTAGAACCCAAAAAAACTTAACAATATTTAAAACATAGAAATAATATACTGCATTCGAAATAAAATAAAAATGATAATTTAAAGACGCCAAAATAATATTTATTAATTTATATGTTCAAAGGAAAATGACGATTACTATTCATCGTTTATCTTTCTATAGCTTCCAATTAAAAAAAAATCGTTAAGTAGTTTTATCATTTACTAAATTAAAATACACCCAATCATTTTTTTGTGTCGAGTAAATCAAAATGTTAACATTTTGTCAGTTATTTCATTTTAACCCGAATTCGTGTAATTAAATGGTTAGGTGTATTTTATAGCTACATATTACAGTCCAATAATAATACAAATCTCACTTATCGTGGTCTGGGGCTGGAGCTTCCTGGAGATAATTGTCTAGTTTGAGGCAAAGCATAGGGACTAAACCTATGCATCGGGAAAACCGCTTTAGGCATTCTCAAATCTGCCGAAGGACTGGGGGACCCTGAAGACGAGCTAGGCGTTGACGTAGGTGGTGGAGTAAGCTGGGGTCTCGTACTCGGGGGCGGCGGGGGTCCCAGAAACCCCGGAGGAAGTCCAACATGCCATGGCGAAGATTCCGAGTTCTGATTCCATAGATGTGATGTAGGTATCGCCATCGGTCTTCCGTAGAGATGCTGTGTCTGGGCTGCAGCGGCTCCGGAGGATAAAAGCATCGCGTGGAGTTCTGCCGGGGAGTACCCGCCCCCGCTGCCTCCACCAGGTCCTGCCCTGCCCCACAGTTGGAGGTGGGACCGAGCTTTTTCCATCATTGCCGCGGAGAAGAGAGTGTTTGCAGCGTTATTGTTTTCTGAGTCGAGAGGATCTGTTGTATAGAGACGTAGAGGAGATCGGAGGAAGTGCTGGTCCATGAAGAAGCTGTCCATTGGATCTCTGAAACAAAAAATACTAACTTTTAGATAACAATCAAGATCAAATAAAATTTTTCAAAAGTACATTTAGCAGATTTATTTTTAGACATCCTGTATATATGTAAGGTCAGTTTAAAAAATGCATTTAACATCAATCTAGTAATATAATGAAACCTATCGAATTTATTATTTGTAAAATATAGCCTATAATTTGTGTGTATATTCTATACAACAAAATGAGAAAAACCGCTAATATAATAGTATTCTGTACACAATATCTTTGTATTCGTACACGCAATGTTATAAATACAAATGTTTTGACGCTTTCAAACTGACAATTTAAACCAATAATATATCATTGTGTTAAAGACAATTAGAATCATGCTATATGTGAAATTATATGTTATATAAATATTAAAAAAATACTTTCGGTTTTACAAGAAATATTTTATTAGAGTGTTAGAGGTGGGGTAAGAATTTTAGAGCCCGCAATGTCATTCTATTAAAATTAATTTCTATTGTATAACGAAACTTTTTGAGATCATTAATAATAATCAGTAAAAAAATTTAAAATGCAAAAAAATCACTTTTAGAAAATATTTCGAGAAACATTAAAAAAATTTAATACACATTTTTCACAAGTAATTATTATAAAATTTTATTTCAACTCATTTAAGATAAATAAAATGAGTAGTAATTAAACGGCTTTAAAGATATTAACTGCATTACCCCAAAAAAAACAGCATATTAAAAAATAATAATGAATCAAAATTACCAAAATATAAAAACCGATGAGTTTACAACAGCCCCAATTTCTATTTAATATAAGCCGCCCCTGTTGTTATCAAAAGATTAATTTACTGAAATTTCATGCCGGTGTACTTAAAATAAATTTAATACCCCAAAAACAGTATATTAAACCAAAATTTTTTAAAATCTAAAAACCGATTAGTTTACAACAGCCCCAATTTATATTTAATATAAGCCGCCCCTGTTGTTATCAAAAGATTAATTTACAGAAATTACATGCCGGTGCGCTTCTTTTGAACGTAATGTCAATTACCTGATTTGAGCCATTGTCAAATTACTGTAATCAAAAACTAGATGGAATTTCAATGAACGCTGTAATTCGTATACAACATTATTGAATACAAAAAAAATATTTTCATAAATTCTAAGGTGTGTTAATGGCCATAATTACCGCATAATCAATGTGATATATATTTGAAAACTATTTATATCACACATTACACTTTTTTGTTCCTTCATCAATTTATTATGATAAAGCAATCATTTTTAATGATTGTAAATTTAATAAAAACAATAGAATATTTACTGTGATTCTCTACGATTTTTTTCGAAATCCGGTTTTTGATAGAATTATCCATTTTTACCTTCTCTGACTATTTTCGCCATAATGCCTGTGTATCTGTCTGTCTGTCGGTCTGTCTGTAAGCACTGTACATATCTCAAATACGACAAATCGTAGAAGGGTGAAATTTTATATTTAAAAACAGATTTTGATAAAATTATCCATTTCAACGTTCCCTGAATCCATTCTAACTATTTTCGCCATGATGCCTGTGTGTTTATCTGTCTGTAAGCGCTGTATCTCAAATAAGACAAATCGTAGAAGGGTGAAATTTTATATTAAAGATTAATTATTTCCTGGAAAGAAAACATGCGTTTTCGGTTAAATTATTACATTAAAAAAAATTAATTTGATACATACATATGTAGATAATAATATTATCTATAGTTTATGTCCCATTCATTTTATTCTATTTTTTATTAGTTTGTCAGAAATATGTTTTAATAAAATAAAAATTACATACACTGTCCACTGTCAGGATTACGTATAAGAAAGTCCTGTGGCTCCCATGGCAGATATTAGTCACATTTTAAGAATAATTAAAATTAATTATGGTTTTACGAGTAGGTATACTAGACTTTTTATTATAATTTCTTTTAAATTCATACAGACAAGATATGATTAAAATTCTAAATATAATATACCTATAGTAATATTTTAACTGCTTTTTAATAATATCTTATATTCGTTTTTCGGAAACAATTTGCATCAGAAGCAGATGCACAAATGATTCATTTTCATTATAGGCTGAAGTTTGAATATAAAAAATTAATTACAGAATTATTTTTTTTAATATTTCAATTTTTCTATAAAACAGTAAAAAATAATTTTGTTAAATGGAAATTTTTTTCGTCTATTTTTACGAAAGGATTCCAAAAAAAATCAATATAAGATACGAGAAGCTTTGTGATCGTTTTAGAATCAGACAAAAAAAATTATTTTCCAATTTTCTTAAAATTGATTTTCTCGAGAATATAATATTTTTTTTCGAGAAAGAATTTTCGAAAATACAAACACTAATTTCAGTTGTCATTTTCGATGATGTCGCAACAACTACGTTCAGAATGCTGGCCCCGCATTAGCCGCTATTAGCGGACGTTACCAGTCAAGCCTCGAGCACCGATACATGGTAGAATTTAATTTCGTGTTTACGAAAACAAAAAACTCTCCGGCCTTTCATCATCCCGAACACCTCGACTAGCTTCTTCAACTTGTAAGCCAGTGGCGTAGACATGTTTAATATACATGCATAATAATAATCTTGTATTTAAAGATGTTTAGGATCAATCATAAAAATAGTACGAAAGAAATTTTTTAGGATTTATATGTCTGTATCATTTGAAGATAAAAAAAATTGATAGATTAATTAATCTACCTTATTAATGCGTTTAGTTACTAATCAGAAAAAAATATCTATAATTTATTCCCCATACATTTATGATTAAGTCAGAAAGATTTTTTTTTAATAATTATTTAGAATCACCCACACTGTAATACGTATAAGAAAGTCCCATGACACTCATGGTAGATTTTTATTCTCTGTTATGAACCATTTAAATTATTTCTTTCTAAATTAATTCAGCAAATGCAGAAATAAATTAATACCTATATAGAAATTATTATACCCGCCGTCACTGGTAGCTGTCCAGTGGCGGCGGAGTTCGCGGGGCGGCGTGTTTACAGCAACAAGCCGCCCTGTAATTTTAGACAATCGTTGTGTTGTCTTCAATGATGATGATCCGCTGACGATATAATGACGATTACTGCTCTATCTCTCTTTCTCTGGCACGTACTTAACCGTGAGTGTGAGTGAGACAGATACCGCCGCACACGTCGTCAAGATAGAGACAGGTAGATATATACGTATTAACACGTACGAGTCGCGATTAAATTGAAATGTGAAGAATTTCTAGTGCGAATGATTTTAAAATTATTTTCAATTTATTTCATTGTGATTAGTTGCTATATTTTAATTCTTTATTCAATTTGTTCGCAAATAATTTAATATTATACAAATAATTCAATAATTGCCGATCTTTGTACTAAAAAAATTTCTCGCAATATCGAAGATACGAGAAGCTTTGTGATCGTTTTTAAATGTGAGACAAAAAAATTGTTATCAGATTTCAAAATTTTAAATTGATCAATCCATTTTAGGTCAAGAAAACTTTTCGTTCCGTGTCTGCCTGTCTGTGTGTCTGTCATATGAAACCTTGTCACAGCATTTTTTAAATTGCCATTTACTTTGATATTAAAAGTCATTTTGACGTTTGCTTAAATTTACATTTAGATTGAAATTGTCAAAAAATTTAAAATAAACGAAAAATGTGTGACGAAACGTTTACCGATAACACGACCAAACCGACGCGGCTTACACCCAGAAGCCAAGATCTAATAAAATCATCATAAAAAAAGTTGATTGTTTTTGGAATTTTTTGCATTAGATTCTAACCAATTAAAACTCTTAATCATTTAATTTTTAATGGTACATTTCAGGTATTTTATAATATATAATATCAATTAATTCAGTAGTTGTTATCTATGTATTAATCTCACCCATAAAATTTAAGAAAAAAAACTGGTAATCTTGATTAAGACGTCCAATATACCTTGTTATTAGTAATTTTCTATGCTTTTACGGATTAGAGGTTTATGAGGTATTAAAGAAAAGAAAGACATTAAACACTAATTTGTATAGGAACCATAAAACACTCTTTAAAAAACGTCTCATCCGATCTTATCTAGAAATGAATGTAACAAGATAAACATCGTTTTTTAAATTTATATATTTTTTATCTAAAACTTGATTAATTTTTATTTATAACTAGAATTTGAAATTTGAAATAATTGCATCAATTGTAACTTCTTCTTAAGATTGTAAAACTACCTTAATATAATATTTTTCATTACTAACTAATTATTGACTAAACTAATTTAAGCATCTTTGGGGTTTCTGACAGTGAACGTCGCCCTAAGCTAAATATTTTAACAAATAAATTATAACATTAGCATAAAATTCAATTAGCGAATTAATGAGAAATCATCACATAGTTTATTTAAAAAAAATCAATTAAAACTATCATCTAGCTTTGTTATTGTAGAAAACGAAGCCATACTATATTAAGGGGTTAATAAGTCATTTTGCTTTAGGGAATTATCCGTCTTTTTTTTAAATTAATATGTTAAAATTAACAAATATACTTTATATTTTCTCTAAAACTAGTTTATTTTCAAGGCTTAAAGTCAATTGTATATATTCAGAGTATTCTTCATTAATTTGTAGAACAACTTTTAAGGTATTGGCACCAGTTATGGCCGCTATAAGAGATGTGATTGACGGGCTTCTTTTGTGTAATTCTCATGAACTCATGTTACTAATAAAATCAATTTAATTACCAAAGTCCGCAAATATAGTTTTTTTTTTAATTATAGCCTTTTATTTTGTTTATATTTTATCCAGTAATGGATAAAGTAAAACCAGTAATGAGCACATTTGCTAATGATAAGTACTACGATACAAAAGATATAAAAGAAAAAATCATCAAATTCGAAACAATGTAAAGCAGTTGCTATAAATAATTAATAAATAAATTATACTAATAATTAATTTAAATGTTCACCATTTTGACACCTATTGGCCGATTGTCATCAAATCACTCTGTACATTTAATTAAAAAATGCCATTACTGGGGTCGTATCCAAGACTGGTTCCAGTACCTTATTAAAATTTTATCAACGACTTCATCCAGTCGAGTAATATAATTCAAACAGGTGCAATTAATGACTTAAACAATACAACTTAAGCCAAAAACAAGTACCTTTATAGTACCTTTTATAGATTACAGCAAATGACTATATAACGTATATATGTATGTATGTACGAACAATATCGATCATCCTGTAGATAAACGGTTTAAGTAAGTATAATAATTGCAACTACATACATGTAATACTTGTCTTTCCATAAGACAAGTAAATAGATACGAGTAATACAGTTATACAGTGTATTCCAAGTTGATTAAGACATAGGAAATTTAACATGGAGACAATTCGAAATGTTGTAGTAACCTTTGGTCAAATTTAACGATGTGTGATTGGTGCATTTTGAAATGCCGCCTCGAAACTAACTGATAAATTTTAAATTAATCAACAGTATTTTGTTTTCAACTTTAATTCCATTAATTTAAGCATCCTAGATAAAATTATAATAATTATTTTTGGCAGATATAAATTTGAAAACAAAATACTAATTACTGTTTTATTAAATTTTGTGGCGGCATTTCAAAATGCACCAATCACACATCGCTAATTTTATCATGTTATATGAAACAATCTGACTACGTATAAACGCACAGTAACTTATAGATCATCCCGTACGCGATACAAGTGAGATAATTACAACTAATTTCTTTTTCAACATCCTTCATTTGGACATCGGCTTAAATGCCTTCGACACATGAGTGTGAAAATTATAAATATAAGTTATACATTCGTGTTATGATCATAGGCGGCCGAGATACAAAAACACGGTCGTGTTTTGTTTTTTTTTTTCACGCGGCGGCTTTCGATAATGACAGGGTACGGGGTTTTGGGGAACGCCCAGCGCCCGGGGTCCCGTACGAGATGTGCCCGGCCGGACAGCACAGCGTTGGTAGCCGCAGTGGAACATTTGAATAGTTTGCGATGTGGTCAATTCGGTTCTCATACTAACGTTCAGAAGCCAGTACGAGTAATTTCACATTTTTGTTTTTATTTTTATTAGATATTTATTCATTAACTTGGAAAATACCCCAGTAATGGCAAATTTTTAATTAAGTGTACTGAATTAGAAATATGTGTTGATATTTGATTACTACCATTTCTGAATATTAATCTATATACATTTAACTGTCTTACAGCGTGATTTGATGACATGAGGCCAATAGGTGTCAAAATGGTGGACATTTAAATTAATTATTAGTATAATTTATTTATTAATTATTATATTATCATAGCAACTGCTTTACATTGTTTCAAATTTGACGAGTCTCTTTTGTCGTAGTACTTATCATTAGCAAGTGTCCATCACTGCGTGCTCATTACTGGTTTTACCTTATCCATTACTAGAGAAAAAACACCAATAATATAAAAATTTATAATTTAAGAAACAAACTATATTTGCAGACTTTGGCAATTTTATTTGATTAAATAAAGAATAGGACCAAAGACACGGTTTGGCAATGATTTACAGGCACAGCTGATATGTTATTATAAATACGGGATTTAATTAAAAGCAGAAGTTATCAAAAATGTTAATGAAATTGACATCTGTAAATATATTTTCAATTAAAGTTCATATTCATTAACTTTAAGTATGTACAAATTAGAATTTCAGTTTAATTTTAAAACCCACAACTCATTTACCGTTTATTAAAAATTATACTTAAATTAATAAATGTAAAAAATCAAACAAACCATAACTAAGAATGATTAGAAAATACCGAAGAAATACTTAACTCAAGTGACTTAATTACGTTTTAAAATTTTTTTACAAGTGACTTAATTATTTTATTAATTAGAATTAAGTGGCATTGTTATGCGTTACCTTTTATTGCTAGTTTCTAAACAAAGTCGATAATTAACTCGTTTGTTTGAGTTAGTCGGTTTAATTTTTTAAATAACTAATTGCGATTCCCATATTACTCACATGAAAACTTGGGTACCATTGTTAACATGTCAGACATTTTCTTTCATATATTTTAAAATAGGTAAACAAGACTAAAATAGATTTTTATATGTATATATGATCTTTAACTTTAAATTTTCATCGTTATAAATATCACTAGTTTGGGAAAATCATGGCCCCACAAAAAAAATCTGGATTTCGAATTTGTCCATACTTACGCGATTTAAAAAAAAAGTGATTTTCTTTATTTCGGCCATTATGCCAACCGAGATTGTCAAATACCTCACCCTTTCCTCGTTCCCCCCTCAAAGTTTAGTTGGCACAGCAGAGAATTTATATATTTTTTATGGTTTTTAGTACTTTTGTTTACAATTTAAAAAAAATTTTCTCTGCTGTGTTCACTTGTTTTACAAAACTGATTGTTATATTTTTTGCTACAGTAAGCCCTCGACTTACAAGATTTTTCGTATTACATATAATATGTAACGAATTAATATTAAATTAAATATTAAACGTTAATAATTATCTATTAATGGAAAAAGACTTGGGTGACCAGGTCTCAGGTTTTGACCCGAAGTCTCAGGGTTAATATACTGATTCTTCGGGCTCAGGGTTTCGGTGCGATTTCTCCGGGTTTTGCAAAAAAACGAGTGGAAAAAAAATGTCATAAAAAATTTAAGGTAATAAATTTTAGAAAAAAAAAAAAAAAAAGAGGTCTTCGTTTACATGTCAGGGTTATACCTACTTAATATATTGAAAGCCCCTTTTTATTTTAGTCTAAAAAATAAATAATCAATGTTTCGATTCAACAAAATCACCTGTATATGTAATATAATTGATGAGACAAAAACAAAATGAATATGTATCATTATTGTGCATCATTATAGAGAACACGCGGTGACTTTCTCTGTTGATGAGGTAAATAACACACACACACACACACTCCACACACACACTCGCACAGACCTGCTTAAATGAGATCAAGTACTGGAGATGGCATGCACTGCACATAATTAATCAAAAACTGCAATTTTTGCAGGTATGGACTATAGTGAAAATTATTTAATCTACATACTTTTTTCTGAAATGTCACTTTAAGTTAAGTTTTATCCTTAATATATTAAAAGCTCTGTCTGTCTGTCAGGTTATAGGATATATTTTATTACGTTAGATAACATAAGAAAGAAGCAGTGACGATAATAGTAAATCAAGTCGGAAAAAAGTTTGCCGCCAGCGCGTTCTTTTGCAATACGCTGCATAAACCGTTCAATATTGAACAAAATAATGTAGTAAAGAATTGTGTAGAATCAAAAAATCTAAAATAAAGTCCGCGATATCATATATCTAACTTTTATATTTAAGCCACAATGACTGCTTTTATGTTACAAATAAAATTTAAAAATTTTGGGCTCTGTTTACGTGGACTTATGACCTGCAAATAAATAAATGATTTCATTGTCATAAGTACTTAATGTAGACATAATTTGCCCTTTACAGCAATGATAATATAATATAAGAAAAAACTTCCCAAAAGAATGAAATTTTGAATAATCCAAATCCAGCCCTGTATACATATATCGGCCATTAATATGCGACTGTAACACGAGACGAGAAATCTGTTAACGCCGTGCAACTTCTAAATAACTAATTACCACCAGCAGAAACAATTTACTATGAATTAACGTCCAAACGATTCGTTGGTCACACGCTATAAACTACTACACTTGTACAACAAAGATAGATTTATCCATATACATATATACACGTAAATCTATCTCTGTTGCACATACGACAAAACAAATCGATATAAAATAGGTCTTATTTGGTCTCAAAAACGGAGATGGACTTATATGCGTTGTGTGTAAATGGGTGTTACTATCTTTGTTGGGCAAGTGACTGGGTGATTTGGTATCGGAGCGGTTTAAGGTTATATGAAATAACCATTAGTAATGTCGAATTGGCAATATAATTATTGGTTCGCAAATTGCGTACCTGTTATGCGCTGGGCGTTGATATAATATATTTCTGCTTGACATATGCTGTAGTTTGCCGCCGAAGTGTTCTATCTAAAGATACATTGGCGGTAGGTATAAAATTAAATGTAACCACGATAAATAATATATTTAATGTCCGGTATTATAAAGGACCTAACAAATTTGTTAGCGAGCAAGCACTTTCAACTGAGATATCAAACTTATATGACAGTTCTTTTGGAGTTTGTTGATGACTTTGACAAGTTTCGCGCACGCGTTGTAGATAAATACAAACGGTATTAAAACAGTGGTGATGTTATGAAAATTATTTTGTACGGTCAAAGATGCCAACTGTGTTACAATTAGTTGAAGTGTCACTGCTCAAAATTCCATAACTAATCCATAGATACTAGTACAGAATTAATACCCCATTTGAAAGTAATTACTAGCTAGCAAATTTTGTTAGGTCCTTTATAATACCGGACATAATACTTTTAATTTTCAATGAAACCTTGGTATTTCACTTTTTAAGTAAAAAAATAATTCGTAAAAATCGGGTATACTTCGATGTAAAATATATCTAACAAATTACAGCTATGTCCGGTTTATAAAGGAGCCAGCAAAATTTGCTAGCTAGCAAGTACTTTCAAATGGGGTATTCATTCTGTACTAGTATCTATGGAATTTAGAGCAGTGACACTTCAACTAATTGTAACACAGTTGGCATCTTTCCCCGTACAAAACAATTACCACTGTTTTAATACCGTTGGTATTTACCTACAACACGTGCGCGAAACTTGTCACCCTCAAGACTTGTAGTTTCATGTCAAGTTGGAACAGACAAAAATCATTTTAACTTCATTGAGTTTTAATCACTTGACAATTATATCACCCCATATAAAATTTGCAGATACAGCCACTGTTTTAAAGTCGGCTTTCGCTTTAGATCTAGACACCGATGCTAATTCGTCGGTCTATAGATACATAATAAATACCCAATGCCCCAAATGACGCTATTAATTTCAATAAAACAGAAGCACTCGAAAACTAATGTGTTGGGAAAATAATAAATATGTATCGGCGATCGTTTATATCCGTCAATACTGACGGCTTATTGTCCATGATTAGGACGTGTAGGTGATAGAAAAATTGCCATGAATATTTATTATTATTTATGTGCTAATTTTATTTAATAAAAATTATTGGAAGTTTATAAATATTTTTTAGAATTATTAATACCTGCGGTCACATTATGTTGTTATTTTTAATCAAAATTGATATATTTTTATAAATTATGGATCTAAATAATAGAGTGTATTAATATTTTGTAGTTTGTATTATTTATTACAAAAGGTATTACAATAAAAATGTTTTATAGTCTGGTTAGTCATCCTATATGTAATAAAATTTATTAATAAACATAAATTATAGTAAATTATAGTAACTAAATGATTCTACATCTTATTTTCTTGTATTTTAGTCGATATTTGTATGACGAGTTGAAGTGCACTGTAGGAAATTTCACTAAAAAATTTTGAATTTTTGATTGCGTTAAAAGTATGTTTATTGTATAGAAAATGACGTGAAAAGTTGAATGGTTCAAACCGCAGGTCTGTATCTCAAACCGTTCTCGAGATATAGCCTCTCAAAGTTTTAGTTTTTTCAAATTTTTGGAGAAAAAAGGCCATAACTTTTGAACGCGTGGTCGGAATTGATTTTAGTTGACGGATTTGGAATCAGCGTGTCAAAATCTATATAATTACATGTATAATACCTTAAAACTCGAGAAAAAAATTTTCGCGAAAAATCGAAAAAATTCAAAGGGGTATACCTTAAAAAAATGTCGATTTTTGACCAAATTTTTTTTTTCTGATTTTAAAGTATTATACATGCCATTATATAGATTTTGATACGCTGATTCCAAATCCGTCAACTAAAATCAATTCCGACCACGCGTTCAAAAATTATGGCCTTTTTTGTCCAAAAATTTGAAAAAACTAAAACTTTGAGAGGCTATATCTCGAGAACGGTTTGAGATACATACCTGCGGTTTGAACCATTCAACTTTTCACGTCATTTTCTATACAATAAACATACTTTTAACGAAATCAAAAATTCAACATTTTTTAGTGATATTTCCTGCAGTGAACTTCAACTCGTCATACAAATATCGACTAAAATACAAGAAAATAAGACGTAGAATCATTTAGTTACTATATAAATATATAATAATTTATTTTAAAAAGTAAAAGCTTGAACATAACTAGTTTTTTTTTGTTAATAGGAGGGGGAGGATAATAATCAAATGGAAGGAGCTTACTAAGTTTGTGATAAACGAAAATGAATACAAACTGCAAGACCATTAATGCAGGCGACTGTACATTCATTCTTTCCGACAAGTAGTATATTTGACGGGGTACTTAAGTTTAATATTTTTGCATTTGCCACATGGAATTGGGTGTAAAATATTCTACATTGTAACAATATTTTTATGTACTTACAATACACAATAATGGTGATACCTGTGTCTATAATTACTAGTACATGAATGTCAGAAGAAGAAATTTATTTTATTTTAACACATTAGCACAAACAGAGATATAAAATGCATATTTCACAAACGAATAAATGGACAGTCAGTTACGTTTTTTTTATGAGGCAATATGTTACTTTTTTATTATTACAACGAAACAATAACGGAAGTATCGACATTCTTTTGTAAGCATCTTGAAAAATGTAATACATATAAGGTCTTGAATATGGCTATTTTTTAATTTCAAGTACTGAATTAGAAATATTTGTTGATATTTGATTACTACCATTTCTGAATATTAATCTATATACATTTAACTGTCTCACAAGGTGATTTGATGACAATTGGTGTCTTTTATATCTTTTGTGTCGTAGTACTTATCATTAGCAAGTGTCCATCACTGCATGCTCATTACTGGGGTTACTTTATACATTACTGGATAAAAAACATAAACAAAATAAATGGCTATATTTTAAATAAACAAACTATATTTGCGGACTTTGTTAATTAAATTGATTAAATAAAGAGTTACTTGTTTTATTGGTAACATGAGTTCATGAGAATTAGAAAAAAAAATTCCGTCAATCACAAAAATAGTAAACCTCTTATAGCGGCCATAACTGGTGCGAGTACCTTATATGTATTGTTTACAAATAAACCCTTGAAGATATTTTTAAATCTAATAAAAGAGAGTTTTTGAGTTTTGTAAAGTGTGTATCTCAATTTGTAAGCCCTATTAGTTAGTATCTATGGATTAGCTATGGAATTTAGAGCAGTGATACTTCAACATATTATAATACAGTTGGCGACTCTGACCGTACAAAATAATTTTCATAATTACACCACTGTTTTAATACCGCACGCGCGTGAAACTTGTCAAACACTTCATGAGACTTCAAGAGAACTGTCAGATAGGTTTGAAAGTGCTTGCAAATTTTGTTAGCTTGTTTATAATATCGGGAATAACTTGATGTAGTTTATAGTCACAAAGTGCTATGTGCACATATAGGAGACGTTTTTTTTTATCCATCCGGTAGATATATGTATGATATACAGCAGTCAATTAATTTTTTTTTAAACCTTGCACATGTTACAATGATTAAGTACTTTAGAATGTAATAAAACGTAAAAGTATCATAGAGAGCTATTTGTTTTAATGGCTTATAATTACATCGACACAAATAACATAACATTTTATAGCTATTTTGTATCAATTGCTCTAGAAACTGCGTAAATATACTTGTAGAGAAATTGCACCTTCTCTAACGATATCATTACATATTTAATTGCAGTAATATGTGCCTGCACACGTCATTATAATTATTTAAATTAACAAATACGTGGTCGAAATTAAATCTTTATAATTTGAAGGTTAGAATTTATTTAAGAATGAAGTATTTACTTAAATATTTTTCCTGTACTGTAATATATAATATTTTTAAGGCTATAAAGTACTGGCACCAGTCTTGAACGCTTTAAGAACAACGTATATTGTTTTTTTGTTGATTGATGTTACAAAAAATTAAAACTCACCGGTCAAAATCTGTTAATCTCGACGAATCTCTGAACCCTTTAGCGAACGGATTCGAGTCTATCTTGAGCTTGGTGATGAGCTGGTTCTGGTAGGCGGTGACGGCAGTGAACACAGTCTCGGGGAAGATGAACGTGCGGTACTCTTCGCTCTCCAGGTCCGTGACCGGGCCATTGCCCGAATGCTCTCGCCACTTGATCAGGTGGATTCGCGGTTGGTACCGGTGCATCGAATTTAACACTATCTGTAAACAAAGGAAAATATATTTATAACATTATTGATATAACAAACAACAGACAAAAACTGTGATTATAACTTATCAACTATAAAAATTGAATACAATAAAGAAAATAGATAAAGCTACAAATTTAGTAAACTGCATTAATAGCACTTTGAATTTTGAAAATTTTAACAACAAAACATTTTTTTTGAAATATCTCAAAGACAAGAGCTGAAAATGGTTATCAGCCAGTGTTGTTAATATCAATTATTAAATCATTTCATTAAATTAACAAAACAAATGATGTTTTTGCCAAAAAATAATATATAAAATATGCAAAATATGTATACGAAAACTTTTTTTCAAATGTAATATATAAATTAATTACATTAATTAGCATGTATGGCTGTAGGTAGGTAGGCAAAATTACCTGAACCTTCAGGCGAGTACATAAAATAATACTAAATGAATAGCGGCTTGTATAGATAAAGCCATTATAAACATTATGCAAATATCAAGTATTTTTTAACATTATAGAAAATTTTGAATTAAAAATGATAGCAATTAATTTTATTACCGTATCATAAAATAATACGGAATATAAATATTATATAATAATAAATAATTATGTACCAAAATTACGATTTGAGAAGGCGTAACGTTTTGCAAATTTTTTAAAAATCTTATATATTCGATAATTGCTACCTAAATACTAGCAAAAGCAGGGGCGGCGTAAAAAAAATAAAATAAACTGCTGCAGTCACAACATACCTTATTTAAACATAAAAAACTAACGACCCCTTAGAACTTTAGTAATAAATTTTTTTTTAAATAATCTTGCCCCCTTATAAATAATTATCAAAAAAAACTTCACAGAACTACTGGTATAAAGTAAAAATGAGGTTTATGAAATATAATAAAATAAATAGGTACGCCACTGTTTGCATGGAAATTATATTTGAAATTTAAATATAGTAAGCCGTATTATAACTTGCTTTCATTAATTCGTTTAATTATAGACAATTAGTAATTTATACAGTCTGTACGCGTCAATGTGAGACCGTATTATATAATTAAAAATATTTATTGACTTGTTATCTTGTATAAAAAATAAATCAAACGCGAAAAATTTCAGACGAATGTTTTGAAATAATTAATTCAGCGTTTGGTATAATTAAATTAAAATTATTTGTGAAATTATTTAATAAATTATTTATGAGATAATTATTTATTATTCTTATCTTGAGCGTTGAATATAATGAATTAACGATATTTTAAAATAAAATAATAGCTTTATAATGTATTAAATTATATTTTGTAATTAAAAAAATAATAATTAGGGCTTCGGTTTTGGCAAGTCATCTTTTATAAGTAATTTGTATAAATTTCATTATAATTGTATTATGGCATTATAATCAAATTATATTTTAAACTTTACAAGTACAGTAAATTTAAAATTAATATCTTATAATCATAGCTTTCTATCTATCATATCACTGTCCAAAATCATCCGACTAAAATTTCATTACTGCTGTGTTTGTTTTGTCGAATGTAACGCTCTAGATTTTAGAATAGTATAAAGTGCATATGACCATATATCGCTTCAGTAGTAATATTATATTATTATATTTAGCCCAGTCCCTATAATCTTAAATAATTCTAGGGTTTTTTAAGGTAATTAAAAATTAATTTTTTCTCCGTAAAATAACGCATTTTAACAGCAGATGCTTTAGACATTGTTGTAGAGATGTGACAATTTTTTAAAGCAAATTGAGATAAATCTTTGTAAGGGAATATTTTACAACAAATTATAGAAAATTAAATGCTCTAAAAAAAAGATTTCATGAAATTTTCACGTAACATATGTATTTCTTTAGATATCTAGAAAAAATAAATATTTTGGGGTGTCACCCCTCCCCCTTTACACACAATTTTAATTATTTTCAAATGATACCGTCCTAGAGCCAGACCCAACCATCCAACCAAGTTTCATTAATATCGGTTTTGTGATTCATGAGTTATGCGTGTAACAAAGGTTCAGAGGACAGATAGACAGACAGACATAGATCAGATAACAATTTTTTTTCATTTTAAAACAATCACAAAGCTTCTCGTATCTTCGATATAGCAAGAACGCAAAATCAATAATAAATAATTACAGTTAAGCGAAATAATTCAAATTAAAACAAAATATAACAGCGAAAGACCAAGTGGTTCATGAGTTATGAGTGTGACAAGGATTCAAGGGACAGATAGACAGACAGACAGACACGGAAAGAAAGGTGTTTAAAATTTTGAAATCGGAGAACAATTTTTTTAATTTTAAAACGATCGCAAAGCTTCTCGTATCTTCAGAAATATATGGCAAGGAAGCGAAATCAATAATAAATAATGACAGGTAAGCCAAATAATTCATATTAAAACAAAATCCAACCGCGAAAGCCTAATAAAAAACACACGTGTATTTCTATATACCCATTATATTAAAAAACAAGCCTAAAAGGAAATCACATCACGATAACCTAAAATAATCATAATCGTTACACTGAAATCTTTTTACAAAGTCATCAATTTCATAAGTATAATTCCATACGCCACCACCATCGCAACTAACACGAACGCTAGGCGTGTGGCCAGGTCACTACTTTCTATTTGTATTGGTTATAGATCTAAAGATACAGTCGTAGGGCATAAAAACCACAGATCAATCAAGTTGGAATGAGACAAATATCTATATGAGAAACTTAACTTTTAACACGCGGCCAGTGGCAGCCGAAAATAAAATTATTGATATAATTATTAAGGAGGAACAAAATTATTATCTCAAAAACTGATTGTTCGATTTCATCCAGGTTTGCTTTATTCTAAAGTATATATATTGAAGTATGTTTACAATTTTTTTTATGTTTATATATCAACTGGGAGTACTGCTATCGTGGCCGGCGTAAAACATATCCTTCGATGCGGTTCGCAGAATTACTGAAACAGAAATTTCAAAGAGATTCTTGGAAGTTAATGTATGATGCCATTTGTATCATTTTCCCGACCCTTCTAGCTTGATAAAAAAAACTAATTCTAGTTCTTTTTATTATAATACGAGTAAAATTGTAATAGCTAATATGTAGTGAACTACTAAAAGTTAATACTAACTTGTTTAAAAAGTTCACTACTCCAAAACTAAAAAACGTATCTTGATGCGGTAAAAAGCATTTTATACTAGGCATATTCACAATTCTGCTCTTGCCCCATAGCATATGAAATAATGCTTCAAAGCGTTTTTAACTACCGGCAATGCACTTGCCCCGAAAATGGGGCAAGTGCACTGTAGTTGACATTTTTTACAATTTCCTATCATAATGCAAATATACAAAGAAAATTGGCGTCCTATTCAATTTAAACTAGTCAGTAATAACTATGCAAAAACCGGTCTGCACTTATATATATTTTTATATACCCCTTTTTCTCTGTATATACAACACCACTGCTTACATACACACGCATATGCACGTGGTGAATTACATAATATAAAAATGTCATAGCTGTCACCAAATAAAAACCGAAAGCTTATAATACAGCGGGTGAAATATGGCCGCCATGACCGGAAGTGCGTGACGTGACCGGAGTCCCGGAGCCGCCGATTGATGAAATCGAGTTAGCACGACAAACACTAATATATCTTGTGTTCTGTTATATTAACATTCACCCTCCCACTCTTCCTATTTTCGTTATTTTCTTCTACAACTATAAAGTTACAAATTTCGCCATTAAATTTACTTAATGCTATGCAAATAACCCACTGTGATTAACGTGGTTCACGACCCTTATTTATTTTTGTTAATACGTGGGTAATGTAACATAAATATTCTTCTTGATAATTTTCATTTATTATTTTCTTATTACCAACTAAAATATTTTGATATTGAATAATTGGATATTAAAAATGGATTTTTTAATACACATAACTCACCGGAAGTGCTCTATTTATTGAAACTCTATACACAGACTATTCGAAACTTCAACCCTTTTAAATATTATAAAATTTTTTAAAATACATACATTCACGTGTAGTTTCAGAACCAGGTTTATTCAAACTAATGAAAAACTAGAAACACAAGACTGCCATGACAGCATGTTTGTAAAGACGCGTAAATAAAAGTAATAGAGTGCGACTTACAGAGAGAAAACGTGTGCGAGTGCAACAACTAGAGTCGGCGAGGTAATAATAAATATTAAAGATACCGCGATCGCGAATTTATATCTAATTTTTTACTTTTAATTATTAACAAAGTAAAAAATTCATGTGTTCTGCATATAAATTAAAAACTAAATTTTTTATTGAAAAAAATATGGATAGTTCACAACTAAAAGGGGTGTTAGGCCAATAACTTTAACTAACCCAAAATAATTATAAGATCTTAGGTTTTGTATAGTTAAAACCACATCAAAATCGGTTTAGTAATTTTTGAGTTTATTTTGAACAAACAGACATTTTTTATAGACTAAAAAATAGAGCCAACGAATAGACTAACATATTGATATTATATAAAACATAATGTATGTATAAATAATGAACATTTTCCGTGATACGTTTCGTAAAACCAAACGAATTTAGAAATTAGAAGCTAGATTCTCATGTTGTCAGCACGTAAAAGTGCAATATGTCTTGTTCGAGCTGTTTTATATAAATAGACGAGCATGCGTGACTGTGGTTAACCCACTATTACAAATAATATGTATGTATTTATCTGTTTATTTACATAAATACACTATAATGGACATAACACGTTTTTATAATGATTTTTCTTTTGCAAATTATTTATCGTATTCAATTAGTGATAGAACAAAATATCATAAAATTATGAATTTAATTACGTAACGGGCACAATTATTAACCATAATATACATATATAAAACTCAACGTCTGTCTGTCTGTCTGTCCGTTATTGCGCTTATAACTCGATTTACGTGTTTTATTTTTTAATTCATAGATATGTTCTCTGGCCAGGTTATAGGATATATTTTGTTACGTCAAGTAGCATAAGGAATAAGCAGTGACGATAATAGTAAATCAAGTCGGAAAAAAGTTTGCTATACGCTGTCTAAATCGTTAAATTTTGAAGAAAATAATGTAGTAAATAATGAAATTTTATATTTAAGCCACAATGACTGTTTTTATGTTACAAAGAAAATTTAAAATGTTTGGGTGGACTTATGACCTGCAAAACTAATCCTTTTTGAAATAAATGATTTCATCGTTATAAGTACTTAATGTAGATATAATTTGCCCTTTACAGCATCCAATTTGGTCCTTTAATTTAGGAAATAACTTGTATTTCATTTTTGTTTACTTCTATTAGTATTTTCACTGACTTTTTTTTGTATACAATAGATTTGATAAATTTAAATTTAACAAACAAAAACAAAAAATGAAATAAATACTGACATATTTCAATTAAAAATATCAAAATCATATCACAATCTCATTAAAAATATATCTTAATTAAACAACAGAAAGTATTATAATAAAACAAAACCAACACGATTAAAATAATCTGTGAAAATTCGCGACAAGAAAAGCCTTTCTGTCATTTATAAATACGTTCTGTCCGAGCTCACAAAACGCTCGCGTATATATGTATTGTTATCGCCAGCACTGACAAAGTATTCACAATCATTCACTTTAATTAAACAAATGAAAAATCGCGTTTATTTTTATCAACAACACAGTATATGCGTGAAAGTCAGTTTGCATGCATATGTGCCTATGCATATTTCAGTTGTTCAGATGTCAAAACGAGGGGGTAAGACGGTTTTGTAATAGGAAAAACAAAACAAAATTGCGCTGTCTTTTTTATAGGTCAATAAAATTAGATTTTTATATAAATTTTTAGAATAGATAAAACCAAAATTGATAATTACTATTACAGCGTGACAATTACAACTCTTCATCGACGATTTACCGTAAAAAGTATGGTACATTACTTGCGATAACCTTACTTTTATATCTTAAATGAAAATAACTATTAAAAAATGTTTCACTTGGTTGTCAGATTTTTAAATCGATATTATTACAACTTTTCGATGTCATGATAACTTCTCTGAAGTTAGGCCACCAGCTACTACAAACATACTTTTATCTAGCAAATTAAAAATATAATTTAGACTTTTAGTCAAAAATGTATGGATATATGTTCATATACACGTACTAATATTATTTTTATGATAATTTTCTAGAAGTAGTTTTGTGTCTCTAAGAACATGCATTTGTCACATGACGAAAACATCAATTCGGCCGTTTTAATATTCCACACCCCGCAGAAAAATAATTTCATATTCAAATATACAAAATTCCTAACGATTGTTATAAAGAGTCGTATGAATGACTGTCAGGCGTCCCGCGGTTCAGATCTGCTGTCATTTGGGGGGCCTTAAGAACGTTAGAAACAGATCGAGACTTATTACTATAAATATACGATTCAGAAGCCAATATTTTACCTGCCTTAACGGCAACATACACATAAAAATCCAAATAAAAACACTACAATTGAACGCGAATTGATTTTGCATTATCTATATTCGACAGAAACCCAAAACTATTTATTTTTGCCGCTTAGTGGCAATAAGAGTATTACTATGCTGTTGAACGATGCGAGGGGAAATAAACAAACAGCGAAAGAGGAAATCATGTGTGTATGTTAACTTTATTTTACCTGCCTTAACGGAAACATACACCCTTTTTTATTTTTGTGCACATCTATGGCACAGTACCTTTCGAATGATGTAAGTTTCATTCACCTCCTTTTGTAATAAATACTAAAAAAATTAATATACAGTGTATCCCAAGTTGATTAAGATATAGGAAATTTAACATGGAGACAATTCGAAATGTTGTAGTAACCTTTGGTCAAATTTAACGATGTGTGATTGGTGCATTTTGAAATGCCGCCTCGAAACTAACTGATAAATTTTAAATTAATCAACAGTATTTTGTTTTCAACTTTAATATTGAAGTAAGCATCCTAGATAAAATTATAATAATATTTTTTGACAGATATAAATTTGAAAACAAAATACTGATTACTATTTTATTAAATTTTGTGGCGGCATTTCAAAATACACCAATCATCATAGTTAAATTTGACCAAAGGTTACTACAACATTTCTAATTGTCTCCATCTTAATCAACTTGGAATACACTGTATAGTTTTTTGTTGATGGTAAAAATGTTGAGTATGTCTCTGGCAAACATTCAGAACGCCCCTTACAGAATCATGACAGGCACTCAGCGTGATTCCATGGACCGTTTTCTTAAAAAGGAGCCAGTTTTTTGTGTCCGTAGTTATATGTTAAATATTATATATATTTACTTGAAATAATTAATTGAATTTATTTTATAGCCTCGGTAGGTGTTAAGGTATTTATTGAAAGTTTCCATTGACAGGTTATTTTTTTAAAAGACTTGTTGTCGCATCTGTTCAGGTTTATATGTCATAAACTTTATCTAAACTAGTTAATATTTTAACCGTTTGACATAGCTTACAGTAGTTATAATAATTATGTGAATAATACTAAAAAATGTCAGCTGTTCAGATTCTAAAGCGATCAACTTTTTTTTATTTTGTAATTTTCGTGTCCGGTTTATATGAATGAACAGTTACAAAGAAATTACATACATTACAATTACTTAGGCCCTCTTTAAGCATGCCGAATTTCTTATGGGACACTCCACAAAAAAACCCATAAAAACAAAACACGACTTGATAAAGATTTTTTTAATCTTTTGATGTCAAATCTTAGATTTTCATAAAATATTAATAGCCACGAATATGCACAGAAAAATTGGTGGAAACCACATTGAAATCGGTTCAGTATTTTTATATATAGAGATATAATTTTTAAAAAAATCCAGTTCAGGTACACCTCTAGAAATTATTATAAGAAATTTGAATCCATGAATTATTTTCTTCGAATTCATAGTTATGAGAATATTCTTAAATACACGCCTGTATTTATATAATTTCAATAACAAACGATTATTTCAGAAGCTAATAATTCTGCATTATGGGATTAGCATAAAATAATAAACATTGTACATAGTCCTATACACATTTGGTCAAGTAAAATAAGAAGAAAGATTTGGTATGCTTGAATATGACACTGATGACGCAATCTATGAAATAAAAGAAGTCGTTAAGAGACTACTTTATGGACGATGCTTACCTGAATTGTTGAAATAGCTTGTTATTATTTGATAAATGTAAATATGGTTTATTGAAACAGTTGATCGGATTTTTTGTTATGATATGATTTATTTAGTACTTAAGGGTTTGTAATTTATGATTATCTATGAAACAGTACTGGCTTTGGGGGGGGGGGGGGGACCAGGGCGCCAGGTCATTTGAGTAAACTTTTTTTTATCTTTAATTTTTTTTTAATTTGTTCATAATAGGGGAAGGAGGTCTCGACGGGCATTTGATAGTCTTAAAGTTAATGATGTAAGCTATATTTAAAAAAAAAGTTTGAGTCTGTAGGATCGCGCCAAGCTGAGATATGAATTATTCAACTTAAATTTTAACAGATAGATTTTACATCGAAGTACACATAATTTTTACGATAGGTTAACAATTGCGGTTTTTATAAGCAATTTAAGGTCGTTTTTGCGTCCAAAACGTTATATTTACTAAATTTTCTAAAAAAAATCCTAAATCAGTCCCATTTTCCAAAGTGACGATTAAATATAACCTCATAAATAAGTTTAACAGGAGAAAATTTTATCATACATAATATATTTAATTTACAATTTATACATTATTACTGTAACAATTTTATATTAATTTTATTTAAACCATAAAAAGTAACTTTTAAATTAATTCTTCAATAATGGTACCATAAAATTTAATTTGGTCTGTGCAGCTTCCTCTTTGTACATGGACCATATGTTAACACCAATAACACATAATTATATACTAAACATAATTAAAAATTTATAGCTTCATATTAACAATACCTGTCACGGATACAATTTTTTTAAATCATTTAAAACTGTAGAAAAGTTCTGACGTTGTTTTCAAAATAGCGTTAAATGATAACCCAAAAACATTTATTTCAAATATTATAATTACGTAGAAACAGAAATATAACATTTATAAAGCTGTTAAATTACCCGATATAATTAAAATTGATTGTACTTAACGTATGAATTTTTTATAAAATAATTGCAACATTATTATTATAGTTGCAATATATGATATGTAGATATACATTACATAATATCTATGTATGTTACAGTATATACATTATATCAAGTTGTATTTTGTTTTCAAATAATTACAATATGTGAGGTGTTATAAAACAACAAATACAATACATTTCTATCACATGTATCAGATACAATAATGTACAGAAATTGTTTAAAAATTAATAAATAAAAATACATGCGAGAATATGTATAGAATGGTGGAAAAATAATGTATTATATAACAGATTTTTTTTACAAAATATACATACACCTATCCCCTGATTTACACGGCACTTGTTTTACACGATTTCGCTTTTACACGATTTATAAATTGACAATTTTCAAAAAACTAGTAAAAATGTTTATTCCGCTCCATATACGCCTATAGAAAGATTTGATGACATTTTTGATTTTTTTCCTTGGGTAACCTGATGAAAAGAACAGGGGATTCCCCGGCTTGTAAAATATACATTTAAGGGAATCCCGGTAATCTGTGCGTATGTATTTCACAATACAAGTGTGTTGTTTTATGAACTAAGAACAATTTTGAGTTTTCCAAGATGTTTGACTTTTGTTTTACTTAAATAAATTACTGAATCATGCACATTTTTTTTCGTTTTACACGATTTTACTTAGCAAAATCCAAGATTTCAGTTTACACGGTTTTGTGCAGAATGTATCTACCGTGTAAATCGGGGGATAGGTGTATATAATTATACATTCATTCAAGGGCACCAAATTGTTTCTTATACATAAATTTTATTTATTAATCGATCACATTGAAAATCCCTCTCAGACAAATTATTTTAAAAATAAAATATGTATTTTAACTTAAATTACTGAACCCCAACATGAATTATAACAGCCCCACGATACTTTTTAACCACTCTGTATGTACACATATGTCCTGTGGTGCCATAGGTGACACTAACAATGTACAGGGGTGGAGCGGGCCCACCTACGGCCCCCCGGGGGGCTCACGGTCTCGGCTAGAGTGCATGTCACACGTGACATACACACATCGCGGATGTATGTTAATGATTTATAAATGATATGTGGAATCTATCAAATATTGATAATGTTTGCATGTACATACTACTTTGATATGAAGAACGTATTATTTTTCCGTTTTTACTAAATTGAAATTGTAATTGGATATAATGTTATGAACTTATATAAACATAATAAAAATTGATTCGAATCGTAGACAAAGGGCTAAGTGTCTACCAGTCAAGAAGAGCAATATTTGTTTAAAAAAAATTAAAACAACTGAATGTGAAATACAAAAACTTTCTTGGATCTATTTTTTCTCTATTTATACTAGGGTAGTCCTATGATGGGGTTTGAAGAAAATTTTGACAGGGCGCCTCCCCCCCCCCTCCCAAATCAGCTCCAAATAATTCAAAAAAAATGTAGAAAAAGTTTCAGCCCTCTATTTTAAAGATTGCCCATTACCAGAGGAGGGTGATTATTATCAAAGACCTGCGTACTAGAGCGTCTTAAACTCTTTCTAAAAATTTAGAATACTCATGAATGCATTCCTGGTACTCATATTCCATATCTAGATGGATAAATTAAACTTATGATTCAACGTTAACAGCTATATATCAAGATAATTTTATTTTATTTATAATTTTTGGATAATTTTGTCGGAAAAACGTTTAACAATGAAAATATTGATCTTGAAATAAAAAAAATTGATTCTAAAATTAAAATTGAAGAAAAAATGGGTTGTAATTTGCACATTTTTTTACATTTTCTTAGTTTTAGTCAGTAATTAGGAAAAAAAGAAAAAAAATAGTACCCACGGATTGTCAGCCAAGATACACTTTCTTTTTTTAAACTCCAAAAATAATTAAAGAATAAAATAACAGTAATATTTTTTCATTCTAAAAACAAGCTTCCGAAATAAATCTTTTAAAAATTGCAATGAAAGAAAAAACGTCTAAAAAACAATTAATAAACCATCGATAAAATCTTAACAAACGTAAAAAATTTCAACGTCACCACAAATTTGTGAACATATTTATTATTCCATATCAGTGACCATAAATAAAACCAACGGGGGGCTGAAAAAACTAACCCACTAAATTACGCTGGACAACATTTCTCACCGAAATACCATAAAATTGTGTATAGTTGTTAAAACGTCCTCTAATCGAGAAGGCATAGCAATATTTTTACAAAATTTCATCAGATTTTTATCTGATATTTATCTGATATTTATTAGACACGGGGGCAGGATTATCAATATTTTCACATACACACAAATTAATTATTTAGAACCTAAAATCACTCCAATTTTAACTTTTTTATATTTATCATAAAAAATCAAACAACGGAATTTCACATTTTGAAGTTTCGAAATCAAATATGGAAGTTAGGGCTCTCAGAAGAAATTTATGTGTAAGGCGGCTATTACACTATCAAATAAATATGATAAAATTTCTTTAATCAAAGAAATATGACAGTGTAATAAGTCAACTTTCATAATATTTCTATGATCATAGTTAATGACAGTCTCTTATATTTGATCAAAGTTTTTTGACGTCAAAAACAAAATGGCGACTACCAAGTTATCACTGACAGTTACAGTTACATAATTATTAATTTATGAACATCAACAAAATCCAGTATTATATGATAATCTACTTATTGATTATAAAAACCACAATACACGGTTATAAATTCAAACCTCGATCGCGTCAATTGACGAACATCCACGCATTGATAATCAAAATGCACCAAAAAAGAAGAAAATATCCTTAGATAATATTGAGAAAATATTATCAAATATTTTATGTAGTGTAATAGAACAAAATCTCATATTTTATCAAAGAAATATGATCAAATCTTTGTCAAAGATCTTTGACATATTTATTTGATAGTGCAATAGAAATAAAAAGTTGATACTCTGTTTCATTTAAGTTTGGTTGCCAGGGTTTTTGACAGTTAAAACCCCGGAAACCAAACTTAAATAAAACATAACATAGTAACAAATGGATCTGAAGTTAAGTCACTAACTGCCATTGATATGTATTCCAATTCTACTTAAATATTTGCAATAATCAGTTAAATTACAACACTTAATCAAACACCACCTGCTCTTTTCTTTCTCGTATCAAACCATATCATCTATATATACTGGGTACTCTTTTAAGTTATTATTAAGTCATACAGTTGGTAATACTGGCTGCAAGAAGTATATATTACAAGAACGAGCAGAACCTCGTGAATACTGTCCACTAACAACAGTTAGTGACAAATTTCTAGTGTCACCGTTAAAATATGAGCCTTCTTTAATTCGATGTTATTTTTTACACTTGGTGTGGAATGGTTATATGAATTGTTTGCTACAAAATTTATAATTACTCGTTCCCAGGCCCGGATTTAGAAATTTTCCGCCCTTAGGCAGTTGCGAAAATTCCCCTCCCCCCCCTCACCGTTCTTAGAATCGATGAATTGCACATTGACCATGCAAGTTTTCGCTACGATATAGAAAATCACTATTACACAAGAATCATTGTTTATTTGCGATGTCGTTTTTTTAGAAATCTGTATGTAAGAAAAACACTTGTGAAGGTAACAAACCTGAAATTGATGCCGTTGAAACTTGTCACACGTACTGTTAACAATAAATTAACAATTACGTTAATAATCGTTCACCAATGTTTAGTAATAATGACAGAGGAGGTTATGTGTATCACAATATACTGTAGGAGAAAATAAGATGATTTTCGATACAGAAACTTATCGAATATTCGATATTAGGCCAATATCGGGACTTGTATAAATCGATTCGGGCATTTTCCACTTATAATGTTGGTACGCGTGCCAACGAAATAGGTGGGAAATTCAATTTCCACGAATATAACAAGTTTTCAAAGTTTCCGCCAAAATTGCCGCCCTAGGCAACTGCCTACTCTGCCTGCATGGTAAATCCGGGCCTGCTCATTCCAATATTTTAGTATAAATGAAACAAATGTTATATTTGTATAATGAAACATCGACGTCATCAAAATTAATATTTTCATATGATATTATAATTAATTAACAGAATAACAAACCGATAAAAATATCTCGCGGGCCAACGATTGAGAAACACTGGTCTAAACTAGATTATTATTAATTTTATTTATATTTATTTTTCTGAATATATTCGTATCAATTCAACCCACATAAATAGAAAAATACAAAACTTTAATTTACATATTATGTTCATATGTATATAAAAATTATTTAAAATCAATAAAAAATAATTAACATATAGAATTATGTAATTACAACATTAATATACCTACATACATGTACAATTATATTAATATTCATGTCTAGGTTTTGATCGATATAATAAAAATAATATTTTAAAAATAAATATATAGCAATTAAAATAAAATATATTTTCGATTATTATTTTTCCCAGCTATAAAGATAAATAAAATTGCTTGAAATAAGAATAAAATAACTGATAATATTTGATTTTCATAATTACTTAATTTATAATCAAATTAAAAAACATCTGAGTGTCAAATATTTGATTTTACATTAATTTATTTGTTTTGGTTCGACACAAGTTGAGTTTTATATTGGCTATTCTGAAGTAAAGGCGTTAAAATCGATTCGAATTTGATTCTTTTCAAATGCCGACATAATTTTATTATTAAATGCACATATTTATTTTTGGAAATGATATAAAACCACATGATTAAGCTTCAAGATAAATATATATTTAGGGTTTTGTGTTTTAGGGGTTGCATTTAATCGTCACTTCGGAAAATGAGATTTTTTTTAATAGTAAAAAAACCAATCATTCAAAAAAAAATTTTTTTATTAAAATATAAAACAAAATGGTGACTTTAGCGTTGCTACACTGAGTTCATCTTTTTTGTTATGTGCTCCACTACGGAAAACAGAATTTCCATGGATTAATGTCCAGAACAAAATCACTAATACGTAAAAAAAATTAAAATATGTTGACATTACTATTTTAATGGTAAAAAGATTTTTTTTTGATATTGAGATAAAAGCAATTTAAAAAAAATCTATTTCCTATAATTAATGAAACAATGAATAGGCAAAATAACCAGATTTTATGATTTGTTTTAATTAAATCACCAAGAACTTTTTTTTATCAAAGTTGCGTCACATTAAATTTAAAAAAAGTTGAGTTAATCTATTTTTCATCTGAATATCTAAGATATTCAACAAATAACCGTACCCTAACAGAATGGCAAATAAAATCTAACAAATTTGCAATGTTCTATACAAAACCAAGATGCATCGGTAAAGTAGATTTCTGTAATACCGACGACCCTCCAGCTATGTTTCAAGTTGTTCTCAAGTTTGGTCCGTGTTATCTCTCAGTCCCATCTCTGTTAGGTGAACATTTATATACTAAATATACTTCACAATGACTCTATAGATAACATCAAATTAAGATTCATTGAAGTTACTTATGTTTTACGTTAATTTAGATTCTTTGTCGCACATTCTGGTTCTGTTTTGATAAAGTACCTATTTATTTTGTAGAATGATGTATAGACATCTTGTTCTGTTACTGTACTATAACAAACTAACACTATTTTTGTATTACTGGGTCTAATGACGATTTTTTTAGTATCAATAGTTTTTTTTTATCAAATTCTAAAAATAATAATATGAAACGATAACTTTAAAATATTTTCAAATATACTCGGGTATTTTTTTTTTTTTAGTGAAGTAAACATAACAAATAAGAATATATTACATTATTTGCCGTTATTTACCCGTAACGATAATACAGCAATAAAAAATACTTTTTTGCTGTAACAATGATAAAAAGATCGATATAAACAAGGTTACTTTTAACTGAAACATTGCTATTTGTAAATAAAATTTTAACTATCGAAATATACTACTTATTTCAAAATAATCCTTCGTAATTAAAGGACAAAACAAAATTCCAGATTTTTGAAAAATAATATGATCAGAAAAACAAATATTCTCATATTTATCTAATTTGAAATAACATTGACTTCTATACATCGCAGTTAAAATCTACAAATTATATATAAACCACTCCATATGTACAGTTTTACCCTACATTCTAAGATATTTAACACCACCTTCCTCTACTAACTGCTGCTACAGATATTTTACGTACACCAATAAACGCATTCTATAATGAAAGCATTTCCTCGACACACGCGACCTCAGGCTTATAACTACTAAATGTATTCGGCAAATCACGTACAGTGTATACATATGTGTATAAGGGGGTGGAGGGGAGGCAGACGTTACATAACATGACGTCATCATAAACGTAGAAAGTAAATGTGATTATTATGCAAAGCAAAACGTAATTTTAACGCCGAATTTTCAGGGCTCGTTAGGACAGTATCAAGTGCTCTTGTTTATTCTTTTTTTGTTTTATATATTGACCACAATTTAAAAAAAACCTAGTGTCGAAAACCATGAAACTTTTGTCTGAAACCTTCTTTCTGAAATTTTTTTATTTTAGAAATAATTTACTGTCAATTTGTGCGGTTGGTTATAATTCGAAAACCACTTATTCGATTTACGTGTTTTTTTATTTAATTCATAGATATGTTGTCTGGCCAGGTTATAGGATATATTTTGTTATGTTAGGTAACATAAAGAATAAGCAATGACGATAATTTCTGAGCGAGACCGGCTCGATATTACAATCTACAATAAATATTTAACAGGCACTCATATAATAACATAAACCCGGTAATTATTTATTTTAATGGACAATTTGAGTTACCTTTCATCAAATTAGGACATCGTTTGTATGTTTAATAAAAAAATATATAATGACACAAAAAAAATAATTACCAACTCATTTAAATCTGCCCTATTGTCGTCAATCACGCTATATCTCCTTAGTTAATGAAATAACTAATTACTTGCCTAATTAATTAGACAAATAATAAAATATACAATGCTGAAAGTCACTAATTACGTTCCAATTTATTAATTTCGTTATTATAATATTTTATTGTAATTAATAATAACTGTGTATTTATATTTTAATTGTCACAATAATCTGTATTGATAGCGTTTTTCTACTTTCAAATGAGTTATTGTAGAAAGGGGAATCCACAACGGTTTCATTTTTTTTTCGAATTTCGACTGTTGCCATTCGAAAGAGTATAAAAAATCATGAAAATTTTGAAGTATAGATTTTTTTAAATCTTCATTAGTTTTAGAGTAATTTGAAATATGATTTTTTTACACATTTTCATAGGGCTGTTTCACCCCCTTAAACTATTTTACCGCAGCTAAGTTAATTTTTTTCTTACTTATTCTGACCCCCTCTAACCATTATGCTAAAAAATCTCAAAACTAGAAACTTGAAGCTTTAAAAGACTTTTTTTTTTATTTCGATACGTTCATTTTTCACAAAAATACAGCACTTCAAAAAACACCCAAAAAAAAATTAATTTCTTGTACCTTTAATTGTTTGGATGAGTGTATATACAAAATTTAAACTCGATCAGAAAATGCCACTCGAAAAGGTTCCATTGTTAATATATATACTTTCGAGTCGCCACTGTATTTAATATAAACATATTAGAAAAAAACGTACAGATTGGTGATCTACGCGATCCATGAGAAATCATCTAGTCTGTAACATCAGTAGACGATAAAAAGGGACATGGATAGAGCTAATCTGTCAGCCTCAGTCATCGCTGTTGGCGGTCTGGCGAAGGCCTCCTCGGGCCTGACGTGGAGGTGACATGCCTTAGAGCACATCACAAACGTATCGTATCAAAAAATGTAACAAAGATACAGATGTGAAGATGGATGGGCTCATGGTTGTTTTTTATTTGGCTTTCAAGAATTTGTGAAATGTATAGTAGATAAAATATTGTTTAAAATGATAAAATTAAAGCGATTTTATCATAATTTATGAGGTTAATTCGCTATTAGGACTTCTTCCTGAGATCGAGATGAAACAAACGAACATATGGTGTGAATATGGCTTTGATACGTTCAATGGTTTAGACCTGATGAGATCACATACAAAAAAAAAAACGTTTTTATGTATTTTTTATATGGAAAAAATTCAATTTTTCGAAATATCTCGACCCAAGCGCCATCTACCGGGTCCACTTATCGAAGCACCATACGAACATATGGTGTGAATATGGTGCTTCGATACGTCCAGTTGTTTAGGTGCGAAAAAAATTTCTGAATCATATAAAAAATTAATTTTAACTTACTTGTCCATTTTTGTCCATCTCATTATTGGTGAGTTTGACCTTCTCGAATGAGACGACCTGCTTGCGTAGTTGCTCTCCGGAGAATGGTGAGTCCGGGTGCGTGTAGAACCTGCAGGGTGCCGGAGGATCCGCTTTACCGGCAACTAGCCACGAACTGCGGTGGTAAGCGTATCGGTACCGTTTATTGTCGACCGGGACGATGTCCAGCACTACGGCATATCGTTGTTCTGCGCGGACGCCCGTGAATGACACCCGCAACGTAGGAAACATCCGTCTGCAACAAGACACAAAATACCACGTCAATAGAAATATATAATTGACAGCCATAGTAATCCAGGACAAGATATTAAACAGTAAAATATTAAAGTATGAACCCATATATTTTCAATCTGTTATATAAATACTTAATATTTTCAGTACCAAATGATTGTGCAGTTATTACTGACTAGTTTAAATTGAATAGGACGCCAATTTTCTTTGTATATTTGCATTATGATAGGAAATTGTAAAAAATGTCAACTACAGTGCACTTGCCCCATTTTCGGGGCAAGTGCATTACCGGTAGTTAAAAACGCCTTAAAGCATTATTTCATATGCTATGGGGCAAGAGCAGAATTGTGAATACGCCTAGTATAAAATGTTTTTTACCGCATCAAGATACGTTGTTTAGTTTTGGAGTAGTGAACTTTTTAAACAAGTTGGTATTAACTTTTAGTAGTTCACTATACATATTAGCTATTACAATTTGACTCGTATTATAATAAAAAGAACCCGTTAATGCACTTGCCCCGTTTCTGCACTTACCCCACTGCACCTTACATTGAAAGAATACAAATTATCAGGTAGCTGATAAACCAGATCATATTATTATGCATAAATTAATATTATAAAAATAATATATAAATTTATTGGGTGCTAACTTTTCATCTGACAAGATATTTCAATAAAATAAAACACAACCAGCTAGTTATAAAGGGTAGTAATAATCAGTGGCGTACCAGTGAATGAAAAATAATTACAATAAAAAATATAAACAATTTAATTTATTATTTATTTGAAGTAGATAATTTTAAAAAAATATCTTTTCGAAAATATAAGTACGTATATTTTTTAGTGAATAATTAGTACAGTACTGGTTTTTTATGTTGAAAAATGATTTTACTGCTTTTATATTCAGGAAAAGTAACTAATTTGATGTATTCAATAAACTCAAAAAATTAATATTCTTCATGATTAATTTTATGATTAATATGTAGAAAATCTTTACTAAGCACGGCAGTGTACAGCCATACATTCTAATACTGATCTATCTAAAAGCTCAACAGATCATATCATATTGCAAAATATAAAACAAAAACAAAAATTAACATTTATATTTATACCGAATAACTTAATTGCATTATCTAGGTACGCTACTGGCTTTAACGCTAAACCGCATTCAGGTTTTGATATAAAACTCATCTTAACTAATAATAAAAATTCCACACCTTTCACATTAACAAATAACAATCCCCATAACTGCAGGATACCTGTCTTGGGCTTTATTCCAAAAAAAATTACGAGTCCTTTTATAATAAGTGATTAAAATATTTTACAAAATGTTATAAACTTGACAAGAAAAAAAAATTATATCAAGGCTAACAATCTAAACCAACTCAAGTCTGAAATTTAAATTTATAAGTTCACGTGGCTATATTATTTTATACAAAATACATTGAAGGTATCTGCAGAATACCATTAGAAAAATATACTAAAAATAATTACATAAATTTTTATAAAATCATTAAACGAAAAAAAATTAGAATACAAGAAAAATAATAATTTTAAATTAAAAATCTTGCTTCCTCGCAATATCAAATATATGAAAAGCTTTGTGATCATTTTAAAATTATTCTCCGATTTCAAAATTTTTGATATTTCCGTTTCAGGTCAAGACAAACACTTTTCGTTCCGTGTCTATCTGTCTGTCTGTGTGTCTGTCCCCTGAACCGATATTAATGAAACTTGCTTGGATAGTTGGGTCTGGCTTGAGGACGGTCCCATTTCAAAATCATCAAAATTATGTGAAAATTTTATAGAATATTTTTTGTAAACCATTCAATTTCCTATAATATGGGTCTACAACGTTTGTTGTAAAATATTATATAATTATATTATAAACATTTTTGCTTTAAATATTTTTCTAGAGCAACTGTTCCACCCTGTATATATTTAGCTCAAACAACAGTTCAAGAAATAGCCAGTAATGTCTACAATAGAATATATCGATCCCACATAGGTATTAACAAATAAATCAAGTACAAATGGCATTAATAAAAAATAATAATACTATTGTTAAGTTATTTCTGGCCAATCGTTCAGTAAATAAATATAAACTTGGGACTTATTAAAATAGCTAATATCTGTCAAATAAATATTGTAATATAAATATACTAAATGAATAAGCGTGGGAAAAAAGTTAAAAATTCATTTAAACAAAAATTATGAATTGGTATTTATTTAATTGAACGACGAAAAACCGGTAATATAATATGCAAATTAGATATACAGGATGATCAATTAAGTGTTTAATGAAAGTATCTAATATGACTAGCTCCTTAACTTTTAAATTACAGACGATTTAAAAAATAAGTTTTTAACAAATTATCGATCCAGAGAAATTTTAGTGAAAATGATATTTTTGACGTGAATAACGTCTAGAATTTCAGGCTAGATACTGGGTGGGTATTTCAGAAACTTGATGTAACGCGTAGAAATCAGTATGTGCGCTAGCGTAAATTTATAATCTCACAGACTACTTATATACTTCTTTATTTAGAATAAATTTTGTATCCATTTTACAAATAATCAAATGTTTCTATGTAGCAAAGATGTATCAATCTGAATTTTATTTAACCCCACTCCACGTGTTCACGTCAATCCCTCGACTGTGCTTCTCGACATAGTCACTCCTATTTAAGTAAGTCGTATAGAAACTTACCAATCACCTGTATATTTGAATCTTGTTGACAAAAATGTTCTTGTGTGAAAATATTAATGATTTGTGTCACTAGATTCTTTATATTCAAAATATTTCCATAACGCTGTCATGAAGTATCATATCCAATGAATAATTCTTTTATATTCGTTAATATCATATTGATATATTATTGATAGTCTTATTGCTAATGTTTTTTAGTTTGTCAACTGAAAGAAACCAGATTTATTAGGTATTGTTTATTGTCAAGTATTTATCTTCAAGTAAGTATGTGATGAAATATTTAATATTTTAATGCTGCGGTTTTTTATTTTGACTTTTTTATAAATGTGTATACATACAGGGCCGTAATTACCACCGGGGTAGTATAGAGGGCCCCCGCAGCAGCGAAAAATTGGGGTTTCAAGACTAAAGAAAAAAATTAGTAACATGCAAAAATTGTAGACTGGGATTGCAATGAAAAAAAAAATTATATTTATATTTTGTGCCTCGGGGCCCCAGAACCTTTAGTTACGACCCTAAATACTTAAAATGTTTTGTATATAATCATAAACGAATTCGATCTCGCATAGAATTTTAAATTTCAAAAACCGGATACGGATGTTTATTCTGTTCAATTTTTGAATAATCTATGTACAGTCGCCTGCAGAACTCGTCTGGCACCCTAAAGGCTAAAATCGCTTACAACAAATTCCAAATTTAAAGACAAACAACATCGGTTATCTTTTTCTATGAAGTTTAATATATTTAAATACTAAAATTCGGAATATCAAATATTTATTGCCACAAAATTTAACTCTACAATTTTCAATAGATTACATAATAATTTAATTGAACAAATATATATGAGTACCTATTATAAACGAAGAGTAGTTCTTTATCTAGCAAATGAATTTCTAAATATTTATCTTTGTTTGATACATGGAGAAATAATTTAAATATTATAATAATCAAATGGGAGGAACCTACTAAGTTTGTGATAAACGAAAATGAATACAAACTGCAAGACCATTAATGCAGGTGACTGTACCTACGTACATATATATTTTTCAGTGTAAAATACACACATATTATAGTATATGTATATTGTATACATATAACTAATTTAAACAACTTGGTTGACCACTTGTCTCTACCTCACAAATACACAAACACAGAGTTATGATAAACGAGCTGTTGTTTCGGTAGCGAAACCAGTAGATAGAATACTACACACTACATGCATATGTGTAACTAATATGTGACCAAACCAAATATTTTTTAACATAGAAAATAATACATATAATATATGAATTTCGTAATTTTTCAACTTGATTAGTGAAAAACATCTTTGCAGCTTTTGTTTATTTAGTAATTAGATTCCAAAAGACTTGTATATATCTAAAAGTTGTTCAAATGCACATTATAGGTATAACAAATTATTTTTTACAACAAGAAAATCGTGAAAAAATTATTAACCTCGGGAAACTAAACTTCACCCCTTACCTAAACCTGAAAACAATGTATTTTTCGTAAACCTAAACGTTAATAATAGGTTCAAGAATCATTTTTTTATATACGTTTGTTTTCTTTGATTTTTTAATGTTTGATGGAAATATTCTAACTTCCTATAAATTCCTTCATTTGTTTCTACCCACATCGACTTCATTGACAAATTGTTAAAAACTCATTACATATTTTTACAATTTACAAATTCTAATAAGGTACTGGTACCAGTTATGGCCGCTATAAGAACAAGGTTTACTTTCTTGTTATTCTCATGAACTCATGTTACTAATAAAACAAGTAACTCTTTATTTAATCAATTTAATTACCAAAATCCGCAAATATCGTTCGTTTTTTTAAATTATAGCCTTTTATTTTGTTTATGTTTTTTCTCCAGTAATGGATAAAGTAAAACCAGTAATGAGCACTTGCTAATAATGACACAAAAGATATAAAAGAAAGAATCGTCAAATTTGAAACAATGTAAAACAGTTGCTATGATAATATAATAATTAATTAATAAATTAGTTTAAATGTTTACCATTTTGACACCTATTGGCCTCATGTCATCAAATCACGCTGTCAGAAATGGTAGTAAATTCAGTACATTTAATTTAAAAATAGCCAGTACTTTATTTTATTTTTGATTCGACTTTATTCCTATATAATAGAAATAAATGTAAGCATTATTATTCATATTGTCTCCACCACTGGCATATGAGTAGATGTATGCTGATATCTCTCACCTATCCGATTTCAACAGAGTGTGTCAGCGCAGGGTCGGGATTAGCGAGGGGGGCCCAGGCCACCGCGTGCGCCCATTTGTCACCCGTCACTAGCACGCCGGGGTGCGCGCACTCAGATATCTCTGCTATGCCAATGGAATGTTCACTTCTTTAATTACAACATTCGTATATATACAAATGTATACCTACGTATATTAATTGTGATATTTACTATAGGTATAATATCAGATACTTATTAATACATTGTCATCATACCGAAATTTCAATTATAACTTTTGCGATTTCAGATGCAATTACTATTATGTAACTTCTTATATGTATCGCTCATTTGCAGCAACAACGTTATCACTAGAGATTGGAAAAATAGTTTTTCAACTATTGCGTAAAAATGCATTTATTGTAATTTTTATTACATATCTCCACCGTTTTCAGAAAACTGGTTTGATTGAACACAATTTGAAATCAACTATTTGCAACTACCTTTTCAACTGTTTTTAAACTATTTGTGACACTTTTTACTGCTTCGTTTGCACTAATTATTATTAAATCGTAAAAAAACTATTTATCAACTATTTTCCGAAAAAAAATTCAACTATTTCATTGAAAATAACAACTATTTTTCCAATCTCTAATTATTACTAAAAAAATGTGATTTTTCAGGACAAACGTTTAAAATTTTTAATTGGTATACCAATTTAAAACATCAATATTTTTAGTTTTAATTGTAATTTATTATATTTTTAGCCTGACGATGATTCTGTGAATCGAAAGCGTGCTTTTTCTTTATAAAATCTGACGTTTTGTTACAATTTAATATATTTAACGTCACTATATTATATTATAATACCAATTTTTTCTATATACCTACTATTATTTTAATAAATCACCAAAATATCGAGGGGGCAGCCCCACCCCCGTTTGTCCACTTAAAAGTAGATAAATCGCGGAAATCAAAAAAGTCTCAAAACACCTAAAATTATAAAAATCCCCCCCCCCCCCCAAAAAATAAATAAATGAAAGTATGTAACGTAATTTTAAAAGTAGATAATCGTGATTATTGTGTACTTATATAAGATATTAATTCCTGAACAAACCATTACAAAACGACAGTTACATTTGAGTGGGTCTTCCGGACAAGCTAATGTTTAATAAATTCTCGAGTTTATTTCCCAGTCCAGCTGACCATCATTCGTAAATCATATCTGGTGAAAAGTAACTGGCCCTGTTTTTTTAAATATTCATAATTACCGGCCGCCGCGTGCTCGCCAGGTAAATAATAAAACGTACAAATTAATACTAAAATGTAATTTATTGTTTTCAACTCGCTTCACCAATGCAATGTGTTTTCACGAACATTAACTTTTACGTCTTCGTGTTTAGAAATTTATATTAAATATTAAACTAACAAAATTCGTGGCTAAAATATCTACAATGATTATTTATTATTATTTTCCCGTAGAGAACATGTAAAATAATTTTATGGGTACTGATAAAAATTCCAACAGTCAAATAATAGCTTCCAGCTAACGCTATCTGCTAGGTATCAAACTGTTATAAAATGCTCGATATTTTAAATCAGTGGAAATAAATTTATAATAATATAAATAAGGTTATCATATGTACGATTTCATTTACTACATTCGTTTGTCATTTATTTTTAATACCTAGCAGATAGCGTTAGCTGGAAGCTAATTTGTTTTTGCACCCTACTTTAAACACGTGTTTTTTTTTATTTCGGCTAACAAGGTTAGAAAATGCATTCGAAAGTTTAACACCATTTAGCACAATGCTAACCTAACGCTACTCATGAGTGTCATTCTCTTACAGCTTTTACGATAATTTCATTGTCTGCGTATTTTTGAGATCGCTAATGACGATTTTGACATTAACAAGATTCAGAATGGCAAAAAAAGTTTTAAAAACTCCACTTGCGAAGTTTATTAGATACATTATTACGATTTTGGCAACAGTTATATCAATCTACAGGTAGCGAATGAAAAATTCAATATCAACAATTATATCACAAAATAACCGTTAATTCATTCAATTAAAATCGAACAAATTAATTATGAAGTACAAAATAATATTCATTTTAAAATAAAAAAAAAGACATTAAAATATATCCTATAAATAACACATATGAACATTTTAAAACTATAATAAGACAAAAGAACCCCTAAATAATACTATTATTAACGAACTAATAATAACCACTTCAGAACAATGGCCATCAATAACATTAAATAGCATCGAAAAAAATAAACACTCTCACCGAAACTATTAGTAAAAAAACATAGCTACTGCCACAGCTGGCTAGGTAAAAAAATATACACTAAATTATAGCACCAACACCATCGAATTTTGGAAGCAGTGTAAGTGGTGTATATATGCATGTATGTCATATTAAAACAATAATTTGATAGAATTAAGCCTAATTATCGCTAATAAATATTTTAAATATTACGTTATAGTATTATTACCCATCGAACACCTCTTTTAAAAGGTGTCGGACAACATTCAAACAGTGGTGGGTATTTGACAGAATTATATAGGGAAATACACATGCTTAATGTTAGGGACATATCGACGATGGAAAGCAATTTTTTTGTTTACTGTAAAATCGTAGTTTTGACGATTACAGCTAGTAAATAAATTTGTAGAAAATCAGTGCCGGCTTTAGCAAATCTGGCGCCCTGGGCGAGATTTATTTTTCAGCCCTCTCTCCTCCTAAAAAAATGTTAAAAAATCACCGAAAATGTCAATTAAAATTGATAAATTAACAAATCAGTTGAATAATTCATATCTCAGCTTGGCGCGATCCTACAGACTCCAACTTTTTTTCAAATATAGCTTACATCATTAACTTTAAGACTATCAAATGCTCTAAAACCGTCGAGACCTCTTTCCCCTATTATGAACAAATTAAAATTGATAAATTAACAAATAAGTTGAACAATTCATATCTCAGCTATTAAAAATGCAATAAATTCATTAAAATTTTTGTAATTTCTTATCAAATTAATCTACCTACACTAATTACTTATTTAAGTAAAAAAAAACATCAAATTGGTTTGAAAATTCAATACGTAATATTTGACTACACAAAAATATAATTTCAAATTCTGAGACAATCGCCCATTATCTTAAAATTAGCCACCTATGATATCTGTTGTGTTCATGTAAGTATATACATACATAGCTATAAGTGCTTCATTTGCAAGCGAGATGACTGGCGGAGATAATCGCCGATCGAGTGGCCAGATAAAGTGGAAACAGAAGAACCGGAAACAGGCTTAACCCTTCACCAGGCCTACTGCATCTGTGTGTAACTACTATACTAATAGTTTGGCTAGGTTAACACGGGGATGTTCAAATATAAGTGTTTTTAAATAAGTAAATGTGTCATTAAGTTACCAATGTCTCTATACTTAGGTTACAATACCTACTTAATAAGTGAATTAATGATTTTTTCGACTACTTAATACGTAGATTTAGCAGTTTTGACTTCTGATTAAAATATTGCCTACTGTAGAATTATTTATAGGTTTGAAGGCAGTGGAAAGTTAAAAAAAAATTAAAATTTAATTTAAAATTATTAATAAGTATTAAGAAATAAAATATATTTTAAGGGTGTATCATTAGTTAGCTAGATGCCAAAATTTAAAAATTGATGGCAAATATGACACAATAAATATTTATAAAATAATAAAATTATAAAAGTCTGTTTGTTACCTTTTCACGGCTTAACTACTTAACCGATCTTGATAAAATTTTGCAGGAAGATAGCTTGTATTTTGAGGAAGGGCATAGGCTATACTTTATATCCCGAAAATTTTTGATTAGATTGGTTTTTATCAGTTTTATAATTTGAGATCGATATTTAATATTATTTTTCATAGGAAGTTAAAATAGTCTCGTGTGAGAGTGCCCTATTTTTATGATTTATGTTTAAAGTCAGACTTTGGTTGTTTTCTGTGTTAAATAACGTATCAAATTTATCAATGTTGGTTGGTCATAAATAATATATTATAGATTCTACTATTTATCATTTATGTGTTTAAACCATGTCAGGAAATATTAAAAACTTTATCTTCAATTTGTTACAAATAAAATTATAACTATGGAAATATTTGTTAACTGTTATTTCCACATTATGTATGTTTCATAATCTTTATGATAATTAACATTAAAATAAAATTTTTAGATATTTTCAACTTATAAATTGATATTTCTTCTCTGTTACGAACTATTTTAAAAAAATATATTTTTTTTCAAAAATCTGAACATAAATTATAGATATTAATATTACCTGACCATTTTTCTCTAATTCATACTGTTTCAAAAATAATTCGAAAAATGTATATTTTTAAAAAATATGAGGTTTTCATCCCAGACAAATATTAATATTAAATATATTTCACCCTTCTACGATTTGTCGTATTTGAGTTACAGCGTCTACAGACAGACAGACCGACACACAGAGAACATGGCGAAAATAGTCAGAATGGATTCCGGGAAGGTCAAAATGGATAATTTAATCAAAATTCGAAATTCGAAAAAAAAATACATATACTGTATATATATTTCATTTTCATTCTTATTAGAAAAAGAGATAGATATATCCCAAATCTACCCCATCTCTCTCACTGTTTTGTTATACCATTATGTTAATACAGAATGCGCGGTCCTTGCTCTATGTCTATGGGTATATAAGTAAACATCTCTGGGGTAGATAGAAATGAAATTTCTTATAAAAATTAAAGAAAAAAATATTTTTTATTATTATTATTATATTCTTAATAGCTTTCCCCCCTGTCCTATTTTCGGCCCGCCTTACATTTTGAGTTGTGCAGGCTTCGTATACACAATTTATGATTATAAGAAACATATTTCAAAATCTCTGGGGTAGATAGAAATGAAATTTCTTATAAAAAATTAAATAAAAAAAAAATTATTATTATTATTATTATATTCTTAATAGCTTTCCCCCCTGTCCTATTTTCGGCCCGCCTTACATTTTGAGTTGTGCAGGCCTCGTATACACAATATATGATTATAAGAAACATATTTCACCTTGATCATTTACTACTAGTAGGTATATGAATATCATAACACGAATAACGCTTTTATTTAGTAACGGTAATTAGTGTGTGTGTGTTTGTGTGTGTGTGTGTGTGTGTGTGTGTGTGTATTTGTGTGGAAGAGTATGTTAATATTAAGTTGACAGGTTCCTCGCAGCAGATGTGGACATCATGTCAGCTGTAAAATATTATATATATTAACTATACACCTATATATAATATATTTATACATAGTAGATGATATGGTAGCTTACATTTAATACAATTAAGTAGATCAGTGTTAACTTTTATACTAATATTTTTTTTTATCTTAAGGCAAATATTTTTTAGAAGTAAATTTCCACATTATTTCATTAAATGCCATATAATTAATAGTTTTATTACTTGTGAAAGTGTGTTCATATTTTGGTCAATATCAACCACATTAATTAAAATTATACATAAATGTATTATTGATCTGGCTAGTGAAATTAAAACGTCCGAAAGGCACAATGATTAAATTATAAAGAATTTGTTTGAGTGCAAAAACAAATCAAGTTTATAAACCATTTGTTTTAGCTCGAAGTTGCATATTAAACAAATGAAAAAATTTATAAAAAAATACCTCATACCCATTTCCCCCCACTTACCCTATAAAATAAGGATTTCTTGACCCAAGTCAATGTATACTTTTAATTTTCAAATCAATCTTACTATTTTTTTAACTGATTTTTATAATTTTTTTATCTTTTAACAATTTTAACTGCCAGTCGGTCAAAAAATCTGAAATTTCAGTATTTCATTCATTTTGAGTGTTTAAACAATCATAAGAAATTTTAACTTATTCCTACTGGTTTAACATAACTACTCAACCAGTGGCGTAGATAGCTTTTTACGATGGAGGGGGGGATATGACTTAGTATTTAATCTCATATTTTTGGTTCAGGGACCCTCAATACGTATAATTCCGTTAAAATCTCGAGTTCGATTTTTTTCATGATTACTATACTTTATTATACAGTACATTTCATGTATGTATAATAAAAAATATAAAAAAACGTTTAAAATAATTAATTTGCCTTTTTAAAACCGACTAAAAAGCTGAAAATAAAATTTTATTTGATTCTTTTCGTACTAACTATTGCATTTTTAAAAAAGTTGATTTTGTTCATACTAGAAGAGTTTATTAAAAAAATGTATTTGAGTTTATTATTATAAATTCTTTTGATCAACTTATAATTTACGTAGACTCATGGAGGGGAAATTGATCCCCTTGATCCACCCCCCTATCTACACCATTGTACTCAACCTCCTTAAGATATAAAAAAAAAAAAAAAATGATATATTTAATTACAATAAATAAACAAAATCAGACATATGTATGTACATTACATCATATATTAAACATACTAGTATGTTTAATATATGATTACATGTACATATGTAATACCTACATGAACATACACATACATAATATTTGCAAATAATTACGTTAACATTAATTATGTACACAAAAAAATATTAATCATTGCATATTTATACACACACTATAGCAAAGGTAACTTGATCCGTCTGAAACTTCCTCAACCTGGCTTCAATAATTACTTTTTACATTTGAGTAATGACCACATCTGAGCTATTATACGCATGTTCAGTTGTGTCTGTGTGTCTGTCTGTCTGTGTGTGTGTGTGTGTGTGTGTGTGTTGATTAAACCCACCAGATAGTGTTTGTCTGTTTATTAATCGTCTTGCCCGGAACCGATATCTTTATGATAAGGGTTTGTGCCTGTGCGTGCATGGCAGGGTATTTATAGAAAAAGTTTTTACGATGTTTAATAATTATAATATTTAAAACTAAATCCGAAGTGAAACTCGAAAAAATATAATATAGAACTATTTAGGTATGTACATATACATATGTATTTTTAAGTGGGTCAAAAAATTGTCAATGTTTGGGAATTTTTTCCGCAGGTATAACTAATTATTTTAGGATCAGGTAAAGGACATTTTATTAAGTGTATATTCTTCTTATTCAGTACCAATTTTTATTGAAAAATATTAAAAATTTATAAAGTTATGAGCCTTACGACCAAAAATTTTACTTGGCGTTCTTAAAATTTAAAATTGACATCAATTTTCTTTAGTTTGATTAATATCGTATTATTTATTAAAAAATAAATAGAAATACAGTTGAACCTCGTTAGTACGTTTTCAAAGGGACTGGGGGGAAACACATACTTTTTTTGTGTGCTTTAACATCAGTTTACAAAAATTAAATAATTTTTAAGAGTAAAAAAATTACAGAAAACAGATTTTTATAATTACACGTCACTTCAACCCTGCTCTAAAAACAGGATCCGAATTGGTGGGGGGGGGGAACTTCCCCCCTCCCCCCTCCGATTCCGGTGCTACTGTTTTCATAATATCAACGGAGATATTCTTCAGAGATTTAAAGTAAATGTATAATAAAATGTAAATAAAAAGTAGATGCCTTCAAAACCGAAAGCGACACAAACAAAAAAATAATGTTATATAATAAATAATATCCTTTTATAATAACCAACTGCATTTTATACTAATAATATATATTATTTCCTTGGGCTACCACTGTAAACACATGTTTATATATATTTATTATGTGTGTATGTCTGTCTGTGTTATATATGTATTAAGATATCCAGTTTGTAAAACAAATGCCAGGTATTTTATGTTTTGATTCAATCGACAGATTATTTTTATGGGGTGTCTGAATTTAAATGAAGCAATTTAAAAAATGTAGTAATTTAATTTTATTTAGTTATTTGTTCTTTTTTATCGATATCTTAATGTTCTTTTTAATCGACAATACATTTATTTCAGCAAGTATAATAAAACGTTCATGTCCAGAAGACAAATCAATTAGCCCAATTTTGTTTGTACCTATCTTATATCATTTATTAATGCCCGTTTTCACAAACAGTAGTTATCTACAGTTTATCTCTGTTTGTTAGTTATTTATTTAACTAAACTAGTGTGGCTATAGTTGGTTTATATGGAGTACATAAAAATAATAGTGGCGAAGCAGTGCTTCCCTTACTTTATGAGTAAAAATTAATTTTACAACAAACGTTGTGGCGACCTATATTATAGAAAATTGAATGCTCTATATAAAAAATATTCTATAACATTTTCACGTAACAGAGATTGGGTATTCTTAAATGACAACCAACCAACCAAGTTTCATTCACAGACAGACACGGGAAAAAAAATATTTGTCTTGACTTAAAATGGAAAGATGAAGTTAAAAAATTTTTTCTTCATTTTAAAACGATCGCAATGTTTCTCGTATCTTCAAAAAGTAAACGTAGTCACAACGGCAACTAAGTGACTGTGATACCTATCATGAGACCAGTTTGTTACAAAGAATTTGCACGCAAAAATCGCGTGTGTTAGAAGCACGAAAAATAACTCTTGTACCTTAGGAATAATTTATTAAGTAAAGATAATTATAACAACGTTATGAAATAAAGTAATTTGAGCGTTAATGAAATACATTAACTGTGCGTGTTTTCTCGACTAACCGACAGATAGTATCTTGTGTTGATTTGGTGACTTTGCAGTTTAAGAATTTATATATATTTTATTTGAAATTCATGGAAATTGTTTCAGATATATAAAACGAAAGTCATGTTATGGAAATATGAGTACATTAGTACTTAATAATATCTAAAAGCGGGACTAAAATGTTAGATTTTATTTTGTTAAAATACAGTTTTATGAATGGTAATTGTAACTTATCAAGTGTTATAATTGTTTTACTGTTAATTAATCACTGAATTAAAAATATCTAGTATGGATAATGTTTACATATATATAAATTGAAATATTAACGGGACACCCCCCCCCCCAATCAACGTTGATAATTATGAATATTTAGGTTATGCTCAATGCACTGTAAAATCTTGAAAATAAAATTTAAGAGAAATCTCATAACGAGGTACCTATTTGTGTTTGATCTGCAGTATTTCACATGTTTCACCTATTTTCCTCAAAAAGGCACGTAGGTATCATATGTCTTGTGTTACCTCCCCCCCCCCCCCCCCCAATGATACAACCATTCGCAACTCTTACAGGATAGTACACGATAAAGTAATTATTCGGTACAAAAAAATACGGTGCAAAATCTGGCCGCATGGTTTGAGATTCTGAAAACTAGAGTTAGTGCCAGGTTCGTCTTAAGTTAAAATAAGCTACTGTGGTTACAAGATTTATTTTATACGTTATTTATTACATAGAAACGAATATCTTGAAATAATATTAAGAAGAAATGGCTGGAATATAAATTTTAGATAATAATATTTTGTACTGTTTAAAATATAATTAAAAATATTCAGTGATTTTTTCTAAAAAAACGTGCCGCATACCACATAATATACCTACATGTTATCGGTTAATTATAATTATACGTCATAATTTGACTATTTCATTTTATCTTTTAACGTCATACTTCGAAATATGATATCATAAATAATTTTTTTTTTAATTGCCTTGTCATATAATATTTATCTAAATTGTTATTAGTTGTTGGTTCGTTTTTTATATAAATAATATCTAGTCCAGCCCTAGTAGTTGACGTATATTGATATCAGCGTGACTAAATGTTAACTCATGTCAATAAGTTAACGGAATATTTAACATTGTGAATGGTTTTTTGTTTTATTTTATAAATGTGTCACAACACGGGACTTTATTATTTCGAGCTGACTAAAATAAAAATCTATGTTCGTAGTTACAATTAAAACAATTGACGTATTATTATTTTGAATTAGACACGATCGGCTTTTGTTAATAAAAATAAAACATATCTGATATCTAAAACAAAAAGTATATATGGCTTTAACTTATAATTTTACATTCGACTTTTGTCGTGGCGAAAAACAAAACTTATGGATATCTTTGTCATTGTAAAAATATATAATAAATATTGAGAAACATTGGTTTATGATTTATGGCTAATTTATTACGGGATTAAATTATTAATTATTTGGAAACTCAATTTTTTTGCTACATCAATTCCGGGTCAAGAAATAAATGAAAAATTAATACACATTGAGAGGATTCACGTCTGACCAAAAAACGGAACAACGAGCTTTGATTGGTTGATTCATGGAATTTCTGGTGGAATGTACCAGAAATTAAAAGAATGTCATTTTTTTACGCGTGTAAGGAAGTGAGAAAGACCAGGCTAACCAAAGAACTTTTAAGTTCACTTCATGTTGAGCGTTTCTGCCAGAACACTAGTTTCTATCTCTTTCTGATTACTTCTTTCTCACTTCCTTACACGCTTAAAAAATGACATTCTTTAAATTTCTGGTACATTCCACCAGAAATTCCACGAATCAACCAATCAAAGCTCATTGTTCACTGTTTTTGGTCAGTCGTGAACGCTCCCAATGATTGCATCATAATACATACAGTAAGTCCTCGACTTACGCAATTAATTCGTTGCAAAGGTTATCATGTAAGTTGAAAAATCGTGAAAGTCGAGGACTTACTGTAACAAAAAATAAAACAATCAGTTTTGTAAAACAAGTGAACGCAGCAGAGAAAAATGTTTAAAATTGTAAACAAAATGCACCAACTCAGTACTAAAAACCCTAGAAAATACATAAATTCTCTGTCAGAAGAAGTTTGCAATAATCGATTCGTATATATGTATGTAGAATAACATGTACTCATAACCAAAAGATAACTACATATATTTGAACTCACAGATTTGAACCACTAACTCCGTCCCTGATTTAAACACAATCTCACAAAGCAGATCTTCCTCCCCATCACTTTGTTGTGTCAAGAGCTTTTATTACGACCGCTCGTCAGTTACGAGGTATTTATTTTTAAATTAGACTCCAGAGATTGGACGGATAACGCTGTTACATATACACAGTGCCTTTATTTCGACAATAAAGCTGACACTTTGTTTGTTTTATGTTCACGAATTTGTTTTAAATAATTTTTATTATGATGATGAAATGGGTCCAGATGGATGCTGTATCTTTTTTGAAGTGATTAATGAATACCGCCACTATAAATGTCGAATTTACTTATGTAAATTATGTATATATAGAATTGATGTGTTGTATAGACTGGGTTAAACAAAAATAAAATATTCCTTCCTTTTTATTTAAAATATCAACAGTGTCTTTATTTTTGTTTTTATTTTTTCATTTTAATAAAATCTGAGAAATGGGATATTTTTAAGATAACAAAAAAATATTGGTAAAAATACATACATGAAATACAAACTATTAATTCCAAGAGATTGACCTAAAGGAGCTAGCAAAATTTGCTAGCTAGCAATTACTTTCAAATGGGGTATTAATTCTGTACTAGTATCTATGGATTAGTTATGGAATTTAGAGCAGTGACACTTCAACTAATTGTAACACGGTTGGCATCTTTCACCGTACAAAATAATTTTCATAACATCACCACTGTTTTAATACCGTTGGTATTTACCTACAACGCGTGCGCGAAACTTGTCAAAGTCTTCAACAAACTCCAAAAGAACTGTCATAAGTTTGATATCTCATTTGAAAGTGCTTGCTAGCTAACAAATTTGCTAGCTCCTTTATAATACCGGACATATGACTACTACTTACATTTAAAAAAAAAAATTTAGGCGCAACGAAACCAACAACTTTTAATCTATTAGTTTCGATATTTAAATAATATTTTACATAAATTATCATAAAATTTTTCAAAGTGAAAATTTTCATCGTTACTTTCTGTTTAACTCTGATAATTATAGTGTCTTTTCAAAATTTATTTAATAAAAAAAAAAACATGACTACTAAAAATTTGCAATCAAATTCAAATTTGTTTTTTTAAATGTATAATATTACCCTTGTTCGATTAAACGTTAAAACCGTTTACTTACCCGGCGTTTTACATTACAAACGGTACTCGGTACAGAATGTCTGTAATCATGTAAAATCTGTGGCGTCATTACCGCGAGATGATTTACCGGCCCCGTCGATTGGGAGCACATAATTATATAGCGGCGTTCTTTACTTCACACCTTTACTGAATACTTAGCGCGTCCGTGCTATTCCAAAGACTTTGTACCTATATACTAACATATATACATATCACTCGTTTAGCGATGCAAATAAATTATAGATAGAACAAGTGTTAAACGAATTTTCAGATTCAACATTGGGGTTTTATATTCCTACCCCCACCGTGCTATTACAAAGACTTTCCTTTGATTGCATAAAGCAAAATTAACCACGATTAGTTAATCAGTTGTTTTCAAATCATGATTAATGTTAATTTAAAAAATAATCTCAATTTGTAAATAAACAATTCACTAAATATGATAATTTTTTACCTTAAAAAACAACTGATTAACTAATTGTGATTAATTTTGCTTTATGCAACCCAAGGTTTGTGTAACTAAATGATTCTACGTCTTATTTCCTTGTATTTTAGTCGATATTTGTATGACGAGTTGAAGTTCACTGCAGGAAATTTCACAAAAAAATTTTGAATTTTTTATTTCGTTAAAAGTATGTTTATTGTATAGAAAATGACGTGAAAAGTTGAACTGTTCAAACCGCAGGTCTGTATCTCAAACCGTTCTCGAGATATAGCCTCTCAAAGTTTTAGTTTTATCAAATTTTTGGAGAAAAAAGGCCATAACTTTTGAACGTGTGGTCGGAATTAATTTTAGTTGACGGATTTGGAATCAGCGTGTCAAAATCTATATAATGACATGTATAATACTTTAAAATACGACAAAAAAATTTTGGCCAAAAATCGACATTTTTTTAAGGTAATGAATTTTTTCGATTTTTCACGAAAATTTTTTTTTCGAGTTTTAAGGTATTGTACATGTCATTATATAGATTTTGATACGCTGATTCCAAATCCGTCAACTAAAATCAATTCCGACCACACGTTCAAAAGTTATGGCCTTTTTTCTCAAAAAATTTGAAAAAACTGAAACTTTAAGAGGCTATTTCTCGAGAACGGTTTGAGATACAGACCTGCGGTTTGAACAGTTCAACTTTTTACGTCATTCTCTATACAATAAACATACTTTTAACGAAATAAAAAATTCTAAATTTTTTAGTGAAATTTCCTGCAGTGAACTTCAACTCGTCATACAAATATCGTCTAAAATACGACGCGGCTTACACCCAGAAGCCAAGATCCATTTTATGATAATGTTTAAACGAACATATCTTTAAAAATACTCGATTTATGAATAGAGCACTAAAGTTAATTTGGATCAAGCGTCAAACTTTGCAAAATTTCAGTTCACTCTAAAAAACTATATTTGTATTCTTGTGCCCACTTTATTTTACTAACAATAAGAAATAAAGAAGTGAATAGTTTATTTCGTTACTTATTTCTATTTTAAATATAACAATACTTTATTGGCAAATAAATGCCAAAAATAGCAAAAATACTTCATCCTAAAATTCCATCTAGGCTTTAAATTTTGAAATAAAAAAAAACTTCGTGAGTGGATTCATTTTGGCGTAACCTACATCTTTTTTATCTTCGAAAATTCTGAGAATTGGGTCGTTTTTGATGTGGCATGCGTCAAACATTTTTAGGGCATAGGTCAGGGCAAAAGATCCTTGATTTTTGTAGGCCAATATAACTATAACATTTTACTATTATTTATCTAGTAAGTAATTCTTTATAAATTACATAACATCATGTAATTGACATGTTGAGGATGTAGGTCTCGCTAAATGCCCCAATATTTCTTCTGGCCTGCAAAAAAACGCCCCAATTCTCAGAATTTTCGAAGATAAAAAAGTTGCAGGTTACGCCAAAATGAATCCACTCAAAATTTAAAGCCGGGACTATTTAATTAATAAAATTAAATAAACTAGTACAACAATTCAGGTGTCAAAACAAAAACAGTCCATGCCGAACAATATAAAACTATATGGAGCAGACAAAGACACTCACAAAAGAGAGACAGAGATGAGATATTGATGGACATAGAGATTACCATATGAAATTGTCGGCAGTGTCTGGAAACCCTATCATTACACATCATGCCGATATACTCGCGGCCGCTTACCATTAATTGCATCAATTACCAATCACCAACACACCTCCATGTGTGTGTGTGTGTGTGTGTGTGTGTATCACCTGAACCTGCTAAGTGATGCAGCTATTGAATTATGGCACAACAATTACAACGAATTTACACTTTAGTCGAAGACAATGAAGTCGGTTTAGGAATTAAATCGATAAAAGTTTTTGGGATCGACACTATACTAATCAAAATGGCACCAGTCTTGGTAAGGACCCCAGTAATGGCAAATTTTTAATTAAATGTACTGAGTTAGAAACATTTCTGAATATTAATACATTTAACTGTCTTACAGCGTGGTTTGATGACAATCGGCCAATAGGTTGTCAAAATTGTGGATATTTAAACTAATTATATCTACATTAAGTATGTAGGTACTTATTATAGGATTCATGTTTTGCAGGTCATAAGTCGACGTAAACAGAACCCAAACATTTTTAATTTTCTTTGTAACATAAAAGCAGTCAAAAGTTAGATATATGGTATCACGAACTTTATTTTAGATCTTTTGATTCTACACAATTCTTTACTACATTATTTTGTTCAATATTGAACGGTTTATGCAGCGTATTGCAAAAGAGCGCGCTAGCGGCAAACTTTTTTCCGACTTGATTTACTATTATCGTCACTGCTTATTCCTGACCACAGAACGTATCTATGAATTAAAACAAAAAACACGTAAATCGGATAAGTGATTCTCGAGTTATAAGCGCACTAACGGACAGACAGACAGACCTTAAGTTTTATATATATTAAGGATAACGAAAACAATATTTTCTTAATTTAAGAAAGTCTTTTGTCCGGTTTTTTAAACGAGCTAGCAAAAAATCTACAGCGGGTATGCAAAAGTAGAAAGTGATCAAAATATATTTCCAATAACCTAAACTAAAAAAATTGCTATTAATATTCAAAAACCGATAAAACAAAATGCTTTGTTCTTGTACCTATCTGTTTCAAGCACTTGCATGAGAGAATTTGACTCACTTCGTAGATATATCTATCTCAATACCGCACCACAACACATTTATATGTAAATAAAAATGACATAGTCATTCGGCATTCCTTGCTATAACTCAAAAAAACGTAATGATACCACTGAATTTTCAAACGCTCAATGCAAATATATATACACGAGATCAAAATTGTCAGTATACATTTTACGTGATATTTTTTATGCGCGCATTTTACTTATTTCAAATTCCACATTTGCGCGGAACGGCAGGCAGTAAAAAACGGCGAGGTGGGCGCATCATTTATTTGAATATTTTTCTGTCCCTTTGCAAAATGTGTCGCCGGGAAAAGGTGGCAAACTGACGGTCTGGAAACAAAGAAAACATTTACATAAAGAAAACCCGTTTATCCTCCGCTGTGAAACTGTTTTCACGCAGTGTGCGTAACACAGGACCGGTTCAAGTCAAATTTATAAAGGACCCCGCAGTTTTTGATAGGGAAATGGCTTTCAGTCAATCTCTTTGAAACCAACTGGAAAATATTCTCTAAATCATCCCGATTAAAAGTCTCAATGGTCGCAACCGCCTAAGTTCCCGAGGTCTCGCGCAAAGAGCTGTTTTGTACCTAATAATGCAATAAAAAAATCGATATAGTACAGGACATTTTGAACAAAGAAATTAATTTTTATGTATCATTTTGTTTATTTAATTTTTAGATTTTTATGTTGTTAAAATTTGCAAGTTCTAGCAAATTGTTTTATGGATTATAATAAAGTTTTCATAAAACATGTTATGGTATGTGTAGTACCGTCAGCGCCAGCTACTAGCGATATTATTAAAAATATTAAATTCTAAAATAAAAACAATAGAAAATTAGTTGTCATACAAATATAACTTGTAAAATTATTTATCAATTTCTTCGTTAAATTTTTGAAAGTACAATTATTGGCAACTAAAAGTGATTATTTTTGCAACGTGAATTTAATCTGAAATATAAAATTTCAGTTTAACATAAACGATTTATTTATTTTTTTGACAAAAAATATTCAGTACGAAAATTTGTTGTTTTGTTAAACTATCTAGTCTAATTTATATAGATAAGGTTCAAAACAAAACACAGGCATTTCAACAAACAAACTATTGGTATATTTTATTCGCATATTAGATAGATTTTGAATTTCTATTTATATTATAACTTCATAGATATAACATAAGCATTTGTAGAAAAAGGGAAAAACGACAATGTCTGGGTAGTAAGACATTTACCTATCTACAAATACTTATTGTATAAGTTATGTACTATATTCTCCCTCCATCTTTCCTGTAAATATACATATGTACTATGTACATTGTACATATTACGATACCACATAAATATACATAGGTATATTTAAGAAAATACAGTGGCCACTCGTGAACAAAAATTTTACAATATTAAAAGATAAAGCACTTTCAAATGAGATTTCTAACTTATCTAACAGTTCTCTTGAACTTTCATGAAGTGTTTGTCAATTTTCACGTACGCGTGGTATATAAACACCAACGGTATTAAAACAGTGGCGATATTATGAAAATTATTACTGTCAGAGTCGCCAACTGTGTTACAAATCCATAGATACTATCATAGAATTAATATCCCTATATAAATATGCTTGCTCCTTTATAATACCGGACATATTATAAAATAATCTTTGGAAAATTGCGATGCTAATCTATGGTTGAATTTTTTTATGAAAAAAAAAGTATTGGTAGAGGGTGCAACCTACGAAAATCCATAATTTCTGCCCTAGGGGGCATCGAAACGTTTTATCTTTAATATATGATTTTCTGTTTATATTAATTTTTATTTTTATCTCCTAAAGGGTTAACTTTTAGAAAAATTTGTAAAGATTAAAAAGTGCTTCAAATTAGTAAATAAATACGAAACAATTTTTTTGGTGACATTTTTTTATTGGGCATTTTTTTATAAAATTAATTTATATTATTTGATTAATCCTAAAGACTTATCATCCCTTGCAAATTTTTTTAATAGTTACTGTATATTGCAAATTTACAGCCAAAAAGAAAAATGTACAAATTTTCTTAAAAAATACACAACGCCACTGACATTAAGTCAGCGACGACGACGCTTATATTACACTATATATATATGACTGTGTGTGTATTTTGTGCATATGTGTGTGTGTGTGTGTGTGTGTTAGCGTGTGTGTGAGCGGAGGCGATGCTGTGAAAAAGACGCCTTATCACCGCAAACGACATCGCTTTCACACGGCGCGGATCGATCGAGCGCGTTACAACACCCCCCGCATACACACCCACCCACCCACACACACACACCCGCTCTCGCTGTGTCTCACCACGCCCAACTTGTTAGCGAACAGATAACTTTGTTTATTTTCTGTTTGTATATATTCGCGAATCGAATTGTATAATACATTTGAGTTAAGGCTTTCGAGGTTGTTATCTTGAATTTACTTCACATTTCCTATGTAATTGCATGCTATTTTTTACTATTCATATAAAACATATTGAGTAGCGAAAATATTTGAATTTCTACATAATTTTTTTTTATCAATTTTCATTTTAGTACTAAAGAATAATTTTTCAATGTGGAAACGGGATCCCCTTTTGCGGCACCTCTTAAAATTAAACTACGAACTTATTTCATAATAAGTGCGAAGAAACAACATTGTTTTTTTCTGACACACCCTATATATAATGTTATTAAACGTTTCATTACCAACATCGCTAATAGTCAACTGTAAAATAAAATAAAAAATTATTATTCTTGTTACAGAATTAGTCAAAAAACAATTATAAATATTATGATTCGTGCTGTTTCATAATTTAAATTGAATTTTTTATACACTATAGGCATTAATTATAAAAAGCCAAAATACATTCACAAGGTAAGAACCTCTTTAAAAAAATCCGTATAATAATATATTCTTTTCTAAAATAAAATAAAAAACTCACAAAATCGTAAAGACAATTCAATTAAATTCATAAAACTAACAGTTATAATAACAAATGTTTATTGATATGTACGACATGCTTACTTATAAAATAATAACGAAAACATTATGGAAATGAAATTAATGTAAAAAACTCATAACTCATAATTAAAATACAATAAAATTAATATTTTATTAGTGTATCGATATTTGAATAACAAATATTTAAGGCATCTTTCGTTAATTAAAACGACAAAAAATATTTTACGAGGTAATTCTATTTACTATGTGGTCCCATACGGCTAGAAACTCAGATCTACTAGTCAGTGGTTCTCAAATTGTAAATATTGACTTGATAGATGCAATAAAATACTAGCAGCAGTCTTAGATATGACCTTTTTAAATTAAATGTTCTGAATTTGAAATATGTGTTGATATTTTATTACACCATTTCTGAATATTAATCTATATACATTTAACTGTCTTACAGCGTGATTTGATCACATGAGGCCAATAGGTGTCAAAATGGTGGACATTTAAACTAATTATTAGTATAATTTATTTATTTATTATTATATTATCATAGAAACTGCTTTACATTGTTTCAAATTTGACGATTCTTTCTTTTATATATTTAGCAAGTGTCCATCACTGCGTGCTCATTACTGGTTTTACTTTATCCAATACTGGAGAAAAAACATAAACAAAATAAATGCTGTAATTTAAAAAATAAACTATATTTGCGGACTTTGGTAATTAAATTGATTAAATAAATTTATTAGTAACATGACTTCATAAGAATTACAAAAAAGAAGTAAAAACAGTAAACCTTACTCTTATAGCGGCCATAACTGGTGCAAGTACCTTATGTAGTTTGTTTCATTTATCCCCTTCCTCCCTAAAAAAGTTAATGAATAAAGAAAAACTAGCTTTTGGAGAGTGCCCGTCGTACTAAACATTTTAAAAACCTCTGGTTTAAGCTACATAAAAATCTACAAAGCTGGTTTTTAAAATAATTGATTCATAATTTGTTAATGCGTTTTGAATTTATAATTAATTTATTAAAAGTAAAATCATTTTAAGGTATCATAACAGTATACTGTTGACAGATATTTGATATTTTATTTGGAATGGTGAAACTCGTTGAGAATAAATTTATAATTTTCGTATATTAATTCTATCTTATAAGGTTATAAAGTATGCTGTTAATTTTTACTGCTGTAAAGTTAAAAGTAGTTTATAATAGATATAGTTTCAAGAAAAAAATTTACATATGATACCTATTTTCAATTTTTTTTCTACATGTAAACATTTCTAACTTCTTACATATATTTTTACATATATTTTTCAGTAGGTTACTATTTATATTTAATTATATCTTGACTATATGATTAATAAATGAAGTAAATCATTAAGATGTATCTTATAGCCAGACCCCCATATCTTTAAATATAGGTTATATTCGAATATAGAAAGTTTATTTTCTATACATACATGTGTAAATAGGGGAGATGGGTGAATTAGATTTCACAGATATACCTAATTACCGTTTGTAGGGGGAGGGCGCCCGAACAAGAGCACTAAATCAAAGTGTACTTAAGTCTTCCCCTAACCACTCGCTGCTATATTCGGGTGACATCGAGTTCATTCTGAAGTATATCGAGACATTCTACTAGTTGTATCATTTAATGAATGTTAGGGGTCGTTTTTAGAATAGAATAACTTTTGTAAATGGATTAATGAAGTAGTGGTTATGTTATACGTATATTTATAAATATAATTTAACCTTTTAAATGTCAAATCAATTTTTATAATATTTATATTGTTGGTTTTAGTAAAATAATAAAAATAATTATACGATTTTCATATTTTTGCTTCCTCGCAATATCGAAGATACGAGAAGCTTTGTGATCGTTTTAGAACCAGGCAAAATTTTAAATTGATCTTTCAGACAAATACTTTTCGTGTCTATCTGTCTGTCACGTATAACTCATGAACCACTGAACTGATATTAATGAAACTTGGTTGGATAGTCCTATTTAAAAAATCAATATTTATTTTTTCAAGATATCTATCTAAAGAACGACACATGTTACGGGAAAATGTTATAGAATCTCTACAACGTGTATTGTAAAATATTTTTTTGTTTTTGTTATTCATAAATTTTATTTTAATCTGATAGTGTAGCATAAACATTTAAGTAATATAAAAATCATGTTTGAAAAATATTAACTTTTGAACTTTTACCATTAACAAAGAACATAATAACGAAGTTTCACTGTAGTTTGTAACATTGATGTAATTAAACCAAAAATATATATTGAATAATTCGGTCAAATCTTCCTAAGTTATATATCGTACAATTTATGAAGGCATGAATTAATGTATACTTTTTTTACCTTTTTATCAAAAAGTTGTTGCTGTTTTGTATTTTTGGTGTAAACATAGTACATGAACGAATCAATAAAATTACTTTCAAAAATCAAAATTTGTTACAAACAAAAAATACCGTCTATATTCAGACAAATACATCAATATATAATCTTATAATCACAGATAATCAAAAATTAAAACATAATACACAAGAAAGAGAGTCTAAATTAGATAAAAACGTTTACTGTTCAGATAGAAATGTATCTCCACCCCCATAGCGAGGGTGAGTTTGTGTAGGGGTGGCTCTCGGAAGCAATTTGGTCGGCTTATTGCCCGAATTCCCGGTTAGGGGTTGTTTCAGCTACGAGGGTGGATAGAAATCAATGAGTGGAAGTGTATGTTTTGGCACTTTATGTGTTCGTGTGTTGGTGTCTGTATGTATGTGAGTACACTACCGTTCAAAAGTATACTAGCACACAAATCTAGCGGTTTTTTAAATAACTTAGTCGTTCAGAATTCACAACGATTAACTTTACCTAACTGAATACATTTAATTTACCTTATATATTATTATATATTATATTATACATACTACAAAGATGTAGTTATTGTTAGTAGAATAGACTACTGGAAAAACGGAGAAACTGTGGTTTCTAGTCACTTAAACTAAAATTATACACCTTAACCACAATATAACAATGTCCTCATCAGGAGCCTAACAGTTCCAGAACTGTTAGGCTCCTGATGAGGACTTCTTGTGAAGTCGAAACACGTGTTAAGTGACATTGTTTTATTGTGGTTAAGGTGTATAATTTTAGTTTAAGTAGAATAAAATTGGAAATAAAGAAATATAACTAAAAGAAGTGCTAAAATAAAATAAGGTGGCTAACTTATCAAAAAAAGAAGAAGAATAAAATACAGTTTGATATCTAGTGAAGGGTTTAAAGCCCAGACTAGTATAGTATATATACAACGAAATATTCATTAAACTGGCAAATAACTTTAAAAGCATTCTATAGGCTAAATTTTCACCAATGCACATAAAATAAAAATTCACAAACAGTTTCTGATTTTATATTACGTACTTGTTAAACATTAAACTAAAATAACAGAAAAACAAAATTATCTTAAAAAATCTATAAATTTTTTTTTTTTAGAATACCCTATTTCTCTTTTATCAGAAACATAAGGAAATTATTTCCTTTTATATACAGAAATATAGAATATCTTCATGTGTCTGTGTGTGTGTGTGTGTGTGTATGTGTGTGTTAGAGAGAGAGAGAGGGAACATTGCACACTGCACATGCTCATGAATGTCCCTTTACTGATGGTAGCTTGTTATATTATATATGGTATACAAATTATTTAGGGGAATTGACTCTAACAAATTTATTTAGTCGAATGTTTGATCACACTTAAATGTCCATGTGTATACTTATTGATTTAATATGATTTATTATCTATGAAATATTATAGTTTTGTATTAGTATATAAGGTATTGGCACCAGTCTTGGATCATACCCCCAGTGTTGGATTCTTGTTTAATTAAATGTACTAAATTAGAAATATTTGTTGATATTTGAATAGCATAGACACTTAACTGTAAAATAGCTTAATTTGATGATAATTGGCCAATGAATCTCAAAATGGTGGACATTTAAACTAATTATTAGTATTAATAACTATATTTGCGGACTTTGGTAATTAAATTGATTTAATTATTTATTAGTAACATGAGTTCATGAGAATTACAAAAAATAAGCCCAATAATCCCAAAAAACAGTATACCTTGCTTCTTAAAGGGGCCTTTTTACGCGATAATAATCCAGAAATATTTTTTGTAACCAACAAATACAAAATTTCAATTAAAAAAGTGTTTTAATAGCACAATTTTATATTTATCCGATAACAGCGAGGTTCGACATTGGCCGATAGGTTCTCTCAATCGAAGGCGGCTTGCTCTTTGATGATTTTAATCACAAAGCAGTAACAATGCTGCGACTCAATTATATGTGAAAATGAAAAACTCACCGTAAAATTAGTACAACTACAAACGCCGATAGCGTCAAACATTGCTGTTATACAGTGGCGTAACGCAAAAGGGGAAATTATTTTTTTATTTATTACTTACTGTTGCTTCATCGCAATATCGGAGATACGAGAAGCTTTGTGATTGTTTTAGAATGAGACAAAAAAATTGTTCTCCGATTTCAAAATTTTAAATTCAGGTCAAAGCAAACACTTTTCGTTCCGTGTCTATCTGTCTGTCTGAATCTTTGTCACACGCATAACTCATAAAATACTGAACCGATATTAATGAAATTTAGTTGGATGGTTGGGTCCCATTTCAAAATCATCAAAATATTTATTTTTTCAAGATATCTCAAGAACGATACATCTTTCGTGAAAATTGTGCAGAATCTTTTTTATAGAGAATTCAATTCCCTATAATTTAGGTCTATTATACAATGTTTTTTCCCAATTTGCTTAAAAAAAATTTCGAACTAATATTTTTTACAAAAATTGTATAAAAATTAAATTCTTAACCAATGCCAGGCAATTTATTTGAACACTTTTTCGGTTTTTATTTAAATTGTTCAATAATTAACGACTTTTGGTGAATTTAGCACGAGGAAGCACTGTACATTTACTTGGCAGATGTTTTTTAGGTTTGAAATAAGAAATGTATAACTAACTAACTATAATTTAGTGTTGTAGATACTATTTTAAATTAGAATATAATATCACTGTCGTATAGAACATAATCTTATATTTTAAATTATCCATAGTTTGAAGAAAAAATTGTAATGTATAATGCAAATTTCATATCAGTAAATATTTAACTCGTAAAAATCACACAAGCCCATATCATTTAACAAGTTGCAAGAATATATAACATAAATCAATATCAATAAAAACCATATTCTCGCGGGAGGACAACAAAAAATGAGTAAAAAAATCACCAAGTTTCATATACCCTTCAAGGTTACCACTGTCCACCAGATATTTATGTCCGTTTCAGCCATAAAGTGACCCCATACTGTCAAGTCCTGGATTCTAGTGTGAAAATATGACACAAATAAAAAATATATTATACATATAAGTCACATCAAGGGGTGTCCACTTCCAGTTTATACAAATTATTCAGGAGAAAAAGCTAATAACTAATAATATAATATACCTACTTCTATTATTTTTTTGTCAGAAATAGTCGAATTACATAATTTTATTTATACTTCAAATAGATGGGCTTCAGAAGTCGTCTATCACCCTAAAGGTCGAATCGCTAACACTAGATTCAAAAATATTAAGACAAACATCATCGGTTATCTTTTTCTAGGGCGGAGCTTATAAAGTTACATCATTTTAAATAAAAACACAAATTAATTTTATATCAAGTTTAACATATTTAAATATTAAAATTCGGAATATCAAATATTTATTGCCACAAAATTTACTTATACAATTTTCAATAGATTACATAATAATTTAATCGCACAAATATATATGAGTACCTATTATAAACGAAGAGTAGTTCTTTATCTAGCAAATTGGTACATGGAGAAATGATTTAAATATTATTATAATCAAATGAGTTGAGCCTACTAAGTTTGTGATAAGCGAATTTGAATGAAAACTGGACTACCACTTCTGCATGCGACTATAATTGGTTACAGTAAAATTATATATTCATATAGCTAACTGATAACTTAGTGTTTATTGAAACCGGGCATAAATCTTTTAGCTCCAGAGAGCTATAAGATAACCTTTCTAAATCATAAAATAAAATAATTTTTGGGATTCCGGATCATTTTAAAAATATTTGTTCAACCCTGAAAAATACGGTCAAGATTTTATAGACAGAAGGCGAACATTTGCAGCCCATTATATACGAAGGTACACCTTATACATATTTTATTTAGCTTCGGACAGTATGGGTTATGTATCATCCATAAAATGATATTGGTAGGTTTTTTATAACTAATACCAAAAGTGTTTTGTAAATTTGATTTGTGAAATAACATATTAATCCATCGATAATGAATCAATTTAAGATTTATAATCGATAAATTTACAAGTAGCAGCGGAAGCCTCAGTACAGAAAGTATTATTCATAAGTCAAAAATTGTTTTTGATTTATATCCATGTATAGGTAGGAAAAAATACTTGGGTAGTATTTAAGCACCCAATATTTTAAATACATTGGGCATTAAATATATTGTATTTGAGCTATAACATTTTGAATTCTGAGTAAAATAGTGTGAGATTAAAAATAATTGTTTTGAGCAATACATTTTCCGTTTTGGGCATTAAAATTTTGTTTTGTGCAATAATATTTGCGTTCTTTAATTTTATAACTTTTATTTGGGGGGGGGGGGGAGAGGAGAATGTTCTATTACACTAAAATAATTCATTTAATGTTCTTCACTATTTCTCATTTCATTTTAATTTGTTTCCAAAATACTCTACCTCAAATATTATATTTAATGAGCGACAGTGGTGGAACTTTTTAGATCTATAGGGAAACATACGAATTTTGGCTAATACGGAGAGTCTGGGGGTCCTCTGTCAGATTTGTGAAAAATGACGTATATAGTTATTCAGAATAGGGTTGACGCACATGCGTGACTAGATCAGTGTTAACAACTTTTATAAATCACGCATTTTATAAAACGACTGGCCACGTTTAGCTGTGTTATATTTAATTATTTAGTTTAAGTTAGAGTAGTCCAGATAGATTGGTTCGTTTTCAGGTAGGGTTAGGTTAGGTTTATGAATTTCTGTTTATGCACTAAATAATATATTAACATAAATACAACATACTCTACTCTATTCTAACACATCAACACGTGACTTTCAGAGTTTTTGACAGAGGACCCCCAGACTCTCCGTATTTACCCGAATTTTTAATATATATTTATCCTGAATGTTTTTTAATTGATTTCATTTTCTCACATATCTAACTAAATAATCTCTCTGAACCCATACATTAAACACCTATGCACTAACAAACGACAACTCAACAAGCACACACACACGCACACACACACACACACGAATTGTAACAAAATAACAAAATAAATAAATAAATAAATAAATAAATAAATAAATAAATAAATAAATAAATAAAACAATCTCTAGCTACTGCATATAATACAATCATTCTACACCCATATTCCGAGTCACTTGCACTGAAACGTTGTTTGTTAACTGGGGGGAGGGGCGTGGTGTAAATGCGTAGACCACGCCCCACACAAACTCTTTCCCCCTCCACATTCACACACACCGGCAATCTGTAGCGGTTTGATAGATACATACAGAAAATTTCAGCAGAAGCTGTCTACACTTATTACCATTTACTTGCAAAAAAGTCCTCGAATTACGCGGAGGAAAAGAGAGGGGGGGGGGGATTTTTTCTTCTGGTCAAAATTTTTATATCCCCCTCCCACTACTACTCCGAGACTAATTTAATTTTTATCCAAAATCCCCGAACTTAAATTTTGATACAACACAAAATTTTCGTCCGTTTAAATATTAAACTAGAATTTTTTCAGCATTCTATTAAGTCCGTTCCGTTTTTCTTATTTTAAGGTTATTGGCCATACACCCCTTTAGTTGTTAACTATTAAAAAAAAGATTTGATTTAGAAATTTAGTTTTTAATTTATATACTGAATTTTTTATTTGTTAACGATTATAGTGGCCTCGCCGACTCTAGTTGTTGCACTCGCACACGTTGTTTGCCTATAAATCGCACTCTATTACTTTTATAGATGATTTGTTCACGCGTCTTTACAAACATGCTGTTTTTCATTAGTTTGAATAAACCTGATTCTGAAACTATAAGTGAATGTATGTATTTTATAATTTTTATAGTATTTTAATTTTGTAGAATTTCAATAAAAAATTCAATAAAAAATGTTGTTCTAATATTAAGATAATTGTGTTCTTTATACCTATATAAAAAAAACAACGAACAATTTTTTCTGTGTTAATTAAAAAAAAAAAAACGGAAATATAAATTTTAAAAAAATTACTAAAACCAAAAAATAAAGTTAGTTGAGTTGGCTTCTGAATCTGCATGGTTCATTTCTGCGTTATATATTATATATTTACTTGTAGCCTGTAACCCGGGTATGAACCCATTGTCCTCGTGTTATCATTCGTGCTAAAATGATGGCCGGGACCACACAGGCTTGCGCAGATAAAATCGCGTTCACAATTATGGGAGAATCAGACGTCATCTACCAGCGTTTCGATTTTGTAACAATACTCTTCAGTCATTCTCGTATGCAGTGGCGCACTTTAAAAAATATATTTCCGAAATATAGAATATTCAAATTATGAGTTTTGTACGTTTAAATTATGTAATATATATTTGTTATTATTGTCGTATGTGATCTATAGATGCTATATCTCAAAAACTATAAAATTGAGTAAATTTTAATATTTAGGATCTCCAATTTCTGAATTTATTTTAAACTTAAGAAAAAAAAGTTTTAAGTAAAAGATATAGAGAATATTATTTTCTATAATTTATGTCCCATTCAATTTTACATCTTTTATCAATTAGTAACTCTACAGCAGCGGTTCTTAAACTATGGTTAGCGGCATAAATTAAAGTACCTTTATATTTCTATTTACCAATTATTAATTAGTATCTAGCAACTTTTTTTTATTTTTCTGTCAGGAGGGGGTCCCTGAAAAATAATTGTTGGTTCCATGACGACATATGTTTAAGAACCGCTGCTTTACAGTACTATAAACGTTCACTGTATACAAACAGTATTATATGTAATCGAAATAATAGGAAAATTATAAAAAAACATATATCATTCTATTAATTATTTTATACGCCTAAGCATTCATAACGGATACATTAAGATTGTTAATTATTTTCACAATATTACGTATACTTCGAAATACTCTATTAACTTTGATAAATGAGTTTTTATATGCAAAAATATGCACTGTTGGCATAATAACATATCTAATGTATATACCTAGCTATGTAGGTGAGTCTTAATTACATTTATTTAAATAAATTAAAAAAATATCATTACCATGTAGTCTTTATAATATCATTTGTATAAAATCATTGAATATTATACAGGTGTTTCATAATTGAATTAAAATATTAAAAATAGTCAAGGTGATATTAATTGGGTCGCTCTAAATTTGATTTTTTCATAAAAATATTTATTGTAGTTTTTTTTTTAACAATTTTTCAAAAAAATCTTGATCATTATCCTCAAAAATAAAGCGAAAACGGACCTATGTTTATCTGAACTTTTTGTTTTATAATCATGCACAGATTAACTTACTTCAATATTGACATTCAATTATGAATTACCCTGTATAAATTAGATTTCTTATTTGTAAATTAATTGGTTGATTTTGTAGAAGAAAGTAAAAAATAATAATACATACCCATTTATTAGTACGCCCAGTTTTGTTAGTAATAGATACCAACATTAAAAAATCAAATTTGGTATAGAGCGACTTACCTGAAACAAATAAAAAAACAAATTTAAGTAAATATTGAAAATGTATACATATTTTTATTTTAAATTATAAAACATAACATGTCTAATAAATAGCATAGATCCACTACCAAAAAAATGGAAATTTGTATCAATTTTGGAGTCTTCATTGTCAATTAAAAAATACAGTAATTTTTAAGATATATTTGTTTAAAAATTATCATAAAAATTGGAATTTACTTTTTATGATACATATCTTTAAAAATACTGGATCTATGAATTAAACACTTGGAATTTTTTTTGTAAGAAATATAATTTTCTATAATTGCTGCTGTTAGAAATTAAAATAAAAAATTTTTTCAACGCATAAGTAAAAAATTAATTTTTCCCATGTTAATCAAACGGAAAAAAAACTCGGTTTGCGCCGTTCACATGTTTGATCTACGAGTCTGAAATTTTGGGACAATTCACTTTTTGATCCAAAGCTAAAACATAGGCAAATGGGACCAAAAAAATAAAACCATTACCTAACCTAACCTAATTTACATATTATATAATGTACATACCTTAGATAGGTATATAAAACATAGGCAAATGGGACCGAAAAAATAAAAACACCTTACCTAACCTAACCTAACCTAACCTGACCTAACATACATATAATGTATATGCTTTAGATAGGTATTTTAATTTTATTTATTTATATTTTAACGAGCCGCAACTGCCTTTCTATTGAGTGGCCATCGGTACAAGTCCGACTGGACCTAAAGAATGCACAACCACTTGTCATTCAGTGATTATCTTTATTTGTAGATTGTTAACTGTGAAATTTTTGTTGTAGCACATGTCAAATGATTTGTTTACTTGCTTATGTGTGTGTGTGTGTGTGTGTGCCAGTGCTTTTTATAGATTCGAAAAAATAAATAAACAGCTTCATGACAATTGATTGATTTCCTGTATTTATTATATCTCGCTCGTGGAAATAAACGTTAAGAGAAACTGTTTTTTGTTTTTTGATTTATATCATTGAATACCCTACCCAATTTTTCAAATATTATTACGTATACAAACTTTAAAAACATCTGCATGCCAAGTGAATGTACAGTGCTTCCTCGTGCTAAATTCACCATTATTATCGAAGAATTTTAAGTATTCATTGGTCAACCATTTCATTTTTATGTAATTTTATTTGAAAATATTAATCCGAAATTTTTTCATTTTTTAACAGTTTCAATTTAAATCTAAATATTTGAATGGGTGGTCGTTTGGGAAGGGTGTGGGTAGAATTTGAGATGTTGCTACCTTTATGGGGTGTTTTCAATTTAAAATGGAGCGAAAACCCACACAACAATATAAAAACACGAAATATGTAAATTTTTGTCTAAAACGGACCTCTTTACCGATCATTTCTGCGTCCCTGGAGAGTTTTTTTTTTAATAATTGTTATCAAATTAACCCAAATATTTTGGCATTTAAAAAATCACTTTTTTGATCAAATTTTGGAAGTTTTGGGCTCATTACACGATCTGAAATTATACCGATTTCAAATAATTTACCTATACGATTCGATCCGTGAAAATGTCCTATTTTCGACCCACCATACTGACCCCTTGTTATATCCAAAAACGACTATGCTAAGTAATAAATATCCATGATTAATTACAACTTAAATCAGTGACAAAGAAATATTAATTAAATTTCACATATACAGTATAATGTTTCTCTACAATTTGCTTCATGTGTAATTGTTTTAAGTATCATACGAAAGAAATCACGATATACATATGGAACAGACATAATTGGCTTTATCATTTATCATGCTTAAGTTTCACTATACGTCGAGTTCATCATTACAATTAACTTTAGATTATTCATTATCTCTAAGTAAATTTTAATTGTTTTACGTGTTTTTTAATAATTCTCGACTTTCTACAAGGCTAATGTTTCATCACATGTTACAGTGGATTGTTGAAGAATATGATATTTTTAAAACCAAAAAAAATTCAATTTGCTCTATGATGTCTACAGTCAAAACGGTGAGACTTACAAACACGGAATTTTAAATTCAAGGATATAAGGTACTGGCACCAGTCTTGAACGCTTTGAGAGCAAAGTATATTGTTTTTTTGGGATTGATGGGGTACTTTTTTGTAATTCTCATGAACACATGTTACTTATAAAACAACTTACTATTTATTATATAAATTTAATTACCAAAGATAGTAAATATAGTTTGTTACACTGGGGTATTGTTCAAGACTGGTGCCATAACCTTATCTGCACTTTCTATTTTTGTATAAAGCATCACTAAACTGGAAAATCTTGCACGTTTATAATATATATTCTAAATATTTTTGGAATAATTATTAAAACAAAAACAAAATTTATTTATTATTTACAATAATTATAGTCGCGTTTGCTACTGAAAATTTTTATGTAAATTATTGGTAGCTAACTGTAAGTCGTAAATATGCGTCAGAAAATAAATAAAGTGCTATTAAATTACAAAAAACAATAAGAAGTAAGTCATATTTGTGAACACCATAATCTATAAACAGTCGAACGTCAAGGTGTCATATAAACTTTAAAAATTAATATGAATTAAACTGTAGCAACGCCCTGTTTAACGACTCTATATATGTATGTATCTGTGAATGTATGTGTTTGCAAATGTGTGATATTAGGGTCATTTCAAACTGTCAATAATATTATATAACTTTAAAATTCTTACAACATTTTTTTTGCACATGATATTTGATATTATACCAACAAAGGCTTCTAGCTACGTTTTATAAATATAAGCCAGTAATTTTTAAGCTAATATGAATTCTTAATTTACGAGGAAAAATAAGCAACATTTTTTATGATATGGCGCAAAATATAAATAAATTTCTGGATATTCGATAATTTTTTACTCAAAAACTATAAATCATAAGAGGAAAAAAATACTTGGATTTAAGCAAGGATTCTCAGGGATTTTTGTTTATTTCAAATTTATTTTTATAAAGTAAATTTTGAAGAAAAAAACTTTTTACCTCTTGCGATTATTTTTAAAAATTAACAGTTTCCGAGTAAAAAAATATTAAAAAATCTAAAAATTTCTGTTATTTTGGAAATATAGTCTTCAAAAAAAAAAATAATTCATTTAAATTTGCAAGTCCGTACAAAATGACCCTAAATCTAAAATTTTCTGTTCGTTATTTTGGAAATAAAAAGTCTTCAAAAAAAAAAATAATAATTCATTTAAATTTGCAAGTCCGTACAAAATGACCCTAAGTATCGGTGACACATTTTTTCGTTTGTGTGTATGTGTTGGTGACTGTGGGGATGAAGAGGGGGGTGGCGGGGGGGGAGGGGTCACTTGACACGGTCGTATTTCATCCGACAACACGTTGTGCGACACCCCGTTGTGCGTCCGAGCTCTCTGTGAGAACTAAACACCAACCACCCACATCGTCACGCTCTTTGCGAGTGTGTGTTCGAGTGTGTGTGTGTCAGTACCTAGCGCGTACCCGCATCATACTCGTTAGTACAAATTTGTATACAAATAAACCACATACATATATATATAAATACCTATGTATATAAGGTACTGGCACCAATCTTGAATATGACTCCACTTTAAATGTACTGAATTAGAAATATTTTTTGATATTTGAGTACTACAATTTCTGAATATTAATCTATATACATTTAACTGTCTTACAGCGTGATTTGATCACATGAGGCCAATAGGTGTCAAAATGGTGGATATTTTAACTAATTATTAGTATAATTTATTTATTAATTATTGTATTAATTGTTTCAAATTTGACGATTCTTTTCTTATATCTTTTGTGTCGTAGTACTTATCATTAGCAAGTGTCGATCACTGCGTGCTCATTACTAGTTTTATTTTATCCATTACTGGAGAAAAAAATAAAATAAAAGGCTATAATTTAAAAAACTTTGATTAAATAAAGAGTTACTTGTTTTATTAATAATATGACTTGATGAGAATTGCAAAAAATATACACGCGTCAATCACAAAAACAATATATTTCTTAAACATACAGTAATTATTTTCAGATCTTCTAAAACCATATTCCATAATAGTCTCATTAAAATGTTCGTAATGATTTTGTCAATTTTAATAAATTTCCATTTTCAACTTTAACTCCTTCTGGAGGTCTCAAATACACTTCTTCATCAATTCTTCCATATAAAAAGGTTCCCTCATTTGATGCATATGATTGTCTCTATAATTTGCTACGGATAACAATATCCTCAATGTTTGAAGTTTTAAACTGTGGAATAAATGTCAACTAAATTATCCTTTACTCTTAAAGTGACCATAACTGGTGCCAGTGTATTATAATTTCATTAACACAAATATCAGATCCTGGACTACTGGTAGTATCATCTAGAAACAGCACCTGACTAGTATATCTTATGTTCTACAACACAGAGAGATTATATTATAGTTTATAGGACAGTTTTACAGCACAATTCACATTCCACACATTGTGTGTGTGTGTGTGTGTGTGTGAGTGTGTGTGTCTGCTACATTTTTGTATGGAGACAACCCGCCTACACTTCTTTTTATATCAAAGGATATATGTTTTTTATTATGAATACGGTCGATAAAAATTCAAAAACGCGAGCAAATATTTGTAATACATTTTTTATTTATATTAAATATACATTTACATCATTAAGTTCAAGCTTTTACTTTTTTAAATAAATTCTTATATATTTATATAGTAACTAAATGATTCTACGTCTTATTATTTTGTATTTTAGTCGATATTTGTATGACGAGTTGCAGGAAATTTCACTAAAAAATTTCGAATTTTTGATTTCGTTAAAAGTATGTTTATTGTATAGAAAATGACGTGAAAAGTTGAATGCTTCAAACCGCAGGTCTGTATCTCAAACAGTTCTCGAGATATAGCCTCTCAAAGTTTTAGTTTTTTCAAATTTTTGGAGAAAAAAGGCCATAACTTTTGAACGCGTGGTCGGAATTGATTTTAGTTGACGGATTTGAAATCAGCGTGTCAAAATCTATATAATGACATGTATAATATTTTAAAATCCGACAAAAAAAATTTTCGTCAAAAAACGACATTTTTTTAAGGTATACCCCTTTGAATTTTTTCGATTTTTCGCGAAAAATTTTTTTCCGAGTTTTAAGGTTTTATACATGTCATTATATAGATTTTGACACGCTGATTTCAAATCCGTCAACTAAAATCAATTCCGACCACACGTTCAAAAGTTATGGCCATTTTTCTTCAAAATTTTGAAAAAACTGAAACTTTGAGAGGCTATATCTCGAGAACGGTTTGAGATACAGACCTGCGGTTTGAAACAAACAACTTTTCACGCCATTTTCTATACAATAAACATACTTTTAATGAAATCAAAAATTCTAAATTTTTTAGTGAAATTTCCTGAAACTCGTCATACAAATAACGACTAAAATAGAAGAAAATATGACGTAAAGGTATTATAGTTTTATAATTGAGAGTGTAAATTAATATTAAATGCTATTTTTAATTAAAGATGAATATTCTAATAATATTTTTCTTAATTATTTACTAACTGAAAACACAGATTTGTATTAATTTACCTATAAAGTAAGGAAAGCACTGCTTCCCCTGCACGCCTCGCCACTGGTATACCCACTAAAACCTAGAGCTAGTCGCACACAATACACCGTTTTATATTTCTAAACAGTTCTCTTCATTAGCAACCTATTGTGTCGCTGCCCGAAAATCTGTAAATTATTTTGTTTGTACACAAAACCTCCGTGTCGCTACTACCACACTACGTAAAACGGGCCTTATTTATTGCCAGAGCGTGGGCCCGACTGCTGCCTGTTTTAAACATCTGTCATCGTATTTATTTTTTAAGGAAACCGTGACGCTTTTTTATGTGAAATTATATGAATGCGAGAATTTAGAGAACTCTATAGTGGGATGATTTGTTTCGTTAAGGTGGTACACCTTGGTTAATGATGAAACTGGATTTGAAATTAAATATCAGCACTTCAGAAACTTATAATAAGGTAGTGGCACCAGTCTTGGCAAGGACCCCAGTAATGGCAAATTTTTATTTAGAAAGATTTGTTGAAATTTGATTAAGTACTACCATTTCTGAATATTAATCAATATACATTTAACTGTCTTGCAGAGTGATTTGATGACAATCGGCCAATATGTGTCAAAATGGTGGATATTTAAACTAATTATTCGTATAATTTATTTATTAATTATTATATTATCATAGCAACTGCTTTACATTGTTTCAAATTTGACGATTCTTTCTTTTATATCTTTTGTGTTGTAGTATTTATCATTAGCAAGTGTCCATCACTGCGTGCTCATTACTGGTTTTACCTTTGCCATTAAAATTAAATCATAAATTGAAAACAAACATATATATAAAATATTAATAAATAAAATTAATAAAAATAAACATACGTATCAGTTGAGATAATTATATTTTATTCAATCTACGTAAAAACATTCGCAAAATAAGTCGCGTTTAAAATATATATATATTTTTTTACCATAAATTAAGAATCAATTAATGTACTAACTAATTAATTACTAATGAAAAAAAAAATCGATTTTAAAACCACGAAAGACGTCAATTCTTCGAGCAATATTGAAACACGTCAAAGCCACTTTATTCCAACTTCCTTTGGTATTATCTTAATCGGAATAACACAATGACAGTCTTATACAAGAGATATTACCGGTGCTGTCAGTCCGATTATACGTGCTATTAAGATGTCTTGAGCTTTTATGGCCCATATCTACAGCCACACATCTCTACACCTGCACTTTGAAAAAATATCGACCATCACTGCTGTTAGATACAACGACCGTATTCAGAAATATTTCATTTTAATAGAATTATTTAACTCGTAAACTGATAACTATTTCTGAATATTAATCTACATATATACATTTAACTGTCTTACAGCGTGATTTGATGACAATCGGTCAATAGGTGCCAAAATTGTGGACATTTAAACTAATTTATTTATTAATTATTATATTATCATAGCAACTGCTTTACATTGTTTCAAATTTCACGATTATTTCTTTTATATCTTTTTTGTCGTTTTGCGTGCTCATTACTGGTTTAACTTAGTCCATTACTGGAGAAAAAACATATACTATAATTTAAAAACAATCTATATTTGCGGACTTTGGTAATTAAATTGATTAAATAAAGAGTTACTTGTTTTATTAATAACATGAATTCATGAAAATAACCACAAAAACTTGCTCTTATAGCGGCCATAACTGGTGACAGTGCGTTAGTTAATAAAAAAATAAAATTAAAATAAATATTTAATACAGCCCTGCTAACTACCATTCTAAAACACAAAAGAGTTATTTTTAATTTTATTTCTTGAGAGTTTTAAAGCCTTCTTTCGTCATATTTAACTTGTGTTATAGATAAAATATAATTTATAGCGTTTCGTGATAACAAGTTAAAGTTATTCTCTGTATGCTACTTTAATAACTTTTGATAATTTGTTTTATTTATCAAGAAACAATGTGTTAGATATATATCATCAAACAACTTCGCCGACTTTATGTTTATTTTATATTTTTATTGGATTTGGCTGCTTTCACACAAACGTTTTTCCCGTATTTTATATATATATATTTTTATTATAATTGACGTCACGGCCTACACCAATCGTGGATGACTGGTGGGATTGGGATATGCCCCGGGGCGATCAGGGCAGGAAACATTCACGAAGCCCAGAGGACCACAGGAGTTATTTTATATATGTACAATAATGTACATATTTTTAATCGAAAACATTTTCAATGAGAAAATAAATAAATTTTATTTTTTAAATAATTATATATAAGATAAAGAAATCAATGTTATATCAAATACAGGACTGTAACTAAAGATTCTGGGGCAGCAAAATATAAATACAAAAATTGAAAAAAAAAAATTCGTTGCCACCTTTCTAGTCTACAATTTCTTATTTTTTATTTAGAATTTTATTAATTTAATTATTATAAATAAATAATTTAAGTATTGATTGAATCATGGCAAGAAATAAGTCCGTGTGAATCAACTCGTCAAATAAAAAATAATTATTTTACGTTATACGTGACAAAATATAATGAAATTTTATGGGAATATAATAAAGTTAATATAATTTTTATCAAAAGAATTCAAAATATATACATGCATTTAGAAAATAATAATTCATAATTTTATTTTATATGATTCAACGTTGATAATATTTCTCTATTTTATTACCAATGAAAAATTTTAGAATTACACTTATTAAATACCTATTCGAAATCTACCTACCTAAAAAAAACTAAAAAATAAACTTTTAAAACAAATTCTAGAAAATCGATGATGGCAAATAAAAACTACACAAAGAAAATTGTACCTAATCCACTTGACATAAAACCCATGAAGAAGAAGAAAAAAAATTGTACCTATATGATAATTTATACGATATTGGTTTTGTTTCTAAAAAAAATTCATTCCAATTTGTATAATATTTTTCATATATCGGGTATTCGAAAAAAATCATAAAAATGTTGGTATAATTTTTATGATTTTTTTCGATTACAATTTTCTCTTTTTTGTTAGATTAAATTAACAGTAACCATCAGTAATCGTGGTTTGAAGACTTCCCATGTGAACAGCGCGACCAAACACTAACAAATTACCCCCCCCCCCCTTCGACTATTGCAATTATGTACCTAATAACGTACACCAGTTGTCAAAATGTACTGTCATTAAAAGCAAAAACACATTGAAATAATTGTCAGTCCTGTATTTATCACCAATATTTAGTATGTTTACACTGTAACGTATTAATAGCGGGTGTGAGGGTTACTAAAGCCATCCCCATAAAAGCATTTTAGTTTCATTTAAAAATAAAATATACACTACCCTGCAAAAGTTTAAGACCACCTGAAAAAATGTCAGTAATTTTTCGCTGTGAATAGCCCAATTTATTCAAACTGCTTGTTTTTCTTTCGAAATTTGCTGTGCTTTCCCCATTTTCGTGTTTTCTGTAAAAAAATATTTTTGGGGGATCACACAATATTGAGGTTAGGTCATTTGAAATGTGAAAACAGTACAATTTTCGATGCAGAAAATCGAATCACAAGGTAATAATATGACAATAGGTATTGTAAATATAGAATATACTCACTAATTTTAGGGATAAAGATATTGCCAGTATGGCAAAACTGAGACAATTTGAATTGACACTTCGAAATACATGTGACCGTCCAGTTATCGGGTGAGAAACATATTTTATCATCGGTAAATACAAAGACATTGAATATAACGATCAGAGACCGAGAAATATTCGCAAAGTCCAAAAAAGGAAAAATTTTCAGGTGGTCTTAAACTTTTGCAGTGTAGTGTATATTGTACTGTATTTTTACTTCTAAAACGTTAGCTAATATCGCATAACTTGGCTGGGGAGGGAGTTATTATATAAGACCCCCCCCCCCCTTGATTTTAAAAGGTCATTTGTAGAATAAAACCGGGCGAATACCACTGTACTAATTGTCTCATTTCAATCATAATATATGGAACACGAATGTATTCATTCATTTACTTTTTTACAATGGTTGTATAATAAATTATAATATCGGTGTCTACAGAGTATAAATAAATAATCAAAAGGTAAGCTTAGAGGTATAAATATGAGGATTATGACAGAGACAGCTACATACAACCCGGGCCTCCCACATATGTCTGTCTCACACCCACACATGCATATCAATTGTAATAAATGACAATTAATGTAAGGTAGCTGTGGATCTGATCGTTGTAAAAACATTTTAAATTAAAATTAATGTTCTTTTATTAAAATATAAAATAATTTTAAAACCACGCTGATAACTTTGTAAGTAAAAATAATCAAAAAAGAATGTAATAACCGAATTCATTTGGTCATTTGAATTTTTTATGTATTGTAAAATTCGGGCAATCTCATTAAAATTTTACAGGGTTGTATGCAAAAAATAATATATATTCATAAAAGCAATAAAAAAGATTTGTTGCCATTTAAAAAATAGAGTTAAATGCCATAGCAATGTAATTAACTATAACATTTTTTTTTAATAATTAATTTTTTAGAAAATATAAGCAATATTACATCTAATAAAATACCTTTTAAAAAATGCTCAATATTTTTATTATAATTACATAACGATATTATTTTACTATATCTATTTATTTTGATTTATTCTTCATTACCAACTTTAATATAGGTACATTTCTGGACCATCGACACTTTTTAGTAGGTGTGCAATATATATGTATTATAATAAAATTCAAATACAGTAGCATTTGTAAATGTGAAACATTAATTCGTAATATCAAGTTCTGAACGTTTTCTCTACCGAGTTAGCCAGCTGTTGTTAAACACCTTTCTGTGTAACACTGATGGGAAAATCGCGTGACACAAGCACAGTGCGACTAAAAACTCTGTCAAAAAACCTACCACCAAAGAAAAAACAACAGTACATAACAAGGACCGACGTATATATAAAGGGTGGCCGTATAACCAATTTTATATTGTGTTATATACAGTGTATTTCAAGTTGATTAAGAAATAAGCAATTTAACGATGTATGATTGGTGCATTTTGAAATGCCGCTACGAAAATAACTGATAAATTTTAAATAAATCAATAGTCTTTTGTTTTCAACTTTAATGAAATTAAAATAAGCATCCTAGATAAAATTATAATAATATTTTTTGACAGATATAAATTTGAAAACAAAATACTAATGACTATTTTATTAAATTTTGTAGCGGCATTTCAAAATGCACCAATGACATATCGTTAAATTTGACCAAAGGTTACTACAACGTTTCTATAATTGCCCCCATGTTAAATTTCCTATGTCTTAATCAACTTGGAATACACTGTATGTAGTTCATATTATTATTACTATGCACCGATTTTTTTTTCACATCTTGAGGATAGGGGGGGGGGGGGGGCTACTTAATATTTAAATATATTATTTTGAATCTAAAATTAGCTCGTTATTTCCAGTTCATGAAGGAGAGGGCTTTCTCTTTGTACCCCCTTATATCGCGACTAGCTTCATTTGAAAAAAGGTTTACTAAAATTGTAACTACCTACTTACATTAAATTAAATGAAAAACGTTTTATAATTTTTTTTCAGCATTTTATTCGAGACCAATCTTGTGAAAAAATTTTTTTTAATATACTGAGAAGGGGATCTAAAAAATCGTTTTTTTTCAAAAATCTCATCATTTCTATTTTTTAGTTATCAATCTACGTCCGTATACCAAATTTCATCTTAATCAGTTTAAAATTTATATAGACAGACAGACGAAACTATACTTCCTAGTTTTCTATAAACCCCTAAAAATGGTGCAATTGTTTAATAAGTACAGTAAATAAAACAAAGTGAAAATAGATAAATAAATCAAATATTTTTAAAATTATTTTTGTACATTATTTTAGCATACCTAATATTAAAAGGTTATAGCTTCAAATAACAACCAAATACATATTACCTAAAATCGAATACATACAAAATTTGACCACAATATTAATTAAATAATATAAACCCAATGTACCACGTTAATATACATCTTTATTTCTAAAAATATCGCATACTAATTTCAGTATAATAAATGAAACATAAATATGCAAGCATTAAAATAACATTTCTCACTTGACATCCTACACCATTTTTCATCTTTATCAAATTTAAATTGTGTCAGTTAGCATTGCCCTACCCTGTATATATTTCTGTCAAGTCCATATACCTCTCTCTCTTACTCTATGATAGCTCTGACGTAATGAGTATAAGTTTCTGTCATTAACTCTTTTACTCCCTTTAATGCGGCTATTTCTGACCACATTCATTTTGTAAACTAGATAGGTATGATAAAGAAGGGAGCTTTTAAACAGTGGCGGCTTGTGTATGGTGTAAATTGAGGAAATGTGATACAGATATTTACTGGGGAAAAATCATTTTTATTATAAAAATTTTGAGGATAGGTTAGATTAGGTTAGAGAAAATTAATACATATGTAATAATTTTTAACAGAAAATAAATACCCAAAAAAAAAGTGTGTGTACTTATGTACTAACTAAATGATTATTAGAAGAAAATATAGAATATTACTTTCCTTCTCTTACGATTGGATTCGAAATTAATTTCCTTTCATGACGTATTTAAATTTTCTGAATAATTTTGGATTTTTGTGCAAACCGAGTACCCAATTCTTTCCATAAAAGCAGACAATTTTGCTACAGATCTTGAGGCTTCCGCGGTGATCTTGATATGGATCTTGGCTTCTAGGTATAAGCCGCGTCGGTATGGTCGTGTAATCGGCCAACGTTTCGTCACACATTGCGGTAGACATCTTCAGGGCTATTCTTTTAGAAGCCAAGATATTTGTGTGAACTGGGCTTTTCAAAATTTACGAACATTAAAACTAAAAAACGTGAAAGACTTGGGAATATTGATAAAGAAATGAGGGTAGCATTATTGTACCTATGTAAAATTTGGTTAAAATGTTTGATTTGTGCATAAAGATTTGTAATAATATTTTTAACTGAAAACACAGTTTTGTATTAATTTACCCATAAAGTAAGGGAAGCACTACTTCCCCCGCATCAACAAAAATTGAAAAAATTCTGTAGCATTATGATTTTTGTAATGTTTGTTTCATTGGATTTGTACCTTTATATAATATGCAATAAGAATGAATAAAATGAAATATAAATTTATTCGATAAACATTAACATTATTGTAAAACAATTTAATTTCAAAAAAATAAAGTGTCATAAATTGCCACGCCAAATTTCGATCAAATCGTGTTGTATTTGAAAAATACAAACATCAATAATTTAAGTAATAGAAAAGAATATTTTATTTAAAAAAAAACACACACAAAATATCCATAATTCATACAAAAATTACAAAACCAGTGACATTTACAACGCGTATTTTAACGAAGTATAAAATAATTACAAAAACAAAATATTTAGTTAGGTAATCTACCCTAAGATCAAACATTTTATCAGTAACCGTTCCAGAACATATTTCTCAAACGCAAAACTCATTTATATTGACGTATCAAGTTACAAATAAATGCATTACACACGAAAAAAAAACGTTTCAAAATATTACAAATGGTCATTTCAACAACATAATAACAGAAAAAAGTACATATTGTTATCATAATACTTGAACAAATAGTTGTAAATCTTTTTTAATTAGAGTTACGGTATACGAGATGTGTGTTCCTCAATGAAATAATAAAACCTAGTATAGGAAGTATAGTCAGTAGCGTACCTACAAGTTTACTAAACAATCAAAATTAAATTTTACAATCATTGAAATGTATCAATATTGAAAGAACGTAAGTAAAAGGAAATTTCTTAGCTGTAAATGCTTTTATTGAACTATTCAAATCTAGAACCATAAAAATAATGAGAAATTATGCTAAATAATTGCTGCTTTTTCTGTCTTAGAACTAGGCAATTTTTTGAAGTGAATAACGTCTTATGTTTTACTCCAAATACTACGGGCTAGCGTAAATTTAAAATCAGTATATCTCGACACTCAGAGCAGCTACCAGACGGATTTTGGTCTCAAATTATAGATCTCGATTAGATCTATGAGGTACAAATACAAATCAAAACATTTAACCAGTTTTTATGAGTGATAAATTTAATATTATAAAAATAAATAAAATTAAATATTGTATTTCCAAGATTGCACTTGTAAATATTAATTAAATGAATTGAAAAAAATAACAGGGTATTAGAATATATTTTCTATGATTTTTTTTAATTTTTTCATTAAAGTTTTTTAAATTGAATAAGAAAATAAAAAAAGTTAATTTCGTAATTCCACGATTTCACTTGTATGAAATTTTTTATGTTCCTATAAATCATAAGAAATAACAATACTATACTTTTATTTAACCCCACTGTTACATATTTACGTCAATCTCTCGAATGTGCATCCTGACACAGTTTACGTAAAATAATTTTTACCAACAAAACAGAACTTACCCAGAATATGTCATTGCTATCCCCCCCACTTCCCCAACAAAATTCGTATAATTTTTATAAATTGCTTTTAAATTCCGCAAATTATTAAATCCCTAAATGTTACGTCCCTGAATTAAACTTATAAGCATGAAGAAATAAAACATAAAATTCTGTTAATTTTATGAAATGACTTCACAACTCAGATAATTAATCATAAGTTAATTAGATTTTTGAGCCGTTAATGAATAAAGAAATTTGAATTCATATCAGATTATAGAAGTTACTTTGTTTAAACAGTTAAACGTATTTCCTCGTCTAATCAAGATCTTTGTTCTTTGAATTTATGATCACTTTTCGTTGGGTAAATACTACGCCAGTTTAAATTAATGGAACGCCCATTTCTTTATAAAAAATAAACGCATTTGTTATTAAGTTATAGAAGTGGAAATATTTAGAATATAAATTATACAACCGAATATTTCATATTCAAATTATTACTCTGATTAGCACAAATATTAAAAAAAAATATATACATTAAGTTGTTCGAAAAGTCTTTTAAATGTAGGAAGTTGAATTTTTTCACATACCTTTAAGGTACAGGCACCAGTTATGGCCGCTATAAGAGCATGGTTTACTGTTTTTGTGATTGACGGACTTCTTTTTTGTAATTCTCATCAACTCATGTTACTAATAAAACAAGTAACTCTGTATTTAATCAATTTAAGTTCGCAAATATAGTTTGTTTTTTAATTGATAATATAATATGTAATTAATAAATAAATTATACTAATAATTAGTTTAAATGTCCACCATTTTGACACCTATTGGCCTCATGTGATCAAATCACGCTGTAAGACAGTTAAATGCATATAGATTAATATTCAGAAATGGTAGTAATCAAATATCAACACATATTTCTAATTCAGTATTATTTAGGTATGATTTTTTACACCTGTGACTGTTGTAAAAATCAGTTTTTGACAAATATCTCAAAAACTATTAATTCTACATTAAAAATGGTATATCCAAAAATGAATATTAGAAAGTTTTCTATAAAAAATTAAGTGTATCAAATTAATTGTTGTTTTATGTAAATGTATATTATATTTAAATTAATAATAATGTCATTATATAGGGATATGGGTCGTTATTCCGAGTGGCTACTGTATCATAATACATTTCTACATAAATCATTTAGAACATGCTACATTACAAGCTCGTTATTTTCAGGAAACGTGGATTTTAGCAACAAAAAACACAATATGACGGAAATTCGCATTTCATTAATGAAAATTATACATCTCGTTATTTATAATAAAAATATTGAATAGGTACTGTATTATTTAATAAAATATATACCTATGTAAACATTTCACATATTGGACATACAAAAAATATATAAAGGATGTATAAAGTAATTCTTGACCTGATTGTTGTCTATAATTTTTGAGTAATTTTTTTTGGAGTTTGTAGAATCACGCCAAGCTGAGATATCAACTATTCAACTTTTTTGGTGATTTTTGAAAAAAAATTTAAGGGGAGAGAGGGCAGAAAAATAAATCTTGCCCAGGGCGCCAGACTTGCTAAAGCCGGCTCTGATTACATAACTATCATTCTCGCTAATAAGTTTCGTAATATATACTGCAGTAAACATCAAAAATATCCATATACGTACCATATTGTACATATATACAACAGACATTCATATAACATATAGTTTTTTTTTTATAAATAGTCGGCATGAATTTACTAGAGGTTCCGGACGATGAAGTAAAGGTACGTTGTATATTTATCAAAATAATCGTCAGCTAACTATGTTATAGTTCATGTTGACAAGAGATATATTATCTAAACATGAAAACTACCAACAGTCACATAGCCACTTGAAAAATTACTCTTTAGTTTTTAAAAGACGTATTATATCCATTTTATTTATTAATATTTTATACAGTGTATTCCAAATTGATTGGTCAAATTTAACGATGTGTCATTGGTGCATTTTGAAATGCCGCCACAAAATTTAATAAAATTGTAATTAGTATTTTGTTTTCAAATTTATATCTGCCAAAAAATATTATTATAATTTTATCTAGGATGCTTATGCTTAAATTGAAAACAATATACTGTTGATTAATTTAAAATTTATCAGTTAATTTCGAGGCGGCATTTCAAAATGCACCAATCACACTTCGTTAAATTAGACCAAAGGTTACTACAACATTTCTAATTGTCCCCATGTTAAATTTCCTATGTCTTAATCAACTTGGAATACACTGTATACGTTCATAATTTGACACGTGAATGAATTCAAAAAAACAAATGAATTATTTGATTAGAAAATTTCCTTAAAAATATAATAATTTTCAATAAATTGATGATTTTTTTAAGAATAGTAATAAAAAGTTTTTCAAAAAATTTTCGATTTTTAATATTAAATAATGGCCGTTTTTCTAGCAAATATAATTACCACAACAGTAATTTTCAGAAACTGCGTCACATAAAAAGATTGTTATTATAATAATAGTGTTTTTACTCATTCTTACACAAAATTACTGTAATTTTTATAACTTTTTCTCAGAATGTGTAATTATTTTTAACTATTTTACTAGGATCATAAACTTCGTCAACAATTTAATCTTTCATCACTAAATAGCTAAAACAATATGTCATACGAATTTCTAGTAAAAAATTATTAACCTTACTTATCTTTTTAATTTTATGAACATTAGATTTTCATGTTTCAGTTGTCACGTTCATTACAAATAACTATACTTGCATTTTATAACCACCAATAGAACTCGCAAAATTATCTAGCTTGCAACAAAAATGGGGTATTAATTCTGTACTAGTATCTATGGAATTTAGAGCAGTGACACTTCAACTAATTGTAACACAGTTGGCGACTCTGACCGTACAAAATAATTTTTTAATACCGTTGGTGTATCTCGAAGAAATTCGAACTAAAGATATTTTAACGGAATTATACGTTAATTTTTTTAAGCTATTATCAGTTTTTCAATTTTTCAATTTATTTTTGAAATTGTTCATTATAGAAAGAAATATTTTTAATAAAAGTTGTATAGAATAATATTGTCTACAATTTATGTTCTATCCATTTTCTGGTATCTCGAACCATTTTGAAGATATTAGGAACTGTATAGTATTTTTTAAATACTTTATTGTTATAAATATTTACGACAAGAAGTATATATCCAATATCTCTCAATGTATAAACTCTTTGATACTAATTTTGTTCTGGCAACCAAAACTCTCCAGTTATGGCCAACATGCGGCCTATTTCTTATGATTTTCGTTATTTCTTGACAAAAATTAACTTAAAAAAAATATAAAAAAAATTAGTTGTGGTTTTAGCCAGTATCAATAATTATATTGGGGCCCTTGCTATAAAAAATCAATTGGCCAGCCCTGATATAAACGTAGGTACATATGCGCCTACAAGTAGTATTCCCAGCTTATTCTAGACTTGTATAAAACATTTTCTCAGGTTGTTACAAACCTATTACTGTAGCGCAATAACCTGCAAGAACCGGTAGCACCAATTAAATATCATTAAAACGTTTTATGTAGCTTTTAACACCACCATGACATTTTGTTCAACACCGGCTCATTTTAAGTAAATTATTGAACGTTTATTTCCTATTAGTTTAAGATACCTATAGCATATACCTCATATACCTACCGCATCGATTCTTATTTAATATGTTCTGCCTGCCAAAGAAATAAATATTTATCATCATTTTTTTAATTAACAAAAGAGATATTCAAACAGTTTAAAAATATATATAATTGTAACAGAATTTTTATTTAACTTTTCCTATATATGAGATTTAAAATGTTAATTAGTAGTTCTTTCATTCATGCATGGGCGTCCACAGGAGGGAACAATGAGACACTTGAAAATATAATTAAAAATATTTTTTTTGGTCGAATTTACTTGAAATTTAGTATTTTTTTGAACGTGCCTAAACAGCCATTAAAGGGGTGAAAACCACCCTCAAATTTTGAATTTTAAATACGTTTACCTATTCATGTTGCTTTGGAAACAAACGTAATTAAATTAAAATTAATTGTTATTCTAAATATGTGTATTATATTATTGACAATATGGAAACAAAAAATAATCAGTATTTCAGTATTTATAGTCAAACCATGCTAGGAAGTTAGTTGTGTGGACCTCAAGGGTTGAACCCACGGCTTGTTTTTAAACTGTTTCAGGACGACCCTGATTTTAATCAATAGTCATACATCAAAGAACATGCAATAAAAAAAATATACAATTTTACAAATTAAAAAAAAATAGTGCCTCAGTGGACATTATATTATATTTTAATGACCCCACGTATACAAGGTCTATATTCAACTGTTTACATATAAAAAATTAATGGCAGCATTTTATGCTCGTCTCTTTTACGATCGCCACCGAAATTACAGTCGTTTCTTTTCATAAAACAATTACATCAAATAATTCGTCCCGGTGTTGTACTGTATAATAATTGGCGATTTAAATGATATTGCCACACATGTGGTCTTTGACATTTATATAAAAAAATATATAACCTCTTGCGTTCCATTATTTATTATTGTTTTCGACCTTTTGACGCTTTCAACGAGTTAAATTTAATAACACGCACTAAAGACTTTGGTTATCGTTGCGCATATATGTAATAAAAATTAACATGTGTTTTTTATAATGGTTTTAACCAGAATTTAAACGAAGGTTAGTCAATTTTTTATTGGGTTAGCTGTAAAGATATTTTAATTTATATTATTCTTGTTCATAGAGTTTAGTTTTAGCTAATTATCAATTGCTTCATCACAATATCGAAGATACAAGAAGCTTTGTGATCGTTTAAAAATTATTCTCTGATTTCAAAATTTTAAATTGATCTTTTCGTTCAGGTTAAGACAAGCACTTTTCGTTCCGTGTCTGTCCGTCTGTGTGTTGGGTCTGGCTTGAGGACGGCCCCATTCAAAATCGTGTGTAAGGGGGAGGGGTGACATCCCAAAATATTTATTTTTTCAAGATATTTCAAAAACGACTCATGTTACGTGAAAATTTTATAGAATCTTTTGTGTAGATCATTCAATTTCCTATAAAAATATTTTCTTATTATCTTACAATCTTTAAATATCATTTTTACGTTAGCATATTTTTAGATTTATCAGGTGCGTCTTGAGAAAAATTTCGAACTAATATTTTTAAGTAAAATGACATAAAAATTAAATTAAATTAAACACTTTATCGGTTTTTATTCAAACTGTTCAATAATTAACTACCTTTGGTGAATTTAGCACGAGAAAGCACTGTGCATTTACTTCGCAGATGTTTTTTTTTATAGGGAGTAAAAGCTACGAGATATACTTATAACCCCATATATATTTTATGCCAGTCCGAAATATTGCATAGGTATTTTTTTAATTTAATTAAAAATTGTTATTTTATCTTTTAAAATATGTTGTCCTACTCGAGGAAAAGTGTTGTAACAAAATTCAAAAGCTGTGTTCTAAATATATATATTTGTATATGTAATAGATTAAAAATAATAGTAGATATGGGATATATTAATCTCAAAGTAGACGATATGAGTTTAAAATCATTATATTATAAAGCATATTAAAAACGATCTTTCCAGCTATGAAACTGCCAGTATTATAACACCTGTTGTGCAAATGACTTAGCAAAATGTTCTTAATGATCCATTAGAGTACTATAAATAAAATGTATAACGCATTAATTTGAAGTGTCAATAATACATGCCCATTGTTAAAATTGACAGTTTACGGTTCGATGAAAAGTGTTAGTAAGATTTTAACCAATATCTAATAGCGTAAAAGGGTTTAAATTTTGCATTAACCGTGGTAATTTTATACGATCCAGCTGTTCAATAGTATAACCGTTCAAAAAGTATAAAGTTGAAGGAAATTGGTAGAATTAATAAGGTACTGGCACCAGTCTTGGGATATGACCCCAGTAATGGCTATTTTTTTAAATTAAATGTACTGAATTAGAAATATTTGTTGATATTTGATTACTACCATTTCTGAATATTAATCTATATACATTTAACTGTCTTATAACGTGATTTGATGACAATCGGCTAATAGGTGTCAAAATGGTGGAAATTTAAACTTATTATTTGTATATTTTATTTATTAATTATTATATTATCATAGCAACTGCTGTACATTGTTTCAAATTTGACGATTCTTTCTTTTTAAATTATTAGCAAGTGTCCATCACTGCGTGCTCATTACTGGTTTTACTTTATCCATTACTGGAGAAAAAACTTAAACAAAATAAAAGACTATAAATGTGCTTCCCACTACCTTCCGACCTTTTTTTCGAGGAATCCTCTTTGACCCCAAAAAACACAAACAAAATATAATAAGATTTACTAAAAAAAAAAAAAATTGTCCAACTGTACCTTCTATAGTAGCTGCAAGAGGATTATAACACTTTAATACACGTCAACTCTAATGTCATCGCTGGTGACGCTGAAGAGATTACAAACAAGGCCCTTCCTCTCCCCCCCCCCCCCCCCACTCCCCAGGAAGTGGTGACAACAATTTTTGAAAAGTTGTTTCGATATTTAACACCTAGCATTATCTGTACCAGCTTAAATATCATTATACGGATTGGTATGTATTTAAAATATTAAATACATGTTGACTTCTTTTATTATATTGTATTAAATCAAACAGAATTATTACACAAAAGATCTCAAATTTATATTATAAAATTGGTTAATTTATAACTTACAGTTCGGTTAAAAAATCGTATATCTAAATGTAAGTCTTATTACCAAAAACAACAACTAAAGTTATAGCTAAGCACTTTCAAATGGAGTATCAAACCTATATGACAGTTCCCTTGAAGTATGTCACGTATGGGGGGGTTGTAATTGTTGTTTTAACTGACCTGGCAAACGTTATTCTGACCATAAATTTTTTGTTTAAAAATCAGACCATAAATACACATTTTCGTAAATATCTGACTCCAGGTTTATTTTATGTAAAAATATGTCTTTCCGCGTAACGTAACAAAAAAAAATGTTCTGAATGTGAGCCAAATAGGACGATAAATAAACGAACATATGGTATGAATATGGTTTCGATACGTCCAGTTGTTTAGGTCTGATGAGAACACATATATTTTTTAAATAATTGATCTAATTAAAGATTTCAGGGATTCTAAATCAAAATATTAAAATAATATATAACATCAAATTCACCAATGAAATAACTTTAAAAGTTACAGCGGCAAAAACAGTAACACAATTATTGTTATTATTTGTTTTGATTGAATTAAATATATATATAAATCCACATGTTGGATTAATCAGTCGCTGGTGAGGAAAGGCATGCACAATCGCTAAGCAACGACCAGAGAGCGCATACAGAGTGACTCTTAAGTCTTCATATTTATGCGTATTTTAAATCCGGCATAATACAATAAAATTAAATTTGATTCCCAGCAAAAAAAATTGAGTTCTTATAAGAGCCATGAAGATGTCCACTGCAATGTGTGACGAAACGTTACTCAATAACACGACCAAATCGACGCTGCTTACACCCAGAAGCCAAGATCCATATCAAAATCAGTACATTTTAAATCTGGCACAATAAAATAAAAATTTGATTCACAGCAAAAAAAATGTGAGTTCTTAAAAGAACCCTGAAGATGTCCACTGCAATGCGTGACGAAACGTTGGCCGATAACACGACCAAATCGACGAGATTTATTAAGATCCATATCAAAATCAACAAATTTTGAATCTGACATAATAAAATAAAAATTTGATTCACAGCAAAAATTTGTAGTTCTTAGAAGAGCCCTGAAGGTGTGTTTACACCCAGAAGCCAAGACTCATATCATCGAGTTATGTTAATTATTTGCTTCTTTAACAACCATATCTGATATAATACAGTAATATTAAATAATAGTATAACCTCGCGGTTTCGCCCCCATTTATTTCGAAACTGACTTTATCTATGTACAGTCGCCTGCATTAATGGTCTTGCAGTTTGTATTCATTTTCGTTTATCACAAACTTAGTAGGCTCCTCCCATTTGATTATTATAATATTTAAATAATTTATCCATGTATCAAACAAAGACAGATATTTTGAAATTCATTTGCTAGATAAAGAACTACTCTTCGTTTATAATAGGTACTAATATATATTTGTATAATTAAATTATTATGTAATCTATTTTTAATTTTGTGGCAATAAATATTTGATATTCCGAATTTTAGTATTTAAATATATTAAACTTGATAGAAAAAGATAACCGATGATGTTTGTTTTTAAATTTGGAATCTATTGTAAGTGATTCTAGCCTTTAGGGTACCAGACGAGTTCTGCAGGCGACTGTAGATATATACAGTCAGTATTAGTAATCAAACAAAATTATAACAAATTATTTAAGTTCATATTTATAATTATATATATATCAAATGATTTTGTGATCAACCTGTATATAAAACACAATCGGCGGCATTTGTTCGCATCAAACAACAGCTCATTCTTCACACCAGTAACAACCTCATTGTGTGTACACCTTCACTGGAAGAAATCTGTGTTTAATGCAACAAGGTAAGAGCCTATTGCTACTGCAAACAAACCACTCACAGATTGTGAAATACAGTAGATGTTCTATACTGCGAACCGCAATCAGTTCTATAAATATATAGGCAAGGTATAGTCTCATCAGATCCTTGACCAATCAGCGTTGGTGCGGGAAATGACGTCATCACGAAGACATATTTAAATGTTAGAAATGTATAACATTACAAAAAAATTTACATACAAATTTTGAGGGTGTTTTTCGCCCCTTTAATGGCACGTACAAATAATAAATGTCCCTTAGTTTAAATTGAACTGCAAATGTACCAAATCTTATCAAAATTAGTGAGATAATACTAGCAATGTTCACTTTTTAGATTTAGACGAAAAAAGTTACAACATTTCAAATGTTTCCAAAACCCCTTATCCGATTAACACCAAAATCAATAGGTCTGGAGTACTCACTGAGATAAACATATAATTCAGATCGGTGCATTTTTACAGTAGTTATCGTGAACGAAAGAAAATTCTACATCCAGACACACGCACAGCCGCCATGCGGAAATTAACTTTTCTTTAAGTTTTGAAGTTAGTACAATCAGAATCCGTCATTATCTCAGACACGATTTTTCGATGGTATTACAATACTTCCATTTCTTTCAGAACATGGAAGTAAAAATTCCGTTATTTACAAACTGGACATTGCAAAATCATAAAAAAGCTATCACAGACAATTTGGTATATTCGGAGCAATATAGCTGTCACAAAATTTATTCTCTTAAATATTACTGATTATAATAATGAAGTTACTATTAATTTTTATTATACTTAATTTCACTAATATATGGGTACGTATCTAACGATTCTGAAAGAAAATATATACCGAAAATAGTATTAAAAGCGCCCACACCACGGTCAATATCATGGTTATTATGAAGTTATAATACCTGCACCACTCTCTGAACGTTTACCAAATAAATAATTGAATCGTTTATGCCAGATATCATATTACAAACAAGTTACCTCAAACATTACATATCGATTTCATAATTGAATATATAAAATCTTTAGACATGAGCGTAACCGTGGACATTCAAAAGAAATGGAGGGGAAAAATTAATTCTTAATATATATATTTAGGTAAGGAGTTATTTTGGTGTGTAGATATAACTGCAGTTCCAAAAATGAAAACTGCAGTCGTAGAAGCTAATTTGTGTAGTTGAAAAATTGCAAGTAGAAATAAAAATAATTTGTAAGAGAAAAATATACAAAAAATGGTGGAAAATCGGCGAAATGACCCTATGTTTTCGTGATATTTAAAATGAGATATTAATTCTTGATAGGTACCTATTATTCTACGAACTAGTAAAACCTACATCTTCTATATAGTATTCTATACCTACTTCAAATAGCAAACGTTGCAAATTTCAATTTTTATACACAACAATAGGGGATAATAAAAATTGCGTTAAGCTGTAAATGTTAAACTCTTTCTTTACCATTGTGTTAGCGGTCAAACAATATACGATTTTTTTTCATTGTTTAAAAGTCGATAAATATTACAGTAGCTATACTATTGTGGCGTTATTAAATAGCGGTAAGGTCTACCACTACAAAGCAACAAAACAAATGAATATCATAAAACCATTCAAATATATTATTATTCACTTCTACAATTATTGCTACCCACTGTTTGAGTGCCATATTTTTTTAATCATTGACAACCAGCAATTATTTTTTTATTATTTAATAAATAAAAATAGTAAGTATATATAAATAGACTATGTATTTGATTATATATGATTAAGTATATTTAATCTTTATTTGTTTCTTGCCAAACTTTTTTAACTTACGACTCATTGGGCGGGGAGGATTTATTTTGTGGCACATCAAACAAAAATCACAATAAAATTTAGGTAAATATATTTTACCATTTGACAGAAACCCAGAACTATTTATTTTTGCCGCTTGGTGGCTGAAGGAGAAATCATGTGTGTATGTGAACTTTATTTTACCTGCCTTAACGGTAACATACACACATCTATGGCACAGTACCTTTCGAATGATATAAGTTTCATTCACCTCCTTTTATATACAGGGTGAGTCATATCAGGTAGAACAAACTTGAACCGTGGATTGAGAATGATATTTTAAGCAAAAAACATTATATGAACATGTGTCCGGAAATTTTTCGTGAAGGGACTACAGCCCTTCAAAGATTTTATTCAAAATTGGTTTTTATTTAATATCTTGAGAACCCATAGTGATAAATTTATAAAATTTGGTATAGGGTTTAGTATTAATAAGTGTTATCGATTTCCAGTATTAACCAATCATAATTTAGACCAGGGCTGTATGGGGCCAGTAGGCCCATCGATTTTTTATCAATTATTTTTGTGTTCTTTAATTTTTTCCTGAAAAATATTCGGACACATGTTCATATAATGTTTTTTGCTTAAAATATATTTCTCAATGTACAGTTCAAGTTTGTTCCACCGGATATGACTCACCCTGTATAATAAATACTAAAAAAAAAAACGTACGACAATTTTTAATGTTCAAGTTAAAAACAATAACATTTTTAGGAACACTGTTCTAAATGCGATTTACAAGAGTAGAACTAACTCAAACCGATGAAACTTAGTCCAGAATGACATGTCACAGAGTATAATGTCATATAATCAGTGCTGTAATGGGATTTTTGTGACCGTTCCGGAACGTTACCTCCCTCCCCGGGTCACGTTCACACTCGTGTCACGTGATTTATAAATCCCCAGACACTTGATCTTATGCAAAACGTCACTACCCTGTTTGGATTATTTTTCAACAATGTTTTAAATGACTGTTTTCATTATTTATAATGCATTTGAAATGTAAAATTCTATGTAAAAACAATTCTGTCCGAATTTTTTAGTTTTACGGATTTAATTTCAACGAGAAATAGTTGAAATTTGGAGAAGTTACTCCTTTATAATTCTGAAATACCCACACAAAATTTCAAAAGGTTTTACAGCATAGTTTCAAAGTTATTATTTTTATAAATTAACATGGGCTCTTATGGCAGAATGGTGTATTTACGGTTAAAGTCCAATAAAACACATGCTTCAAGCAAATCTGAAATTTTCACAACACGTCACTTACATATTTAGCAACAAGTTTCATAAAAAAAATTATACACATACAGAACTAAATTGTGAGAAAAAAATTATTGGTGAAAAATATTAAAAAAATTTGACCAAACTTGTATTCTTAGTTGGGCCTAGCTTGTAGACGGTCTCATATAAGAATTATATTATCATCGCATGTTATGTGAAAATTGTATAGACCTTTAAATCCATTAATTAAGCTATAAATAAAAAATATAGTGAAAGAAAAAACGTTTTTGGTAGCATGTATGAGATGAAGCAGCATTAAGTTTTCTTTAATATAACAATTATTCAAAAAATAAAACAGACAAACACCGCAAAACACTTTATTATTATTTTTAAGTGAATAATGTAAAATTAATTGCGTAAAAAATATCACTTCTTTAATTTAAGAGCACTTCCTACCGACGGACGTTCTAATGAAAGCATATATTATAATTAACGGGCAATAAGAAAAAAAATTAATTACGAAACTATTTCATTGAAATATATCATCTAAATAATAGCGAGCTGTCAAAACTTAAAGAACACTAATTAACACGTATGCTGCCCAACAATTTTAATTAATCTTTTATTGTAGAATATGGAATATAAGATGTTACACTTGAGTGCCCAATAATGTAACGAACTACATGTGTACTGGGTTTACAACCCCAGTGGTGTTACAAATGTGCGTAAAACGTGGCAACCAGTAGTTCTAAATTTATTTTACAGGAAATAAAATCAAATTTTTTTAATTTTTATCTGTGTTTATTTTTGTTGAATATACTACTGAACATGGGGGGGGGGTCTGGTCATATGAGCTTTCACCTATTATCAGATAAGATACTGGTACCAGTTTTGGCCGATATAAAAGCAATGTTTGTATGATTGACGGGCTTATTTTTTATAATTTTCATGAACTCATGTTACTAATAAAACAAGTAACTCTTTATTTAATTAATTTAATTACCAAAGTCCACAAATATAGTTTGTTTTTTAAATTATAGCATTTTATTTTTTTATGTTTAATAAAACCAGTAATGATCACGCAGTGATGGCTGATGGACACTTACTAATGATTACAAAATGATAAATACTACGACACAAGAGATATAAAAAAAAGATCACGCTGTAAAACAGTTAAATTTATATAGATTAATATGGTAGTAATCAAATATCAACAAATATTTCTAATTCAGTACATTTAATTAAAAAATAACCATTACTAGGGTCATATTCAAGATTTATTTAAAAAATCGTTTTAGTTCGACAAAAATTACACAACTGCTTGCTACAATTTTTAGTACTGCTGCTGGCACATTCGATCGTCAATAAACTTGTGAATTGATTTCAAATAATCATATATCAATGCCCACTAGATACTACCACTAGCTGCTGTGTAAATTAGGGGAACAAGTGCCACAATCATGGCCCTCTATTGTGTTCGACAAACGTGTGAATTTTATATCGCCATGTGTACCATATTGGACTTACATGCACTCAAATATGTTACCCGTTGCTGCTTGGCAGTTATTTAATTAAATTATCTCGTCATAGACCGAATTAAATGTAGAGTGACCGTACAATCAAGTCGTATAAACGATAGTAAGAATATAATGATTTTATTCTCTCGACTGTAAATGGTATGCAGAGAATACTAGAGAAGCAAGTAGCTAAAAGTAGTCTATAAAATGAAAAGAATAATAGGTAAGATAGATCGAAAATAGGCATCATACCCAAAAATATATTTTAATCTATTATTAAGAGGAACATTGCCAAAAAATATTGTATAGAATTAAATCGATCCATGAGAAAATTGTTCTAAACTAAAAATGTAAAGAAATTTTGACACAAAAATCAATCAGTTTATTTATTATCTCTATATATAAAAATGAATGAATTACTGAACCGATTTTAATGCCATTTTCACCAATAGTTAGATAATTTTTCTGTGCAGTATCGCGGCTATTAATATTTTTAAAACCTAAAATACTAAAAAAATCTTTATCAAGTCGTGTTTTGTTTCCATGATATACACATAATATACAATTAACTAAATGTATAACACCAAGATGTAACTTTTATTAAGAAGCCCAGTATCAAAGGCTGCCGTACAAGCTTCATTAAAAATGTTTTGTTTTTATATCTAATCATAATTGTGAAAAATATATATTATTTTTAATCGTTCTTTTAATAAGAACGAAACATTTATTATTGTTTAAAATAGAAATAAGAAAAAACAATACTGAATTCATTAATATAGTTCATTATACGTGCTTTATTCACTGTGATATGGAGTGTTAATAATATTTTCTAACAGTTAATTTATATTGTTTCTTTTAATGCTCTTATTCTTTACTAGCCAAGTTTTTAGAACGTAAGGTTTTTAATATGGATTTTGATGGAATTATTCTCTGAATCCCCATGATGTCTGTGTGTCTGTCGGTCGGTCTGTAAGCGCTGTAGAAGGATGAACTTTTATATTTAAGATTATTTTTTATCTGGGAAGAAAACTTCCAAAACGATCTTTTAATTTTTTTGAATTTTTCGAATTACTTTGAAACAGTGCAAATTACAGAAAAATGGTCAAATTAAAAATTGTAGGTAACATTATCATGTAACATTATTCATGTTCTATTCATTTTTTCGGAAAAACAAATAAAAAAAAAACTTAATTATAATTTAAATGGTTCATAACAGACAAGAAATCTATATTTTATTCTACTCAGAAATAGGTTTTAATAAAATAAGAATCACGTACACTGTTCACTGTCAATCTGTCAGGAAGGCTGATTTTTTTTGAAAATAATAAAAAATCCCACAAGAATGTCTTATCTTTTTACCCACGAATTTATTTTTTAATCAAGCACATGAATGAAAAAAATACCATCGACAAAAATCCAGCCTGCTTGTACCATAACAGCATCATAGTACCCCCCTTCCCTTCCCCTCCCTAAACAAAACCGATTGGCGTGTGTAATATACGTGTAATTGAATCACAGGCTCATGTCACCCACCCACCCCCTCCCCCCCCACATACACTACACCCCGGGGTCGAGATTGTTATGTAACTGTTATGTTATACAGGATTCGATTATTCAATTTAGGGTACATTGCGCGCCCTCAATTTACTTGACTCTCGATGTCATATACTGCCGGCAAGCATTATCGACGCAGATTAGGTCTGTGTGTGTGTGTGTGTGTGTGAAGTGGCATTTTTACAGGAAGATCCTAATATATTTAAACTCAACTATAAATTTAGGGTGTTTTTTTAATTTAAAAAAAAAAAATTTCGGTTCCGCAGGCCTATATTTTAGCTTTGGATCAAAAGTTAACTGTCCCAAAATTGATCAAACCTGTAGACGGAGCAAACCATTTGATTAACATAAGAAAAATTACTTTTTTATTTACGCGTGAATGTCTCGTTGAAAAATGTATTTATTTTAATTTCTTACAGCAGCATATCATAGAGAATTAAATTTCTTACAAAAATGATCCCAAGTGCTCAATTCATAGATCGAATATTTTTAAAGATATGTTCGTTTAAACATTATCATAAAAAGTAAAATCCAATTTTTATTTTCAAATCAATATTTAAATACAGAATAAAGACTTTTATTTTTTATTGTTGTGAAAACGAAACACTAATGGAATCACTTTAGTGTCCGTCCGTCCGTCCGTCTAGCACAGGCAATTTTCTCTGAAACTATTCGACGTAAAATTTGAAACCCTTCACATTTTTATTTTATTTTTTTCGAAAATATAGCTGCATTGGGGCCCCAGAGCCTCTAGTTACGGCCCTGGTTCTCTGAACTATTCTCCGCAAATATTAAGTGCCAGAGATATATGTATTTCCTCTGAATCGGGTCATTGTTGGAAACTGCTGGTCTAAATCATATTTATACCAGCAGCTATAAAAATACTGTATTTGTAACCAAGTCCATTGCCTCTTTCTTCGGTTATATACCAACCTAGCTGAACGTTCTAATATTTATTCGAGACAATAAATTTAATGGCCCTCCCGGTATAAAGCTGTGAAACGATTCAGGTTTTATTGTAATTGCTGGTCTTTCACATACATAAAATTTAAATCGGTGACTTAATAACTATGTAATTAAATTCATAAACCGTTGTATTGTGTAAAAGGGTATCACAAAAGAACTATTTTTTCGCTATTATATTGATAAAGTGTCATTAAAATATAAAACTTAATGTGTGTAATACAGTAGGATGCTGCTAATAGAAAAATATTTTTATTACTGGAAGAGAGAATTAAATCTTCTTGCTATAATAAGATACAGACAGCATTAATATAGCCGTGGTAAATGACCGCTATTATAAGAAAGTGTAATTGAATGTATTATAGGATTTTAATGTATACCTGCAACTAAACGTTCTTTTAATATTGATCACGTGAACCGATGTTTAATTCTAAACATGCATACTGTAGGGGAAGATGGGGAGGATTCATACACTGGGAGCGTTCATACAGATGGATTAACCCACTCGTGACCAGACTATGTAGTTTTAACTTTTTATTTTAAAAATTTGTTCTCTATGACTCTGGTCGCGAATGGGTTAATAAGTGTACTAACGTAACTACGCAAATATGTATAAGACCAATATATGGTGCTGATCTTTAAATTGTGATCTTGATGGTCATTTTCATTTTTAATGCATTGTCGAAAATATTTTAACAGTAACAAATTGTGTCATTCTTGAGATATCTTTTAAAAATATTTTTTCGGATGTCACCCCTCCCCCTTACACTCGATTTTCATGATTTTGAACTGTCCTGAAGTCAGACCCAACCATCCAACCAAGTTTTATCAATATCGATTCAGTGGTTCATGAGTTATGCGTGTGACAAGGATTCAGGGGACAGACACACGGACGGACACACAGACAAACAGATAAATCAATTTAAAATTTTGAAATTGGAGAACATTTTTTTTGTCTCAATCTGAAACGATCACATAGCTTCTCGTATCTTCGATATTGCGAGGAAGCAAAAGTGTTCAAACTTCTATTTACATATAATATAAAACGTATTCGTTTTTTACAAAACATAATGAACAATACTGATAATGCGAGAACCACACATGTGTACAATACTTTTCCCACCTCGTATGCGATACGAACACATATGATTTGACACAAAAGCAACATCGCAAGTGTACATTTTGCGTGCACATTAAATATTTATATACCATATCTCGTGTCCGGCATTGCAGTCGTGTTAAACTGTCATATCTATTGTCCATCTGTAATTATATTAAAGTTGCATGTAGAAAACAATACAATTTCCTGGTAAATTGTACCTACGTATATTTGGTATTTGTAATCAAAGCTGTATCCAGAAATCATAGTAAAAAAAAAAAAAAAACAGTTCCCTATCTTGCATAGGAGCCGAGATATTTACGATTTTGTATATATAATACATATAATAAATAAAAATATCGGTATGGAGAACCATACATGACTTCCATGTTCTTTCTATCTTTTTAAATAATTTTTAAATATACATTTTTTTAAATATTTTATTTATATAACCTACTACTATGAATATACATATCGTAATACATTAAAAAAACATATATACTTACAACGGTTACAGCTCTTTTTGCCATTTGTATATAAATATTAGTTTTCTAATGTCAAAAATATAATTCACATTCGTAGAAAAACTAATTTGACAATTTGAATTTAGTTGCATTTGTTTCCAAGGTAACATGAATTAATAACATATTAGTATTTAAAATTCAAATTTTAAGTGTATTTTTCATCCCTTTAATGGCTGTTTAGGCACGTACAAATAATAAATGTCCCTTAGATTAAATTGAACTGCAAATGTACCATATCTTATCAAAATTAGTGAGATAATACTCGCAATATTCACTTTTTAGACGAAAAAAGTTACAAAATTTCGAATATTTCCAAAACCCCTAATCCGATTAGCACCAAAATCAATAGGTCTGGAGTACTCACTGAGACAAACATTTTCCCCAAAAATAATTCAGATCGGTGTATTTTTACAGTAGTTATCGTGAACGAAAAAAAAATCTACATCCTGACACACAGACACACAGACACACGCACAGCCGCCATGCGGAAATTAACTTTTCTTTACGTTTTGAAGTTAGTACAATCAGAATTTGTCTTTTTCTCGGACACGATTTTTCGATGGTATTACAATACTTCCATTTCTTTCAGAACATGGAAGTAAAAACAAAAACTAAACATTTAATATTCCAACCCCCGTTTTAAAATATAATTTGTGCTACCAACATAAAAAAAATTATATAGCCGCAGGCAGGTGTGCTAGTATAACATAAAGACAGTGTGTCATAGCACTTCATGTAAGTATAGAAGCAACGCTTAAATAATAAGAGAAAGATACCTATTCGTTCCCAAGTGGGAGTAAAAAATAAAAATGTCCAAGTAAATACATACTGCATTCTGAATTTGTGTTTAACAAAGATGAAATAGATCACCATCCTTTCTACCGAAGATACGCTTTTTCGACTGCTTCACCTACTCTATGTTATATTACCTCTATGTTTAAAGGACGTACAGAAATTTTTATATTGTTCAAGTAAAATAATTGCAATCAGAGGGGACATACTATTAAGTGACTTTTTTGTCCATGTAACAGTCCATTAACCCCCCCCCCCAAATTGTCATTTCTCAGACCATGACCCCCTCCAAATTGTAAACCTAGATCCGCGCCTGGCTTCTTTTTATTTTTTGGTTGCGCGAAACGTAATAAAATATCTTATTTTCAAAAAAAAAAAAAAAAACACTCACCTTCCCGTCTTCGTGATGATCATCTCCGTTCCCAAATCATGGAACTTATCCCACAGATCCTTGGTCTCCAAATGGCACTCTACCGTGAGCAGTTCTTCACAATTACACCGCACCTTGACCTTACCGGAAGAGGACGGTGCGGTAGTGGCCGCCGTTGAAGATCCCGACGTAGGCGCCGGGGATGGTGCCGTAGCCGGACTATCGCGGTCCTCCGACCCGCACTCGGACGTAGTGCCCGTCAAGGAGGTTCTTCGCGGAGGTTTCTTACTTGATCGCGAGGAATTATTATAAGTTTCCCCGTCGGAGCATTCTTCGACGTCGACTTCAACGTCATCGTCCTCTTCGACGTCGGCGATTAGCGACGCGTCGACGAGACCTGGTGAACTGTGGCGTGAGAGGGAATCTGTAATTAAGGAAAGAAACGAAATTAATTCAGTATTCCAAGTTGATTAAGACATAGGAAATTTAACATTACAATTAGAAATGTTGTAGTAACCTTTGATCAAATTTAACCAAATGTGTCATTGGTGCAATTTGAAATGCCGCCACAAAATTTAATAAAATAGTCATTAGTATTTTATTTTCAAATTTATATCTGCCAAAAAATATTATTATAATTTTATCTAGGATGCTTAAATTAATGAAATTAAAGTTGAAAACAAAATACTGTTGATTAATTTAAAATTTATCAGTTACTTTCCAGGTGGCATTTAAAAATGCACCAATCACACATCGTTAAATTTGACCAAAGATTAAAGTCCGCGATTCCATATATATCTAACTTTTATATTCAAGCCACAGCGACTGCTTTTATGTTATAACAAAAATTAAAAATGTTTGGGTTTTGTTGACGTGTACTTATGACCTACAAAACATTAATTATATATTGAAATAAATGATTTCATCGTCATAAGTACTTAATGTAGATATAATTTGCCCTTTACAGCATTCAATTTAGTCTTATAGTTTAGGAAATAACTTTAAATAAGTTATATACGGTAAAATATTATTAATAACGTGCGAACTAAAAAAGTTCGTTCGTCTACTATAGCAACTATGTATATACATATGTACATATATACTACACCTAACTCGACTGAACTTGAGTCAGTGATAATCCTACATATTTCAAGTAGAGAAATTCAAATCCAATAATTAGCGGAATAAGCTCGGCGGTATATAAGCTAATAACTCTACATCTTTACCCTTGTTTGTGAACGTCAGTGGCGGCGCATGTATGGAAATATGGTGGTTGAAATTTTATTTAAATAATCTGAAACATTCTATTACTTTTTCTAGTTGAAGTATATTTATATTTTGCGTAGAAAGTCACCTATTCTTTACCCAAGATTGGGCCAGCATTGGTACGACAAGCCTTGAACGAAGTATCTTGGCCCAATGTTGGCTAGCATTGTAATTTCTTAAATGTAATGTAGGTAAATTCTGTAGGTATACATAAATCGATCGCCTTATAAAATAAAATCTTAATAAAAAAGTGCCAACATGTCAGATTTCAAAATAAATTCTGAATACCCCCTTGTATAGGCGCCCATGTATCACTGTCTTCATATATAGTATGTATTTGTGTGTATGTGTGTCTAGTTTGGATTGGTAATTTGAGAGGAATCAGAAGAGATTAGCTTCTGCGAGTGGTGTGTCTAGATCATGAGGATTTGGAATTGGAAACGGTTGTGAAATATACGTCTTGCAGACACTTTATACTGGCTTTATCTATGGTTGTACCTACATTTATACCTCTAGTTTAAATACAATGTCAATATTAACTGCATTTGAATTAATTTAAATCGCTTAAAACTATACGATATTTTGTATGTATTGATTTTTATTTATTTAATATATTAAATTGCGTTCTGGCTGACAAATACATAATTTTAAAAAAATCCTCTGTACATATAATGCATTGAAATAAATAATACTGTTATAGATAAGTACAGGCAGGAAATGTGTTTGAATAAAAATGCAGAGCAAGTCTTATTTTTACACCGTAACAATCCGAAATTTTCAAAAATCTTTGATTTATACTTGAACAGTTCAATGTTCGTAATATAATGACATTTTTATTAATATATATCTCAGCTTGGCACGATCCTACATACTCAAACTTTTTTTTGAAATAGATCTTACACCATTAACTTATCATATGCCCTAAGACCGTCGCGACCCCTTTACCCTATTATAAACAAATTAAATTTAATTAATTAACAAATTAATTGTGAAATTATAGTCAATTTCTTAATGTTATAATTACAGCTATATCTTATGCCGAACAAAATGTAAAAAACTTTTTATTTATATTATATTACACCTACAATTATATTTAGCATTATCTGTAAGTAATACAAAATCTAATTAATAGTTAATATTCCAAAAAAATATTTAAAGAGCATAAAATATTAAAAATATAACATATTCTTATTTTGACATTATCAAATGTCAAAATTACTTTGATTAATGTTAACTGTAAAAACTTGAATATACACACTTCCGTCTATAGTCGCTCGTGATTCATGATGTTTATGTTTAAATAAATAACAACTTTACATAAACAAAAATAAATCTTGTGCTTGAAGATATTGACTTTTTTTTTATTTATGTATTTATAAAAATTTTCGAATAGTTTAATATTTAGGCAGGTATTGTTATAATAAAAAATGTATAAATGTATATCAATATGATATTTTCAACTAGCGGATTGGACCCAGTGTTACCCGGGGATATTAATTTAAATAAACATAAAGTAATCATGCCCACCCAACATTCCCACAGTACACGATTCACCGCGAATTGTTTTTTCCGAGTTCATGAAATTTACAATAATTAATTGTCAAAAATCATCAAATTGTACGACAAAATATTTGAATTAGACGTGACCATAATGACCTAAATTAATAAAATACTGAAACCGTAAATTATATAGAATTCTGTATTGTAATAAAAATTATACATTTAAGGTTTTAATTATTTTGTAACATAAAATCAGAGTTTGATTTGTAAATTGACAATAATAAACGAAGAGATTCCTATACAAAATTTACAAATATTACGAAAAGTAAAAAAAATGAACATTTTGACAAATTTAAAAAAAATCCACAACCTATTTAAAAATTCAATAAAATAAATAAATGGTATAAAAATATTTTCTTATTTTATTTACGTTAGAAAACGTCAAAATAATTTTCCTTTCAGTAATATAATACATATACAAACACATTCAAAATTGGTGTTAATAATAAAAAATACAAAAATATCGAAAACTGTTCACCAATTTGTTTCTGAACAATTTATCAAAATATTATCCCATATGTAGACACATCTACATACATCATATTTGCATCATATTTAACTCACGGTCATCACGGCTTCGTGAAGCAACGTTTAGAGCAATTTTTAAGTCATATTTGGCCAAACAAATGATAAATTTGTAGATGATATAATTTTTTTACAAAATGGGATATTGAATATATGAAATCACACTCACTAGGACTAGGTGGTTGGCTTCCCGGCGGGCTCTCAATCCTATGATGATGGTGTATCGCTACCCTACACGATCTAGGGGCGACGGTCGGCGCACTAGCTCCATTAGCCGCATCTCTCGCCATTATCGCGGCGATAGAGAAATCTGTAGCCCGCGTGGACACCTTCGCCGTCGCAACGCACGCTCCTTGTAGCGGCCGCTCATCTGGCATCGCACCAACCAACATTTCGTATAAATACAGTGTCTAGATATCTCACAAACACGCACGCACGCACTCTACAACGTCAATTGTACATGTTTGTAAATAAAAACTATCAAAATAATACATGAATCGTTTAAATTACACAAATATCACAGAATTATTTCGTATCGACGCGCACTGGGTTCAAATCCGATCATTTCTTAAGATAGCTGTATTGTTTTCAGGAGAATCACGTCTTCATGTATATAATTAGGTGATAAAAACGAGCCACATCTTTTTTTAATAGAAAAGCAATCAATTTTTATTATTTATTGTCCACAATGAATGCCCACTAGATGTCAGAACCTCAACAAGACTAAACACGGGTTCACTTTGCCAACCTGAACAGCTACAACGCACCCTCCCCTCATGTCGCGAGCTGAGAGGGGGAGGGGCCAGGCGGGGCTAGCCGACATTCTACCTGAACGTGTGGCCGGTAGGGGAGGAGCTTGCATCTATCACAGCTACGATGGGCGTGGCTTGTGTCCAGGCTGTTTCGTTCAGATGTTCAGTTGTTTTCGGACTACTTTGTTTTCAGACATATCGTTTTCATATTATTCGCTTTTGTTTGAAATAATTTTATATTGATTGTGAGAATTTATATATTATATTTTATTGTATGCGTAGGTGTGTTACATTTGTGCCTTTTTTTCATGCACATATGATTTTATTAATTAATTTTTTATTTAATTTAAATTTTTACACGACTTGCGATAATTTACCGTTCTTTTTTCTGTAATTTGAAAATTAATCTTCGGATGATAGACTGAGGTTATATGAATCCAACAAAATTTTGTTTTCAACGTGGCTTGAGGACGGTCCCATTTCAAAATCGTATATAAGGGGGAGGGGGACATTCCAAAATATTTATTTTTTCAAGATATCTCAAAAACGACACGTTACGTGAAAATTTTATAGTATATTTTTTGTAGAGCATTTAATTTTCTATAATATAGGCCTACAACGTTTGTTGTAAAATATTCTCTTACAAAGATTTATCTCAATTTGCTTTAAAAAAAATTTTAATTGATATTTACTTTGACATCATTTTGACGTTTGCATAAATTTAGATTTAAATTGAAATTGTTAAAAAAATTAAAAATATACGAAAAAATAATATTTTTTAGTAAAATTGTATAAAAATTAAATGGTTAACCAATTCCAGGCAATTTATCTGAACACTAATTGTCCAATTAATTAATTACCTTTGGTGAATTTAGCACGAGGAAGCACTGTCCATTTACTTGGCAGATGTTTTTAGTTCTTTTTATAATAGTACATTGCCATTTTCTTAATTTCAAAAATCAATTAGCGTTGATAATTAAAAGAAACATGTATTTAATCTTTTCTAATTAAAAAAAAAACGATATATCTGCCTAAATAACACAAATCTATCTACAATAAATTAAACTAGGTAACTTAAGATGCCTACATACATTTCTAATAAAGAAACAACTGAAATCTATGTAATTTTCTTTTGTATTCTAAATAATAAACTCGACCCCCCAAGCATAAAAATTATAACAATATAAATTATCATTAAGATTTTTTCATATACCGCTTTAATAAAAAATAAAACTAGCTTCTCATTGATAATTACTCCACTTATTTAATTAATTACATAGTTATGTAACTTTAATTGAAATTATTTCGGTTCCCATCATATGCGCCTGCAATATAAGATCAAAGGGATTGCTAACACTAATTATATTTTATAAATTTAATTATCAGTTCAATTTATATAGGAAAGAATAAAAATATTGATTGACCCTTGAAATAAAATTGTGTGGGCGCCCATGCACGCAGCATGTAAGCAGTTTTTGTTTCACCAAAAAATCATCTTCAGAACCTAAATTTATATCTGTTGGCATAGTAGCTATTCATAATTAGTAAGTTGTTCAGATGTTTTTACATTATAGTAATTTATGGAAATATAATTCCGAGGTAGATATAATGAATATGCTACTGTATAAGAAGAAAATGATTCATTATGAATTTTTGACGTTGAATTATTCTTTTTAATTGAATTTTTCGACATTCACTATAAGTTTTTATTTATCGTACCTACATACAAAGTATTCAGGCTTTTGTAGTTATTGATGGTATTGGAAACTAATGCAATTAGTAATTTTCATATTACCTATAGTCAATTTCTTATAGATGAGGTTTTAACACTTTAAAGGCCCGTAAATTTTGCGGGTCTTAATACAACGAAATATATATTAAAAATAATCTTTTATAGAAGCATTCCTATAGTTATTAATTGAGAATCGGTCAATTTACGTAAAATTTATAAGTTCTTTTTGTCTCAAACAAGAAGGGAAGAGCCCCAATGAAAATACTAGTTTGGGGGCCCGCTATAGGATGTGGAGGCTATGGCCCACTAACTAATGAAATATGGTAAATAAAATTTCTAGAATATATATTATTTTGAACTAACAATAAGTCCCAAAATTAAATCTAAAAAATCTGGTACTTAAGTAGGTTGGGAAGTTACTTTTGAGAAGCAGGTGTGGGGTAGGATGTCTTTCTCACTTGCACTCATGTATTTGTCATTTTAAAATTTATTTCACATCATTTCACATATTTTTCGAGTTTCTTATATTGTTTTTTTAATAATGGTACAGTCGAAATTTCAAATTCTTGTTTAAATAATTACATAAATATATACTTTACTATATCCTTAATTTTCAAATCAATCTCACTGTTTTTTTAATTCATTTTTATCATTTTTCATTTAACATTATAACAACTGAAATTTAAAATTTATTTTCGTAAAAACGAGTCGGTCAAAAAATCTGAAATTTCAGTATTTCATTCATTTTGAGTGTTTAAACAATTATAAAAAAATTCAACTGATTTGACGTAACTTCCAAACCTTTTAAACACAAATTGTTTGAAAATGAACTAGAAACCGAACCGAAAATTTCATTTTGAACCCTAACTACGTATAAATAAATTCAGGTTCGTGTCCTGCAGTCCGGTATACCGAAAAATACCAGCTTACTTTATAGCGGCCATAAAATCTATAAAATAATCATCACAGTAATTTTACTGGCGCTTATTCTGCTTCCAAACATTTTAAAAATCATCTGTTAAATATCAGACTTACAGGACACGCCCGAGCGGTCAAGACCTTATGTCCACCCATCCTGACATGGTGCAGGAGGCTAAATAATGTCAAATTTTAACACTTGGACCACACACATAGGGACAGAAACGTTGAGATTTATTTCAACACATAAATCATTTTAAATGTGCACTGTGTTTTAGAGAAAATGTGACAATAATGTGTACTCTATTTGTAGCCGTAATGAGACTGTAAATGTGGGGGGCCTGGCCCACTCGATATTGTAGATTATTTAAGAGATTTTTGATGGATGTTAATATACAGGTTGTCTCAAAAAAAATGTACTCACACTTCGAATGACGAGAAAAATATATATTATTTATTAGCATAAATTAAAATGAAATAGCTTCGAATACAGAAGAGTTGATTTCCTGCCATGCTGTGATTAACAGTTAAAGTGTGAGTACATTTTTTTGATACACCCTGTATATACATGTGATATATTTGTCAGTTAGATAGACGCAATAACCTTCATTAGGTTTTTTTATTATTATTTTTAATAAATAAAGATTTAAAAAGTAGAGCAGAGAAACATAGAGGGGGGGATTCTTTTGCCATTATATTCGCAAATGTAAATATAATTAATTTGGATATTTTACATCCTACAAGAAAACGAAATCGGGTTGATCTATATATATACATATAAAAGTTTTTAAATCTTCTTACTATACCAAATTCCCCCCCCCCCCTCTTCCAAAAAATAAAGCAATAAAAATAAATAACTCCTCCGTCCATTGTTTTTCCCTTTTATACCCCGCACTGGCTATTATATTCTACTAAATGAGTCGAAAATCATTTTAAAAATTCAATCAATTGTGAAATTTAACCATTTTTGTGATTGCCTTTTCTTAATAACGTCAATTTTTAATTTAATAAAAAATACATTAATTTTTCAATGAAAGTACTAATTAAAATTACATTCTGGAATTTTTTAGTTTAGAAATTAGAGGGGGGACGCTTGCGATTACCCCCTCACAACCAAACGTTTTTTGGTTAAGATATATTTTTTAAATATATGCGATGGTTTTGAGATTAAATCCGTAACACTTTAAATGCCCTACCCTGGGATAATACAGAATTAATTAACACTTGCTACCATTTCATGACAACTTTAAAAATAGTCTTTTTTCCTTGGGTTGCATAAAGCAAAATTAATCTGTTGTTTTAATCCCATTATTATACGTTAATTCTAAAAAAAAAAACACGGTTATAATAAATTTTATAAGGTTAAAAAATTATCATATTTGTTTATTTACAAATTGATATTAATTTTATAGTTAACATTAACTATGGTTTTAAAACAACTGATTAACTAATCGTCGTTAATTTTGTTTTATATGTAACCCAAGGTTTATCACACAAAAATCATTTTGAATATGTTTAAATGTAATCAAAAATTTATTTCTATTATTTTGCGACATCACTGAAAGCCAGAGGGAACACGTTTATTGTACCTAATCTTCAATATCTCACGTGTAATAATACATTCATTAAAATCGTGTCTGAACGACTGACAGATGATTCGCGTATACAATTCAAACAATGACAAAAATATCATTCCCAGAATGTAAATAAATGATTAAAAAATCGTTAACGGTAATATAAAACTTATGTATATAATGGTCCATGAATGGTCCGTTAATTAGATCAGAGAGAATGGGATCAAGAAGAGATGAAAGATTGTCAAATGATGCTGCGGATATAGAGGGGTTGGGGTAAAGGAAAATAACAAATAAAATATAAACGATCTAGTTGTGTTTGAGTTTTGATGCATTCATTGTTTTGATGAATAAGTATTTTTACTTTTTAAGATTAAAAGTAGATGAAAGAGTGTCAAATGATGCTGCAGATATGGGGGGATTGGAGTAAGAGAAAATAACAAATAAAATATAAACGATCTAGCTGTCTTTGAGTAAATATTTACATAGATACGGAACGAAAAGAGTTTGACTTGACCTAAAAAATTTTGAAATCGGAGAACAATTTTTTGTCTAATTCTAAAACGATCACAAAGTAAAAGAAAAAATAAAGTTTCAAATAACAGTTATATATATTTTTCTGTTACTGAGCCTATTCCAAACATATGGTTCTGTATAAAAATGTATAAGAAAGTAATGTAAGTACAGCGATTAATATTTTATTGTTATAATTATAAATATGAATTCAAACATAAGATTTGAAGAAAAAAACACGTTTAATGTAACCCAAGACGAACATAATCATATTATATTTATGTATAGAGGCATTGACTTGTGAATGGTAAGATAATTAGAGGTAAAGGACACAGAGCTTAAGAGCGAAGTCGATCGGTTGTGGTCTGGGGGTTGAACGTGAGATGTCGCATACACAGGGGATGCTGAGGGTTGGTCTGCACTAAGTGAGAACAACCCCTTGCCACATAATCCGTGGTGTTATGGTGGGAAAGTATTCTATATTTACCTATACTTTTGATATTTGATTATATTATAATTTCTATGAACTTTGGCTTTGGGTGTCATGATACTTAAAGACGCTGAAAACAATTACTATATGTGAATGTCAGTTTGAATCATGATACCTACAAATATATATCTTTCCACCATGAGGTTGAATGAAAACATATGCATTTTACAATATAAATAAACGGATTTTTATAAATTACAATAAAGAACTTCCAAGAAAGGTAACCTATTTATTTATTTTTGATTTTCATACAAATTCTAAGATAAGACCTGGTGTTTCCTGGGAGAAAATATAATTTTACAATAACCACTGAATGGATTTTATTCCGGTTTTCACTAATCGATAGGTTAAGTTTAGGTGTGTAATTTGTGGATATTTTAGGTAAATTTCATGAAGCCGGAAAAAACAATTCGTGGTGAACCGTGTGTTGTTAGCATGTTGGGTGGGCATGTTGGGTGGGCATGTCGGGTGGGCATGATTACTTTATGTTTAATTAAATTAATATCCCCGAGTAGTAGGTATATAAAGTATTGCATATTTGAAAAAATTGTTTCAATCAAAAAATGGATATTTGAAGGTCAACATATTTTTTTCTTAACAGGAATTTTTTAACCCGGATTTGTCAACCCCTGTACATATTTTCTACGTTGTATATTTATTAACTATAGATAATAAATACACAACAATCTCAGTTTTCAATTTAAAGTTCAAAAGGCGCAATGTTATGGCATTAAGTACTTATAAATAAAATGAATTCGATTAAGCGCAAGATTTTGTTTTAAATTCCAATTTGCAGAGCATGCTGCGTTGTTACACAGAGTCGGTGTGGAAGATATGTGATACTTTTAATATAAACAAATTAATTTTTCATGTTAAATTTAAATAGATATAGATATAGATATTAGACCTAATGATGTCGATTCTTTTAGTATATATTAATCATTTTGTAATCATTAGCAAGTGCCCTACACTGCGTGCACATTACTGGTTTTACTTTATCCATTACTGGAGAAAAAACATAAACAAAGAATTTAAAAAACAAACCATATTTGCAGACTTTGGTAATTAAATTATAATTAAATAAACAGTTATTTGATAATAACAAAAACAAGCCCATTAATATAAAAAAAACGAAAACTTGCTCTTATAGCGGCCATTACTGGTGCCTTTATCTTATTTATCGTCATGTGCGGGGCTGTATATATTTCCCTAATGTGATTTTTCTGAAGTTTATTTATCATAAACATTAAACATTTTATAAATATAACTGAGAAGAAATAAGCCCATTCGTAAATACCTAAAGTCCGGCCCTGAAGTGAATCAATTCGCACAACTCATCAAGTGAACCGTTTCAAATACAGGACACTTCACTAAAGGATAATTTATGGCACACCTAACCTATAAAACATGTATAAATAAAACCAATCAAATTTCAAATATGACCATAAACTCACACGTGTCTTGTAGGTGGGTGTGTATACGTATGTGTGAGTGTGTGCGTGTGTCCACTTCTCGCCTTCACGGGATATGTGATCAGTTTCGTTTTACTGGACCACCCTGAAACTATAAACCTCAGAACAGTTGCAATGTTACTGTATCCTATACCAGAGTGTAATTCGGATGTCTAAGTTTACTGTAAAATTGCCATTCATTTTTGTAATGGACATATATAAGGTACTGGCAGGGGCGCCGACTACATGGGGCTTAAGGGGCTCAAGCCCCCCCCCCCCCCCCCAATAAATGTATATGAAAAGCATATGTCACCGTCAACCGGAACCTAGAATACAGTTGATTCAGTATTTACATGATATTATTATTTTATCTTATATAATTTTAACAATGTTACGTCATAGCTGAGATATTAACTATCCAATTTACTTCTTTGTTAGTTTATGAGTTTTAATTTGTTTTTAAAAAAGGAAGGAGGTCGCGAGGGTCTTTAAGTGCATGATATTCTTAAAGATAATAGTGTAAGCTAAATTTTTAAAACAATTGAGTCTGTAGGATCGCGCCAAGCTGAGATATTAACTATTCAATTTACTTCTTTGTTAGTTTATGAGTTTTAATTTGTTTTTAAAAAGGGAAGGAGGTCGCGAGGGTCTTTAAGTGCGTGATACTCTTAAAGTGTAAGCTACATTTAAAAAAAAATTGAGTCTGTAGGATCGCGCCAATCTGAGATATTAACTATTCAACTTATTTGTTAATTTATCAATTTTAATTGACATTTTTTTGATTTTTAACATTTTTTAAGGGGAAAGAGGGCGGAAAAATAAATCTCGCCCAGGGCGCCCGACTTGCTAAGGCCGGCTCTGCGATAACATATACCTACATCATGAAACAACAGAAAAATAATATTATTTATCAAAACTAATAAATAGCCACATCCGAACACAATCAAGATACTATGTATATCTACTTATACATATATTAATGAACATAAAACTTAAGTACAATGATTATATTCACTAATTGCATATTTTTAAAACAACTTACTCCTTTGTTTAGTCTTTTTCTTAAAGGAGCCGATAAAAATATCAGTTTACAATAAAATATTTATATTATTTATAATACATTGTGATAAAAATTTATTATTATATTTATGTATGTACATTATGTAAATAATACATCACGTCTATTAAATATATATAAAACATCAAAAGAAACTAACTGTAATCTGTATTATATACATATACGTTGTTCAAATGTCAAAACGACTAAATACTAAATCCACTGTACAAAATTATCAACATATTTGTAGATACTGATTGTTCTCGATCAGGGCCGCTGTTAACAAAACCATTGCCAGACGCAGGCGCGGATCTAGGTTTACAATTTGAGGGGGGGGGGTCATTGTCTGAGAAAAGACAATTTGAGGGAGTCATAGACTGTGACATGGACAAAAAAGTTATTTTAGTATATTTAATAAGCATTTTTCTATTTTTTCTGAGTTTTGGGGGAGGCTATGTCCCCCATGACCTAGGTATGTTCAATACAAACTAGTGTTCATAATAGTAGCTCTCGCAGTAACACGCAATCCATCTCTAATTTCTATAGATATTTAATAAAATTAATTTATATTTACCTAAGTAAATATATTGGACGTGTTTACTCTACATAAAACTTATACTTTTCATATAAATACATTAAACCTACCCATTAAGGCAGGTAATAATTTACAAGTAATATAATATCCGACGTTGTTTACAAGTAATTCTTTCTATCTTCTACAGTATCATGTTTAAATTTCGCAGAAGTTGGTATTTTTTGTACAAATAAAGACATAATATTCTAAATATGCAATTAAGTTGATTAATATACCTATAGTTTTTATTTTTTATTTTTTATTCACAATTTTATATTATCCAAGTGGTGAATGTATATGTCTGGTACATTTACATAATGTTTTGTAAATACTTTCTTCATATGATGAGACACTTGCTAATGATAAGTACTACGACACAAAAGATATAAAAGAAAGAATCGTCAAATTTGAAACAATGTAAAGCAGTTGCTATGATAATATAATAAATAATAAATAAAATATACTAATAATTAGTTTAAATGAAACCATTTTAACCCCTTTTGGCAGATTGTCATCAAATCACGCTATAAAACAGTTAAATATATATATAGATTAATATTCAGAAATGGTAGTAATCAAATATCAACAAATTGAGTATCAAATTCATATCCAAGACTGGTGCCAGTACCTTATATTATATAGAAATACATGAAAGAACCACTAAAATTATTTCAAACTTAAAGCAAATAAACAACATAATGCTAATAGAAAAAATCTGTAACCGTAACAAATTGTTTTAAACATTTCCACTAAAAACAAAATAAACAAGACAATTATCTTATTTTTAAAAACATTTTACCAGGAACTAACCCAAAATAGGTAATAAATTGTCTTGAAAGGAAGTCAGACGTGCAGTATGTATATGTTTTGGCCATTTCTTTATGGCTTTTTAGTTTCTATACAAAGGTGTTTGTACTATATTTTATTCATGGTCTCACCTTGGCGTAAGAAAGGGGCTGGTACACTTTTTAACACATGGGTGGGCCAAATGTGTTCTTATTATGAATGCGGTCAATATGAATTATTTGGTTGTATGCATGTAACTATATACCGGCTGGATTTAAAAATATATCCTATTTGGCGACCTAACCTAACCTAACCTGACCTAAACTACATCAAAAATATTAGTAAATTGTCGATATGATAACAAAAATTTTAAAGAATTTTTTAAATGTTATGTTAGTTATCCATCTTGGAAAATTATAATTTGATTATACGGTACTGGCACCAGTTATGGCCGCTATAAGAGCTAGGTTTACTGTTTTTGTAATTCTCATGAACTCATGTTACTAATAAAACAATTTACTCTTTATTTAATCAATTTAATTACCAAAGTCCGCATAGATAGTTTGTTTTTTTAAATTATAGCATTTTATTTTGTTTATGTTTTTTCTCCAGTAATGGATAAAGTAAAACCAGTAATGAGTACGCAGTGATGGACACTTGCTAATGATAAGTACAACGACACAAAAGATATAAAAGAAAGAATCGTCAAATTTGAAACAATGTAAAGCAGTTGCTATGATAATATAATAATTAATAAATAAATTATACTAATAATTAGTTTAAATGTCCACCATTTTGACACCTATCGGCCGATTGTCATCAAATCACGCTGTAAGACAGTTAAATGTATATAGATTAATATTCAGTACATTTATTTAAAAAATCGCCATTACTGGGGTCATATCCAAGACTGGTGCCAATACCTTATATTTACTTGTGAAATTTTTTAATTCGATTTTGTTAAGCATTGGCAATTTTGTTTAAATATTTATAAAGTATTGAGTTTCCTGTATAGTTTCAAATATACGAACATGATTTTTATTATTTTCTTATCAAAATATAAAACATATTTATGAATATTTCCGAATAATGTTTTTAAAAACTATAAAAAATAAAATATATGGTGCCTGTGTAATATGTAATCTAATACAAAATGTAGTAATAAATAAGCATGCATATTTTTTTGCCAAATAATTAGCATTAAACAATGCAAAATAAATAAAAATTAATTACAGTATTTTAAAATTACGTATTTACTATCAATTATTTAAAAAAATAATAAACTATATAATTCATAAAATTATTATCTCATTAAAAAACATATATCTAAATATTTTAATAAAATATTATTTGCTGCAGTTAATAAAACAGTTATTTTACCCATAAGCCAGGAACAATACTTAATTTATAAAATGTCTGTGTTCGGATTCAGGGGACAGACGGACGGACGGACACACGAACACACGGACGGACGGGCGGATAGACAGACAGACACGGAACGTAAAGCGTTTGCTTTGACGTGAAATGAATAAATAAATTTAAAATTCTGAAATCGGAGAACATTTTTTTTGTCTCAATCTGAAACGATCACAAAGCTTCTCGTATCTTCGATATTGCAAGGAAGCAAAATGTGTCATCTTCAATTATATAAGAAACTAATAAAATTTTTACTGTACTTACAATTCATAAAATATATGAATAAAACATACAAAATAAACATGTATCAACTTCTAAGAATCATTTCTCTGGGGTCAACATCTAATATAAGAAATTTAAATTGTCATTTCTTAACACATAAATCACAACACTGTGAAAGAAAAATATTTTACATAATAAGCCAAACATAATCTCATGTTAAAAATACTTGATATCGCTGGGGACTAGGGGTTGTTTAAGCTGTTTAAGGGATGATACGGTATATCGTTGTTAGTCAAGTACTGTAAATAGCAGATAAATAGTTGGGCTAAACATATCATAAATCCTGTAAACTTGTCAATACAATAACCCCTGCTGAATGCCCGTGTCCTTTATGTTCTGGATTGTCCTTTTGGAGGTCCAGTATTCTTAACTTTGTATTGACAAAAGGCCGTATCAACGAAAATTTTAAATATAATGATACCATATCGAAGAAACGAGAAGCTTTGTGATCGTTTTAGAATCAGACAAAAAAATTGTTCTTCGATTTCAAAATTTTTCCGTTTCACGTCAAGATAAACACTTTTTGTTCCGTGTCTGTCTGTCTGTCTGTCCTCTGAATCCTTGTCACTCGCATAACTCATGAACCACTGAACTGATATTAATGAAACTTGTTTGAATCGTTAGGTCTGGCTTCAGCACGGTCCCATTTCAAAATCATCAAAATCGTGTGTAAGGGGGAGGGGTGACATTTATTTTTTCAAGATATTTCAAGAACGACACATACGTGAAAATTTTATAGAAATTTTTTTGTAGAGCATTCAATTTCTTATAATATAATCTACAATGTTTGTTGTAAAATATTCACTTACAAAAATTTATTTCAACTGGCTTTAAAAAATCGTGTTTTGTTTTTTTAAATTTGACATATTAAGTGTCATTTTGACGTTTGCATGAAAGATTTAGATTGAAATTAACATAAAATGTACGAAAAAATAATCAGGTGCGTCTTAAGAAAAATTATTTTTTGGTAAAATTAAATGGTTAACTAATTTATTATTATTATTTTTATACTTTTTATATCGCTCAGTTTTTATCCTATATGCATTCCTATATACTTTTCTTGAGAACGAAGAAATAAAGAAAATGCCGCCACTGTTTTAATTATAAAAAGTAATCAGTGATTTTAGAACGCATCATAAAGCAGTTTTACTCAATCCGCGGTATGAAAGAAACAAAATTACAATTGTAATTGTTCCGATTCGCTTCGGGACTTAAAAAAATACCATTATTTTGATGAAATGTCAATAAAATTGTATAACGTATTATATATCATAAAATCGAATTTCAATGAATGTAGTTTTTATGTATACGTCTTATTTTCTATTCTTTAGTTTTAGTTAAGGTAGTTCTCGTGCTACAATACTATCAAAAAGTTACGCTCATAATACCATGATAAAATATCGAAAATAATTGCGTTGCTACAGAGAATTTTTGATCAAGTCTATACCCAAAACCGTCTATTGTTGTATTAGTACGTATATTTATTTTATGACTAAATGTTTCGACAGATTTTGATAATAAAACTACAAAACGGTCAATCATTTGGAATTTTTTATCACATATCAGAATAATAACCCTTTACTGTACAATTGTATTTCAAAAACAAAACGGTCAATCATTTAGAATTTTTTTATCACATATCAGAATTATAAGCCTTTACTGTTTGATAGTTTTTTATCAAAAGCTGTCGAAGTTTTTAGTCATGCATGAGAATGGACATAATACGAACTTGATATAGTAGATACGTACAAAAGTGGCAAACTTTGATGACAATTATCTCGAGTTTAAAACGGTCGATCTCTTTAAAATTTCACGTTTGGATAGATATCATTATTCTTTTTATGCCTTGAATTTTTTAAAAATTCTATCGAAATGACGTTTGCACGAGAACTACCTTAATTACATTATTAATAACCACTTCAACACTTACATTTAACGTTTATTTTTTTTTTCTTCATTGAAATTATCCAATATGACATAAAATTAATATTCATAAATGGAAGTCATGTATGATTCTCCATACCGATATTTACGTTTTTATTTTCTAGACAACGTTGGATTTTTTTAATGTATTAATTTCGAGTCCGCAGAAAATTTTAAAAGAAGTAATTATACTTTGTTTTTTTTTACGGTAAAATACACGATTCGTACCGTCAAAATCCCGGCAACCACTACAAACTTAAATGAAGCAAAGTATAGTAAAAATAATTTTTTTTTTTTATATTTTTTTATACCCTATATTATATTTTTAATAAATTATATTCAATTTCTTTGATAATTCTTCCCCATATTTCGAACAATTGAAAGGACGCTACAAAGAACGAGTGACGTGACTACTATGAAATGTCCGCAGATCAGTGCTGCCACCACACGGACACTGTGTGAGTTATGAGCTATAGTAGAGGTGCTCAAATATTAAACACACATTTTGTCGCATTAACATTGCGGTTAGGTATGTTGACACAGCGTTTATCAGGGACGGAGGCATTTTCTATAAATAAAAATAAATACTAAGGTGCAGTGGGATAAGTGCAGACCGGTTTTTGTATAGTTGGACTTTGAACCCATATATTTTCAATCTGTTATATAAATACTTAATATTTTCAGTATCAAATGATTGTGCAGTTATTACTGACTGGTTTAAATTGAATAGGACGCCAATCTTCTTTGTATATTTACATTATGATAGGAAATTGTAAAAAATGTCAACTACAGTGCACTTGCCCAATTTTCAGGGCAAGTGCATTACCGGTAGTTAAAAACGCTTTGAAGCATTATTTCATATGCTAGAATTGTGAATACGCCTAGTATAAAATGCTTTTTACCGCATCAAGATACGTTGTTTAGTTTTGGAGTAGTGAACTTTTTAAACAAGTTGGTATTAACTTTTAGTAGTTCACTACATATTAGCTATTACAATTTCACTCGTATTATAATAAAAAGAACCCGTTAATGCACTTACCCCGTTTCTGCACTTACCTTATAACTTATAACTTCAGCCTGTCTTGTAGAAGGATTCCCCCATTTGAAATTTCATGAATTTCTATCACGATCTTTAGAAATCTTTGTAGATCTTTGCAATGAAAAAATATGCCTATATTTAAAAAAAATTAATGTACGCCACTGACAATTACAGACAACAAAAGGGGAGTCACTGACAAAACACCATGTAACAAATAAACAACGGCTCAACAAACCCCCTTTTGCACTATACTGGTTATTACGTAACACATACAAACCTACCGCAGAGATAGATCTCACCTTAATACATACGTGCTATATAATATATATCTATTAATGGTGTTACAACATATAAAAGATTCATAAAACAAAAAAAAAATTCGAAGAAATAAAATATTTTTTAATTTTATTTTTATTTTTTCGGTCCCCCCAACTTTGAATCAAAAGTTAATTGTTCCAAAATTTTAGACATAGATCAAACCTGTGGACGGCGCAAACCGAATCTTTTTCATCCTTTGTAGAGAATTAAGTGCTCAATTCATAAATCCAATAAATTTTAAGAAATGTTTGTTTAAAAATTATCATAAAAATTGGATTTTACTTTTTATGATAATGTTTAAACGAACATATCTTTAAAAATATTCGAACTATGAATTGAGCACTTGGGATCTTTTTTGTAAAAAAAATAATTCGCTATGATATGCTGCTGTAAGAAATTAATAATAATAATATTTTTATAATAAATTTTTCAACGAGATATTCACGCGTAAGTAAAAAAGTAATTTTTCCTTGCTAATCAAATGGGAAAAAGACTCGGTTTGCGCCATCCACAGGTTTGATCGATAAAATTCTATATTATAAACTATAAACCTTTAGATCATCACTATAATAAAACTTTATAATATAGAAAACTATGCAAAAGTCTAATTGGTTAATAATTTATATATTATTGGATTAAAAAAACTACCTCCGCATTTTGTAAAGCCATAAAAAATATAAAAGCAACAGAAAAATATGTTCATTATGTAAATTTGTGTGACAATGTGACCAAGAAATAAATATTTCGATATAGGGTGTATGCTTTTATGCGAGAGCGTTTAAACAAGACATGAAATTGATTCGAAAACCTTCTCAGAATATTTGGCTGCTGTTGTTGATGAAAAAGAGAGTTTAAATTTTTTAACAGAGCCGAACTTAATAATAATAATAATACATTTTTTTTATTCAAATAGTACATCAAGTACAAAAAAAAAAAAAAAGTTTATAAGCAAGTAAGGTAGTGGCGCCAATCTTGGCAAGGACCCCCCCCCCCCCCCCCCAGTAATGGCAAATTTTTAATTAAATGTACTGAATTAGAAATATGTGTTGATATTTGGTTACTACCATTTCTGAATATTAATCTATATACATTTAACTGTCTTACAGCGTGATTTGATCACATGAGGCCAATAGGTGTCAAAATGGTGGACATTTAAACTAATTATTAGTATAATTTATTTATTAATTATTATATTATCATAGCAACTGCTTTACATTGTTTCAAATTTTATATCTTTTGTGTCGTAGTACTTATCATTAGCAAGTGTGTTCATTACTGGTTTTACTTTATTCATTACTGGAGAAAATACATAAACAAATAAAAGGCTATAATTTAAAAAACAAACTACATTTGCGGACTTTGGTAATTAAATTGATTAAATTGTTTTATTAGTAACATGAGTTCATGAAAATTAAAAAAAACAAGCCCATTAATCCAAAAAAACGAATAACTGTTACATTTACCTTTAATGAAATATACATATAGTATAAGTAAGTATACTAAAACTAAAGCCAATTTTTTTCGGCCGAAATTTAGATTTCAAAAAGTCGGTTTCGGTCGAACACTACATATTACCTTTTTTTATTATTTTTAAATGACTTAAGTAAGGTATTGTTCTAGTTATAAGACATGTTAAAACATTATCTGAGTCGATTATACAAAAATCATGAGACCACCTCTGGCAGAAAGTGTAAAATATCGAGGTATTTAGCTCCCCACGGTGCATCTCGCAGTCAAGTCAGTACAATTAATCATGTTTTATTATAAAAAGGAAGGTTTTTTTACAGTATAATGTAAACAAGTCTTTATCACCTATACCCGTGTCACTATGTGTGGAGATTAATTCTTGATATACCGTGAAAAATTTCAATATTTTGATCCTATAGATATTTTTATTTGTATATGTGCAGCATATGTATATCTTTACTTGTTAATTAATCATTGTTTTATTATAATATAATTATTATTTTGTAAACTGGTAGTTCTGTATTACTAAATTGGTATTTATTTATTATTATTATACATTTAGAAGGATTTGCAGCAACAAGGAGTTAACTCCAGTTTTTATAATTTGTGGGAAAATAGAAAAAACTGTTAAAAAATGAAGAATGTATTTAAATCGCCTTTGTCTTCGTCCAATTATTATTTGTCACCTACCACTTCATGTTTTGGCCAAATTCCATTGAGAAATTCATCAAATTCGCAATTCTAGAGTCAATTTTATTCTGGGGTTAACTCCTTTTTGGCCCAAATAGTTGAAAATTATTTTCTCTTTAAAGTAAGGAAGCATTGAATAAGAACAATTTTCAAGAAAATTGGTTTATTTCAAGAAAGAACACAGTAACGAGTGTACTAACTAAATTCTAAGCCCAAAAAAAGAGTCAGCTTCTGGAGTTAACTTAAGCGAATAAAGCAGTTAACTCATTCTAGCGGATACCTTGAGAACTATCAACAGTGGGTAACTCTTTGTTGAACCAAACGAAAGAATGATTTTTTTCCCCCAAGAAACGGTTGTTTGGCCTAAAAATGGAGTTAACTCGTTGTTGCTACAAACCCCTCATTTATTACCCCACTGTTTTAAAATATCGAACAATTTCATAACAATTTGACACCTAGCAGATAGCGTTAACTGGGAGCTAATTTGCATTAAATTATATTTGCAAACATTTTTTTTCTCAAAAAAATTTCGTCCACTTTCCACGTTCAGAACGTCCCCATGATGTAAGCGACACTAGAAGGTTGCGCGGGGGTAAGGGGGGAGTTGTAGGACACTTCATTTGCATGCAAGCCCCGGGGCACAATCAGGAGTGCGCGAGAATAGCCGCATTAATTAGCATTTAGATGGCGCACAATGATAATTAGTCCTGTCGCATTAGAGAGCACCAGCTGTACGGGGAGACACACACACACACACACACACACACACACACTCGCACGGTGGCGCCATCTTGTAGCGAGAGCGGTAAATTTGTTCAGAGCAATGAGTCTGAGGTATGATATTTAAAAAATTCGCATACGATAATTTTCTGGAAAAAATGTAAAAATATTTATTTTAATGTTAAAATTAAATTAAACTGTTTATTTGTTGTCTTTAAAGGGATATATAGGTAAAATAATACGTGAAAAGTTGAAATTTTCAAACCGCAGGTCTGTATCTCAAACCGTTCTCGAGATATGGCCTCTCAAAGTTTCAGTTTTTTCAAATTTTTGGAGAAAAAAGGCCATAACTTTTGAACGTGTGGTCGGAATTGATTTTAGTTGACGGATTTGGAATCAGCGTGTCAAAATCTATATAATGACATGTACAAAACCTTAAAACTCGAGAAAAAATTTTTTGTGAAAAATCGAAAAAATTCAAAGGGGTATACCTTAAAAAAATGTCGATTTTTAGCCAAAAATTTTTTGTTGGATTTTAAAGTATTATACATGCCATTATATAGATTTTGACACGCTGATTTCAAATCTGTCAACTAAAATCAATTCCAATCACGCGTTCAAAAGTTATGGCCTTTTTTCTCCAAAAATTTGAAGAAACTAAAACTTTGAGAGGCTATATTTCGAGAACGGTTTGAGATACAGACCTGCGGTTTGAACAGTTCAACTTTTCGCGTCATTCTCTATACAATAAACATACTTTTAACGAAATCAAAAATTCTAAATTTTTTAGTGAAATTTCCTGCAGTGAAATTCAACTCGTCATACAAATATCGACTTAAATTCAAGAAAATAAGACGTATAATTTAGTTACTATATAAATATATAAGAATTTAATTAATAATAATTAATTCCAACCACGCGTTCAAAAGTTACGGTTATTTTTATCCAAAATTTTGAAAAAAAATGAAACTTTTTTTCTATACAAAAAATGTACTTTTAAAGAAATCTAAATTTAAATATTTTTACACATATAGTGCTTTTAAATTACATAAATTTACAATATAGCAATAAACTGACCAAAGAAAAAATACCCTAATTACACAATGCAAAAAAAAAAACATTACCGACAAAACTCCACGAACAGAAAAACCATTTTCCGAACTCTGCGCACCTTTTCATCAGCGACGAGTGTAAGACGAGATAGGGGTGGTTAAACAAGAGGTAGAGAACGCCTTTTCCAACTAAACAGTTCTCGTTTAAACGCATACCCAGGGAAATGGTGTGAAAAGAAGATGCATAAAGCAGCCGACTCGATTTGCATCCAGAGTGCTTGTTTTACATGGAATTAGAGCCAGGGGGGGCGGCGAATCACCATCGGTGGGGTTCTGAATTTCAATCGAGAACACAAGCTGTTCAGTTCAGAAAGGACTCCGCAGTTTTTGATAGGGAAATGGCTTTCAGTCAATCTCTTTGAAACCAACTGGAAAATATTCTCTAAATCATCCCGATTAAAAGTCTCAATGGTCGCAACCGCCTAAGTTCCTCAGATCTCGCGCAAAAAGCTGTTTTGTACTTAATAATGCAATACAAAAATCGATATAGGATTTCCCATGTTCAATATTTAATTTATTATAGCAAATGGAAGAAAACTTTAAATACAAAAGTTGTCAGGCTAGACAAGCAGCATATTTTTAAAATAGTTACATTTATATAAGGTGTCCCATAAGTGTGTTACAAATCAAAGTTATATTTTTATGACAACTAATTTTCTATTGTTTTTATTTTACAATTTAATATTTTTAATACTATCGCTAGTAGCTGGCGCTGACGGCACTAACATGTTTTATAAAAACTTTATTATATCCATAAAACAATTTGTTAGAACTTGCAAACTTCAACAACATAAAAATCTAGAAATTAAATAAACAAAACGATACATAAAAATTAATTTCTTTGTTCAAAATGTCCTGTACTATATCGATTTTTTTATTGCATTATTAGATATAAAACAGCTTTTTGCGCGAGACCTGAGGAACTTAGGCGGTTGTGACCATTGAGACTTTTAATCGGAATGATTTAGAGAATATTTTCCAGTTGGTTTCAAAGAGATTGACTGAAAGCCATTTCCCTATCAAAAACTGCGGGGTCCTTTTATATTTTAGAAATATATAAAATTGAAATTATCTCTATATAAAAATTAATGTGTATATGAGGTTTATAGACTCGCGGTAATTACTGAACCGAACTCAATGCGGTTTTCATGGTTTTTTTCTGTGCAAGTTCGTAGCTATTAATATTTTATGAAAACCGAAAATTTTCACCAAAAGACTGAAAAAATCTTTATCAAGTCGTGTTTTGTTTCCATGATATATTGGATACAAGTATTAAATTTAAAATAGGTAGTTTTACTATATATGATCACGTAGTCAATATAATAAATAGAAATAATAGCTAATAATTATAAAAATAATAAAGTCATTAAACACAAAAAAAAGAATCTTAAAACTTCCTTATTCATTTTTATCTGTTTAAATTATTCGAATCACTTATTTTTATTACCGCAATTTGTATATTTCTTATTGTTTTACCGCACAACTATGCTAATATCCATTTGTAAATTATATATTTTTAAAAATCAAACATTCGTATATTCATTCATATATTTTTATTTACTCTTCTAACAGTATATTATTACAAAAATTAATGTTCTGAAATCATTTTTATGTACCTTTATTTTTTTTTTAATTATTGCAAAAATAATTAAATATGTTTTCTCTCACGAGAAATATTTTTTATTTTTTTATTCCATATATAATTTGAATAGACTATGTATGTGTGTGTGAGAGAGAGAGACAGATGTGCCCATACTGTCAATTGCTGAATAAAGATGGGTAGACTTATCTCAACAAATGATTTTTATATACAATACAACGTTTAAATTTTACTATAATGCATAATAAAATTTCACCAGATCCTTTACAATCTATCTCGACACATGTTTCGACTTCACAAGAAGTCCTCATCAGAATCCTAACAGTTCCAGACTCGAGTGATATTGTTTTATTGTGGTTAAGGTGTATTATTTTAGTTTAATTGACTAAGAAACCACAGTTTCTCCGTTTTTCCGGTAGTAATCTATATTATCATTAATATGGAAGAATTACTAAACTGTTTCCAATTTTAATAATTCTGAATCAAATAGTAATATTTCTTTCGGCAACCCCGAATATCCTAACATTGACATTAACGCCAATTTTATTCAAATAACAACACTAAGGCGGCTATTACACTATCAAATAAATATGTCAAAGATCTTTGACAAAGATTTGATCATATTTCTTTGATAAAATACGAGATTTTGTTTTATTACACTACATAAAATATTTGATAATATTTTCTCAATATTATCTAGGGATATTTTCTTCTTTTTTAGTACCTTTTGAATATCAGTGCGTGGATGTTCGTCAATTGACGCGATCGAGGTTTGAATTTACAACCGTGTATTGTGGTTTTTATAATCAATAAGAAGATTATCATATAATACTGGATTTTGTTGATATTCATATATTAATAATTATGTAACTGTAACTGTCAGTGATAACTTGGTAGTCGTTGTTTTTTACGTCAAAAAATCTTTGATCAAATATAAGAGACTGTCATTAACTATGATCATAGAAATATTATGAAGGTAAATATTATAAAAGTCAACTTATTACACATTTTCATATTTCTTTGATCAAAGAAATTTTATCATATTTCTTTGATAGTGTAATAGCCGCCTAAGTTCTTACAAAACAAAAACAAAACGATATTATATTTGTTTACTGTTTAACTGAAACAAGAGGCTGTTGTCTCAAGAGACGCATCTGTCAACGGTGTAGCAATTAGCCGAGACTCCGCACTTGAAACATCGCGACAAGTTGGCGGCGGTAAAGTAGAACAGACACTGTTATAGATATTTACATCAAGCTACCGGTATGCTGTTAATCACTGTGTTGCACTTGTTACATCCAGAACTGGCTTTGATAAAAGTAACAAACTGAAATACAAATGAAAACACATAGACATAGAGAATGTATTAACACAATGGTGTAACATCTGTTCAAAAACTGAGAGAGAGATGCAGTGTAGTTTGGAATATATCTATCTCTTTTTCTAAGAAACTGATTGGTAGCTTACTATAGTTCAGGGTAGTATTTCTGTCAGATATATTTTTGTATATCTATCTTGTGATTTTTGTGCAATAAGTTTTTTATTAGAAAAGTAAATAATATAAACAATAAACATACTATAATGGTTCATACTTCATCGAGGAAATTTAAAAAAAAACATCAATTGATCTGATAGAAATTTGCAAAATTATGAACGGATATTTCGGGAAAATAACATTTTTGCTACCAAAAATATTAAGTATATATATATAAAAAACAGTTTTAAATCAATTCCTGTCAATTCCCACAAATGATGAGGTGGATTGCTACACTTACAAACAGCACATACAAGATTTACTTTAATTTTAAATATTTTTTTTACATTAGGTTACACTACGAAGCTACGAAAAAGGAAGAACTTAACCTCTTTATATATATCTATGAATATTTTTAATGTTCGGGGCTAAGAATATTTAAAAAAGGACAAGTATATTCCAAACCTGTTTCTGTCTCTTTCTTTTAACACGACTCTGCTCTCGAGTCAGATGCCTGGTCCATTCTCTATGTCTATGTTCAATAATGATTTTTGACATTTTTGTAAAACAGAACGTTCAGTCGCGCATGCACGTTCTACACAATTCGGAAAATCTAATTTCAATAAACCACCCGCGTATAATATCAGCGTTATTACATTACACCATACATCAGCAGTAATAGCAGCACAAGACGGTGTATTTTTTTGGCCTGTAACGCGAAGACAATAAAGATAAAGTGGATAAGACGTCCAGCGGTCATCTCATAGCCCGCACGTGACAAGGTTCTAGAAGTAGCCGCCATCTGTGGACGGTTTCTTGTATTAATCCCACGTTACGCTCTTATATCCCCCCCCTCACCCCCATGCCCCCTTGTCATGTCGTCCTTATTTATCTATCAGATGGGGGGCTGGATTAAGTTTAGATTTTTATTGATTATATTTTCAACTTAATTTCTTATTTTCTTATTATTCTATTTTCCCTATACTAATAGGGTCACATTCTGGGGTAACTAATGTCTACTAGATTTTTTTTTATAAATAACTGAAAGAAGGGAGCAATTTTTTTATTAACTTGTTGTGAAATCCGGAAGGCAATTTTTTTACCTTTTTGAAAAAACGGTTTCTCTTGTACATTTTTAAAAATATCTACATTTACAAATGTATTAATGATTTTATTATTATTTATTTTCGCATATATAATATTTTAATTATTTTTCTACGTTTATTTTGAAAGTAAGTAAAAAAACGAAAAAAAATAATAAATATATTGTATACGCTAAATTCAATAATATTGAGTAAAATGTATGATATTAAAACAGCGGTGAGTAACCAACTGCGTTATAATAAGTTGAAGTATCACTGCTCTAAATTTCATTACATATCCATACTATCACATAATTAATACCCCATTTGAAAGTGCTTGAAAACTAACAAATTTTGTTATCTCCTTTATAATACCGGACATTACAATTAATGATTTGTACCTCTACATTCTAGAATGTACAAATTTTGTTGAAAAAACCTAATTTATTTGAACTAAATTACTTACAACACGAAAACAATACAAAAAATAAATCAAATATGATTGTAACGCAGCACAAACCTACTTGGTTCAACTAAGGAGCACTAAACTCTTCTATTAGAATAAATACCTAGATATTCCTTCAGTATAGATAAATTCAAACTTCGAGCAAACATATTATAACCTAATATAGAAAATGAACCCCTTAATTTATATTCAACCCAGGGCACGAAAATATCTCAATCCTACCCTTATATTCCTTCTACCACCTACCCCATCCTTATTTATCTATCAGCACAAAAAGACATAGGGTGGAACTGCTTCTTCTTGGCTATATCTAGCGGAAATCTTATACGTCCAATAAAGCCATTAGGTGTGGGTCTGTACAAACTCTAGGGGAAGGGTCAAGGGGGGCGGAGGTAGACCGCGATGTCTTATCTATGAGACGTATTTGCTTTCTTGACCACATGTGCGCGTGTCGCCTAATTTATAAGGTTACGCCCAGGCGGTTAAACTATGGAGAAAATGGGGACAATTTTGTAAAAAAAAAAAAATGTCGACTACGTATAAATTCGAAAAAGTACGGGGAAAAGCTTAGAAAGCTCAATTTTTTCCAGCTTTTAATTATTTTACACAGTTGACAGTCTTATTCAAATTACAGAATGCAACTGTGCTTATAAATTTAAATCGTAATATTAAGGGAAAAGTCATAGAAACTGTTTTTATAAGTTCTTACAAATTTTTAATATACACCGTGACAATTTTATTCTGATACAACTCTTTATCGACGATGGCATTATTTTAGAACCCATTCTTTACCAAAAAACAATTAAAAGTACCGTTGTAAAACAATTATGCAATTTTAATTAGTCTAAATAAAAATTTCGAGCATGAAAGTATATCGAGAAATAATACATATTTAAAAAATGGCTTGGCTCGCTAGTGACGAATTTATATTTTTTGATGAGAAGTTATTTGTTCTGGAGCAATCCCACAGCTTCCAGTATGACAGAGTTCAAATAATAATCATACCTATCAACGGAAAATACAAAAATTTTTATCTGAAAAGACTTTTTTTAGCTTTTTTTGCTCTACACTTACACTTTTTTATATTTGTCTTTCTACTTGCAATTAACTACACAAATTAGCTTTAACAACTGCAGTTTTCATTTTTGTAACTGCAGAAAGAAGTAATAAAAATAACCCCTTTAAAAAATAAACCATCATCCGCCCATGTGTATAATATTGAAGTTAAACACAATACAATATTCCAAAAACGTCGTTTGAAATTTCAAATATGCACTTATGTTATTGTTATTGCCAAGGAACCCTGTCAAAAACATCCTTCCTACAACTCATCCTTGTAATATGCAAGATCAAGTCAGTAATAAAACCTCGTGCTTCTCTTGTTTTCCTCAAGAATTGTTGAATTATGTTTGTGAACGAAATTCGGTCATAAAGACCGCATGTTGTATTCAGGTGGATATTTTTTTTATTTACTAGAATCGTAATAAACATGTTATTTTTATAAAGAGTTTATTACGACAACGATGTTGCGTAATTTTTACATCGGGGTGTTGAGGGTTTGTTTCTCAAATTTTGGGTTTAATTAAAATTGAACGTGGTTTGTTTTAATTGACTATCAGTTACAAAATAATTTCGTTTTTTACAACTAAACCGTGCTTAGGTAAAATGCAATAAACTTATTTTACTTTACCTTTTAGTAATTTTGATGCTATTAGGTTTTTGTACATATTAATCATTAAGAATGTTTTTTGAATACAATATTAAATTTTTTTTATTGAATATATCAAATTAGTTACTTTTCCTGAATATAAAAGCAGTAAAATCATTTTTCAACATAAAAAAGCAGTAACAATATTCACAATCATTCTAAATTCTTATAATTTCAAAAAGACAGTTTTCAAAATTTATAATTGTAATTATTCTTCAATCACTTTATAATTATTAAGTGTGTTAAAAATTAATTTTTCGTAATGTGTCAACAAAGATCAATAAATGTTAATTACTATATTTAATTTTATAATTTTGTAAAATGTATATACTAAATTTGAAATATTTGTTGATATTTGATTACTGCCATTACTGAGTCATAATCTATAGACACTTAACAATAAAACAGCTTAATTTAATATCACAAAATGGTGGATCTATTAATTAATTATTATATTATCATAGCATCTACTTTACATTGTTTTAAAATTTACGATTCTTTATTTTTTTATCACTTTTGTGTCGTAGTACTTATCATTTTATAATCATTAGCAAGTGTCCATTACTGGTTTTACTTTTTTGGATAAAAACACATAAATAAATAAAAAAACTATAATCTAAGAAACAAACAATATTTGCGGACTTTGGTAACTAAATTGATTTAATAAAGAGGTAGTTTTTTTATCAGTAACATGAGTTCAAAGAAGCCCAGTTTTTTTGGGATTCATGCATGAATCCCAAAAAAACTGTATATCTTTCTCTTAAAGGGGCCAAGACTGGTACATTATATAGATCAACACTTAATGAATTTCGTGAATGATTTTGATTTGAAACTATAAAATTTAATTATCCCAATACCCAAATACCCCTGCCTTCACATCCCTTGGATCCTTGCCCCCCCTATTTGTAAACCTGCTATGATCGGGCCATCAGCAACATCCCAATTCTTATTTTATCCCCGTTGAATAAATAAAAATCCACTCACCCACAAATACTTAACCTGCACAGATATCAACTTTACTTTTGAGCTGTCGGACTGGTCTAATTTCTGCCGACATTAAGCGTCATATAAAATAAAAATAAAAAAACTTGTAGCTTACTCCATCAAAGATTAATACAACAACAATAAAAAAAATCCCAATTCAGTCCGGTCGATGCAGAGATCGTAAAATCAAAAGTCACGTAATGTACAAATCTATGCAAAGTGTTCCAGATCTGGAGCAATATCTCTTATTTGTGGTCAGTGCTTCAGCTTTCTTGCTATTTGTATAATAAAGCTATAAAGGAGCAGTACCTACTGTTTCTTGTTGCGTCGTGAATCTTAAATCTGTTGTGTAATATTAGAGGGACAGTTGTGGCCAGATAACGTTATATTGTTTTGTTATAATATGGAGGAGGGGGTAGAAAATCGTTTGCAGAGATTTTTTTAAACGAAACTTTTAACATTTTAGAAGGGTGCGTATGTTTTTTTATTTTTTATTTAGTCACTCACAATCAGTTGCCAATATGAGTAAGTCAACCAGAATACTTGATTAGTGAAGTACATTTACTAATAAGTTAATTATATCATTTTGGTTTCTTATGCCCGATATTATAAAGAATTTGCAAATTCAAATTAGCCCCCAGCTAACGCTATCTGCTAGGTATTAAATATAAATGACAACCACTCACAGATGTAGCCAATGAAATCGACTTTAACGCATGTATGTGTATTAAGTAGAAATCGTTGATTTAAAATAAGTACTACTTATGAAAAATTTGGTAACTAGGTTTTCGTGAGACTACCAACGACAAATACCAAATTCAACAATATCATTTGAAATTTTGGAGAAATAGGGAGAGGTGTCACCATTAACTTTAACAGTATCAATTGCCCTAAGACCGTAGCTACCCCTTTCTCCTATTATAAACAAATTAAAACTGATAAATTAATTAATAAGTTGAATAGTTAATATCTCAGCTTGGCGCGATCCTACAGACTCAAACTTTTTAAAAAGTATAGCTTACATCATTATCTTTACGACTATCAAATGCCCTAAAACCGTCGAGACCCCCTTCCTCTAATATTAACAAATTAAAATTGATAAATTAACAAAAAAGTTGAATAGTTAATATCTCAGCTTGGCGTGATCCTACAAACCCCAGCTTTTTTTAAAATATAGCTTACACTATTAACTTTAAGATTATTAAATGCCCTAAAACCATCGATACCCCCTTCCTTTATTATTAACAAATTAAAATAGATAAACTAACAAATAAGTTGAATAGTAAATATCTCATTTTATTTCGGCAAAACCGAAATAAAATCGTGAATTCCATAATTGCCAAAAATTATTTCAAAATCTATTGACTTCTCGATTTTTTTTATGGAACGAACGAGTTTTGGAACTCACCTCCTCATATTATGTATAAAAATATTATACCAATTGTAAAATCTATTCATAAACTTTAGTTAAACTGTATGAACATCAAATGTTCAATAATTCGTTCACAAAAAAATTTACGATCTATATATAATCGTTACAAGCCACAAGATTACCATTGTACGAGTTTTCCATTTGAAGAATTTCAAATTGAATCTCATGTATGTCCGCCATATAACCTTATATGAGCCAGTATTATACTGCGACAGGGATTCGTAACAAAAATATTTTTCTCAAGCAAATCGAGGAAATGTTAGGACATAAAAATTTATTGGACGCAATGTGCTGGATATTGCCGTCTCCTGGAGGGATGATGTTGAAAAATATTTAGTCCTGTCTAATCATATTTGTAGCATGTATGTGTCCGTATGTGAATTTGAATTTTAAATTGTAAAAAAACAACTCTTGTTTTTAGCATACGTATACGAAAAGGTATATATTGCACGTACATGTAATAAAAATAACCTTATTTTTATATGGTATTGTTTTCTACGTATTTTTACGAATATAGTAAGACTTCGTTATGTTGTACAAATGTCGTGATTCGAATAATTAATTAAACCGGCACTAAAGTGACATAACTTTTATAAATTACTAGCGCATTGGACCCGGTGTTACCCGGGTTAATATCCACAAAATCATAGCGACCTAAAATATAATAATTCATTGTCATGTCAACACTGGGAGAGAAAAATATAGGTAACCATATGCTGATAAAATATGTTAAATAAAAGAAAATTAGCTTTTAATATTCCTAACAAAAAAAAAAAAAATCGCAACCTTAAAATTGCTAAATTCATTTAAGACGGACATAAATTATCACATAATATAAATGCTATATTACTTTATTAATTTAAAATTCTTGTCGGTAAATAAATAAAATATAAAATCATCTCCAACTGTTTAATCTTCAGCTAATTATTGCATGATTACTAAATACGTTCTTTTAGTTTTCGCTGGTTTCCACAAATGCGGTAGATCTTGCTTTGTAGATTTCTATTAATTAAATACCTGATAAATAATCAGTCACTTAAAATCGTATTAGAATAAATTACAAAAACACATGTTTTATATGATATTAACTTGACAGATGTTGGAGAATTAATTATACATATAACATCTCATATTTGTATATTAATGATAAACGTCCTATATAATTTCGAATAGTCAAACAATATAAGGCACCAGTCTTGAATATGACCCCAGTAATGGCTATTTTTAAATTAAATGTATTGAATCAGAAATATGTGTTGATATTTGATTACTACCATTTCTGAATATTAATCTATATACATTTAACTGTCTTACAGCGTGATTTGATGATAGGTGTCAAAATGGTGCACATTTAAACTAATTATTAGTATTATTTATTTATTAATTATTATATTATCATAGCAACTGCTTTACATTGTTTCAAATTTGACGATTCTTTCTTTTATATCTTTTGTGTCGTAGTACTTATCATTAGCAAGTGTCCATCACTTCGTGCCCATTACTGGTTTTACTTTATCCATTACTGGAGAAAAAACATAAACAAAATAAAAATAAAAACTATAATTGCGGACTTTGGTAATTAAATTGATTAAATAAAGAGTTACTTGTTTTATTAGTAACATGAGTTCATGAGAATTAATGCCAGTCAATCAGAAAAACAGTAAACCTTGCTCTTATAGCGGCCATAACTGGCGCCAGTACCTTATAATATCTTTAAAAATATTTTTTTCAATATTCTGACTGTACACTCATTTTCAGTACAGCGTATAAGAAAGTCCATTGCAGGTTTTTTCTACTTTGAAACAAGTGCATGTAAACAAAAATAGCACATTTAATTTATTAAGGGCTGGTATGATTACATAAACGTCTGTTTTTCTGTGATAATATGACAGCAACCCTTCGCCAAGATGGAGACTGGCAGACATAGACACTTGAACCAAGTATCTTAACAGTTGAGTGCCTAATGTACAAAGTGTGTACACAGGGGAATTCTGCCTCTGAACAAAATATCAAGTGCATTAAATTTATTACGTACGCGTGTTCGTTTTTTTAATGGTTGTTATATTTGTATAGATAGTAAAAATTAATGCTTTCTATAAATTACAGAGGTTTTTCTCTTAATTAAATAAAAATAATTTCACTTAATTTTTATTAAATATAAAATTTTTTAGATAATGTTATATCAATCTCAAAACTTAAATAAAAATATTTTCCAAGTAAATGCACAGTGCTTCCTCGAGCTAAATTCACCAAAGGTAGTTAACTATTGAACAATTTAAATAAAAACCGATAGTTTTTTGGTAAATTGCCTGGAATTGGATTACCATTTAATTTTTATACAATATTATTAAAAAATATTAGTTTAGTGTATTTTTAATTTTTTGATAATTTGTTCTAGCAAATATCAATTTAGAAAAACAAAACACGATTTTTTAAATTAAATTGAAATAAATCTTTGTAAGGGAATATTTTACGACAAACTTTGAAATTGAATGCTCTACAAAAAAGATTCTATAAAATTTTCACGTAACATGTGTCGTTCTTGAGATATCTTGAAAAAATAAATAGCCAGACCCAACCCTCCGACCAAGTTCCATTAATATCAGTTCAGTGGTTCATGAGTTATGCGTGTGACAAGGATTCAGGGGACAGACGGACAGACAGACAGACAGACACGGAACGAAAAGTGTTTAACTTGACGTGAAACGGAAAGAACATGTTTTTTGTCTCATTCTAAAAATATCACAAAGCTTCTCGTATCTTCAATATTACGAGGAAACAAAATTAAAATAAAATTTCATTAGAAAATGATCATTGTAATTTTAATCTTATTACTATTTTCATATTTTTCTGAAATATTTAATTTTTGAACAATTTCAAAAAAAATCGGATATTTTTATGACAGTTTCCATTTATCAAAAAATTTCATAATATTTAATACGACACCCGCCACTGATTAAATTATTTTTAAATGTAAACTTTTGTATATTGTAATATTCTTCAACCAATCAAATAAATTAAACTGTGTAACGAAATCAACACAATTTTCATAGAATCCAATGAAACGATAGCAGACTTTTACTCATTACAAATATTACACTAAAAGGATTACGAACCATCCTGCTGTTGAGATTAAAAGGATTAAAACACCGGCCCTAGTCCCTAAGGTCCCTGTGATGGAAGGGTGTGAAACTCTCTCCACCCCCAATGTCCCCTAACAACCCCAAGTCACCAGTTTCTCATGTCTATCATTTGTCAAATATGACAACCGCATCAACATTGTTTTTCTTAAAGTCATAAATTATTTACTGCTGTTGTAATTTCTGTTCAAAATTACAGGTATTTTAGAGGATGTCTTTAGGGAATTCTGACTATGATTAAATTTGGAAACATTGTATTATTTTGACTTTTCTACAAGTTTTTAGTACATTTAAGTCATAAATTATTCAATGCTATTATTCTTTTTCCTGTTAACATGTTGGTGTACATTAAAGAGGATTTCTAACTATAATTAGATTTAGAAACATTCTATAATATGTATTTAGAACTGTATTTTTCGAGTAAATATTAAAATATTTTCATTACAATTATTATAAGGTCTAATAGTTGGCCGATCTAGTTTTTTTCTTAGTGGGTGTTTACGTCATAAAAGGAAGACAAATATATTATCATATTCACAAAATTAGTGCATATAACTCTAAATCATTGAAAGATAAAGTAAAGAAAATCATTCTGTTCTAATTTTTAGAAACAATGTTTATTACATCTGAGGTCGTTATTTCGAGGTTGTTTAGTATGTCTAATATTATGTATTTTATTATTTTGTCGGAAATGTATTAATTCTGCTACTGTATATATATGAAAGGTATTCAGTATATTAACCTATATTTTTTTGAAATTAAATTAAGTAAACGTTAATTATTAATTAGAGTAATTAATGATTAATTATGTTACTAAAAATGTTTAGAGCCATATATTTTCAATACATTAAAAATATTTTATTACACTATAATTTATAGTCAAAACAAAACATTATATAATTTTCTACATACAGGATGAATCAAAAAGAAAATGGCACTTTAAGATTGATTTCTGTAGATTTTTTTATTTTTCGGTTAAGTGTAATTAATATAGGTACAATAATTTTTATCGTATGTTAGTTTTCTACCGCTTATTTTTACAGAAATTTATGTTCTACAACTTTAACTTAATGTATTAGTAAAGTGAGTGTTTACTTTTGAATCATACTGTATATATTACCTAAAACACATTAAGTCTGGTTCCTATGTGAAAGTATAAAAACGCTAGCCCAAAAATGAATTTTACAACATATATTTTTATTCTTCGTTTGTAATTACTTGGTAATTAAAAGAGATCAAAGATTTCTTAATTTCAATTTTATTTGTTTTGTTCTTCTTGCATGGAGTATTTAATAATACATAGTTTAAGAAAATACACTGTTTGCATTTGTTAATTACTAAAAATTAATTTAAATAAAAAGACAATTAATTTTTACTGCAGAACATTTGCTTCAATGCCAAAATAATTGTAATAATATACAAGTATTTTTAAAAAATCAAACGTTGTGAAGCTGAAAATATACTACTTACATCAGAAAGACAGACAGAGAGACGTTGAGCTTTATATATATTATTAAGGATAAGGATGGGGTGCCCCTATATAAAAATCTTATATTTTGGGTAACTCAAGTGAGTCAAACATATGGACAGGGGTTTCCAAGACCACCCTGTGCTTGTATATGTTACAAGCATATTTGTTCTGCGGTAGGATTTGCTAAGCTAATGAGAAAAACAGAGACGCGGTTAATCCACCTGCTTAGCGCCAACGCCGCCCGAATCACTAATTAGCCCGCGCTGTCTCATTACCATATTTACATTGTGACTCAAAACATTTCAAACGCGCTACCTTTAAATAAATACACATATGTGCTGACCGCCAAAATATTGCGTTCAAATATATTATTATAAGCACATACCTTTTGATTATATTATAAAAAAAGGTTAGGGCTTGTAACTCGGAAACTAAAAGTTATATAAAAATTTTAAATACACTAATCAATTTTACATAAAAAGTGCTTTAAGAAACCGCAAACAAAAAATACCTATCTACATTGATAAAAAAGTTATAGCCGTTTAAAGAATTTTCAAATTTTTGGATATTACTAAATACTGGTGATATTATATTACAAACATTTAAGTAGGCCATGAAAAACAAAAATTGTTTGAAAACAATAAAAAAACATCTGCCAAGTAAATGCACAGTGCTTCCTCGTGCTAAATTCACTAAAACCGATAGTGTTCAGATAAATTGCCTGGCATTGGTTAACCATTTAATTTTTATACAAATTTTACTAAAAAATCTTAGTTCGAATTTTTTCTTAAAACGCACCTGAATATTTTTTCATATATTTTTAATTTTTTGACAATTTCAATCTAAATCTAAATTTATGCAAATGTCAAAATGACATTTAAAACGTCAAAGTGACATTTAAAACGCCAAAGTGACATTTAAAACGTCAAAATGACACTTAATATATCCAATCAAATATCAATTTAGAAAAACAAAACACGAATTTTTAAAATTAATTTAGATAAATCTTTGTAAGGGAATATTTTACAACAAACGTAGTAGACCCATATTATAGGAAATTTAATTCTCTACAAAAAATATTCTATAAAATTTTCTCGTAACATGTGTCGTTCTTGAGATATCTTGAAAAAAGAAATATTTTGGGGTGTCACCCCTCCCCCGTACACACGATTTTGATGATTTTGAAATGGGACCGTCCTCAAACCAAACCCAACCATCCGACCAAGTTTCAATAATATCGATTCAGTGGTTCATGAGTTATGCGTGTGACAAGGATTCAGGGGACAGACGGACGGACGGACGGACGGACGGACGGACACACGGACAGACAGACAGACACGGAACGAAAAGTGTTTGTCTTGACGTGAAACGGATAAATAAATTAAAAATTTTGAAATTTGAGAACTTTTTTTTTGTCTCAATCTGAAACGATCACATAGCTTCTCGTATCTTCGATATTGCGAGGAAGCAATATTTTTTTTCGAAAATTACTGCAAGCTTTAAACTGCGATTTAAAGTTTGACCGCATATTTAAGACCACTGTTTTATACTACTAAAATTAATTGCATGTCTATCTTTAAATGTTTCTTCTACCAAATGTGTTAATTTTTTCCTTTGTCTGAAAATAAATCAAATATAAATTTCAAATACATCGACAATACCTAGATTTAATTGCTTAGCTTCACTATACAAACATGAGAGATAAACCTACCATCTCTCTCAATTAAAACAAAGGAAAATCCTCCCCCTTTTCCATTAAACGTCTGACAAATGACAACGAATAAAACAAATGCCATTTTCAACTTACGTGGGGCTTTCTTCTAAGTAATCGCAATAAAAATGTCGGATCAGCGTGGCTTCGAACCCCGGCTGTATGAAAATTGCATCTCAGGTGCGTTTAGCTTTGTGGAATTACCGCGAAACTTCTTCTACTCAAGAAAATAACAAACTGTATAAATCCAGACTTATTTTTTCCTTATTTAAGATGTCACTATGATTTATTTTCTAAGATATGTGTGAGGCGTAATTGTTATAAGGTGTGTTTATTAAGTTGTAGTATCTATAGAATAAGAGTGAAGTAAAAATGGCACCAGTCTTGGATATGACCCCAGTAATGGCTATTTTTTAATTAAATGTACTGAATTAGAAATATTTGTTGATATTTGATTACTACCATTTCTGAATATTAATCTATATACATTTAACTGTCTTACAGCGTGATTTGATGACAATCGGTCAATAGGTGTCAAAATGGTGGACATTTAAACTCTGTCTGAGTTTTATATAACCCCACTGCACGTATTCGTTTATTTATTTTTTAAAATTTAAAATTTTGTTGAAACTTTTTAAAATACCTAAAAATTTATAATACCGTAAAATTTAAATTGGTTATTTTCGAATATACAAGACCTTTTTACCCTGAATTTGGTGGCAAATACGTGTTTACACCAAATTCTTTATAATACCGGAAATAAACGTATATAATTTGTTATAATTATAAATATATATTTTATTATTGAATTATCCATTTAATTTTTTACAAAAATATTTTATAAATTTAAAATTAGTTTAAAAACAGCTGTATATAATGTAACAGCAATAAAGTACCTAAGGAAAAAGAAAAATAATGCGTTTATAAAGTTGACAAATAAGAAACTTTTTATGTTTTTTTTTATCGCTTGTAAAATTATTTTAAATAACAAACGAAATACATCTTAATTAAATATAGCTTCTTGTAAATAAATACCTTAGTTCTATGATTTGTATATGAAGATTATAAAGCATGAAAATAATCATTTATAATATGTATTAGTTTAATTGCTTGTACGTAAAAAATAGCCTGCCAAGTGTTGGTACAAAGGGAGATACATCTTTGTAAGAAATATTGAACTACGAAAGTTGTATAATTATCTTTTTTTGTAGAAAATTTTATACTCTACAAAAATTACATTTTGCGCGTCACTTTGGAACTTTAGAGAAACTGTCTCCGTCACCGCTTCGATCCTGCAAATCTATTATATATGATCCAATACAAGTGGCATGTTAGCTGCGTCGAAACGGCGCTGCGTTTTGACGCAGCTAACATGTAATAGATTTGCAATGTCGAAGCGGTGATAACAAACAAACCAAATTTACTCAAACCTTTTAATAAATTGGATATGACGAGGAAACAAATATAAATTTACTTTCTATTATTTAAAAAATTGTGCGAGTCACGTCTCGCGTATTGGTGTCCCGTACCGTAGATTTAACCTTTAGCTTTAAGAACCAGTTTAGAATGTTTATTTTCATAAAGGGTATATATTTTGTGTAATGGATAACACAAACTCGACAGAAATATCAACAAAGCTCAAATACTGTAATATTTACATATTGTACACTGTAAAATATGATGTTATCTGAACAATACTCTGTAATTTATTGTATAATATAAAATATCATACACAATATGAAACACAGGTCTGATTCTGACCAGTGTTTACCAAATGGACATAGGACATAGCATATAACAGGGGCTTACAAATTAAAAATGGGCACGTAAATAATTTTTGCTCACGAATTCATTTTATTAAATTAAATCTAAAAAATACATCTGCCAAGTAAATGCACAATGCTTCCTCGTACTATTTAAACGATAAAAGTGTTCAGATTAATTTTTATACAATTTTACTAAAAAATATTAGTTCGAAATTTTTCTCAAAACGCACCTGATTATTTTTTCGTATTTTTTTTATTTTTTGACAATTTCATGACATTTAATATGTCAATGTAAATATCTATTTAAAAAACAAATGAAAACAAATTGAGATAAATTTTTGTAAGGAAATGGAAAAATTTTGAAATCAGTTTTGTCTCATTTTTAAACGATCACAAATCTTCTCGTATCTTTGATATTGCGAAGAAGTAAAATGTCATAAGCAACCATACAAATTTACTTCTTAAATCGAGGAGCCAAGACAAATTTCAAAAATCTAACCGGAAATTATTTCATATTTTCTATTTGGTATTTTATCACCAACTGCCAACCCCTGCTGTAGAGTATAATATATGTAGGGGGGAGGGGGGGATATAGCGGCTCATTTCAATTACCCGCCGACGTCGTGGACGCTGTGATGGACGGCCGGCCCGGGACCAATTTCTGTCCCCTTTCACCCCTTCACCCCGATGATCGCTACAACTGTATTACACGTTTTCTCTCACAGTTTGTATTACTGTCTTTGTCTGTTTATAAAAGTGCACGAACCTTTTTCACGCTGATCTGGTATAGACGATTTAAAAATATTCTAATAAATATTATGTCACCCTAATTTCGGCTCTTCAGATTTTGGCCTAGCAGCCCTTTAGCTGTGAACTAAAAAAATATTCTCTGATTTCAAAATTTTAAATTGATCTTTCCGTTTCACGTCAAGACAAACAGTTTTCGTTCCGTGTCTGTCTGTCTGTGTGTGTGAGTATATGTCAATTATAAAACTAAAATACCTCTACGTCTTATTTTCTTGTATTTTAGTCGATTTTTGTGTGACGAGTTGAAGTTCACTGCAGGAAATTTCACTAAAAAATTTTGAATTTTTTATTTAGTTAAAAGTATGTTTATTATATAGAAAATGACGTGAAAAGTTCAATGCTTCAAACCGCAGGTCTGTATCTCAAACCGTTCTCGAGATATAGCCTCTCAAAGTTTAAGTTTTTTCAAATTTTTGGAGAAAAAAGGCCATAACTTTTGAACGGGTGGTCGGAATTGATTTTAGTTGACGGATTTGAAATCAGCGTGTTAAAATCTATATAATGACATGTATAATACTTTAAAATCCGACAAAAAAAATTTTGCTAAAAATCGACATTTTTTTAAGGTATACCCCTTTGAATTTTTTCGATTTTTAGCGAAATTTTTTTTTTCGAATTTTAAGTTATTATACATGTTATTATATAGATTTTGATACGCTGATTTCAAATCCGTCAACTAAAATCAATTCCGATCACGCGTTCAAAAGTTATGATCTTTTTTTTCCAAAAAATTGAAAAAACTAAAACTTTGAGAGGCTATATCTCGAGAACGGTTTGAGATACAAACCTGCGGTTTGAACAGTTCAACTTTTCGCGTCATTCTCTATACAATAAACATACTTTTAACGAAACAAAAAATTCAAAATTTTTTAGTGAAATTTCCTGCAGTGAACTTCAACTCATCATACAAATATCGACTAAAATACAAGAAAATAAGACGTAGAGGTATTATAGTTTTATAATTGAGCGTGTTACTTAATATTAAATGCTATTTTTGATTAAAATGTTTGATATATATATAATATTTTTAAATTATTTATTAACTGAAAACACAGATTTGTATTAATTTACCCATAAAGTAAGGGAAGCACTGCTTCCATGGACGCTTCGCCACTGGTATGGGAGCATTTACAGTAACAAAAACATTTTCAATATAACCCGAACTTAACGACAGCGAAACTGAACATAGCGCGGACGTTCTGGTGGGTTGCGGAGGCTGGACGAGCCAGATAGAGAGGTTGGGGAGGGGCTGTAGAGCTTTACGGGTCGGACAGAGTTATCACGTCGAGGATTAAAGCGTTGCCCCATTAAGCGCAGGTGCTTTGGCCTTTTTTTGACGGGATTACACGTCATGGGAGACCACTGTTTTAAACTTCGTTGAATTTTACACACAACACCTAAATATCTACACAAATCTATACATACGTTTTAACTGTGTAGTTGTATTCAGTAGCGCCGGAACCATTTTTTTTTCGGGGGGCAAAAATTAAATTTACTTAATTTTACTTGGCGTTTTTAAAATCCACAACAAAAAAATTCTCCTTATTTACATGAGTTTTCCCATCGAAAAAATACACTTTTGTATTTAATAAATAACTTATCAATATTAAATTAAAAACAAGATTAATAATTATTAGTGACGCTCTCGGGCCTTCAGTGAAAATTAATGTATGATAGGGGGGGGGGGTGAGAATTATGATTGAAAATTGGATCGCAAATATTGAAAGGTTGAGAAAGGCTGTCTTAAGTCTTAAGGCACTCCATATAATAAAACGATACGTGTTAAAAGAATTCCAAACATGTGATACAACTAATCATATCTGACATCGGTATAAGAGTAAAGACACATTTCAGCTTGTCATCTAATGGGCGCGAACACAGTTCAGTTGTTTGGGTAAAACGTTATGTCAATCACCAGCTCCAGATGGAGGCTGGACGGCCCTCACCGGACATAATGAGCCAACGACAGTCAAGTGAATGTGTTTAGTCATGGCTCAAAACTGTTCAACACTTAAAACTCTTTGAATAAAAACAAACGTTCTCTATTTGGCGACATGGAACTCTGGATCAATAAATTGTAAAATATCCGTAATAGTTTTAAAATGAATGTTATACAGTAATATACAGAAATTTAACATGGGGACAATTATAAATGTTGTAGTAACCTTTGGTCAAATTTAACGATGTGTGATTGGTGCATTTTGAAATGCCGCCTCGAAACTAACTGATAAATTTTAAATTAATCAACAGTATTTTGTTTTCAACCTTAATATTGAAGTAAGCATCCTAGATAAAATTATAATAATATTTTTTGGCAGATATAAATTTGAAAACAAAATACTAATGACTATTTTATTAAATTTTGTGGTAGCATTTCTAAATACACCAATCACACATCGTTAAAGACTATTAGTGTTAAAGCCGTTTGAGTATTAAATATTTCTTAGTTTATAATAGCAGTCAGTAGCACCTATACTTACATGTTATATACGTAAACGAATTTATGTTTATGTGATACTATCTCGCCAACACGTGTTTCAGCTACAAACAAAAACCTGCACCAATTACAATAATCACTGTCAATAGACGAGATTTTAATTGATTTAGATCTAAATTATTGTCCATTTGTGTCCACGCAACACGCCAGAGGTACCCAAAATATCGCCCGCGGCGAACCGAAGACACGCGATAGCATTCCTCAATAATATCAGGAACGTATTTGCACAAAATTATAATTATTTTTAAATTTAAATAAAGCACTGACACCAGTTATGGCCGCTATAAGAGCAAGGTTTACTGTTTTTGTGATTTACGGGCTTCTTTTCTGAAATTCTCGTGAACTCATGTTACTAATAAAACAAGTAACTCTTTATTTAATCAATTTAATAACCAAAGTCCGTTTTTTAAATTATAGCCTTTTATTTCGTTTATGTTTTTCTCCAGTAATGGATAAAGTAAAACCAGTAATGAGCACACAGTGATGGACACTTGCTAATGATAAGTACTACGACACAAAAAATATAAAATTTGAAACAATGTAAAGCAGTTGTTATGATAATATAATAATTAATAAATAAATTATACTAATAATTAGTTTAAATGTCCACGATTTTGGCACCTATTGGCCTCATGTCATCAAATCACGCTGTAAAACAGTTAAATGTATATAGATTAATATTCAGAAATGGTAATAATCAAATATCAGCAAATATTTCTAATTCAGTACATTTATGATAATTAAAAAATACCCATTACTGGGGTTATATCCAAAACTGGTGCCAGTACCTTATATAAATGAGCAATTTATTTAATAGTAGGTAAATTATTTTTTTTAAATAAAAGAAGGGCAAGCGACATTTGCACAATTATATAACTTACACATTATAAACACGAATATAAACTTTTGTAGTACTTAATTCGATTTGGTGATATTCCGACATCCACCGGGGCAACATCGGGTGTAATATATAAATAAGATTATAATTGTCTAATACAGACCTGTATTTTGTCTACTAATACATCCCTGTATCTACCCAAATGGATCAAATATCTGTACCTTCATCAATGTCACTGCACATAAAAGGTGTGAACTCAAATCTATGAAACATTCATATAGTTTGATTCGTGAGTTTCATGGCTAATTTGTACCGCGTCACTTTTAGTTTTTGTTTATTTATTTCTTCTAATGCTCTATTTACATATATTCTGTGGAAAGAATTTAGATTGATTTATTGTATTCGCTTAATGTTAGACTTTAACACTTTTTATACGATTTGATATGTAGAAAATCGTGTCTGGAATTTTTGAGCTTTATTTTAATCATATAAACTAGCGGTTCCCAACCTTTATTGACTTGCATAGCCCCACTTTCTTAATTTGTGACTTATACAGTGTATTTCAAGTTGATTAAGCCATAGGAAATTTAACATGGGGAGAATTATAACAAACGTAATTAAATTAATTAAATAAAAAGTTACATGAGTTCATGAGAATTACAAAAAAGAAGCCCATTTATCCAAAAAAACGAAAACTTGCTTTTATAGCGGCCATAACTGGTGCCTTATTTATTTTTTACACACTTAAATGATCATTTTTTAATCTCTAATTTTGTACTTGTCGAATATTAATGGAACGAAATGCGTAAAATAATTTAAAAAAAAAGTATATAGTTTTTTTAAGTATACAATTAGTTTGTCTTATTGATTCTCGGTAATTGTGTCAATTTTCATATGGGATCTGGAAAAAAATAATTATCCGCATAAAAACAACAGAAATAATTGCAATTGGCGGACGGGGCAAAAGGTATTTCAATTATAAAACTCGGCGATTGCACGCTGCGAGATCCAGCCAGCCCGTGACAAAATGTCAATTTGTATATCAAATAGACCGTAGTTCTAGCCCTTGCCGCCGCGCGGCGCCACCGCGCGACCGCCAGACGTAACTCAATTACATATCAATGTTGAGATTATCAAAAAACAAATGCTTGATTTTTAAAGCAGACAATCCAAAAACCACTTAATTCAAAATATTTTTCAATAAACATGTTCTGAAAGAAATGTAATACCATAAAAAAATCGTGATTCTGATTGTACTACCTTCAAAACGTAAAGAAAAGTTGATTTCCGCATGGCGGCTGTGCGTGTGTCTGGATGTAGAATTTTCTTTCGTTCACGATAACTACTGTAAAAATGCACCGATCTGAATTATTTTTGGGGAAAATGTTTATCTCAGTGAGTGCTCCATACCTATTGATTTTGGTGGTTTTAGAAATATTCGAAAATTTGTAACTTTTATCGTCTAAAAAGTGAACGTTGCGAGTATTATCTCACTAATTCTGATAAGATTTGGTACATTTGTACTTCAGTTGAAGCTTAGAGACATTTATTTTTTGTACGTGCCTAAACAGTCATTAAAGGGGTGAAAAACACCTTCAAAATTTTAATTTTAAATACTAATTCATGTTGCCTTGGAAACAAATAATTAATTAATCTGAAATGAAATCCGTGATCAAGTTAATTAGTCGTGTTGGCTTCTAAACAGCCCAAACAATCCCCTATCACAAATTTAATATCCGTGCTGATAAATTATAAAATCTGCAATAATTTGTATCTCGATTTAATAAATCAGAAACCCACATTAATATAACTAAACACAAGGGTCGAACAATTACTATTGTATTGTTGTACACCACCCCCTAAATTAAGGAGCGATTAAGTAACGCATCCCTCGCCAGATTAAGGGTTGCAGGGTGTGTGCTTAACCGCAGTTTTATATGATAATACAGGGATGTTCCTCTCAGGGGGATAGTGTGTATAAAACAAATATGACAAATTGCTTTGTCCGTAATATATTGAATAATCTTTAAATTATGCAGACGTGGTGTCTGCTTTAAGCTTATTAGTGCTTCCAGATAAGCTTGGAATATGAAATTTTACATTCAGGTGAGGGTAAGGCAGCTTTGCATATGTTTTCTTTAAAAGAATTAAATCATTCGAATTTTTTTTTTATTTAAAACCAAAATTTTTAATTTCCTGACTGATTCATCATCACCAAGCCGAAATCCCTGAACCTTTTTTCAGAGGTGTCTTCCTTTTATGATCTTTTAAAAAAAAAATTTCACCTTAAAATTCCAAATAACATAAAATTTATAATTTTTTGTAAAATACTTAACATAACAATAAGATTACGTTAAAGCTAAATATACTCAAATTATTACAAATGACAATACTATCGTGCCACTAATAGCTGCCTAATTCCTTCCAACAACATGCTATAGGTGTTCTACAATACCTACACATTATACCACTGCTATAAACATAGTTGTATTGTATTATTAAATTCAATTAAAAAAGATTTGCTTCTCCTCAAAAAATTGCTTGTCTACTTCAGTCAGGCGCGTATAATATATTTTTTTATTAAAAAATAATATCGTTTCTTGTTTGGTAACATAGTACTCTGGAACTATAAATCTGAATAAGTCTAGTTACTAGACTCTAGTATAAGAATTAAAATTTGAACAATTAATTATTAATAATACTCTTACTTTAATTTTAAGGCATAAATATTTAATATTCAAACTCAAACTATTTTTGAAATAAGGTGCAGTGGGGTAAGTGCAGAAAGGGGGCAAGTGCATTAATGGGTTCTTTTTATTATAATACGAATAAAAAATTGTAATAGCTAATATGTAGTGAACTATTAAAAGTTAATACCAACTTGTTTAAAAAGTTCACTACTCCAAAACTAAACAACGTATGTTGATGCGGTAAAAAGCATTTTATACTAGGCGTATTCACAATTCTAGCATATGAAATAATGCTTCATAGCGTTTTTAACTACCGGTAATGCACTTGCCCCGAAAATGGGTTAAGTGCACTGTAGTTGACATTTTTTACAATGTCCTATCATAATGCAAATATACAAAGAAAATTGGCGTCCTATTCAATTTAAAAGAGTCAGTAATAACTTCACAATCATTTGATTCTGAAAATATTAAGTATTTATATAACAGATTGAAAATATATGGATTCAAAGTCCAACTATGCAAAAACCGGTCTGCACTTACCCCACTACACCTTAGTTAATTTTGATTTATTTTAACTTAAAAAACGCATTCGATTGTTTACAATATATTATAATATCTACACCCGTCCCTGTTTCTATTTTGTCCCTTCGGCAGTTTATACAAATAAAGAAAGCCACATTATTTAATGGGCATCTCGCCTGGAGGATGATTGACATATGTCAACTGGTATAGACGCGGTGAATGTGTATTCTACAACTGCTGCTACTGGTATAATGGGACATGAACATGTTTATATTATTTACATAATTCCATATATATTATACTACAGGTATGTGAAATTTAATTGTACAAATATGAATATTTTTAACAGTATTGTAATTGTTATAAATACACTCATCAGTTAGAGAAAGAAGTGTTATATTTAAAGATCTATAATTATGGTAAAAATGTTGGTAAATTAATCGAAAAAATAGGACGTTTTCTTCCCAGATAAAAATTAATCTTAAATTTAAAATTTCACCCTTCTATACGATTTGTCGTATTTGAGTTACAACGCTTACAGACAGACGGACACACAGACATCATGGCGAAAATAGTCAGAATGGATTCAGGGAAGGTCAAAATAGATAATCTCATCAAAATCCGGATTAAGAAAAAAATCGATTTTACTATACTTATACTATTGTATATTTCATATATGAATGTACCTATACATGGTATAAGAAAGTAAAAAAAAAACAACATATAACGTTATTTGACAGTGTCAAGTTTTAGTTTTAAAATGCATTATTTAAATTTGATTTAAAATTTTGATTCGTCGAGTTATTTAAGATTAAGGAAAAAAAGATGAATTTATATTATATTATTTTTGAAATTTAACCAAACCACCTTTTCATTTTTATATTTTGTATAAACTTAATATTGTAGTGATATTAATACATATTTATTTAAACTAGTATCGCCTATGGTCGAATTTCGACCAATATTTTACCTGCCCTAACGACAACATACACCTAACCTAACCTAACCTGCTTTTACAACAAAAATTTCCAAATAAAAACACTGCAATTGAACGCGAATTAATTCTCTACATTATACAGAAACCCAAAACTATTTATTTTTGCTGCTTGGTGGCGCTAGGAGTATTGCGATGCGAGGGGAAATAACATATAACAGCGAGAGGGGAAATCATGTGCACATCTTTTATAATAAATACTAAAAAAAAATTCTTAAAATACATAGACATAGAGAATGGACAGTGCATTCTGTATTAACTCAATGGTGTAACATCTGTTCAAAAAAGGAGAGAGAGATGCAGTGTAGTTTGGAACATAGACATAGAGTTACACAGTTATTCCAAATCTGTTTCTATCTCTTTCTTTTGACACGGTTCTGTGTTCGAGTCAGATGCCTGGTCCATTTCTCTATGTCTATGTTAAAATATTATTTGTGCTGCCAACATAAAAAAAACTATACAACGCGGGTGAAGCCACGGGCAAGTCCGCTAGTTTACAAACAAACATATATATCAATCACATATTCAAACTTATATCAGCCATTTTACAATATACACATAACATTAGCATATCAGTTTTAATTTCAATAAAAGGGCCGCACATTAATTAGCATATTCTAGCGAAACGTTGTCCTGATCAAACACGCTAGACAAAGGGTAATTGTATAGTAAGAGTTAGTTAACCGCACTGCCTACAGATGGAGTGCGCACCGCGGTACAGAGTACATGTGGTGACATCTGTCACATATGTCCACAACCCTCGACTGTTTGTTTTACACAGCACATTTGTAATATCTGTGGTTCAATTTGACACTGTTGGTGGTAATTGAAATCATATATGTACCTACATATGTGCAAAAAATAAATATCCTTATAATAACCAAATAAAATATATCTAAAAAACATAGATATAGAGAATGGACAGTGCATTCTGTATTAACACAATGATGTAACATCTGTTCAAAAAGTGAGAGAGAGATGCAGTGTAGTTTGGAATATATCTATCTCTTTTTCTAAGAATCTGATTGGTAGCTTACTATAGTTCAAGGTAGTATTTCTGTCAGATATATTGCTTCCTCGCAATATCGAAGATACGAGAAGCTATGTGATCGTTTCAGATTGAGGCAAAAAAAAAGTTCTCCAATTTCAAAATTTTAAATTGATTTATCCGTTTCAAGTCAAGACAAACACTTTTCGTTCCGTGTCTGTCTGTCTGTCCGTGTGTCCGTCCGTCCGTCCGTCTGTCCCCTGAATCCTTGTCACACGTATAACTCATGAACCACTGAACCGATATTATTGAAACTTGGTCGGATGGTTGGTCCTGGCTTGAGGACGGTCCCATTTCAAAATCATCAAAATCGTGTGTAAGGGAGAGGGGTGACACCCCAAAATATTTCTTTTTTCAAGATATCTCAAGAACGACACATTTTACGAAAAAATTTTATAGAATATTTTTTGTAGAGCATTAAATTTCCTATAATATGGGTCTACTACGTTTGTTGTAAAATATTCCCTTACAAAGATTTATCTCAATTTATTTTAAAAATTCGTGTTTTGTTTTTCTAAATTGATATTTGATTGGATATATTATATGTCATTTTGACGTTTTAAATGTCATTTTGACAAATAAGTTGAATAGTTAATATGTCAGCTTGGCGCGATCGAGCAGACTCCAGTTTTTTTTTAAATATAGCTTACACCATTATCTTTAAGACTATCTTATGCCCGAAGACCTTCGAGTGCGCCTTCGGCTATTATTAAGAAATTTAAATTGAAAATTTAACAAATAAGTTGAATAGTTAATATGTCAGATATGCAACCCTAGTTTTTCTCAACTTTTATGTATCATTTTGGCTCCTGACTGACTCGATGTACAATTGCAATAACAGAGTAGTCCAATAGAACACAATCTGCGATGGGTGGAGCGACTGATTAAGTTTTCGATAAAGTAAAATGGCGGGTCAGTTATAAAACTAAATAACATGAAATTGTAATAATAAACATAATATATGGACACCGCTGCAATCGCGTATTGATACACAGCAAAAGGAAAGCCGACCTATTGTTTTTTTTCCATTTACCAGTGGCGTAACATCAAGGTAAGATTAATATTTACTGTTGATTTTATCTTTTTTGGAAAACAGTTTTTGTTATATCTTATTGAAAGGTATTCATAATTGAAAGTTTAACTGAAATTGATTTAACTGTCGTGACCCGATTCAGTACATAAAAAATCTACAAAAAAATAATACCCCTCTATCAATTGCCTGCAAAATATCAACGAGTCAATTTTTATTTTTAAATATGTTTTTTAGCCGTTTTGATTTGGAACTTGCCAGACTTACATATTTATAATCATAAGGAATATATTTTCCCAAAATTTTATTAAAATCGAATTTGCAGAAAAAGTACTTAGGTTATGTAACAAAATTATAAAAATTTTAGTTTTATATATAAGGATATTCATATTGAAAAAATACATGGTATTTATAAAACGACTATAAATTCATAACTACACCACTGGTGTGGTTCCGGTCGTGTGATTGGCCACAATGATCAATACATAAGAACGCCGGCGACTTACCGGCTATTAATTAGTACCGATAGCGATCGGCGCATTCTTTGACACACACACACACACACACACACCACGTTTTCATATACATAGATACTGAGTAATATATATATAGATATATATATGTACTTGTTATAAAATTTTAATACATATTCCAAATTTTCTTCGCCAGCAAAAATTATAAATTTGAGGTTAATTTTAGAATGGAGCAAAATTTGACGTTACGGTACTGTACACACCTAAACTATTAATTTACAATAAAAACAGTTTAATTATTATTCTGTTAATCTAAGAAATAACTAGTTTCTATTGAACTACAAAAATACCATGCATAATTGCTAGTTAATTAAAAAACAGTCAATTTAAAATAAACATGAATTCCTCAATAAAACTATATAATCAAATGATTTCATATTTAATCACAATATTAACGTCCATTTTCGTTTTATTATTATTTGGTTATTTATAAATCTGTATAAACTGTACGATTTTCTCACCATATTATCTTACAGTTCAAGTGAAAAGCACTTTTAATACATCATGAAATTACGCTCGAAAATGCTCTATTTTTAAGAATTTTTGCAAATAAAAAATATCTGCCTTGTAAATACTCAGTGCTTCCTCGTGCCGAATTCACTAAAGGTAGTTAATTATTGAACAATTTGAACGATTTTGAAATGGGACCGTCCTCAAGCCAGGCCCAAACCATCCGACCAAGTTTTAATAATATCGGTTCAGTATGGTTCATGAGTTATGCGTGTGACAAGGATTCAGGGGACAGACACACACACAGACAGACAGACAGACAGACAGACACGGAACGAAAAGTGTTTGTCTTGACGTGAAACAGAAAGTAAATTTAAAATTTTGAAATCGAACATTTTTTTTGTCTCAATCTAAAACGATCACAAAGCTTCTCGTATCTTCGATATTGCGAGGAAGCAAAAGTTGGCAGACTCGTCAAAAAGAAGTAATAAATTTACAAAAGGGTTGGGGTACTGAGGACTATTATCAGAGATTTATTTTTCCGCCCTCTTTCCCCCTAAAAAAATGTTACAAAATCACCGAAAATGTCAATTAAAATTGACAAATTAACAAATAAGTTGAATAATTCATATATCAGCTTGGCGCGATCCTACAGACTCAAACTTTTAAAATATAGCTTACATCATTAACTTTAAGACTGTCAAATGCCCTAAGACCGTCGAGACCTCCTTCCCCTATTATGAACAAATTAAAATTGATAAATCAACAAATAAGTTGATTAGTTAGTACCTTATTAAAGGTTTTCTGGGTTGCCGAATAAGTATTTGTCAGTTAGCAGCTATCAAATAATCGATTTTTTTACAAATTAACATTGTTTATATTTAGCTATATTTTTTGCTTAATCGGTTTTAACTGATCGACAAAAAAAGATTTAAAAAAGTTTACTCAAAAATTACACTGATTTGAACCAAAAAAGTGACCTATACTCCATTGTGCAGTCGCCCTGGTTCGCCCCCCCCCCCCCCTCCTAAAGCCGGTACTGACTATTATAATTCGAGAAAGAATTCGACAATTTGCATATTCGAATTTTCACAAACGATCGGCATATTGGTGGGTGTGTGTGAGTATTGCGTATGTGTATACGCAACTAAAACAAAGGTTAACAATGTCATACAAGCGTGTATGTAATATCCACAGTTTGTTGTACCATTCCACACGATAAAACTCAAACAAAACATTTAAAAATTTAATAATCTATTAACGTTCTCATACCGACACCACTGGCTCCTTTCAGCCAAAGATAGACATATACGTATAACATATAAACCAGTAGTTCTGTCTCTGACGCACGAGTTCGCTAACCGAGTATGAACGCAGTTAGTTGCAAAACACGCCACCCAAGTTGCAGTGTGTGTTATATGGCACTAACTAGATGGCACCACTGTAGCCCGGAATGCTATTAGTGTTCTGAAGCTTCCACTGTGATTGTTAATTTATGTATGCTTATTCCTTATGTTACCTAACGTAACATAATATATACTAAAACCTGGTTTTCGAGTGATAAGAAGACTTATATATTACTAGCGCATTGAACTCGGTGTTACCTGGGTTAATATCCACATAATCATAGTGACCTAAAATATTCAACATGCCCATTTTTCCGAATTTACTCAAAATATTCACAAATTATACACCTAAACCTAACCTATCTCATAGTGAAAACCGGAATAAAATCTGTTTAGTAGTTATTGAGAAAATCGTATAAAATTATAAATAATATTAAGTATAATGTTTTTATATAAATGACAGTTGTATGCTGCGACATCATGGAAACAAAACACGACTTGATAAAGATTTTTTTAGTCTTTTGATATTAAATCTTCAGTTGAAAATCGCATTGAAATCAGTTCAGTAATTTCCGGGTCTTTAAGCCTCATACAAACGAATTGTTATAGAAATTATAGCTTTTTATTTTGTTTATATTTTTTCTCCAGTAATGGATAAAGAAAACAAATAATGTGCAACCAGTGATGGACACTTGCAAATGATAACTACTACGACACAAAAGATATCGTCACTAATTCATTTTGCCTTCAAAACAAATGCAACTAAATTCAAATTGTCAAATTAGTTATTCTAAAAACGTGTATTATGTTTTTGATATTAGGATATTAAGGCCTCTATACACTCTACCTCCCGATGCAAATTGGGTGGTGTATAGAAGCCTTTAGAAAACTAATATTTATAATACAAAGGTGAGTTTTATTTCTAACAAATCCCATTGAAATTTTTCATATAGGTATTAAAAATAACATGGAAGTCATGTATGGTTCTCCATACCAATATTTTTATTATAAAATATCTTAAACCGTATAGTGACGCCCATGCCTAGAATTATTCATTTGTGCACTCAAATCATACCAAAACGCGGTAGTTGTAACAGCACTAGAAATAAACTACAAAAGTATGCGATGATTATATAAATTCCTAAGTTTAACAATAGACATGCCAGTTACATTGATATACCTACATACGTTATAGTATGAACGATGATTTGGAATAGACAACAGCGCTCATGAAGATTAACCTGTGAACCCCATGTTGACGTTGAGCCTCTACAGGAGTCTTTCGTAATCACGAAATACTCAATTGGGCCGAAAAAAAATCCAGTCAGTATTTAATTTCACTCCAACTGTTTTTATTTCTGGTAATGATTTTGGTCGTATTTCAGAATTTATTATCAAGTAGGTAATTTTGCTTCCTTGCAATATAATATATATATATCGAAGATACGAGAAGCTTTGTGATCGTTTTAGAATGAGACAAAAAAAAATTATCTGATTTCAAAATTTTAAATTGAACTTTCCGTTTCACGTCAAGACAAACAGTTTTTGTTCCGTGTCTGTCTGTCTGTGTGTGTGTGTATATGTCAATTATAAAACTAAAATACTTCTACGTCTTATTTTCTTGTATTTTAGTCGATATTTGTATGACGAGTTGAGGTTCAATGCAGGAAATTTCACTAAAAAATTTTGAATTTTTTATTTCGTTAAAAGTATGTTTATTGTATAGAAAATTACGTGAAAAGTTGAACTGTTCAAACCGCAGGTCTGTATCTTTAAACGTTCTCGAGATATAGCTTCTCAAAGTTTTAGTTTTTTCAATTTTTTGGAGAAAAAAGATCATAACTTTTGAACGCGTGATCGGAATTGATTTTAGTTGACGGATTTGAAATCAGCGTATCAAAATCTATATAATGGCATGTATAATAACTTAAAACTCGAAAAAAAAAATTTCGCTAAAAATCGAAAAAAATCAAAGGGGTATACCTTAAAAAAATGTCGATTTTTGGCCAAAATTTTTTTGTCGGATTTTAAAGTATTATACATGTCATTATATAGATTTTGACACGCTGATTTCAAATCCGTCAACTAAAATCAATTCCGATCACACGTTCAAAAGTTATGGCCTTTTTTCTCCAAAAATTTAAAAAAACTAAAACTTTGAGAGACTATATCTCGAGAACGGTTTGAGATACAGACCTGCGGTTTGAAGCATTCAACTTTTCACGTCATTTTCTATACAATAAACATACTTTTAACGAAAAAAAAAATTCAAAATTTTTTAGTGAAATTTCCTTCAACTCGTCATACAAATATCGACTAAAATACAAGAAAATAAGACGTAGAATCATTTAGTTACTATATAAATATATAAGAATTTATTTAAAAAAGCAAAAGCTTGAAGCTGTTACCGAGTCTCCTATATTTACCACACCGTGAATATCTATGGTGGTGTTCCATAGATCAAGCTAACCACAGTAGGAGCTCTGCCACTTGTCAATCAATGGAATTAGAAACACTATGTCACTGTTAAACCACTGAATAATAAACCTATAAAATGATTGAAAGCGCGCTATTCCGACATTCTACAAACCATCAGGTGTGCCTTGCATCTCATAGATATTGTGATCAAAAACAATCTTGATCGCATTTATCTTTTGTCTTGACAGATTTCTTTTTATTATGTTTTTTAGTGCGCTATTTTCTGTTAGAATTTTGGAGCATGACAATGAAAATATTAATTTTTCAAATATGAATTCAAAACATATAGATTTTTATACTTTTAAATGATTTTTAAACATACCTATCCTTATTATACATAAAGCTCAACGTCTCTCTGTCTGTCTGTCTGTCCGTTAGTGCGCTTACAACTCGAAACCCATTTATCCGATTTATGTGATTTTTTTTTTAATTCATAGATATATGTTCTCTGGACAGGTTATAGGATATATTTTGTTACGTTAGGTAACATAAAAAATAAGCAAATTTTTTAGTGAAATTTCCTGCAATTAACAAATAAACTAAAATACAAAAAAATAAGACATAGAGGTATTATAGTTTTATAACTGAACGTCGTGTAAATTAATATTAAATGCTATTTTTGATTTTTGGTTAAAATATTTGGGTTGCACATTAAGATGAATATTCTAATTATATTTTTTAATTATTTATTAACTGTAAACACAGATTTGTATTAATTTACCCAAGAATGCTTCCATAGACGCTTCGCCACTGTAAAATAAATGATTTCATCGTCATAAGTACTTAATGTTGTTATAATTTGCCCTTTACAGCATCCAATTTAGTCGTATAGTTTAGGAAATAACATTATATTTTTTAGTAAAATTATTTTTAAAAAAGTATAAAAATTAAATGGTTAACTAATTCCAGTTGAAAATTAATATAATTATTTTTGATAAAACAAAAAGTAAATATCATATTTTGTTGCTATACTACTAGTGTTTTTTTTTAAAATTAACCATACTCATTATAAACAAATTTAATTTTCTTATAACGACGGTGAAACAAGGAAATAAATAAGTAAAATAAAAATACACTTTGTTTGTCTTTTGCGGTACAAAACAATAGCATATAATTAGTGTGTCGTTTTAATTGCTGCTACAAAGGTTTAACGTAGTTCACTGCAATGCGTAACGAAACGTCAGCAAGGTAAAAACTTTTAATAACAATCACCTATTTAACTTTAATATTAAAAACGGACCCACAAATTCTAGATCTTAAATATTATTTTTCAAAATATTTTTTTAATGTCATGTAAAAAGGGTAGTTGCCTGAAACCCCCATCAAACAGGAAAATCATAAACCAATCTTTTAAAAACTCTTTACTGCAGTAAATATTAATATCGAAATTTAATGTTTTTTAACAAAAAAAAACGGGTAATATAATTTGTAAGAAATTATCTTATTCAGTGGCGGACTAAGAAACGTTGACGTGGTGGATGTTAAGCCCCCCCCCCCTCCCCCCTTCCTACTCAAATTTCTTTTCTAATGTTAAAAAATATAATTTTATTTATTTTTTATACCTAAAAAGTATCGTAGTACTTATCATTTTGTAATCATTAGCAAGTGTCCATCACTGAGTGCCCATTACTTTATCCATTACTGAAGAAAAAATATAAACAAAATAAAAGGCTATAATTTAAAAAAAAAAACTATATTTGCGGAATTTGATAATTAAATTGATTTAATAAAGAATTACTTGTTTTATTAGTAACATGAATTCATGGAAATTACAAAAAAAAATATCCCAAAAAACTATATATCTGCTGTTAAAGCGGCCAAGACTGGTTCCAATACCTTATTTAGGCGTTTTCCTTAATACACCGTAGTTAGATTCTACACAAAATAATAAAATAAATAATTAGTTACCTATAAATCATAATTTTAATATTCTCGGCTAATAACTTATTCCTGAAACGCATTAGCTTAAAAAATAATTAAAATCTCCTACGCAACCGAACCCAACTCATATATACGATATACTCAGTGTTGAAGTGTTAAGTCTGCTACTAGATACCTTAGTTTTTTTACCGAAACTTGATATATTTACCTGTTCTGAACCACACGACAGTGGTTTATTTTTGAGGTCACTTTTATTTAATTAAATTTATAAATTAATGTATAAAAAAAGGCAGATATTTATATGTATTCTTAATTTACATTAAGATCACAAAAAATGGTTTTAAAATGTTCATTACTACTGGGCATTTTTTTGTGTAAAATTGTTTTTAGAATTTTTATATCAGTTTTCGTTTTTAAGGTTTTAAGGTTCTATCTTTATTTTCTTTTATATGGACTACATGTTTTTTACAACGATATGTTAAAAAAATTGGATTTTACTTTAAGATAATGTTAGTAATCGGGGTATTTTTTGTAGGAAATTTAATTCTCTATAATATGCTGCTGTGAGAAATTTAAAAAGTAATTTTTCCCATGTTAATCAAATGGGGAAAAAGATTCGGTTTGCACCGTTCACGAGTCTGAAATTTTGGGACAGTTAACTTTTGATCCAAAGCTAAAAAAAAAAATTACTCTAATAAATATTATTGAAAATAAAGTTCCTTTATTATTGTTCAAAATACGGAGACTCCATTTTTATAAAATTTAATTCAGTTTGACGAAAATTCTTTCGTGCTTCAGATGTTTACCTGACCGTTGTAGACCCTTGTTTTTAAATGTATTATAGCTACTCTGGGTAATTTATAACCACAAAAATTATATTCAGTAATCATTTAGGGTGGTCCCTCGAAAATTACAGAATAATTACTATAATTATATGTTTATATTCATTTGGATTATTGTTTTCAAAATTTTATGTACCTAACTGAAACACAGTTCTTAGATTTTCATGTTTTACTTTAATTAAATATTAAAATTTAAACTATACATAATTTATTTTTTATTTTATAGATTTATATCCAAACTTCTAAGTACAAGTCGCGTCTTATTCTTACCATAATAGTATTTGTAGCATTTGAAAAGAAATGAAAAATAGATTTAGCTTCTCAATTTAAAAGTGATCTTGTAAAAAAATCGGGTTATAATTTTTCAATGATAAGTAACAACAAAATAATAACTGTGTCTTCTTTTTCTTCTGGACATCTGCCTTATTGAAGAAGCACGTCTTACCAGCATTCATCAGCTGCCGAATGTATTCGGCATAAATACTCAGTTGCGTCACAAACGTACTGCAAAATGGGTAAGTATAAAAATATTATTAGTTAATAAAATAATTAAAAACTATAGTTTAGTTTAGTATAACAAGTTACATATCGTTGTAAAGTAGAGTAAAAAACACATTCTACATAAACAATTCTACATAAAAAGTGCTTTAAGAAACTGTAAATAAAAAGTACCTACCTACTTTGGCAAAAAAGTTATAGCTATTTTAAAAATTTCCGAATTTTCAGATTTTTTGGTATACCGCCTAAAACACATATAATTATTAATATTTTTTGATGCAGTAATACTCACCCCTTCCTTACAAATAATTCATCTTATTTAATCGAATCTGTATCTCTTACCGTTTAGGAAATCCCCATGCAAATTTTTGTAAGGAAAAAGTTAAAGTTACAATTTCGAATTAAATTACAACACCCATATGGGTTATAATGAAGCGCCACTGGAAACATATGAACAGACGTCTAATTGAAATATTGGTCACCCGTTTGACCCCCCGTAGAGAAACAAGCTGCTACGGACTAGTGTACGACAAATTGTCACCACGCATTCAAATTTATTTTTATTTTACATTTATTTTAATGTCTTATCCGGGACAACGGCCTTTTTTAGGAATTTCTATAATTACTGTCAAATATTCTGGGTAATTGAAGGTATTAATAAATATAGTTTTATCTGTATGGATGTCGGAATGTTACCAAATCGTGACTTAAACCTACGGTTGCCAGAATTTCTTTTTTAAAGAGAATATGTTCTCTTTCTGAGCATTGATCTTTCTTTTTCTTTTTTTATATTGAAATGTTCTTCTCTTTTTTAATGTATTATAGTATTTGTAAATACATAAACCCCATTTAAAAAAGCGCCACAATTTTAATTTGAGAGGTGCAATATTTCAAGATAAAAATCGCAAATTAAAAAGGACCTAAAAACGACATTTAGGTATAGTTGTTATTTTTTATTTTCTTTCTGGAGAAAGAGTCCCGATTATCTCATATATAAGTATATTAGTTTTCACCATCTTTCATGTTTCATAGAATTCAAACAAAAATTCCAAATTAGATTTAAGAGGCTATTTTATATGCTACCGACGATCAGGGGCGGACTTTGGCCTAGGCAACTGCCTAGACCCCGGAATTTCTGGAATCACAGATTTTCAAAAATGAAGCCTAATAAAAGGTCTTCAGATATTAATGTAGACAATTAAAATTTGCTAAAAAAATTCTTTTGGATTTTGGTTTTAGCTAGGACCCTATTTTACCTTAGTCTGCCCTTACCAACAACAGTGAATAAATATTTAACTTTTTTTACTTTAAATGTATGTAAATAAAACACAACTATAACAAAAGTTACTTATTAAAATAACTAATACAAAATAAAAGTCTCTTTTTGTTCTCTTTTTACATCTGAGTTTTTGACAACCCTACTTACACCTAGAAGCCAAGTAACGTGAATTAAATCTTGCTCTGCATCTATATATATATTAGTTTGACAATGCGGTACTATAGTTTTGACCGCGGTACTTTGTTCGTATCTTTGGCGCGGCATCTCTGTGTTTAACACCTCCTCGACTCGCCCCGAGCCACAGTTAATTACTTTCAACATCTAATTATCAAAAATCGAGCGCTCGCCGCCAATACATAGACCTATACTCGCAACTAGAATGTCAAACGCACAGAAATATAATCGTACTACATTTTCTACACAAACTATGATTATAACGTAATAAAATATTTTTTGAATGTTTATCTATACCTACCTATATTATACAGGGTGATTCAGCACTGTCGTGCCAAACTTGAACAGTACATTGAGAAATATATTTTAAACAAAAAACATTATAATATTTTTCGTGAGGGGGCTACAACCCTCCAAATATTTTAGTCAAAATTAGTTTTTATTTAATATCTTGAGAACCCATTGTACCTACTACAGTTATTAAATTTACTACAGGATTTTGTATTAGTATAATTTTCAGTATAAACCAATAGTTTTAGACCAGTATTTTATCTAGTATTTTTTTGTTCATTAATTTTTTCCCGGGTCTAGCCCTTTTGTTAGATTATATGACACAAAATACATAAAAATATACTTTGTTGATTCATCATAGGATTAACCGTTTGCGAGAAATATCGATACAAAAGAAAGCATGCAGAATTTTACTTAATACGGATGCTTCAAATAACAAAAAATAAATTTTTATTCTTGTTCTATGATAAAAAATTAAATATACTTCTAAAAATTCATCCTAATCAACAAATAACCATTTTAAGTATATCTTTATATTTTATGTCTCTGGTTCCTATACACATCCTTCAATTACGTTCTTCCTTGTACATTTTGCGAACCACTGAAACATGCTCGCATATCAGATGCAATCATCAGAAGCCTGTATTTTGTTTCACACCCATAAATAACTTTAATGCCCGAGTAGCCGACTATTAGCGACCGATTGTCGGCCATCTATCTGGGTACCCTTAAACATTCAGTGTCGAAATCATTACTTAAGTGTAAACTCGAAACACAAATGCTCACGGCTTTTGTAATTCATTATACGAGAGACACAGCCTACTTACCCCCTTTGCCCCCCCCCCCCCCACCCCATACTAGCAACGCCCACTAAATAACAACAATATCAGATTGGAATCGATGGGATATTATAAGAAGATTATGTTTGGAAATAAATAATGATATATGTATGTTATATAGGAGTTGGAAAATCCATCGATTACAATGTACCGAAACCTTATTTGATCGAAAGAGTTCGTCTAAATACAATATTTATTGATAAGTATATCGGGTGGATAAAAAAACGTCTCCTGTTTAACGACATAGTACTCCGGAACTTTACATTCTGATACAACTCTTTATTGACGATTTGGTGTTATTTTAGCAACCCATTTTTTACCAAAAAAACAATTAAAAGTACCGGTATATTATCTAGTACATAGGTATCCAACCTTTTGAACCTTCTGGGCCGCATAGCAGACATTTTATTTTATTTTATTTACTAAGGGCCGCAGGCCAGAATATAAAACTGAATACCTTTTTTTTTTTTTAGTCGTAATAATTTCAATGTAAATTTATTATTATAAAATTATTTTTTTTAACTATCCTCGCGGGCCGCACCAAGGATCCTCAAGAGCCGCATGTGGCCCGCGAACCGCGGGTTGGACAAGCTTGATCTAGTATATCATGTAAAACAATTATGCAATTTAAATTAGTCTTAATAAAAGTTCTCCCAATCGCTCTATCGATTTCGACCCTGGGTGTCACCCCCCTCCCCCTCCTAGTGACACCACTGCTAAGGGCCTTTTTATAACATTTGCTACAGGCCCGGCGCTGGATTAATCCGGCACTGTAAATACTTCAAAGCGATAAAAAATATTAATAACATTTAACATTTTTTTAGAACTGGTTATGCCTAACCATGCTAAATACGGTCCTGACTGCTGTATCAGTGTATAAAATCGGCGTCACTTATAATTAAAGAGTACGCGACGGCCAGCAGTTTCAAATGATGTATTAGCTGGCTACAAATTATGACCACTGCCGACAGAGAGCGCGTCAGTTCTAGCTCTAGTTGCACGTTCAGATAATAGAGGACACCACTGTATTAACTAAACCATAGACATAGAGCATGGACCACGCATTTGACTCGAAAACAGAGACGTGTCAAAAGAAAGAGATAGAAACTGGTTTGGGATGTGCTTGTCCTTTTTTAAACAGGAATGTCTATTTCATTCTTATTAGAAACTGTTTTGGAGAAATGTTACACCATAAGACACCATTATGTTAATACAGAATGCGCGGTCCATGCTTTATGTCTATGAACTAAACCATAATCATGACTATACATCTGAATTGAAATTCGAATCATCACAGAAAAGAGATAGCGTAGGAAGAAACGGATTCATCTTTAATTTAACAAATTTAATTTGTCTATAATAATCATGGCGGTCTTAGGGAACATGATACTCATATAATTATTAAAGTTAATGGTGTAAGCTATATTTTATATTCGATTTTTTTAAGTTTTCCTAAAAAATCGAATATGTAGCGCCATCGGTGGGGAATATTAAATACTAACACATGAATGTGGTATATAGATAACTGTATTACCAATAAAAATATAAAAAACTAAAATCACAGAAAATAATGTGATTTTAATTTCTTATATTTTTATTGGTAATACAGTTATCTATATACCACATTCATGTGTTAGTTTTTAATATTCCCCACCGATGGCGCTACATATTCGAAATTTTTAGGAAAACTTTAAAAAATCGAATATGTAGCGCCATCGGTGGGGAATATTAAATACTAACACATGAATGTGGTATATAGATAACTGTATAATTTCTTATATTTTTATTGGTAAAACAGTTATTTATATACCACATTCATGTGTTAGTTTTTAATATTCTCCACCGATGGCGCTACATATTCGATTTTTTAAAGTTTTCCTAAAAAATCGAATATGTAGCACCATCGGTGGAGAATATTAAAAACTAACACATGAATGTGGTATATAGATAACTGTATTACCAATAAAAATATAAGAAATTAAAATCACAGAAAATAATTTATTTTATATTATTTAATGAATTTCTAGTACATAGGTATATTTATTATCTTTATTATTCATTCTGTGCATTGTCTGTATTTATATTTTTTCATCTGCTTCATGTTTTCATTTAGAAAGATAATTAGTGATTTAATTATCTAAACATTGGTATCACTGGTAGTTTGTATTTTAAATAAGTGACGTTATGTTTGTGTGTCATGTTTACATATTTTTAAAAAGTTTTGTGTTTTAATCCTGTCATTTATTACAGGAGCGAATTATTAATAGATTAATCACTCACTAATTAAAATAATTATAATACTTTGATAGTTGTTAAAACGATAATTTTATAATGTAGGTTATTACAATATTTTTCTGTATAACGTATTTTGAGGAATTTTTTTTAATTTAAATAACAGAATCTAAAACATGATTTCTAAACAATCTATCATAAATTAAGTTAAGGGTTTACAGTGGTATCTAGATTAAATTGATAGATCAACTTCTTGTAAATATACAAGAAAATTTACAACGAATGTTAAAAAACTGTAGCTTCCTCTAGAAAATTTTAATAACATATTTAAAATATTTTCGACCCACTGTTAAAGTTTTTTACATTTATTGTAAATCATTCTGTATAAACAATCGTCTGTATGTTAGAGATAAACTTGAAAACTACTGAACTGATTTTTGTCAAGAGACAAATTTGTTTTATACCGTATTATTTGGATATTTTGAAATTAGAATACGTAATACTTACTTTATTATTCTGTGGACTATATAATCAATATTTGAAGACTTGTTTTATTTCAGATATGATTAAAAATGGATACTACATTAATATCAGATATAGGTAAGTAATAATTTTAAGTACATTAAAAATTATTTAAGATTCCAAACTATTTTATTGCTGGTGAAGAATTTTTGCATCACAAACAATGTACAAAAAGTGAATTTTATTGGCCCGAAGAAGTAGAATAGCCCCTTAAGAAAAGAAGAGCCTGAACCTTGCAAAAATGTTCTGGATTTTCTGGCTCTACTATTTATATGAAGAATAATCTACTATGTCCTTACTCGCTCATCTATCGCAAGATTTTAAATATTTCCACTTATCGTAGAACCTTGAAATTTTGTATATTGTTATTTCAGATATGTCAAATTTCACAAGTATTACTGATAGACCAGTAAATACAAACTGTGACTACATTATTTTACCAAATTTACCAGAAATGAAATCTAGAATCGATGAAGTAAGTTTTTTTTTGATAACACATTTATCTACCTTTTAATTTTTAACTTAAATGTTTTTTTTCTTTCACAGTGGCAAAAAATTGTATCAAATAATTATTATAAAAATAATTCTAGGGTAAGTTAAACTAGAGAAAACCAGAAACTTTTCTAAAATTCTGTTCAAATCATTTGAATTCTTAAATTGAATTATTTTTTTTTAGAATGAAGAAATAAAGTATAAAATGGATTCCTGTGTTTGCAAAGTGTTCACTACATTTACCCGTTGGTCAATTCACATCGACTTAAACCTAGACGTGAGCATTGTGGGCGAAATTTATCAGTATGTCATTTCTTAATAATATTAAAACTATAATCGCTAAACCTTTAGAATCTCGTTTGGGTCAAGAAATCGGTCCCCACTACTTATGCGAAAACTGCAAATTTTTTATATGTGTACTGGGTGTTCCATTTGAACCTCACTTTTATTATCCACTTGAATAGAAACGCTATTTAAAAACTCAAGATGTTATAAATAATAAAACATATTTCAGCGGTCAACAACTGAAGACTTTGCCTATAACACGAAGGATTTCAGATAAAATAGTTCAAGATTCAAGCGGCCTTGTGTATACTTTAAATACACCAGACTTTAGAGCCAGTAAGTACTTTCAGTCGCAGTTAAATCGTATACATGAAACATTACTTATAAATATTTGTTTCATATAACAGATACTATTTCTGAATCAATGAAGAGCGTATTCATCAACGGATTCCCACAGGATTGGCAAAAGTTCGTCAAATTACAGCACCCAAATTTAAATACATCAAGAAACAGCGACAGTGGAAACTGCTCTGTGACGACAAAAACAAAAAATGCAGAAATAAATTCACTTAATTCCGATTCAGTGATATTTTCAAATTATGTGGTTTCCGGAAGGAATAATACACTGCAGAAAAAATGCTCGGTTTATTCTTCTGTACATAATTCATCTGTTGCAACAAATGTAACATATATTAAATCAAATGAGGTTAAAATTAACGGGAAACTAAACTATTGTATTAAAAGTAATTCAATGTTTGATGAAACGAGTGATTCGGGCAACGATGAAATTATCAAGAAAAAAACTATTATTAGTAACAAAGATCAATATAATTCTACAAAAAAAAGTATTTTAAATATTACAAAAACAAAAAGCTGTCAAATAAATTTAACTCCGCTTAACAGAAAACCTCTCAAAGATATTGAAAGTGATTATTCAGAAAAAGATGAAACTACCAAAACAAAAACAATTCCAAACAAAAGAAGTAATAAAAAACTAAACTTCAGTCATTCAACGTTTATCTCGATATTTGATGATACGAGTGATTCAGAAAACAATGAAACTAAAACAAATCAATACAAAAATACAAATGGAAATGAAAAGAATTCCACCGAAAACAGTGTTTCAAATAAAATAAAAATAAACAACAGTCAAAGAACATCTAACAGAAAACCACTCAAAGATATTGAAACTAATTATTCAGATAAAGATGAAGTTATCAAAAAACAATGCATGCCAAATCATTCCGTAAATATTAACGCAGATAAAAATAATTCTATAAAAAACAGTGTTTCAAATATTACAAACAGTCAAAGGAAATTAATATTTTCAAATAGAAAACGACCTGAAGATATTGAAAGTGATTCAGACGATGGTGAAATTATCAAAAAACAACTTATACCTAATCGTAGCTTAAATACTAACGCAGATAAAAATAATTCTATTAAAAACAATGTTTCAAATATTACAAACAGTCAAAGGAAATTAAGATTATCAAACAGAAAACCACCCAAATATATTGAAAGTGACTCTGACAATGATGAAACTATACAGGAACAAGTTATACCTAATCGTAGCTTAAATACTAACGCAGATAAAAATAATTCTATTCAAAACAATGTTTCAAATATTACAAACAGTCAAAGGAAATTAAGATTATCAAACAGAAAACCACCCAAATATATTGAAAGTGACTCTGACAATGATGAAACTATACAGGAACAAGTTATACCTAATCGTAGCTTAAATACTAACGCAGATAAAAATAATTCTATTCAAAACAATGTTTCAAATATTACAAACAGTCAAAGGAAATTAAGATTATCAAACAGAAAACCACCCAAATATATTGAAAGTGACTCTGACAATGATGAAACTATACAGGAACAAGTTATACCTAATCGTAGCTTAAATACTAACGCAGATAAAAATAATTCTATTCAAAACAATGTTTCAAATATTACAAACAGTCAAAGGAATTTAATATTTTCAAATAGAAAACGACCTGAAGATATTGAAAGTGATTCAGACGATGGTGAAATTATCAAAAAACAACTTATACCTAATCGTAGCTTAAATACTAACGCAGATAAAAATAATTCTATTAAAAACAATGTTTCAAATATTACAAACAGTCAAAGGAAATTAAGATTTTCAAACAGAAAACCACCTGAAGATATTGAAAGTGACTCAGACAACGATGAAATTGTCATACCTAATCGTAGCTTAAATACTAACGCAGATAAAAATAATTCTATTAAAAACAGTGTTTCAAATATTACAAAAATAAATAAAAGTGAAAGAAATATAACATCAACAATCAAAGATATTGAAAGTGACAACAATTCAAACAAAAATGAATCTACTAAAAAAAAAACTACATCAAATTATTATGAAAGTACTAACGGAGAAAAAAAGAACAGAAAAATAAATTACAGCAATGAAAACCGAACACAATTTGTATCAATTTTAGATGAATCAAGTGATTTTTCAGAAATTGATGTCAGTATTAAGAAAAAAATTAAAGTAAATGATTATAAAGATACAAATAGAAAATATTCATCATTCCTTGACGGTAATGATGTAAAATCAAACAGTTCTAAGAATTTAAACAAAAAACCACTCGAATATATTGAAAGTGGCTCAGACAACGGTGAAATTTTCATATCTTATCATAGCTTAAATACTAACGCAGATAAAAATAATTCTATTAGAAACAGTGTTTCAAATATTACAAACAGTCAAAGGAAATTAAGATTTTCAAATAGAAAATCACATGAAGATATTGAAAATGATTCTGACAACGATGAAATTATACAGGAACAAGTTATACCTAATCATAGCTTAAATATTAACGCAGATAAAAATAATTCTATTAAAAATAATGTTTCAAATATTACAAACAGTCAAAGGAAATTAAGATTTTCAAACAGAAAACCACCTGAAGATATTGAAAGTGACTCAGACAACGATGAAATTGTCATACCTAATCGTAGCTTAAATACTAACGCAGATAAAAATAATTCTATTAAAAACAATGTTTCAAATATTACAAACAATCAAAGGAAATTAATATTATCAAACAGAAAACGACCTGAAGATATTGAAAGTGACTCTGACGATGGTGAAACTATACAGGAACAAGTTATACCTAAATATAGCTTAAATTCTAACGCAGATAAAAATAATTCTATTAAAAACAATGTTTCAAATATTACAAACAATCAAAGGAAATTAATATTATCAAACAGAAAACCACCTGAAGATATTGAAAGTGATTCTGACAAGGATGAAACTATACAGGAACAAGTTATACCTAAATATAGCTTAAATACTAACGCAGATAAAAATAATTCTATTAAAAACAGTGTTTCAAATATTACAAACAGTCAAAGGAAATTAAGATTTTCAAATAGAAAACCACCTGAAGATATTGAAAGTGACTCAGACAACGGTGAAATTATACAGGAACAAGTTATATTTAATCGTAGCTTAAATACTAACGCAGATAAAAATAATTCTATTAAAAACAATGTTTCAAATATTACAAACAATCAAAGGAAATTAATATTATCAAACAGAAAACGACCTGAAGATATTGAAAGTGATTCTGACAAGGATGAAACTATACAGGAACAAGTTATACCTAAATATAGCTTAAATACTAACGCAGATAAAAATAATTCTATTAAAAACAGTGTTTCAAATATTACAAACAGTCAAAGGAAATTAAGATTTTCAAACAGAAAACCACCTGAAGATATTGAAAGTGACTCAGACAACGGTGAAATTATACAGGAACAAGTTATACCTAATCGTAGCTTAAATACTAACGCAGATAAAAATAATTCTATCAAAAACAGTGTTTCAAATATTACAAACAATCAAAGGAATTTAAGATCATCAAACAGAAAACCACCTGAAGATATTGAAAGTAACAATTCAAAAAAGAAGGCGATAAATGGCAAAAAAGAAAATATAACAGACATTTCAAATAAGAAAAGCATTACTAATCGTAAAGGAAAAGAAGAAATAAAGAACGTACCAAACTTATATGACCGTAAGTATTTACATTTGCTAAAATACCTAAAGATTTCTTTCAACGATCATTAAAAAAACATTTTCAAGCTTTAAAATGCAAATTTTCTACGATTTTTTTTTCATCAAGATGTAATATTTTTGTGTCTGGTACGGAAAACGTCAAAAAGTAGGGATTACAGCTTCAAAATATTTTTTAAATGATCATTTTATGACTAACAATGAATTTTACCTATAGAATTTTTTCATTTCCAGGTTTACCTTCAAACAATCTCAAATCAATGGCCGAAGAAAGTAAAAACCAGCATTTGTTATCTCTTTCAGAAAGCATATATGTTAGTAGAAGAGGCCGGACTGTGTACCCTCCACTTAAATACTGGCTCGGTGAAAGTGTAGACGTTATAAATGATGAAACCGTCTATATACCAGGAAACGTGGAATCGTACGAAGAAGTAAACACTGTCTCTAAAACGATAAATAACAAGAAAACAGGAAGAGGAAAATATGATAGGAAAATAGGAAGAGGAAAATATGATAGGAAAAAAGTAAATTCCAAAAATAAAACTGTAAAAAAAAACAGCATACCTGAAGTTATAAGAATAAATCAAACAGAAATCGAAAACAAGAAAGATAATTTTGAAAACGACAGTTCGGATAATAACAAGACCAATTTCAAAAGGAAGAGAAAGCTGTTTTCACAAAACAACTCGTTCAGCGACGAAGAAAGTGTTTGTGATTCTGTTGAAAGACACGTGCAAGTCGTTGACAGTTTTAATAAAGCAGGAAACGGGCGAATGTTTGTTACCAAGAACCAAAATAAGCCGGGCGGTTCAATAGCCTTCACTGATTTTAGTTTAGTGTCTAACGTGTAACAAATACGGTTAGTTCGGAACGATTACTGTAAAACTACATGCGCTTGATTTGGCATCAAAGTTTCTGATAATTCTTGAAATAATGTCTCGCAGCTTGACTTACACTTAATTTCTATCAAAAGTGACCAAATATTATCAATTGGAACTTTATCGCACATGTAGGATTTTTTTTAGGAATATTCTGAATCGAGTAATCCGGTTAAAAAAGAAAATCCTTAAAAACCTGTTTAATGCAATCTAGAGATAAAAAACATTGTAGAACATTTTTTCATACTCCAAAAGTTTATCCATGTTACGTGACGTCATTACCCAGTGTTGAAATGTCAGTCAATGCTTAAATATACAAGTGTCAACAATAAACATGGAAAACGCACCAAAAATAATAAGTTATAGATATTGTTTCGTCCCTTGTTGTAATAATTCAACTCGCAAAACTCCTGGAAACTAAGGTAAAAATTAAAAGTATTTATTTCTGTTTCTGTAAAAACATTGTTTCTAAGATCAAACGTATTTGTTATTCTGTGCCTTCATCTATGTTAATTTTTAAGTTTTTTTTATTTTAATAAAAATAGAGTATTTTTTCAAATGTTTTTTTTTTAATAACACTAGGTACATGTTTGTATTTTTTTCTTAAAGAAAAATTAATGTTAAACTGATTGTGAGACTGAAAAAAATTCATTTGAAAATAATTTGTACAAATTTTTAAAAATAGGTGAGTTTATATTTTATTTTTTCTTCCCCCCATCCAAAAAATCCTGGTTACTCCCACATAATATACATACTCCAGAAGAGACAGACACTCCACGTCACAGAATAAAGATATTCGTGACGCCACTGTCTTGTATTTTATATTCTTTTATGTAAATTTTAATAGTATGTAGCTGTAAAAATAATCATTGTTTGTTTATTTTCAACACTTTTAAGTGAACGTAGTTTAAATCTTATTAAAAAAGTAAAAACATTATTCTGTGATTAAAATTTATATTAATTGTTTATTTTCGCGCCAATTCAATTGTATTGGTGACCATAGACATAGAGCATTAGCATGGACCACGCATTCTGTCTTAACATAATAGTGTAACATTTTTTTCAAAACAGAGAGATGCGGTAGGTTTGGGATATATCTATCTCGTTTTCAAAGAAGAATATAATAGTCACTCCTGTTTAAATAAGAACAAGTATATCCCAAACCATTATCTTTCTTTTGACAGTATTTGACACGACTCTGTTTTTGAATCAGATGCGCGGTCCATGCTCTATGTCTATGTTGTTGATACAGTTTTTTTTTATTTCGTTACATCATGTTGGTAGACTATGCAATTAGGGTAAAAATCTATCAAATATTGGTAACACTGATAATATTGATGTCGTCATCTGTCAACAAATGTCATAAGTTACAGAACATCTTAAAAACATATATTATCAATAAAATTCCTATTAAATCAAAATGGTAACGAGTATTTTTTATTTACAACAACACAAATACATTTACAAACATTTCTAACGTAAAAGTTATTATTTTTAGATGCAATTTATGTTACTATTTAGCCGACAAGGAAAGTTAAGATTGCAGAAATGGTATGTAGCTCATCCTGATAAACTAAAGAAAAAGATTACAAGAGAATTAATTACAACAATACTTGCAAGAAAACCTAAAATGTCCAGCTTCATTGAATGGAGAGATCTTAAAATCGTCTACAAAAGGTAGTTTGTATTTTACCCACTTTAAATATTGCTTTCATTCATATTTCGTTTATCATTACAGATACGCAAGCTTATATTTCTGTTGTGCAATCGATGAAACGGATAATGAACTGTTAACTTTAGAAATCATTCACAGATATGTAGAATTACTTGATAAATACTTCGGAAGTGTAAGTTTAAATATTATCACTAAATGATTCGTATTTAATCTGAATTATTTCTATTAAGGTGTGCGAATTAGACATAATATTCAATTTTGAAAAGGCGTATTTCATACTAGACGAACTAATGATCGGAGGTGAAATACAAGAGACAAGTAAGAAGAACGTCTTGAAAGCAATTGCAGCTCAGGACCTGCTACAAGAGGTTAGTAACGGTGATAGCGCAATAGATTTGTAACAACTGTTGTTTAAATCATTTAGAAGCCAAAGTGACGTAAGTCTACTTGACTAAAGAGTGGATTTAAATCACATTGGCAACTGAATGAATTGTTTATTTGTACTACAGTGTATTAAGACGCCATTGAAGATATAGAGTCTCTGTAAATTTATTGGATAAACTTTAGGAACGTGTTGTATGATTTTCCAGTCAAATATTTTCATACCCCTGCAATTTTGTTTATTTCTTGATATAAATTAACCTAAAAAAGTAATCCGGAAATTTTTGACATATCTTTTTGCAAATATTAGGCTAAAAAATAATAATAGCATTGAACAAATTGTTTTTTTACTGCTCATTTTTAAATTATTTTATTTCTTAAGAGTACTTTTTTATTTTCAAAAAAAAATTAAGTGATGTTACTTTATTTTCAAAACTAAAAAAATTTAACACCTTCCAATTTTTTTTTATTTGAAAAAATAATGTATAGATTACCATATAAGATGTTCCTAAATTTTTGTCATGAAAATTTCAGAAATACATAGTAATTTAGTAAAAATAGTTAATATATTATATCAGATTATTTATTATTATTTATGAATAATTAAATATTCAAATAAAATACTAAAGAAATCAGTAGAAAAATAGTCATTATTACTAGTTATAGATAATATTATAAAAAAAAACTATTTGAATTAGTATAAAATATAATAACTGCAAGGCTTTGTGAAAATAATTAGCTAAAAGTGCAAACAATATATAAGGTGTCTATTTAGTGGGGTACAGTATAGGGATCTTTGAAATTATAATAGATAGATATCAGATTGGATAAAAAAAACATCTGTCTCGTGCCAAATTCACCAAAAGTAGTTAATTATTAAATAAAAACCTAAAGTGTTCAGATAAATTGCTTAGAATTGGTTAACCATTTAATTTTTACAGAATTTTACTAAAAAATAGTTCGAAATTTTTCTTAAGACGCACCTGATTATTTTATCGTGTATTTTTAATTTTTTGACAATTTCAATATAAATCTAAATTTATGCAAACGTCAAAATGACATTTAATATCAATTAAAAAAAAAAAAAACACGATTTTTTAAAGCAAATTGAGATAAATCTTTATAAGGGAATATTTTCCAACAAACGTTGTAGACCTATATTATAGGAAATTGAATGCTCTACAAAAATGATTCTATAAAATTTTGTGTCGTTCTTGAGATATCTTGAAAAAAAAATATTTTGAGATGTCACCCCTCCCCCTTACACACGATTTTGAAATGGGACTGTCCTCAAGCCAGACCCAACCAACCAACGTGTAACAAGGATTCAGGGGACAGACAGATAGACAGACCTGAAACGGAAAGATCAATTTAAAATTTTGAAATCGGAGAATAATTTTTTCGTCTCATTTTAAAACGATCACAAAACTTCTCGTATCTTCGATATTTAAAAACAACTGTTGTCTAATTTAAACTAATGTCTATATCTCATAGTTTCCTAGATCTCCACACTGTACCCCAATAAATAGAAATCCGGTATATATATACATATATATATTTATATATATGTATATCCGTCCTATAATATTTACTGTTCCAAAAAAAAAAAACTGCATTGTAGTACAAAATATAGGCCACTATATGTATGAGGAAATACACAATTAACAGGTGCCATATGATTAAAAAAAAAATAATACAAAAAACATTAATAATTATTTGACAGCACATTTGTTAAAAACCGCTGAAAAATAGGGAGGTGCAATGTCCTTTTTGATCTGCCTCTAGATCCACTACAGATTTTGATGTAAAATGTACTAAAAAAATTAAATCAATGATTTTAAATTGAATCATATGACATCTATAATTTAATTTCCAATAAATAGGGGGTTGGTGTATATTATGACAGTTCTCGAATTGGTGAAATGAAGGAGAGAATTTAAACTTGAATAAATACGTCACAATATAGTTTTAAGCGCTGGCACTTAAGAAAAACGGAGAACGTCGCCGTATCGACCTTGAAAATCTGTATTATTGAATTCAAAAAGACTGGCATTTAAGAAAAAACGGTGTTCGTCGAGCGCTGGAAATCTGTTCATTTGGATTTTATGCAAATGATACAGTAAATGTCTCTGTTTTTTTAAGTGCCAGCGTTTTATTCTAGATATTTTGAGTTCGCCCTTAAATAAAATTTTTCTGATTCGAGTACTGAAATTAGAAAGACTAGCATGAAAAATGTTATGCGTTGGTATAGGAAAATTTGCCTAAATAGTTACTAATATTAGTAAAATAAATTATAAATATTACAACAGATTTAATGAATGATTTTTTTACTGTTTTGGTATTAGATATTTGTGTAAGAAATTTTTTTTAATTAGAAAAATATCGTATATTAATATTTTCGCATGAATATAAATGAAAAATTATATTTTCTATTAATGAGGTTTCAATATATTTTTAATAGTCAATCAAAAAAAAGGTTAGGATATCTAAATAATTTAAGTTGGTGCTCCCTTGTAATGAGAACATATTAGACTAGTCAAATTATTGTTGTATTTTATGGAATATATATATAACTAAACTAATCAAAGAAAGTATATTTCTGGAGAAAAAAGAAAAATTATTCCAAAACTTGATAAAAATTGTTTTTATTATAATTATAATAAAAATTAGTAAAAAAGTGACAACTCAAACAGTGGCGTAGTAAGAAAAAAATTCGGGGGGGGGATAAATACATGAGTTAAATTTTTTTAAGGTATTTTGAATTGATGTGTTCTGGAAACATACGTTTTTTTTAGAACACTGAATTTTTCAGAGGGGGGAAATTGGGGGTGATCCCAAATCTCCTCCCCTTCGTTACTACGCTACTGAACTCAATTTATTTGCATATTGGCACTCGGTGATACCAGTGATTATTTGTAATTTCGTAATTTCTTTGTTTAGTTTTGAATTTTATTAGAATGTAACTAATTATTTTTTTTTATGTCAAAAAAAATTTTATTTTAACAGCATGCGTGTAATATCTTGTGATTAAACCAAAATTTTGAAGATTTATTTTATAATAATAATAATTAACGTTAGTTACATTCAATTTTTTGTACTTTTTCTTAAGTACTATTTAAAACTATTTATATTTTGCCATATTTATAAAATATGTTACAAATTTCTATTTTAAATTATTAGCCACAATTATATTTTGTAAAAAAATACCTACTTAGTATTGATAAATTAATTTATTTATCAGATTTTAATATATTTAGTTTATTTTTTATAATTAATACTTCAAATATTAAAATAGATTTTTCTTATTTTTTATGTTGTATAATAATTAATTATAAAATAATAAAATCAGTCACATTCAGTTATCAAAATGATTAAATACATTCTTTCGATTTTTTAATTTTATTTCGATACCAAAATAAAATAGACCATATTTGATTTATTATTATTACTTAAACATTCTGGATTCTAATATCCGGTATTATAAAGGAGCTAGCTAAATTTGCTCTTTCAAATAAGGTTTCAATCCTATCTGACAGTTATCTTGAAGTTTCATGAAGTGTTTGACAATTTTCGCGCACGCGTTGTATGTAAACACCAACGGTATTAAACAGGTGGTGATATTATCAAAATTATTTTGTATGATCATGACTATTTTTCGCCCCCTGAAAATTTGGATCCTGTTTTTAAGGGCGGGTTTAAATCGACGTACAATTATAAAAATCTGTTTTCTGTAAATTTTTTTACTCTTAATAATTATTTAATTTTTGTAAACTGATGTTAAAGTGAGTACAGTGAAACCTCGTTGGTACGTTTTTTTTTCTTTTTTACGTACGTGTTTTCCTCAGTCCCTTTAAAAGCGTACTAACGAGGTTCGACTGTATTTCCATTTATTTTTTTAACAAACAATACGATATTAATCAAACCATAGAAAATTGAAGTCAATTTTCAATTTTAAAAATAAAGTTAGGTTGTACTGCCCCCCCCCCAGAAAAAAATTGGTTTCGGCACCACTGATCACTGCTTTAAATTCCATAGATACTGTCACAGAATTAATACCTCATTTGAAAGTACTTTCTAGCTAGCAAATTTGCTAGCTCCTTTATAATACCGGACATAATTTTTTTTAAAGTACAATTACACCCCTGATTTTATTATTCAAGACAGAGTTGTACGCAAGTACAAAAAAATGTACTTAATTAAGTACAAGTACATTAACTCTACAAGATTATGTACTTAATTAAGTAAGTAAGTTAATTAAGTACAAATACAAAAAAATGGACTTACAAAAATATTTAAATGCATTTAAAAAAACACTTAAGTACAGCTCTGATTTAAAACATACTGAATGTTTGAAAATTGACTTCTTGAAATATGAAGTCACTTTTCGGACAGCTGTATATTTATTTTTAATGTGAACCAGTTAATTAAATTTGTTAAATGTTCCCCACTTCCTATAAATATACAATTTCAAGCACTAATAAATGAATAACACAGTGCATCATTTTTATTTATTTATTTTAATTTTTGTACACTAAATTTTCAGCAGTCTCAAACATTTTGTAAATAACACTAATAACGTAAACTATAGCTTGCACTATATATTCTGTCTCTATCACTGCTTTTCTATTAACCAATTAAATATCAGTGGTATCAAATAATTAATAAGGGAACCACCAGATTTTTTTTAAGCAAATTAGTGCGACAAGGGTCTGGTGGGTCCCCTTGTAAAAGTCAAATCTTTTTGATCTTTTCATCAACGTTGCAGAGGATCATCTACCAACTATATTAAAGTCGACAAATGGTTAAAAAGATATGACTTTTCCCTAGAAATCAGGAATTATTGTACCTATATAGTTTTTATAATTTAATTTTTTTTATATTTTATGTACCGCTGATATTATATTATGTAGTTTGTAGTATATCATTGTTATTTTTTGAAAATATTTACTGTATATTTTAATTTTAAAATTATTGTAAATTATAAGTCAAAAAAGATTTAGTTATAAGAATAATAACAATCAAATGTGTGGCTTAAAATAATAGTTTAAAATCAGGGTGTAAAAATTTAACTACAGAACATAGGGAAATCAGGTGCATTCTTGTTAATATTACGAAACTTTTTAAATGTAAAATATAAAATTATGAAATTTTTAAGTAAATTCTCGTCTCAGTCCAAACTGTCTGAGGACTAGTTTAAGTAGCATTGTTCTAAACTATATTTTTTGGTCACTATATTTGACTGTTATAAATTATATTTATCATTTTTATTTTTTTAAACTAGGATAGTTCAGTAATTTTTATTTTTTGAGCTAAATTCAGGGCCGTAACTGGAGACTCTGGGGACCCAGGGGCAGCAAGTGATCGAAGAGCCCTTTATCTCCCCACTTTCGAAGGTCTTGGTGGTAGTTACGGCCCTGGCTATATTATTAATGTTATTATGTATCATTTTTATTTATAGAATAAGAGGCAGATAGCTGATCAAAAAACAGGTTCTATTAATAAAATAACCAACTATTTTTGCTATTTACTGTATTACATAAAATACTTTATACCCCCCCCCCCCCCCCCAGGGTGTTACAACCCAGCAGATAACAGAGTAGAATATACGTATAAGTCAGTTTTACTTCTGTATAAAATTTACCTATATATTACATAAAGTCTAGGCTGTGGAGGTTAAAACAGGGTTTTTTTAGGTACAGTTTTGCCACTCACACGATTTTTTTTTTACAAATGTGGTTTAGAATAATACCCTCAGTTAAGTAAGTCATGGATAAAACCAATTCAATTGTTTCATAGAAACAAAGACCCTCTAGTTACGGCCCTGCTTTCAACTGACTTAATATTATATAGATTTTTCACCTACCTGCCTCTCGTATATGTTATTATTCTGTACATAATTCTGGACCTTAGATTTTTAGGCTCTAAATTTTAAACTCTTATTAAAAAAAAATGAATATACAGAAAGGTAATTTGTATTTTAAAGTAATAAAATATATATGACATGCCTAAACATTTGCTAAATTAACGGTTTAATAAAAAAATATATATTTTTTTTAATATCTGAATATTAAATACTTTTAAATAAAACGATCACAAAGCTTCTCGTATCTTCAATATTGCGAGAAAGCAAAATTACTAAATAATGGTATAATAGAAAATAAAAGGTGCTGTTTAAAAATACCTAAAATCCCTTAAGTAGAACGTCACAAAAAAAATAACAAAATTGTTACAAATAATTAATTGTCATGAATCAAATTAAAAAAATTAATATTTTGCTGTAATTTTATGTTGTTACTTTTTATTTATTTGAGATCGAAGGACCTATTCTGGAAACTATACTGATTCTTGATTTCTAAATACAAGTTCGTATTGATCCTGGTTTTATTTAAGCTAAACAAAACAAATGTAAAATTAGATGTAAATAATTCTATTTCAATTAAAAAACTCAAATTTGAAATGTATGATGGTTACGACCTATAAAGGCCTCTATACACCACCCAATCTGCAGGGTCGATTTGTCGGGAGGAAGAGTGGGGGTACTCAGAGGCGGATTAAATGTCGAGAGCGCCCAAGGTTAGTATATGTATAGGTTGCCTCATAACTTTTTGACCAATCAGCGGCTGCGTGTGATGACGTCACCCTGAGGAACCTTTAAACGTTGTTTCACATATTAAGTTTTTTTTCAAATTATTTCGAATTTTTGGATATTTGTATATAAAAAAAGTAAATATTATTGTTTATTACAGAAGCACAAATTATTACATATAATATTTCTTCATAAAAACTTTAAAATGATGTCAGAAATCAATGCTTAAAGAAAATACATTTCTTGGTTACACATAAAAAAACACTTGTTTAAAACTATAATTTATAATAATAAAATAATAAAAATTTAGATTTAAAACTTAGTACACTATCAATATCAAATGAAAATATTTAAAAACAACTTACAATAAATCAGCTTAACTAAAATAAAGAGTAAATATAGTTTGACAGCCATTTATAATGTCAAAGAGTTCCTCATGATGACGCGTTCTCCCCTCTCATGCCACTCCCCGCCAGAGTTATGAGGCAACCTATTACTTTACTAACCTTGGAGAGCGCCCTAGGCAAGCACCTCATCGGCGCCCCTCCCTTCCATTGTTACGTAACTTTTTATATTAAATATAACAATGAAATTTCCGAAATTCAAATATTTTCTTATTGTTGCGTCTATATTTTGTTTGTTAAAAATTATCACATCTCCTTTTTGTGCACACAAGAATCTTTTTATATTGTGTAAGTAGGTGCATAGGTAGTAGGTACTAAACTACCCAATCTGCAGGTGTATAGAGACCTTTAGAATTGTAACTTTTCATAAAGATATTTGATTGAATTAAAAATCTAAGGTCTATAGTAATGAAGTAACGCTCTGTGTAGATTTATGTGTAATTAGATGTGTGATTGTTACAAGGATGAAGCGGTGGAGGGCGCACTTCGAGACATAGGGTTGCTGTAGAACGGGGTTGGTTGGTTCTTGGTTCTTCTCCATATTAACTCACAAGTTTTCAGCGTACTGCATTTTTGTTTGTTCATTTGCAATGTTCTTTTTAGAAATACCAGGAGGAAATTGTACATATCATAGACATAGAGAATGGACCACGCATCTGAGTCGAGTGTCAAAAGAAAGATATAGAAACAGGTTTGGAATATACTTGTCCTTTTTTTAAACAGGAGTGTAACTATTTCATTCTTGGCCCCGAACATTAAAAATATTCATATAAAGAGGTTAAAAAAAATAATTATTGATTTCTAAATAATATAAGTTTCGAATTTTTTGACCCAATTTTAATATCTTGTTCTTCCTTTTTCGTAGCTTAGTAATGTAACTTAATATCAAAAAAAAATTTCTTAAGTAAATCTTGTAATGTGCTTTTTGTAAATGCAATCCACCTCATCATTTTGGCCAACCACATGGGAATTGATTTAAAACTATTTTTTATTAATATATATTTTGGTAGCAAAAATGTTATTTTCCCGGAATATCCGTTCATAATTTTGCAAATTTCTATCGATGAAATATGAACGATTATAGTGTGTTTATTGTTTATATTATTTACTTTTCTAATAAAAAACTTATTGCACAAAAATCACAAGATAGATATACAAAAATATATCGGATAGAAATACTACCCTGAACTATAGTAAGCTACCAATCAGATTCTTCGAAAAAGAGATAGATATATTCCAAACTACACTGCATCTCTCTCTGACTTTTTGAACAGATGTTACACCATTGTGTTAATACAGAATGCACTGTCCATTCTCTATGTCTATGGTACATATGTTTTATTATATTCTTATTTGCCTTATATGAGTTAATAACTCAGATACAAAAGCAGTAGCAGTTATAGGCTGTTACACAAAATTAGAAGTGTACCGGATTTCCGGTCGGAACTCACGATGTAGATTTAAAGTGAATATTTTAACGTCACTACTATTATATTATTATTGACACTATAAATGTAATTACATTCGATCGAAAAGAACGTATGCTATACAAATAATTTAACAAAATTAATTATAAGTGCTTGCAAACTAGCAAAATTTTCTAGCTTGCAAGCACTCTCAAATGGGGTATTAATTCTGTACTAGTATCTATGAATTAGCTATAGAATTTAGAGCAGTGATACTTCACCAGTGTTTTAATACCACGCGTGCGCGAAAATTGTCAAAAATTTCATGAAACTTAAAGAGAACTGTCAGATACGTTTGAAACCTCATTTGGAAGTGCTTGCAAGCTAGCAAATTTTGCTAGCTCGTTTGTAAAACTTCTCATACATATCCTAAAACTGCTGCTGTACCAACGTGACTTATTTACTGTAATTACTAAGTAAAGTATAATTAAGTAATTTGTTTTTAAATGTTTAATAAGCAATTAAAGAATTTGCCTTGAAACGTGACCTGAAATATGAGATAATTTAAATAAATACGAATGTTTTCTTCTGATATTTCTAATTTAATTTTAAAGTAAAATCTAACATTCCTAAAATCGACTTATTAATAATATAAAAAAAAACATATCATTTTGTATAACTGTTATCGAATTTATATTTTATATTTAAAATTGTATGTACAGATTGAACTGTATATTTATATAAAAATATATACAATATACGTAATTTTACAATCTGCATTTTTATATATGTACTTATTTCTGTTGTTGAAATTTCGTTAATTGAAAAAATGACTGTAAAAGATTTTTGCTTGGTGATGGATCGCATGTAATTATTATTATTGTTGTTTAAAAACATGTACCAGTAACAAAACTTAATATATATTTGTATTTTGAACATTTCTTGTTTCATATAGTCCTCGGATAATAAAATATTATTATATAAAGACTGTATTATGAACAAACAATTTATAAAAAAAACGAGCTTTGATTGGTTGATTCATGGAATTTCTGGAGGAATGTACCAAAAATTAAAAGAATCATTTTTTAAGCGTGTAAGGAAGTGAGAAAGAAGTAACCAGAAAGAGATAGAAACTATTAACCAGGCTAACCAAAGTACTTTTATGTTCATTTCATGTTGAGCGTTTCTGCCAGAACCTCTAGTTTCTATCTCTTTCTTTCTCACTTCCTTACTCGCTTAAAAATGACATTCTTTTAATTTTTGGTACATTCCACCAGAAATTCCATGAATCAATTAATCAAAGCTCGTTGTTATTTTGGTAAGTGTTAATTATACTCTCACAAACAGTGGTGCTGGAGCCGAAGGGAGGGGGGGGGATAACTGCCATAATTTGTAACAATATAAAAATCGTACATATGTATACATAATTTCTTACAATTGCAGCATTACGAGAATAAATCCAGAATATTTCAAATTGTTTTAAGTAACACAGTCTTATTTCTTAATACTGTTTGCATCTTATTGTTATAGTTTTAAAATTATTTTTAGTCATGTATTTTTAATGTAATTTAACCTTAATCCAACTTATGCATTATGTATTTACTTTATACAACCGAAATTCAAATAATGGTTTTATGCCACTTCTATATATGTAATTTAATAAACATAAACTAATTTGACAACAATGATAAATGATGGTTTTATACCATTAATTACAGAATTTAATTTAGCAAAATTGAAAATGCAAGAACTTCTATGTAATTTAACAAACATAACCTAATTTGACAACAATTAAAAAAAGACAACAATGATAAATGTAATGCATAGTTTGTTGAATATTTCTTATAATTGATTGTATTGATTAGCTGTAATAACTGTGGACTGAACTGGTGATTGTTTATGTTAATTAAAGTGAATTTTAGTGTTGAAATGGGGACCGTTTTGGATATTTAAATAAAGGTACGTTGGTTTTTAAATACTTTGTTTATATTAGTTTCAAAATGAGTCCCTATTTCATCACATTATATATATATTTCATTTAAATCATTTATTTACTTGCTTTTTCTTTTTTAGGAAGAAACTCCGCAGGGATTTTTTGAAGATCATGGATTGGGATAAAAAAAAAAATGAAACGTTTAAAATTATTTTTTTTTGTATTCTTTGTTGGAGGTACATGTACTTAAAACCTTTTATGATTTAATATCTGTCGAATAGTGAATTTATTAACATTTCTTACAGAACATTAACTTCATTGTCTTAAATATTTTTTATACTCATTATTATTTTATAACCTAAAATAAAATTCCCAAATAGTATTAACATATTAACCATTCTTAATAAAATATTTATTTGAATATTATCTTCTTTTATATACTTTAAATTTACCAGTATTCATGTAGTAATAGAAATATCTGGAATATTCTAGAAATTGCACTGCAACAATGAGACGTGAAGAAGTAAACATACTTTTTGAAAATTATGTAAAAACCAATATACCTACCAGAAACAGACATCTTTAAGGATTCAAACGCCGTTTGAATTTTTGAAAAATCTCTAAATACAAAGAAATTTTTTGTAAAATACGTCATTTTTCCAAATTTTTTTCGCGGATTTTTTTACCATATTCAAAATAAAAATTTTAAATTAATTCCTGCACACATTTAAAAAAAAAGATTTGATATATACTCCCAATTTTTCTTGAACCGGAAACTTCTGCCGCTATTATAGAAGGTTAAATAATAAATACAAAACTATTTAACAATCATTTTTTTATTTATAAAAATACTCGTATCAAAAAGATAAATAATATGAATAAAGAACAACAGTAAAAATATTTTGTACTATAAATCTATCGACCAAACATGTGTATTATTCGTAGAAAGGCAATTATTACAAAAGCTGTGTAATATTTTCTCAATTTGTACCACAAACTTTATCAGATAAACGCAAATATTTATTCTCCTTGTAAAAAAGACATTCGTGAAAAATTAATTACAAAAACCGACCCAAACAGATCAAGTGAATTAATTAATAATAAACAAATTTATTTACGAGTTTGTAGAAAAATTAACAGAAGAGAAAATACTCTGAAATTAACATATTAATTGATACAATCCTGGGCCGTGCTAATTAATTATTAGATAGACAAATCAAATTTGATTTTTAAACGGAATTAATATTCATCTCAATTATTTTATCGCAAATCGATAGCAAATGTTAAATTTAAACATAACCGGCACGTTTTTATTTTTTTTAGTGTATTTTCTAGAGACCTGCAGCCTTGCATTTTTTATATTTTACTAAGGGCAACATTTGCCATCGATTGGCGCTTAAATAATCACCTATAGGAAAAATTTCTAATAATTCAATTGAATATGAAAACATTAAACAGGGTTTCAAAAAACACCCGCGGCCTTTCAATATTGAACACAATGTTGGCACGTATGATTATTTCTTTCTTATGGCAATACAAATCACAGTAATCGGTTATAAATACAAAATGCGCACTAAAATACAACAAAAGCCCGGGGAAATACCGACAGCCGAACTTTTTAAAATCGCATCATATAAACACTAATATCAAGAACTAAATACACTAAAAATTCACAAAAAAAAACAATTTTACTGGAACATATTGCGGACGTCTTCAAGTCTGTACTGTTTTCCCGGCTTGTACACTTTATCTTCCTTCGGAGGCGGCAAGAGACCCAACAAAGGATCGTGCTTGAGTTTCAAATCCGGATTCGCCTTCTTCAGCTCCATCAGCGCCTCGTCCGCTTTCTGCATCACGTTTTCTATGTGCAGCTTCTTTGTGTCGCTGTACAACGGACATCTGGAAATAATTAAACGGTAATTATCTACGGTTAATACGAAGAAAAATAAATAAATACTCACAGATCCATCCGCGTTCCGCCCTGCCCGTTGAAATGGCTGTAATCCTTTACGGGCTTCGAGCAGACGTAGCACATGAATGCGCCGCACCTGCACGTCATCTTGTTGCAGCCCTCCTCCTTCATGAACTTGGTGCCGCAATTCCAGCACTTTCTCAGTAACGCTTCGGTCATTTGGTTCTCGATAAACACGCGAGCCTTCAGTTCCTCTGGCTGCTCAATTTCGTCACACCTGCGCAAACAATTGAAAACCTTAATGCAACAATAATAAAACATATGTAAGTGAATTTAAAAACAAGATCAGGAGAAAAGGATGTATTGGAGATAATTGTACCAACACATTAAATCCCCCCCCCCCCCCCCCCCCCCAGACGTTTACACACCTGAAAGGAATGTGCGAAGGCTGACTGCACTGACGGCATGATTCTTTCATACAGTCACCGTTCAGACATCTGAACACTTTGTCTCCGGGCGTGGGGATCGTTACAAACTCGCAGAACGGACAAGATTCCAGCTCTTCTATACCCGCCGACTTCACCTCTTCAACCTGCTTGCGCAGGGCAATTTTCGAGAACAGTTTCGGCTTTAGGATTTTCTGTGTAAAAGTATTTAAATTTTATCAAGTGCGATTAGACATTAGCGCCTAATGTTAGAGCTAAGAAGGACATTCAGCTCTACTGCGCATGCACAAGAGTTAAGTTAGATTACGTTAAACTTATATTCAGAAATATAAACGTTATGTCTAGTTTAAATTTCTAGGTTGTAATATAATTCACAGTCTGATTTTTTTCTACACCACTTACTTGTAATAAAGGAATACTGAAGGCTTCGTTGCAGTTTTCCAGACATTTGCAGTCTACGTTATTATCGGCAAATGCTATTTCTATGGACCGCACGATGCAGCCGTTGCAGAACAGGTGGCCCGCTGGACAAGTGGATGAATCTTCCGGCATTACTTCATCGTCGTAACAACAGCTGCACATCACTAAAAGACCCAGTGCTTTGGCTTCCATGCGTTTTTGAACTTTTAGATTGTTTTGTTGTTTTAAATAATCGTGAATTTCTTCTTTGTGTTGAATGTAAGTTAACTGCAAGAGAAAAGACGAAAAAAATTTTATTTGGGGTTAAATAAAACTAGTATTGTATAATATAGTTATTTCTTATGATTTGTACAAACATAAAAACAATTAATTAATATTCACAAGCAAAATTGTGGAAATACGAGATTTACTTTTATTTTTTTTATTCAATTTAAAAAACTTCAATAAAAAAATTAAGAACGTTACCTTTTGCAAAATTGGAATACTTGTTATTGATTCTATATTCAATGATCGCTTTACTCTTCGAGTTTTCATATTCGCTTGTATCTTGTCTAACATCTCTGCAGCTTTAATAATGTTATATTTGCTATCATAAAAATACACTGTTCTAATTGTATTAACCCGCAAATGATTATATTTATTTTTAAAGAATTCCAATACAATTAAACTATTTTCTACCGCACGTCTATCATCTGTAGTAATTTCTTTCATAAAATATTCTTCTGGATTGGGAATAATTTCAAGAAACTTCTCAGCTGAGAAATTGATTGTGTACTGTTTCTGCTGAGCTGACAATTTCTGCCGTCTCTCATAGTCTTCCAGCCTCGGATAATTCTTCAACACAATTAATTCCTCAACGAACTCTTTCAGCAGCACCGGTTTATCAAAGAGCACGGCGCACTTGTTACGGAGAAACGCTGGATCAATATCTGGTAAAATATCAAGTATATTATTATACTGATCATCTTCATCAATATCTAAATTATCTTCGCTTTCTTCCAATTTTCTACGTGGGTAATCGCTTTCTAAAAGACCTGTTATTATCTCGTTTATTATATCCGGACTGTTGATTTTACTTCCACAAACACGCCGTAAGTGTATCGGATCTATGTCAGGAAACACTCGTAAGATAGTCATTGCCAACTGTGACAGAGGACAATTATCGATATCATCTGACTTTACAGGTTCTTCTTTAACGGCTGAACTGAATAACTTGGGTGTTTCTTGTTGTAGAAATGCAAATGAATTGTTTTGATTGTTGTCATCTAAATTAAAAGTTGATGTCGAAGGTTGACAATGTTGCGTAGTTATTGTTTCTGGAAATAGTTTGGTAGGATATTGATCAATTTCTGATTCTCTGACTACAGTTTCGATTTTTGGTTTTTTCAAAATGGAACTTAGGATGCTATTGTGTTTAGAATGTTGAAAACCAATCGGTTCATTCTTTTTTGGGTAATTACCATTACTTGATAACAATTTGTCTAATAAATAATGAAATAAACCGATTGCAAATTTATAATTTAATCTTGCTGAAAAAATTTCTCTTATGACGTACTGTTTACAAATATCAGGAAAAATTGATGTAATTGCTTCTATTATTTTTATATCTTCAATTTCATCAGTAGATTCCATTGGATTTGTGTTATCAACTTGCAATAAATTTAAGTGAGAACAAAATTCTAAATTGTTTTCTACTTCTGATATATCAAAACTATTTAAATTATTATATTTTTCTGGGAAGTATTCTGAATCAAATAATATATCAGAATTATTTGAATTATCATCAAGTTCGATCACTTCTATAGGAGCTGTAAATAAATTTAATAGTCAAAAATTAAAGTAATTATCGACGGAAAATATTACTTACAGGAAGTTGTCTTCTTTTGACGTTTACACGATGTGTCTTCTTCTATAGATGAAGAACTACATCTCTTGTTTGATGTTACTAGAATGTGTGATACGGCTTGGTTCACTCGATCTTCAGAATTTTGATATTTCTCCAGTATGGACAATATTACATCTTCAGCTAAATCTGGGAACAATTCTATAATAAACGCCTTTTCTTTTTCTGTATCACAAGCCTAAAACAACGTTTAAAGAGATGATTAAAATAAAATCAAGATTTATACCACAATTCACCTACAATTTATTGACAATATTCCTTTGCAGTTTGCATTTTATTTACGCAATTGTTTTGTATTTTTATTTTGCAAAAAGAAAAACTACATCTACATAAATATATCAAATAATATTGTACATACCATTTGCAAATTAAAACTGCCAATGTTGGAATTTGAATGGTCCAGTTTAAGCGGGCATATATTTGAATAATTACATAACTAACATATTTATAACTTATAAATTTACTGTGATAATAAACAATCACATAATTACAAAAATGTCGTTACAGAAATTTGTGAATATGTACACAAGGTTTTTCTAACCTACGTGAATACAGCTGAATACATAGACATAGATATAGACATAGAGCATGGACCGCGCATTTGACTCGAAAATAGAACCGTGTCAAAAGAAAGAGATAGAAACTAGTTTGGGATATACTTGTCCTTATATAAACAGGAGTGTCTATTTCATTCTTATTAGAAAAAGAGATAAATATATCCCAAACGCTACCACATCTCTCACTATTTTGGAGAAATGTTACAGCGATGCGCGGTCCATGCTCTGTATCTTGATCTATGGTTAAATACTTACCCAGTCCATGAAGCTAGGAAAAGACAGAAGAGTAACCAACGTAAAATAAACAAATATCACTGATACATACCTAAGTCACAGAATAATAAATATCCCAAGTACCTAAATATTATTTATTAACCTGTTTAACGTTTTAATTAATATTGAGTTTTGTCTGAATTAATAATTATGGGACTTTCATCACCTTAAGGCCCTACGCCTACGGATTTAGTTTCAGTTAGCGACTAAGAAAATAAATATTTATTATACCAAAGATTTCCCTGTTGTTAAATGCACAATCAAAAGATTGGAGACCGCTGGTATACTCATCTCAATTTTGAAAGTTGAGGTTAGTTTCCCGATCATCATTATAAAAATTGGCGATTTCTATTAAAATATACATAAACAAAATTATCACATAAAATGTATGATCTAATTGTAGGTCAAAAATAAGAGTTATATTAGAAAAGTAAAGGGGCATTGACAAAAAAGGTTTTTCTATTTCGTGTAGGTATATATGGTAAATGCATTGAAATGGCATTATCAATTATAAATGATATGTGTATAGTAAATTATTCATCACATATATTTTTTGATAAATATCATAAATGAGTATTTTAAAATACAGATATTTAAAATTAATTTATTCGCCCTATTCAAGAATAATTAATAAAAATGCTCAGTATTACATAGTAAATTTTATTCGACAATATAAAACCAAGTAAGTTTAGGTATATAAAATTAAATTAAAATAGAAAATAATGGTAAAATAATAAAGTTAAAACAAAAGAATCAACAATAAAAAATATTTAAAAACAATTATATTTTAAATTTAGTGACTGCTTTATATTTGTTATTTATAAACAAAATCCCTATTTTAAGTGTCATTTTTTGGCGCGGAAATGTATTTGTAGTTTTTTTATTATTTATGTTCTAATATTTAATAATATTAATTTTTGTAACATAAATACGAAGTAAAATTAAAATATAATTAAAATTATTAATTTGCTATTGTTCAAGATGGAACGGTAATAAAAACAATGCATACTAATCTATTTTTACATTCATTGATTTTTTTATTAATGTGTTATTGTTTGATATTCCATAACATTTAATCATGAATATCAATTGCAGCACAATCTTGGCGAATGCAGACAATGGATTTGATAAAGTGATGATAGAAATATTAGTAGATAAAGACAAATTTGGTACAGCAAATAAAGAAAATGGTATAGCAAAGCCTGCAGATAAAAGAATATCATACGAAGAATCAAAGCATGAAGAGTTTCAGTATTTAGAACTGATCCAACGTATTATCGAGAAAGGTATTTGTCTTTCTACAAAATCTTGGATACATTGATACATATCTTATATAATTTAATTATTTTCTAGGTACAAAACGATGTGATAGGACTGGTGTTGGCACTTATTCTATTTTTGGAACACAAATGAGATTTTCCTTGAAAGATAATGTCATTCCAATATTGACAACGAAACGTGTTTTTTGGCGAGCAGTTGTTGAAGAACTTCTATGGTTCATTAAAGGCAGCACCAATGCTAAAGAGTTATCTAAAAAGAAAGTACATATCTGGGATGGCAACAGTTCCAGAGAATACTTAGATGCTAGCGGTTTTTCAAACCGAGAAGAAGGTAAATAAAAAAAATGGGTGTGACTGTGTAAACAAAATATAATGTTTATTTCAGGTGACTTAGGCCCAGTTTATGGATTTCAGTGGCGCCACTACGGTGCTGAATATAAAGACATGCATTCGGATTACACTGGAGAAGGCGTAGACCAACTGCAACAAGTGATTGAGAGAATACGAACTAATCCAAATGATCGTAGGATAATTATGTGCGCGTGGAACGTGGTGGATATTCCTAAGATGGCGTTGCCCCCCTGCCATTGTCTAGTGCAGTTCTACGTTGCCAACGGAGAGCTAAGCTGTCAACTGTACCAAAGATCTGCAGATATGGGTCTGGGAGTCCCTTTTAACATTGCTAGTTATGCATTGTTGACTTACATGATTGCTCATATTACGAAGTTAAAGGTGAGATAGTTGTCCGTGAAATTCCTAGATTTCAAAATGGTTTTTATTTCTTTCAGCCTGGCGAGTTTATTCACACGATGGGTGATTGTCATGTTTATACAAATCACGTAGATATTTTAAAAGAACAGTGTCGTAGAGAACCGTACCCATTTCCAAAATTGAAAATCAAGAGAGATGTTGAAAATATCGATGATTTTGTTTACGATGATTTCGAACTTGTCGGTTATAAACATCATCCGAAGTTAGCGATGGAAATGGCAGTGTAGTGAAGTGAATATTTTTTAAATCGAATCTATTATATTTTATTGTGGATTTATTAAATGAAAATCATGTATGTTATTTTTTTTTTTTATTGAATTAATAAAAGTAATAATGGCAGTATAGTCGTGACTGATATTTATATTATGAAAAGTATGGAAAAGCTTGATAATTTATTAATTAAAATTCAGATAGTAAATTTTTTAATGTAACATAATTGATGATTATAAAAATTGTTAGTTTGATTGTCAAAAACAGGATTTCTTAGTAATTAATACTAATTGTAAGTACATGTAACTATTTTATTTTATTAAATATTTTTTGAATAAGGCTAAAATATTATGCGTCTTGTGATTTTTCGATATAAAGTGTCGTTTGGTTGGAATTTTTAAATTTACAAAAAATTAGAATACATCTCACAACCCAAGGGTTCAGTGTTTGAATCCCAAGGTGTTCTGTTTTATTTTATTTTTTTTATTATATATAATAATATACAATAAAAAGGATTTTATCAATAAATAATCAATAATACATAGTATCTACGTCTCAACAATGACGCCATGGAATAAGTACGTATATAATAAATATTTATAAATAAAAGGTAAGTAATTTCAATTGTACAATATTTTATACCTGTGTAGATAAACAGGTAACAAATAACTAATTAAGAGCATCTATGTAGATAAATAGATGCTTTAAATTCACTTGGTTTTCAGTTTTAAAAGTATACACGTCATCGTATGTACACACTGATAACATACATTACATCAGATTTTAAATTCATTCATTAATACATACGATAATGTCTCTTCTTTGACAAAATAATTGATTTAGTCGGAATGGCATCTGAAAATAATATTAAAATTTAAAAGGTACATGTAGCGCCATCTAGCATAAACAGCTTGAACTAATAAGTTTTTGATAGTTCGAGTTTGTCCTGCTAGATGGTACTACTATGTACTTTTTAAATTTCAATGTATTTTTCAGATGCCATTCCGACTAAATCATTTTTTTTTTGCATGTTAGAGACGCTATCATATGTATTAGGGAGTTCTAATTCCAAATAAGCCCTTAAAGAGTTGCACTCGAAATGATAAAACCGTGTTTTATCCACTTTTGTTTAAAAAAAATGTTAAAATTATAAACCAGTGAATGTATTTAAAATCTGATAACATATACATATGTTATCAGTGAGTCTTCTTACATCCGATAGCGTATCTATTACTTTCAAATTCAAAATGGGTGTATCAATTAAAGTACTGAAAAACACATCCCTATTGAATTATGTATTATGACACGCTGATAACATAAATGATAATAATTTTTAAATCAATTCACTGGTTCAAAATTTGATGAAATTTTTTAAGACTAAACTTGATAAAAAACCATGTTATCGATCCGAGTGCAACGTTTTATGGGCATATTTGGAATCAGGGTGCCCTAATACATACGATAGCGTCTCTAACACGTTAAAAAAAATTGACTTAAACCGAATGGCTTCTGAAAAATAATAATAATTTTTTCAGAAGCCATTCCGACTAAGTCAATTGTTTTTAATCGTGTTAGAGACGTTATCGTATATATTAGGGCATCCTGAGTCCAAAAATGCATATAAAAAGTTTCGCTCGGACCGATGAAACTGTTTTTTATCAATGTTTGTCTAAAAAATTTGCTTGAATTTTTTAACAAACAAAAGAATTTTAATCTGGTGTTATATATGTTACCAGCGTGTCCTTTTACATATGATGGCGTGTATAATATTTTCAAATTCAAAATGGGTGTATCAATTAAAGTACCAAAAAACACATTCTTTTTGAATTTGAAAGTAATAGACACGCTATCGTATGTAAGAAGACTCGCTGATAACATAAATGATATCAGATTTTAAATACATTCACTGGTTCAAATTTTCACTAAAATTTCTAAGACAAAACTTGATAAAAAACCGTGTTATCGATCCGAGCGCAACTTTTTATGGGCATATTTGGAATCAGGGTGCCCTAATACATACGATAGCGTCTCTAACTCGCCAGAAAAAAAAATTCCCAAAAAAGAAGCAAGGCTATAGTATGGCTTAAAAAACACCCGAAAAACACTTTTTTCGATTTTCAAATAATTAGATACGTTATCGCATGTAAAGGGATATGCTAATTCGACAATTTTTATCTGTTGTGAAATTCATCAAAGGGTTCAAAAGTTACAGCCATTTTACGACGAAAAATTGATAAAAAACAGTGATAGCGGTCCGAGCGGATTTTTTTATCAATTTTTTAGGAATCACCATGCTGTTATACATACGATAGTGTGCCTAACTCGACAAAAAATTTTTTTATCTGATGACGTAACATGACGGCACCTTCACCATGGTGAAGGTGCCGTCATAAGATTAAAAAATTTTTTGTCGAGTTAGGCACGCTATCGTATGTATAACAGCATGGTGATTCCTAAAAAATTGATAAAAAAATCCACTCGGACCGCTATCACTGTTTTTTATCAATTTTTCGTCGTAAAATGGCTGTAACTTTTGAACCCTTTGATGAATTTCACAACAGATAAAAATTGTCGAATTAGCATATCCCTTTACATGCGATAACGTATCTAATTATTTGAAAATCGAAAAAAGTGTTTTTCGGGTGTTTTTTAAGCCATACTATAGCCTTGCTTCTTTTTTGGGAATTTTTTTTTCTGGCGAGTTAGAGACGCTATCGTATGTATTAGGGCACCCTGATTCCAAATATGCCCATAAAAAGTTGCGCTCGGATCGATAACACGGTTTTTTATCAAGTTTTGTCTTAGAAATTTTAGTGAAAATTTGAACCAGTGAATGTATTTAAAATCTGATATCATTTATGTTATCAGCGAGTCTTCTTACATACGATGGGGTGTCTGTTACGGGTGTATTAATTATCGTACCAAAAATCACACCCTTTTAGAATTTGAAAGTAATAGACACGCTATCGGATGTAAGAAGACTCGCTGATAACATATATTACACCAGATTAAAAATTCTTTGACTTGCTCAATATTTTAAGTAAATTTTTTAAACAAAAGTTGATAAAAAACAGTTTTATCAATACCAGCGAATCTTTTTATGGGCATTTTTAGATTCAGGATGCCCTAACACACGACTACAGCATCTCTAGCTTGTAAAAAAAATGATTTAGTCGGAATGGCATCCGAAAAATACATTGAAATTTAAAAAGTACATGTAGTACCATCTAGCAGGATAAACTTGAACTATCAAAAACTTGTTAGTTCAAACTGTTTATGCTGGATGGCGCCACATGTACCTTTCAAATTTCAATATTTTTTTCAGATGCCATTCCGACTAAATCAATTTTTTGTTAAAGAGACGTTATCATATGTATTAATGAATGAATTTAAAATTTAGTGTAATGTATATCAGCGTATATCTATGCGGATATATTATACCATTTAATTTTATAATATACCTGTTTACCTACACAGGTATAATACAAATGTTTGTCAACTGACTGAATTTATAACATCTATTTATCTACATAGATGCTCTTAATTAGTTCTTTGTTACCTGTTTATTTACACAGGTATAAAGTATTGTACAATTGATAATTATTGTACTTACCTTTGACTTACCATTGAGGGTGACATCACAGACTTAACCTGAAACGGAAAGAGAACTTTTCGTATCTTCTATATTGCGAGGAAGCAAAAGGTAGTATCTCATAATAAAATATGCAATGCACAAGCGAAACATTGGTTTCTCAAATAATTTAAAATAACTTCATAACAGATCGAATTTCATTTTTACAAAATCGTCACTTTTCTGTACGATAGCGCTTTTTGTCTATGCAAATTAGCTTTGCCCCTGTAACAGGGCCATAACTACCACCGGGACAGTACCCTGAAGCCCCTGCAGCAGTGTAAAAATTGAATTGAGCAAGAAAAAAAAGTAAATTGAAGATTTTCTTTTATTTATTTGGAGCCAACTTGAAACGTGAAACTTATTACTAATTTTGATTTTAATTTATTTTTTGTATATTCTGGGGGGGGGGAGGGCGTCACCTCTTGCCCCGGGCCCCTCGAGCCACTAGTCACTGCCTTGAAAATAAGAAAGTTTCATACTTGCCATTCAAATTTAAATACATAAATCTAAATCTAAAGTTAGAAAATATTTTATTTTTTATATTACAAAATATTCTTAAGTTAAAACTTTTATAATATCTATAGTTGATACATAAATTGCATAATTTGACACTATAGTTAAAATATATAGTAGGTACAGTATCTGTAGTTCAAAATATTAAAAGCCAAATCGTATTTGATTTATTAAATTTTCAGATTACTAGAATTCGAAATAAATATAAAATATAGTATATTTTGGAATTAAGGTTTTTGGCCTAGCGCCCCTTGCGAACCTCTTGAGAACTATCCATTTTTTTTTTCAATAAAAAAAAATTGATTTCGAAAAATTTAATTGTTAATTGTTAATAATTAAAAGTAAAAAATTAGACATAATTTGGCGCTCACAGTATATAGACTGTATCTTTAATATATACTATAGTATTTAATTCAAATTATCAGTGTTTAAAATGTCTCTGTATAGAATTTCAATAAATAGAGCACTTCCGACGAGTTCTCTCATTTACCGTCTATTAAAAACTATATTTTTAATGTCCAATTACTCAAAAACCATACGTCCAATATTTTTTACAAAAATTAGTAAAACATATGAGCTATCCATAAATAACATATTCAAATTTGAAACTTTTATCTGTACATTGCTGCAACAATCGAATAGCCTTATATGATAATTGACTAAATTTCTGGCTACAGATAAATCAGGGACTGTTAACTTCATAAATAGATATTCAGTGAATAAACACTTATTATATTAATTATAATATTATTAAATAACATAAAATATATTGACTATATTCATTATCAGTTATATAAATTGATCATTATTTTAATCAATGTAACATTTCTCAAAGACGTTTTTTTTTGTAATGAACGCCTTGAATAAAAATATATACAGAACAATAATAACAATTAAAATATATTAAATATTAAAAAAAACGATAGCCCAGTCAATCATTATAACAACATAATATATAGCTACTCAAAATTTTGTTGGTTCTCAAAAAAAATCTTGAAAGTCCAAAAATCTCCCTTTATTTTATTAAATGTCTTGTAAATTGAAGTTACGACAAAAATTATTTCAAATAAAATTAACATTTTTCTCTAAAACACGATTTCTTTGGGTTTTTCTTCACCCGTATAATAAAAAAAATTTTAACTACAAATTCCCAATTTTCATAATCATATGCAAAACATTACAACTGGGCTTTTGAACTATAATATATATTTTAAAAGATCGGGAAAGTCTACAATAACATACAATAAACATTTTTATATAAAATTTGTAATTAGTATATACGTATTATATATATCTGATAAATAAAAGCAATTATTGATAAACATCACAGAAGATATTATATATATTATATATTTTTATTTTGGTAGTAATTTATTCTATTTTACTTTTTAGGGTTCCGTCATTCGTCAGTCAAAGCAAAATATCTCGTAAACTATATAAACTAGAAACTTGAAATTTTTACCGAACATGTAAAACAATGCCCTCTATTAAAAGATGTACGAATTTGTTGAAAAAAAAGGTTTTGGTGAGACTAACAATAAAAAATACTTAAATCAACAATAACATTTCAAATTTTGGACAAATAGAAAGGGGCGTCATAGAATTTTTTAATTTTATTCTAGGTATGTGGGGTGTAGATCCCAATTAGTAGAACATGACAAACAGTCTACGTAGTACGTACTTCGGAACCCTTATGACATACACTTGTGTATGTCTTGACCGAATTATTTAATTAATAATTCATACATATTCGAAAAAGTTAAATAAATAAATAAATTACCGGTTTAAAGGAAAATAATTAGTACACAAGCTTTGAAGCTTCCTCAGTTATCTAAAACCCATCTTTTACTCTAGGGGGATTAAAATACTATAGATATTTGATCGTTTTAAAAAAAAATGTTTTAGCAGTGGAATTTATAAAAAAAAAACATCAGCTCTTTTTAACTATTAATATCACGATAACTAAAACTAAATATTATGACTTTGGTACCCTTTTAATTCTTGCTTCTACTTCTTCGACAACTTCAAGAAGACATTTGTTTTTAAGATTCATCCCTCGACGTTTCATATCGGATAATCTGTCAGTTAAAAAACTGTTATCTAAACTCATTCTTTTCCACATTTCGATACACGTCTCTAGCAATGGTCCATATAGCTGTAGAAGGTCGATATCGCTTACTCCTTCGTACCTGTGTAGAGCTAATGTCGCCCATCTTTCAGCCGAGCTGTTCGCTAGTACTGGCATTGCAGCGTAACAACTTACGAGCCGACAAAGAGCTAATAAAACAACAGGTGTTCTGTCTGTGTAAACCTGAAAATACAGTAGGCGTCGGTTATTGTCTTCACATGTTAATACAATCAAGAATTTACCTTATTTAATAATCTAAATATTGATTTAAGTTGAGGTTCAGCCAAGTCATATCTTTGGCAATTACACCATTCCATAGCTTGTTTTAATTCTTTATCTTTTAAAAATTCACCTAAAGCATCAGTATTTTTTAATTTCGTATCTTGTCCTACAAACTGTAGAAATTTTTTAAACCTCTCGCTTCTTTCCGTTATAAGTTTTTCATTAAAATTTCCCATAATTGCCTAAAATTAATAATTATTTTAACACTGTTCTAAGGAAAAGAAAAGATGAAATATGTACATACCTTTTTGGGAAAGTTAATCGAAGACATAATTTCAGGAAATTCATTTTTTAATTCTTCGTATAATTTTAGGAAATCAGTATACCTACGATCAATCGAAGTGGCATGGAGATCGGCTCTTGCTGAGCCATGTCGTACACTAATCGTATAAACAACGTACTTTTTATCTGGCCCTTCATCTTCAATTATCTTTGTTGATGAAATGTCAAACATAAATGTAAAACTTTCAGGTATTTCTGATATCCCAGACTGTACTTCTAAAATATAGACTCATTAAACTAAACAACTCAAATTCATTTCTTCTATTTCACAATTACTTACTGTCGTGTACTATTCCAGCTTTTCCATTTTCAATAAAATCACTTTTACTTTCCACATTTTCATTTTGCCCCATCCATCCTAACCTGCTGAGATCTTGATTCATTTTTAATGATGATTTTCCTATTGAAATCTAGATGTCAGTTAACCTCCACATCATTTTATATATTCATTGTGATTTTTTGCAAATTGTTTTCTTTGTTTATAATAAATAACCCATATTTGCGTTCAAAGTAAATAGAAATCTTTGTTTGTGTTTACTTACAAAATGACATAACCATAAGATAATTTGCACTATAAATAGACTTGATAAGTTGTTTTTTAACTGGTTGTTTATTTGAAATTAAATATCATTTTTGTGCTCGTGCATCTATTTATTTCGTCATACACTATAATAAATCTCAAATAAAATTAGTCATACCTACGACTATCTTTAACCTTTCAAACTGTAAATTTCCGGGTGGGACTTTAAAGTTAACCTATAAATATTAATTAATATAAAATGAAGAATAAGGTTAAAAAATACAACATATAAATTTGCTTACATTTATTTACATACTAACAATATAATTAATAATCTCATACATTTGTATATAAAAAAATACTGGAATGTGTATTATAATTTAAAAAACAAAAGAACAAATACAATTTTAAATCAATTTCACTCGTTCATCAGTAGCCGTAACATTTAATATCAGCTGAGTATATCGTGTGATTATTTCTGAGAATTTTTGGTACTTTGTAGGTTTTTTCTCCCATTTGACACATAAATAATAAAAAGGGATACCTAGAAAATAAAAATTTATTAAGTGCAAGTACCTATTATAAAGAATCTGCTCAAGAACAAAAACTAATTAGCTAGAGCCTCTAGTTTTACCAGACTGGCGTTACCTGGATAGCTCAATGTACGATTAAACAAAATGTTTACATATTTAAATTCCTTAGATTGTCAGCTTTTGTTCCAATTTCATTATGGCGTATAGAACACTAATAATTTTAACACTCAATATTAAATTTATATTCACATTTTCTTACCCGAAACAGTAATTACTATCCCCATCACAGTATTTATTGGTTGTTCAAATACAGGCGTAACGACTAAGAACAAGCAAGCAGCTAAAAACAATATAGGCAGTATGAGATTCACTTTGATTGGTCGGGGTAGGTCTGGCTGCTTGTGTCGAAGCCACAACATGCCAGCAATTGATGCGGCAACAGAAAACCACAGTATCTGGCTGAAGTAGTTGATCAAGATGAAGACATTGCTTGTTAATAACATAGCACATGAAGTTAGGCACTGAAAAATATTTTTACATTATATATATAGATTACTAGTTATACTTATTTGTATGTGGATTGCCTACAAAATATTTCTTTATAAATAGATTATAATTATACTTGTGTGTAAGTGCGGTTGCCTACAAATTAGTGTTTTTTTTCTTATCTAACAAGAGTTAAAATTCTATTGTACAAAAAATAGTTACAGTAAAGAGTAAAGATGGGACTGGCGTCAAGTTTTTCACGTGAACAAAAGAGAATAGTTCAGGAAGGTGTCCTTCCTGTGATCCTGTAAGGAATAATCGTCCTGAAGTAAACAGGATTCCATTTACTCCACCAAACGTAGAAAGAGCTACAAATACGGGTACTGCCCATGTAAAAATACCGAACATCTTGTTGCCAAAAGTCTGAAAACATATATTTAACAATTAAATTATACCAAATTTAAAAAATATTATTTACTATAAAATTATATGAATGTTTTAACTTACCACAGCTACGGCTGCAGATCCTAGAAGTTCTTCCTTAGAGACGACGGCAAAATAAGCCACATTTGCAAGAACATAGACTAGGGTTACTGTGGGCAAAGCTATCCAAATAGCACGTGGTAGATTTCTGGAAATTTTTACAAATTATTTGATTTTGAACATTTACACCTATATTATATTAATTAATACGTGAATATCGAAAATTGTTGTACGTTTTTTTAGTATTTATTATAAGAGGTACTGTGTCATAGATGTGTATAAAAAAAAATCATGTGTGTATGTTGCCGTTAAGGCAGGTAAAATAAAGTTAACATACACACATGATTTCCCCTCTCGCTGTTTGTTTATTTTCCCTCGTATCGTTTAACAGCATAGCAATACTCCTAGCGCCACCAAGCGGTAAAAATAAATAGTTTTGGATTTCTGTCAAACGTAGAGAATACTAAATCAATTCGCATTCAATTGCAGTGTTTTTATTTAGAAGATCTAATACGACTCATAATGTTTATTTATTTTTAAATAAAGATGTTAAAATTATACTATGTCTTAAAATAGATTAATAAAATTACCATTTCCTTTGTAATATCATCATTATTCTGAACTATGACATTTAAAAATAAACTCTTTTATATAAAATTGAATACACTTCCGGTTTACCGAGTAATTCTAGCCTTGACTTCCGGTTTGGTTGTATACACATATTTATTACAATGAAATACTATTTTATCAAATCTGATTATTATATTAAGCCGTATCTGGTAAAAAATAATTCGTTCATTGATTTATTAATTAAAAAAATTAATTTCAATAATTTAAAAAAATGCAAACTTTCACGTAGGAATTAATTAAATAAAATGCTTTTTTAAATCTATTAAAATGGAATTCACCCCTGCGTTTTCAGGTCCACTAATATACTGATATTCATATTCATAACAAATAATAATCGCCTATAAATCTATAAATATACGTATCAATAACATAATATTTGTACCTACTTCCCCTACACCTTATTACTACAACATATTCCTTTTAAGGCTCTACTTTTATGTCATGATGTTTTTATAACATACATTTGATAAGTCCACAAATATGATATAGGTAAATTATTCCAGTGGTACTAAACAAAACTAATATAAATGCAGACGTTATAATATTTTTTAAATAAGAAGAAAATATAATACCATTGACGTAATTTTCCAATTATATCTTTTTAATGTTATAATTTTATTTATTTTCTAATACGAGGTATATGAAAAAAAAATTTAACATATAGGATTTTCTTATAATTTCGAATCGTATAGAACCATAATTAAAAAAATCGAATATGGAAAACTTTAAAATGGATAACCCCATTAATAATTAATATATTTTTATTTATAGTTAGTCGTATTCGTTTCTGGACGACTCATACATGTTTAGATTCACTGGTTTAATCCAATGATAAATAATCGTTTGTTAAATATTTGTTTTTCATTTTGTGGTCGGGGAAATATACAAAGAATACATTGTTACTCGAATAATTATGAATAAATAGACCAATACAAATGACAAGTTTTATAAAATTATGTATAAATATACACAGGGGGGGGGGGTAAAATATATTACTGAATATTTTACGAAAACCAATTATAAAAGTAATTAAAACCATATTATTCATCTTCAGAAAATAAATGTATTTCAATTTTTTAATTTTTCATATCCTTCCCTCCCTACATTTTAAGAATAAAATATAATTGATAAGAGAAACTGGAAGTTCTTCCCTAAAGAAACGATGTTTGAGATAAAATGTACGTTATTACGATAATAATCTAAATTAAGTATAATATCATACAAAATGTTTTTCTTATCAATTGTATTGACAAAGAAAAATAAAACTGTAGGAATTTTTTATCTGTAGATAAAACATATTACATGTGAGGAAACAAAGAAGATCGAGAAAATCTTCAATGGAAATTGATTCTGTGGTAGAAGCGTTTATTTAGTCTGAAAGAATGGAACGCAGAGGCGTTCTTAGTAGATCCATTAGAGGGGTAAATTATATGACGACATACAGTGTATTCCAAGTTGATTAAGACATAGGAAATTTAACATGGAGACAATTAGAAATGTTGTAGTAACCTTTGGTCAAATTTAACGATGTATGTGATTGGTGCATTTTGAAATGCCGCCTCGAAACTAATAGATAAATTTATAAATAAATCAATAGTATTTTGTTTTCAACTTTAATGAAATTAAAATAAACATCCTAGATAAAATAATAATAATATTTTTTGGCAGATATAAATTTGAAAACAAAATACTAATGACTATTTTATAAAATTTTGTGGCGGCATTTCAAAATGCACCAATGACACATCGTTAAATTCGATCAAAGGCTACTACAACATTTCTAATTGTCCCCATGTTAAATTTCCTATGGCTTAATCAACTTGGAATACACCTTACTAGCACCCTATTTAAATTCTACCCAAGACGCCATTGATAACAGACACTAGAGATTACGTTAAAAGCATGTTTTATTAATGAAACTCTACGTTCTCTGGTTTCATTGGTACATACTTTTCCACTTCGTCTACATTTTTCTCTTTATCAACAAATCTATTATCTATTTATAAAATACATAGAACATACCTACTTAAGTTTTGTTTCTCTTACTTTGCGTAAAAATACTGTAAGTATGTAGTTTATATTTAAAAAAAAATTATAGTTTGGTTCTTTGAAGATTTGACTGAAGAAAAATTAAAGAACAAAAAAATACTTGATAAAAATCGGCGGGCCTACTGGCCTCAAACACCCCAAGTCTAAATTATCGATAACACTTATTAATAATAATTTTGGACAATATTTTTGGAAGGCTGTAGCTCCCTCACGAAAAATTTCCGGATACATGTTCATACAAAGTTTTTCGCTTAAAATAACTGTTAAATTTTTTACACTAGTTGTAAATCATCCTGTATATGCCCGAATAAGAACAATAATTTTTGTAAGGAGTACAAATAAAATTCAGCAAGTTGGTAAATAAAAGTATTGTCGTAACAGAAAAGTGTTCAGTGGTTTCATTGACGAATGGTCACGTACAGAATCACTGTTATCACCAGGATATTGTAAAGTATTGATCCTTAAATCAGAAGTTCTAAATATTTTATCACTCTACCTTATCTTTAGTCTGAAAAATTCAATATTCTGCGACTACTTTTATCGAAGATGTGGAGTACATCTTTTTTGTTATGCGGAAAACAAAATTTTCTTTATTTACATGAGTTTTCCATCGAAGTACCGACACACAGCTATTAAAAAATATCGATTTTTGCAAAAATCACTTTGAACAAAAAATCGCGTTTTTTACGAAAAATAACGACCTTAAATTGTTTATAAAAACCGTAATTGTTAACCAATCGATGTAAAATCTATTTAAGAAGTTACAGTTAAAAATTTCAAGTCGATCGAATGAAAAATGACCGAGATACGTTTTCCGCAGTTTTTAAAAACGTGGTTTCGATAAAAATGAAATTAAAGTTTGAAAACTGTGTTAGTTCCGAATTTTTTTCGAGACTATGTCAGTTTGACGGTTTTCGGTTGCTTATTTGCATGTGTTTTGGCTCGAGACCGAATTACGGTTCCCTTTACATTACCATATACTTATTATCATTCATTTTTCACCACTTTCACTATCTTAGTTCAGAGACACTTTGGAAAGTGAGCTCTAAAAAAAACATCTTAAAAATAACGTTTTTAAGATGTTTATATATCATTTAAACCATTAAAAAAATAATTAATAGATTATTATGTAACCAAATGCAATCAATTGAGAATTTGATAAGACCCGCCATGTTTGCGTCATCACCGCATTAAAACAAATTGTTCTTTGCAGTAATTAATTACTGTGGCGTTAATATAAAAATAATAAATATGTCCTTCATGTATTTCTATTTTTAATAACCAGAGCTGGACTTAGAAATATGCATATAATTTAAAAAACCTGATTAATCCTGCATAATATAAAGCAGTGGCGTAGTCATGGGTGGGGAGGGGTTGGTAACAAGCCTCCCTCCCCCTGAAATATTCAGTGTTATAAAATAACTAGAGGGTGTCATTTTATATGTTCAGTAAAAATTTCAAGTTTCCAGCTTATATAGTTTACGAGCTATTTGGCTTTGAGTGAAAAGGACGGACGGACGGACGACAAAGTGAGATTAATTGGGTTTCTTCGGAACCCTAAAAAACGGATGTTTTGAGAACACATCAGTTCAAAATAAATTTATCCCCCACAGAATTTTTTTCTTACTACGCCACTGATATAAAAAATTAATCCAACAAAAGAAAATCATTATGAAATAGTCAAATATTTTTTATCTCGCAAATCGAAACCTATAATACATTTTGTTAAATCCGGTTTGGGTGATTATATGAAGAAGATACGTTTTTTTGGAATAAATACAAGCTTTCTATTCAACGGTATCTACACCAAGGACATCATTAAACATACCTGTAACAACAACCTGTTACTTTACGCCTCCAAGCTACGAGTATAGCAATTTATACCATACCAGTTGTGGTCGGAATGGAATTTCAATATTTATTTAATTATTACTCTAACCCTAAATCATAAAAATAACAGTCAAGACATAAGGGTTCCGAAATACGTACTACGTGGACTGTTTGGAACCATTTACAGGCAGGAATTCGAACCGGAACTGAACTGAAAACCGGAAAAACCGTTATTTTTTGCCGGAACGAAAACCGGAACAGAACCGAAATAAAAATATCGGATTTTACGGTTCAGTACATGTTAAAATACGCGCGTTAACATGATCTTATTTCCCACTTCAATTGTCGTTCAGATTATCATACAAGTACCATAAAATGTTCTAAATTATGGTAGAAAAAATTTTTTTAATACAAATAATTTTTTTTTTAATTAATCACTCGGAGCTGAACCAAAAACCGAAAAAACCGGAAAAACCGTTTCGGAATGAAAACCGGAACCGAACCGAAATATATTTTTTTTACTCGAACCGGAACAAAAACCGAAACGAAAAAAATAACGGTTCGAAGCCCTACTTACAGGTGCATTTTTGAGTTAGAAAAAAAAAAAATAGGATCATATTCTACTAATTGAGATCTACATTTTGACACCCCACATGCCTAGATGTCAAAATAAAAATAAAAAGTTCTGACACCCCTCCAAAATTTAACATTATATTGTTGACTTTAACATTTGTCGTTATTAGTCCCACCAAAGTCTCGTTACCAATTTTTTTTTAGATTTTTTGAGCCAGTAGTTACCGAGTTAGAGGGGAGGGGACAAAATAAAATACTACTTTTACCCCCCTGCTGGCGCTATTTTTGAGTTAGAAAAAATATAAAAATAAGATCATATTCTACTAATTGAGATCTACATTTTGACACCCCACATGCCTAAATGTCAAAATAAAAATAAAAAGTTATATGACACCCCTTCAAAATTTAAAATTATATTGTTGACTTTAGTATTTGTCGTTGTTATTCCCACCAAAGTCTCGTTACCAATTTTTTTTCAGATTTTTTGAGCCAGTAGTTACCGAGTTAGAGGGGGACAAAATAAAATACTACTTTTACCCCCCTGCTGGCGCCATTTTTGAGTTAGAAAAAAATAAAAAATAGGATCAAATTATACTGACTGAGATCTACATTTTGATACCTCACACACTTTTTTTTCTGGATTTGCTTTAAAGCCCCCTGCAAGCACCATTTTTGATTTAGAAGAAAAAATAAGAAAAAGGGTTAAATTTCACTGGTATGTTTATAGATTTTGACGTGGTAAAAAATTTTTTTTAGTCTTGTTTTAGTCCCTTCGCGCCCCCTGTGAAAAATTATATTTGGGGCACTCTCTTGTATTTAGACAGACAAAAAATATGATATTTCTACGTGAAAATATGCACGTACTTTTTTTTTCTTTAATACAGATTACATCTATAGAGAAGTTTTATTGGTTTTTAATTTTAATCAAAACATAAATGTTTTTTTATATTTTTTTTTGTATTAGAATTAGAAATACCTACATAAAAAAAAACGTTTAAAAGTAAAATAGAGTTTTATAACTTTATAATAGCATAAAATTGTCTTAATAAACTACAATTTATTGGTTATAAAATAACTTATTAACTCTGGATCAATTTTTAAACCTATTAGGATCGAACATGAGTCTAATATTTTAATAGAATAATATTTTCCCTTATAAAAAGAAGACAACCCTAAAATTTAACGATTTTAGTATACATAAATCTTGGCTTCTGGGTGTAAGCCGCGTCAATTTGGTCGATTTATCGGCCAACGTTTCGTCACACATTGCAGTGTACATCTTTTAGAAGAGCCCTGAAGATGTTCAACTTGTAATAATTTTAAACCGTGGTAATGCATTTTTTGAACCCAAAGCTATATTTTTAAAAATTCATTTTATCTATAACGGTCGTACGAACTATAATAATAATAAAAAACAAGATACCTAAGTGTTAATTGACTTACCTGTAAGGATCTTGTAATTCTTCTGTTACAAAATTCAAGAAATTCCAGCCCCCAAAAGCAAAAAGGCCAGAATAGAACGCTAGAGCTATATTTGCTAATTTGTATTCACCCTCAAATATGTTCTCGAAATTAGATACTTCGTCTGGAAAAAATAACAAATAAACATTGTTAATTTGTGTCCATTCAGAAACCAAAAAAATTATTCATTTAGTTTTAAATTTAAAATACGAAAAATCATTCAATATATGTTTAATTTATTACAGTTCTTTTTAACTTTAAGGGTAATTATTATTATCGATGTCTATATGATTACTGCAAAAATGTGATCCCTCGCTGAAAAGTGGTTTGAAAGTTTCAAATATCATTAAATTAATATTTATTTTAAAGTATTTCTCAAATGATCAAAATATGAGTTATCAAAGAAGTGGTTAGATTTATAAAAAAATTGCATACAATTATTTTGCAGGGTACCAAATAGTCAATATAACTGGAAATATCTCGAAGAAAGATTTTAGTTTCCTTTTGCTAATGAGCAAGTACTTGAGAATACCAAGAATAAGTCACTTAATACATACCGCGAAATATTATATTACAGCTTTTTGAAATTTCTCTGTAAAACCGCAAATAATTTATCGTAACATGATAGGTACAAACATTTTAATGACTACTGGTTTTGGTTTTCACACGCATATCTATATAAACAACAAAATACCTACAGTTTTAATTCCCCCCCTCCCCAACGGTCCGTAGAAGAGTGAAATTTTATATTTAAGATTATTTTTTGTCTGGGAAAAAACCTCCTATTTTTGAAAATTGATATTTATTGATACCAATTTTTCGAATTATTTTTGAAACGGTGCGAATTAGTTACAAATATTGTTTCGTACCTTGTTAAAATAATTCAAGTTGATTTTTACGTCTTATATTGAATAAATGTTCAATGCTTTTATTATTTTTTTAGCCTAAATCTTTGCAATTAAGTAATAAAAAAGGTATATCAAAAATTTCCAGATTACTCTATTGTTTTTAATGTTCTCAACTTTATCGGTATGTTTATGGGACATCCTGTATATGTTCTCTACGTATATGCCGTTATAAACAGTGATAAGTAGTAAAGAAGACTGAGAAAATAATAATGCTATAGTTTGAAATCGGATACATTTCATTGTCAGATGAAATGAGATATTTTATTTCCATTGAAAACAAATAAGTAATACTTCTTAAGTTTTGAATGAAATCACCTGTAAATATCAATTTCCGAGTATTTTTTAAGGATTCTACAAATATTTAGTGCATTTGTATGAAAACAACTAAAGAAGTTTTTTAATCTTAAAAATATAAAGGTACTATTACATTAAAACAGGTGTCTAAAAATTTTACGAAAAAAATTACATACATCGGATGTTAAAATTAAAAATACTTCGAATAAAAATATTTCTTATTTATTCATGGATCCTTAAAACAAAAATATGTATTCTTATAAAAATATTTTTTTTAAAACTAAAAAAATATTCACAAATAAAAAATGAAAATTATCATGATCGATTTTTTTTAACCCTTTGAAACTTTGAATCCGAGTGGCCGGTATACCGGCCTGTTACTCAGGAGTTAAGGGCTCAAAGGGTTAATATTATTTTCAGACATATTTCTGCGATTTTTTTAAATAAAAAAAAAATTAAATACCTTAAATTTGGAAAAATATTACACCGCAAACTTAAAAAGCGTATAAAAAAAGACTCGACTTTATATTAAATAATTTTTTAAAAAGATTAGTGATTGTTTGGGGTTGGCAATAGAGAATTCTAATAATTCTTCTTTTTTACAATTTATTTTTACCAAACTTATGTTATTGCAATATACGGTATTGAAGTTGTAAATTCATTAGAAAGTGAATAGCCCACTGATTTTATGTCACGATCAAACAAGTGTCAACAATCTGGCTCTAATGAACTTCCGGTCTGGAAAAGTGCGAGAGAGAGAGAGAATTACCTACGTCTTTCGTATATTCTGTAATAATATAAATAAATCTGCCATTTATTTAATACGTTTTAAAATAATAAGTTATCTACCTACAATTATATTTATATTATAAGTGTGAATATATTTCTCGTTTATTATTATTAGTGAGGGGAAGGGGTCGTCGCTAAAAAAAACTGACCGCTATATACAGTTATTTAAAAATATTCTTTGAAGGTGAACAATTATTCTTAAAAGGAATGTTTGATGTTTCTGAAGTAAAGGCAGTGGCGCTGGAACCAATTTTTTCTAGGGAGGGGGGGGGGGCAGTACGAATTATTAAATTGAGTTTTTTCAACTAGAAATATTTTAATAATAAATTAAAATATCTTACCTGTAGTAGATACATGCACCACGCCTGCTATGATAATGAGTATCAATGCTATCAGCTTAGCCGCAGTGAAAACGCTTTGAATCCTCATGGCCCAACGGACACTTAAACAATTGACGGCCGTCAGTAAACCTGTAACAAAATCAAAAACCGATATGAAATAACTATCATAATAATAGACTAAAAAAATATTAGAAATCTAAAAAAAATATTCATAATTAATTCAAGGATTAATAGAAAGCTGAATAACCCTCCGCCCCTAGGCTTGGGCTTGAACCCTGTCAGCCCCCCCCCCTCATTTTATTATATAAAAATCTAACAGAGTAATCTTAACTTATATAGAGTATATTATACAGTGTATTCCAAGTTGATTTAACGAAGTGTGATTGGTGCATTTTGAAATGCCGCCACAAAATTTAATAAAATTGTTTTCAAATTTGTATCTGTCAAAAAATATTATTATAATTTTATCTAGGATGCTTAAATTAAAGAAAGTAAAGTTGAGAACAAAATACTGTTGATTAATTTAAAATTTATCAGTTAGTTTCGAGGCGGCATTTCAAAATGCACCAATCACACTTCGTTAAATTTGACCAAAGGCTACTACAACAATTCTAATTGCCCCCATGTTAAATTTCCTATTTCTTAATCAACTTGGAATACACTGTATTTAGGTAAAAGATAGAGAACATCAAAGTTAAATGGTAGAATTACTAAAGCGATTTTATCTATAAAGCTCTATTGAAATCCTCAGTTACATAATAAACCCTATGTTAAACTGAATATGAGATATCTATTTATAATTTGATATTATTATGATATAAAATTACTGAAACAAAAATGTATATAGCTTAATAAAAACTTATATAGCTTTCAATTAAAATCAGTTTATTTTTTAATATTTATTTATTTGAATAAAGACACACACAAATAGTCTACATTAATGAACCAAATGATTGAAGTTGTCAATATATATCATTATTTAAGGCCAAGAACAATCAAAACAAATGTTACATAAGAAGTTGTAATATACCTTTATTATTTTGATTTTTATCGAAACAAATTTCAATAATAAGTTCATGTTCAAGGACTTATTTATTTATTAACTGATTTGTGCTTGATAAAAACACTGGAATCTTATCAAACCTCATAGCAAATGTTAATATACTATACGTCGATAATAGTAGCGAAGCAGGGGAAGCAGTGCTTCCCTTACTTTGTGGATAATTTAATACAAATCTGTATTTTCAGTTGATAAATAATTTAAATATATTATTAGAATATTGTTCTTTATGCGCAACTCAAATATTTTAATCAAAAATAGCATTTAATATTAGTTTACACGCTCAATTATAAAACTATAATACCTCTACATCTTATTTTCTTAAATTTTAGTCGATATTTGTATGACGAGTTGAAGTTCACTGCAGGAAATTTCACTAAAAAATTTCGAATTTTTGATTTCGTTAAAAGTATGTTTATTGTATAGAAAATGGCGTGAAAAATTGAATGCTTCAAACCGCAGGTCTGTATCTCAAACCGTTCTCGAGATATAGCCTCTCAAAGTTTTAGTTTTTTCAAATTTTTGGAGAAAAAAGGCCATAACTTTTGAACGTGTGGTCGGAATTGATTTTAGTTGACGGATTTGGAATCAGCGTGTCAAAATCTATATAATGGAATGTATAATACCTTAAAACTCGAGAAAAAAAATTTCGCGAAAAATCGAAAAAATTCAAAGGGGTATACCTTAAAAAAATGTCGATTTTTGATGAAATTTTTTTTGTCGGATTTTAAAGTATAATACATGTCATTATATAGATTTTGACACGCTGATTTCAAATCCGTCAACTAAAATTAATTCCGACCACGCGTTCAAAAGTTATGGCCTTTTTTCTCCAAAAATTTGAAAAAACTAAAACTTCGAGAGGCTATATCTCGTGAACGGTTTGAGATACAGACCTGCGGTTTGAAGCATTCAACTTTTCACGCCATTTTCTATACAATAAACGAAATCAAAAATCCGAAATTTTTTAGTGAAATTTCCTGCAGTGAACTTCAACTCGTCATACAAATATCGACTAAAATACAAGAAAATAAGACGTAGAATCATTTAGTTACTATATAAATATATAAGGATTTTTTTTAAAGTAAAAGGTGTTTAATAACTAGTTTTTTTGTTAATAGGAGGGAGAGGATTGACAAAATATGCTTCCCTTATTAAAAATTTCACGCCTCGCCACTGTTCTATAATAATGTTTTCATCTATCTATTTAATTAAATTGTTTTACAGTAAAAATACTTTGGGGTCTTCTGGGCTCAGTGGCGTAACCAGGGGGGGGGGAGTAATATAGGAATTGTGTAAAAACATGTAGGGACGAACACTTTCGTATGCAAATAACCCCCCATTTGTTTTATTTTGTGAAAATTGAAAAATTTGAAAGTTTGCAAAATTGATGAGAGATAAAAAATGTTTTTTTTATATATTTTTGGTTACGCTACTGTCTGGACAAATAATTTTTTTTCAGTAGGTATACTTACATAAACAAACAGCAGCCAGAAGTCTAACTGCATACTCCGGGGTGTCGCAATCCGGGAAGAACGGTTTAGCCGTGTATTGGGCGAAAGTTAAAGCTACAATAGCCTGCGTTGTTGGTCGAATAATCAGAATAGCTATCCACATCCGGAGGAATCCGGGCAGGGGACCGAACGCGGCGTAAATGTATGCGTAGTCCCCCCCGGAGCGGGTTATAGAAGTACCCAGCTCCGCGTAGCAGAGAGCCCCTAGCATTGAGAATACTCCGGATAAGGCCCAAATTAGTAAAGATGCGCCTAGACATAGCATGTTTAAAATTAAAGTTAAAAGCATTTTTAACAATTCGACAATTTTTTTTGGTCCCATATAAATTTTATCAGAATGGACTTCAAAGATAGATCATTCAAAAGGGAAAAATAAAAAAACTTTTTAAGAAAAAAATAAAACCGATTTAAAAAAATTGATCTTTCCGTTTCAGGTAAAGACTAATATTTTTCGTACCGTGTCTGTTTGTCTGTCCTCTGAATCCTTATCACACGCATAACAACCGATTGGTTGGATGGTGTAAGGGGAAAGAGTGACATCCCAAAATATTTATTTTTTTAAGATATCTCAAGATTGAATAGAATCTTTTTTGTAGAGGATCCAATTTCCTATAATATAGGTCTACAACGTTTGTTGTCAAATATTCTCTTACAAAAATTTCTCTTAATTTGCTTTAAAAAATCGTGTTTTGTTTTTTTAAATCTTCAAAAAATTTCGAACCAATATTTTTTAAATAAAATTGTATAAAAATGAAATGGTTAACCAATACTTTATCGGTTTTTATTTAAATTGTTCAATAATTAACTACCTTTGGTGAATTTAGCACGAGAAAGCATTGTGCAGATTTTTTTTTTCATAAATTTCGAATTTCATACTAATTTTTATATTCTTGTACTAACCAATAGATTTAGTCGTAACAAATACCCCAGTGGGGGCTATAAAGATCCCACTCCCAATGATGGTCCCCACGATCAAGGCAACCCCATTCACTAATGTGATCTTGCGTTTAAGGACAATCTTCCCATCGGGGGGGCTTGTGGTCTGAGCCTCATCTTCAGAGTGTTTCAAGTCACCCATCTCCGTCACATCTTTAAGCTCCTGTTGAGGTACAGGAGTAGCCATTTCAGGTTTAACTGAACCTTCACCCATTGTGATGAAGATTTAAAGAAATCACTGCTTGAAGGAAACCATCTGTAAATTTATAAACAAAATAGATATACATTACAATTTTTTTTTATTGCAAATAAATTATGTTTTCAGTTATTGTATAAACAAAAGACAGCTTATGATGTTTAATATTTTTATTGAATATTACTTAAGAAACTTTACACTAACAAGGGTGTACTGGCTGCATTGTCTTTGCCGAGAACGTGTAAAAAACGCATTTTAACAAAGGACCCCGCAGTTTTTGATAGGGAAATGGCTTTCAGTCAATTTCTTTGAAACCAACTGGAAAATATTCTCTAAATCATCCCAATTAAAAGTCTCAATGGTCGCAACCGCCTAAGTTCCCTAGGTCTGGCACAAAAAGCTGTTTTGTACCTAATACTGCAATACAAAAATCGACATAGTACAGGATTTCCCAAGTTCAATATTTAATTTATTATAACAAATAGAAGAAAACCTTAAATACAAAAGTTGTCAGACTAGACAAGCAGCATATTTTTAAAATAGTTACATTTATATAAGGTGTCCCATAAGTGTGTTACAAATCAAAGTTTTATTTTTACGACAACTAATTTTCTATTGTTTTTATTTTACAATTTATTATTTTTAATACTATCGCTAGTAGCTGGCGCTGACGGCACTACATATTAACATGTTTTATAAAAACTTTATTATAATCCATAAAATAATTTGCTAGAACTTGCAAACTTTAACAACATAAAAATCTAGAAATTAAATAACAAAACGATACATAAAAATTAATTTCTTTGTTCAAAATGTCCTGTACTATATCGATTTTTTATTGCATTATTAGGTACAAAACAGCTCTTTGCGCGGGACCTGGGGAACTTAGGCGGTTGCGACCATTGAGACTTTTAATCGGGATGATTTAGAGAATATTTTCCAGTTGGTTTCAAAGAAATTGACTGAAAGCCATTTTCCTATCAAAAACTGCGGGGTCCTTTGAAGGATTGATATAATGTAGGTATATATTTACCATTTACGACTGAAGTAGGTATATAAAGCTATCGACATAGAACTATAGCAACACCACAGTGATATCTAATATAGTATATATGTAGTATCTGACACCATTTATAATATATGGTCGTAATATCGTAATAAATACATTAACGTATCATACATATTTAGATAGTTTTTTTTTTTTTTTTTTTAATTATTAATAGTTTATTAATTAGATAGTTTTTTTTTTTTTTTTTTAATTATTACTCGATAATTATTATGGCCAAACCTAATTTGATCATAAAAAATATGTAAAATTAAATAGTGCACAAGAATTTTCCGTGTGGAAACACTTTTTGCGGCAATTGTTCAACAAAGAATTAAGGTTCCACAAAAATCATTGATTGATTGAACTTGGGGAAAAAAAAGTCATTAAAATTAAAATTAATAATAAGTGAAAAATTCAACGAAAAAAAAGAGTCTTCAATTTTTTTATTTTGCATATACTTGGGGGAGGGCATCGGACGCTTGTTGCTCCAGGGCCCCCGAACCTCTAATTACGGCCCTGCTTCTACATTTAAATTGTATTTATAAAATCAATTTATTATTTTTCCACGAAAGTTCACTGTATGGATATTTAAAAATATTATTAATTAATTAAAATTAGTTTACAAGTTAAATAATTTTTTTACAAAAATAAATTCTAATCCCGAGATCCCGGGATTGGGAAATTGTTCAATCTCGAAATCCCGGGATTGAAAATTTTGATCGGGATTGCAGTTATAGAGTTTATGTATCTAGTTACATTTTGCTCCCCCGTCAAATCGAAAATACGAGAAGCTTTGCGATTGTTTTTCAAACTAAATGCTATCTCAAGAACCACGTAATATGTGATTAGGTACTTCTGGTGAATTTAGTGTAAGGAAGCACTGTGTATTCAGTTGGCAGATGTTTTTTTTTTATTAAAAAAGAACACGTTATATTAGTAACTTGAATATCTACCTATGTATTTGCATACACTCGTTGCATTTTAATTTATGTAAATAATTTCCTTGATAATAAAATGTAGATGTTTATTACAGTATATTAATAAAAGTTAAATTAAATAAAAACGGTAAATAAAATAACGTTGTCTTCATTAATAAAATCGGCTGAAATGGCAAAAAAATATTTTTGTTGTCACAGGATTTATTTAATTTAAATTTTTGAGGTATTACCTATATTTTGGTTTTGGAAAAATAATCACTGTATAAATGAGCGCAGCCAAAAAATACGTAACTACAATTTTTTAAATTTACATATTAACCTTAAAATGTACCCCCCTCGTTAATAAAAACAACATTTTCTAAGCTTATGCGGTCTACATTTACGCTTTATTTTCATGGAACCAATTCACCGCGTAAATAAATTACTATACTATACATAGGTACATATATTATATACAACCAACTTTAAGATATTTTTTTTCCTAAAGAGATCCAATTTACTTTTCTATTTTCTGTCCCATCTTTCAATATTTTTGTGTTAAAAAAATTTTTTTTACTTACCATAAATTTATGAGTTAAAAATCACCAACCGAAAAAACTTTTTAAAAAACCGCACCATAAAATTTACCGGTAAAAAGTTCAACTATTGCATCATTCTAGGTTACAATCAACTTGTCACATTTTAAGGCACAAAACAATGCAAAGGTACGGTTATATTTTATCAAAAAACAACTCAAATATAAACTACCACAGTTACTCTTAGGAATGCCTGCTTCGAACTGTCACCTCGTGGCCGAGAACATGTGTTATAATATGAATGTGTAAAATCCGCACATGCAGTATGGGCTGTACTGCGCATGTGTGATCACTTCCCCCTTATGTAGAGACCCCCTTGTATGGCGTACAATTGAATTCGGAGTTAGGTTTTATACTCCTTATAGTACTTTATACCAGTGACTCTTAAGAAATTATTTATCATTGAGTATGTTTACACAGCGCTTTTATTCCGGTTTAACTATAACCGATGTAATAAAACCGGGTGTAAAAGTCCGTGTAAACGGCACTTTACACCCGACATAACTAATCGGGTTTAGTTATGCTATTCCTCTTGGTCTACGGGAATAGCATACGGAAACCGGAATAGAGCAGGAATAAAAATGCGGACATAGTTATACCTATTTAGCCAATCTCAAAAAATATAAGTATCTACGGAGTATAGGGATTTTATCGTAATGCACTTCGCATTAACATTTGAAAAAGCGTCGTTAGTTAAAATATGGTTAAAACACCTGAGACGAAGAGATGGAAAATAGAAGAAACGTGATTTGTGGGACATAAAAGAGACGAAATATTTTTGAGATTTCTTGTAGGTACGCCATCGAACTTATAGCGTATTTCAAATCGGAATTATAATTCCAGCTGACGTCACTTATTCTCGTATGTGTAAACACCACCACTTGAAACGGTTTTATTACATCGGTTATAGTTAAACCGGAATAAAAGCACTGTGTAAACGTACTCAGTGACTCTTAAAATTTAGTTGTATTCGTACTTAATGTACGTACATTCCTAGACAATACAAATACGTGTTGGTACGCTTTAGTAGTGTGAATACTTCCATATAAATCCTTCATTTAAAAATGCATTTTTGCTTCTTCGCCATATCGAAGATACAAGAAGCTTTGTGATCGTTTAAAAATATTTTTCGATTTCAAAATTTTCACTTGATTTCCCGTTTCAGGTGTGTGTTTATCTATCTGTCTGTCTGTCTTTCCCCTGAGTCCTTGTCACACGCATAACTGAATGAAACTATAAAGTATTATACACCTGTCGAAGAACGTATCGAAAATAAAACAGATTTTAAATAGCACAGTGGTCATTTTAAAATAGAAAATCAGGTTAATTATATGTTAATATAGATTTATATATATTTGTTTTTTAGAGCATTTTGACTAGACTAGAGTTGGTTTTAGAACATTGTTTTCTTTACTAGCCATTGGACCCGGGGATTTAAATTTAATCTGTAATATTTATCCACAAATTATACACCTAAATCTTCCTAGTGAAACTCTCCATCCATTTTTGAAAAGCAGAATAAAATTCATTAAGTATAGTTACTGAGAAAATAGTGCACAGACAGATAGACGCGGCAAGAGACTGTTTTATACTATTGTGTATATTATATAGAATATAGATATTACATAGTAAAAATTTCATATTGCTTCTATTTAAGAAAACATACGTTAGTCTCATATCTCAAAAACTACGAGATTTATGAAAATTAAAAAAATATTTCTAAATAGGCAATACTAAATCCTACAGCATTTATTTGAAACATTTTTTAAATTTCAAGTCGCTTTTGATATATCTTTAAATGATAAATAGGAAACCTTACGTAAGGAAAGGAGGGGGATCACTAAAATCTTATGAACCTTTCTGGGGGGGGGGGGATTATTCTTAGGTAATGTGTGTTCATTTAGTATAATTTATAAATCAAAAGGTATAGTTAGTATTACTGGTAAATATATTATTTGCATTACTCTTTCCCTACTCATATGTGGCCGTATCGATTACATTCAACAGTCTGCAGAAGTAATCAGATTGGCTCCTCTTCTCGTGTAATATATAAAACCAGTGCTTTCAAACATTTTTTTATAAATTTAAAATAATTTGATATGTAGGTAGTCAAATAATTTGAAAAAATAAATTGTGTATTTCCGGACCTTCGTCAAGGGGGGTTGTGGAAGTTAACCCCCCCCCACTCTTGTAATTCTCGTTAGTTAAATTATAAGGCGAAACTACTGGACTTTGAGTATATAATATTGGTGTTTATAATCTATTTTAAGAATTTTATTTATTTATTATTATTTTAAACATATCGAATATGATTCTCCCCAAAATACAGTTTCACTCAGATGATTTGGAATTCTATATTGCTATTGTTGAGAAAATGAGTGTCTCGTCCATTCATCCTGTTCTCTTTGTTTATATTTAATGTTCTGTCTCCAGACATTCATTATATATGACAAAGGTATGTAGACAAAGTAGTAATGATTGATTATTTCAAAATGATTACAAGGAAGTTACTTTAATAAAATCAGGGTGTCCACTGTTTTTTGAAAATAAAATTCCCTGACCACAGATTCAAAATTCCCTGACAACTCGGGGGCAAGAAATGATCGAGAGGCTCCTAGAATGTGCAAAAAAATTTGCGACTTTTTTTTTGTTCATCAACTTAAATTTATACACTTTTTTTTCTTCACTGACTTCCCAGAATTTATAATAATTTCCCTGATTTTCCAAAAAAAATTGATAAATTCCCTGACTTTCCAGAAAGTGGACACTCTGAAAATTTATAATTGAAACAATATAAGCTATGATAATATAATAATTAATAAATATACTAATAATGTTTTAAATGTCCACCATTTTGACACCTATTGGCCGATTGTTATCAAATCACGCTGTAAGACAGTTAAATGTAGGTATATAGATTAATATTCAGAAATGGTAGCAATCAAATATCAACAAATATTTCTAATTCAGTACATTTAATTAAAGAATAGCCACTACTGGGGTCATATCCAAGACTGGTGCCAGTGCCTTATATATTTCTATACTAAAACATATACTAATTTTTTATTTTTACATAATTTAAATATACATAATAATACAATACTTTATTAGTTGTTAATGTTTTATTTTTTGACATATAATTCATTTGTACCTATGTATTAATTTATGTGATGTCAAGTTACGTTTCTGTGCACTGCTATATTCACACTCATTGCATTTAAATGGCCGTTCAATAGAATGTGTTAATTTATGTTTTGTCAAATAACTCATATTCTTACTGCTATGTTCACACTGGTCACATTTAAATGGCCGCTCATTAGTATGTGTTAATTTATGTCTTATCAATGCACTTTTCAATGTACAACTGTATTCACACTCATCGCATTTATTCGATCGTTCATTACTGTGCGTTAACTTATGTCGTATCAAGTTATATTTCAATATAGAGCTGTATTCACACTGATCACATTTATTTAACCGTTCATTACTGTGTGTTAATTTATGTCTTATCAAGTTACATTTCCGTACGCTACTGTATTCACACTGGTCGCATTTCAAAGGTCGTTCGTTACCATGTGTTAATTTATGTCTTATTAATTCACTTTTCCATATACTGCTATATTCACACTGATCGCATTTATTTGGTCGTTCATTAGAATGTATCAATTTATGCGTTGTCATTCTACTTTCATATTTACAGATAAAGTTGCATTGGTCGCATTTATATTTTCCCAAGTCAACACTACTTTCATCATTATTCATTTCTATTTCCTCGCACTGATTGTCTGTTCTAAATTCGTCGTTTGTTTTTATATCATTGTAATTTGGTTCTTCTTTAGGGGGTTCATTTTTTAATGGGTCATTTACAGTTTCAGATAGATTTTCTTCTTTATCTGCTAAGTTTTCCTGAAAAACGATAGTGCTTTTACTTACATTTGGTACGTTGAAATCTATCAGACGCATGCTAACCGATTAAAGTTATATTACATCTTTATACATTAAAATATATATGATACTGACAAACAACAAGAAATAATTGAAGAAATGGTGAAGAAATTATAAAGAAATACTCGTAACCAGTAGTCATACCTCATAATAATATTCTTGTTTGATGTATATTGAAGATACATCATAGGTTTTAACATCTTGAGAGCAATCAGTCTCTTGCATTTCTTCTTTAATATTAATTACTTCTTGTTTTACAGGAAACATTTTCATGTGATGCTTTTTTAAATCTTACTATACAAATACAAACTAACTTTTTAGTATTTATATATTGTGTTACTAACAATAAGCCGGGATATACTAACACTACTAACTCTGTAATATGTGCTACAGATTACACAATATATTAAAAATACAAACTATGTATTATTCTCTGTGTTTTTCGCCATTACTCGCATTGTCGGTGATGCTGGCGACACTCGTGAGAAAAATGTGAAGCAAGTGACAGTTCAGTGTGAAATGTGGTCAAGTCACTGATCTCGCTGAGAACTGGATTGATAACATAGACAACATAAATATATATAATAGGCATTTTAGGATTTCTGTTCCAAAAAATAGTTTTTTCAAAATATCTCCTTTCCTATGGCTCGGAGGCCAATGGAAGTTATTATCAAAATGAAAGATAATTTAATTCCTGACAAAAAAGGTAGAATGTATTTTTCATGTACAACGAACCGTTTAGAGAAAAACGTGCTACAAAATTTGCATAATATGGATTAATTAAAATAAATATGAATGAATGAAAAACCTAGTTAAATTTGTGCGTAGAAATAAATTAAAACTACAAAAAGTAAAAATATATTTATTATACCTACATGAAACAATGTGAAATGTAAAACATGATTTCATTTAATCATATTTTTAAAAACATATTTTTATTTTATAATTTTTATTTCATAATAATGTATTAATTATACATTACAGTTGATATATACTTTAATATTTATTTTATAATAAACATCATTCGAAACGTGTAACTTTTAACTCTTTTTTAAAAACATGATTGTTGAAATTTTCTTTAATGAAATTAAGAAAGACGAATTCCAACTCCAACACATTTATCAGCTGTTGTTTCAACCAAGTCTAAAAAATAAAAATTATTAATAAAAATAAAACAACACATTTTCAAAATTTTGATCCTGTTTTTTAGGGCGGGTTTGAAGCGATGTGCAAAATTTTTTTTAAATTATTTAAATTTTGTAATCTGATGTTAAAACTCACAAACAAATGTCCAACACTGGGGTTTTGGCCAACACTGGTGCCAGTACCTTATAGGTATATTCAAATTGTAGTTTTTTTTTTTTTTTTTTTTTTTAATTCAAGAGGGGAAGAATAGTCAAAAAATTATAAAATACTGGTTTAGTACTTACGTGAACCATGCTCGCAGTTGTAATTTTCAAGGACACATTTGTTGCCGAAAGATTTTGGTTTTTCTGAACCCTCTGTTGCACAAACTGGTTTGTAGTCTACTTTGTCACAGTCTTTTAGGCAGGTTTTTGGTTTCGCTTTCTTCAATTCTTTCAGGTCTTTAGCATTGACTTCGAACGCTACAAGAGCGACTGAAAAATATACATATAAAATATTATTAATGAAAATATTCATCACTAAAAAAAACTGGAAAAAAGTATAAAAAGAATATTAAAAATTTGACCCACTTTCTTTTTTTTTATAAAAAAATTGTGTACCAAGATGTATGGGGTGTCAAAATGTAGATCTCAATCAGTATAACTTGACACTATTTTTATTTTTTTAACCAGGGGGCTCTAAGCAGTAATTTATTTTGTTTACCCCACTTTAACTCGGTAACTACTGGCTCAAAAAATCTGAAAGAATTTGGTGGGACTACCAAAGACAAATTTTAAATTCAATAATAGGTAGGGCGTCATAGATTATTTTTTTCATATCTAGGCATGTGGGGTGACAAAATATAGATCTCAATTAGGAAAACATGACCCTAATTTAATTACTAACTTTATACACCCTAAACAAAACTAAAATGCGTTCAGTTGGATGTGACCCCTTAAGAAAAATATGACAACGAAAACCATATTCTAATAAATGGACACATTTTGTACATGTCAACTATAATGTTTTGTTTATAATTTATATTAAGTTTGTAATAAATTTAACAAGGAGTTATGTGTAGTAATTTCTATAGACGAACAATGGTAGGAAAGTATTTCATAGAAATATGACGTCATACAACGGAAAATTGCTATCCAAGTAGTGTCAGGCAGATGATATTTATTTACAACTTGTTAAAGAACATGCTAATGAAATGATTGCTATATTATGTTGACTTTAATTTTTTTTAAGTTTTTAAAAAGATTTAAGGCTTCCGCTGTTGTTTAAACACATAGTCATACTTCATTTTAAATAATATCTAATATATAATATTCTTAAATCAGTCAAAGTATAATTTTTATAGGTACGTATGATTTGTATCCAATTCCATTAAGAAAACATTTATTTTTTTATAGGGTAAATATTTAAGAATATATTCCTTTGGTCAGGGCCGTAACTACCACCGGGGCAGTGCCCCGGTGCCCCCCGCAGTAGCGTAAAAATTGGAGTGAGCAAGAAAAAATAAATAAATTGAAGATTTTTTAAAATGTATTTGATGCTAACTTGAAAACGTGATTTACTTATTACTAATTTTGATTTTAATGACTTTTTTTTCGGCTTATGAACTTCAATTTTACACATTATCCAAGAAGTGTAAAATTCTAGCTGGCAAGCAAAAAAAATTCATTCAAATAAAAATTAGTAACAAATGTAAAATTTGTAAGCTATGATCAAAAAAAACAGGTCTTCAATTTTTATTTTTTGCATATCTGGGGGCCCCTCGGTCACCTCTTGGCCCGGGGCCCCGAGCCTCTAGTTACGGCCCTGCCTTTGGTTAAATTTATATTTAATAAATTACATAAGATCTAGTATATAATCTCGTTCAGCTCGAGAACAAATTAAAAAAACAACTTAAATAACATAATATATATTTAATTAATTACTAATTTAAAAAAAAAAACTAGTTTCAGATACAACAAAAACAATCGCAAAGTTTTTACGAATTATCTTTGGGTTGTTATTGCATAAGTACAGTCGAACTTCGAAATAAATAACTAATTCAGCTGAGGAAAGGAATTTCTGATGAAACCGAAAAAATGGATTACAAGTTTTTAATTAAAAATATGGTTGAAGATAATTTTTTTTCTTAATATTAAATTTATCACTCATTAAAACTGGTTGATTTGTATTAGTACCTCGTAAATCTAATCGAAATCTATAATTTAAAACCAAAACCCACATGGCAGCTGCTCTGAATGTCCAGATATACTGATTTTAAATTTACACTAGCGCGCAAATCTGATCTCAGCGCGTTACACCAAGTTTCTGAAATTCCCACCCAGTATCTGGCCTGGTTATTCACGTCAATATATCCGTCTGCATTTGTTAAAGTTTGGACATATGGACCAATTACAATTTGGTATAGAAAACGTATACAAAAATTATACTTATATTAAATCATCATTTTCTAAAAAAAAAATAAACAATTGCGTTGATATATTTCATAGCCTACTCATACGCCACGATCACCGTCAAATCTTTTAAATTAAATAATAACAATGAATTTAATTCACGATATTACAACACTACTATATGTATATTTTAACTAAAAGTAACTCTTCTACAATAAATAAATAAAAAAACATTACTTACCTACGACAAAAAACACAAAAACTAGTTTCATTTTGGAGCACCGATAAGAGCAAGTGGCAAATTGCAAATAACACACAGTAATTATATCGGATTACTTTTATAGCAGCAGGAAACCTATCGAGGCTAACAGTAGAGCAGTCCATCAATTTAATCTCGTCATACAAATGCAAGTGTGTTCTTTTTGCGTATTATTTTGTTCGGAAATACATTTTTGGTTCTTCTGAATTTTAAAAGAAAAATATTTAGGTAATTGATAAAAAAATATCTGCCATGGGAGCCACGGGACTTTCTTATACGTAATCAGTGAACAGTGTACGTGATTCTTATTTTATTAAAATATATCTCTGAAAAACTAATAAAATATAGAATAATATGGATGGGACATAAACTATAGGAAAATTCACAAATTTCGTTAAAAGCATGTTTATTGTATAGAAAATGACGTGAAAAGTTGAACTGTTCAAACCGCAGATTTGTATCTCAAACCGTTCTCGAGATATAGCCTCTCAAAGATTTTTTTTAATTTTTTGAAAAAAAAATGGCCGTAACTTTTGAACGGGTGGTTGGATTTGGTTTTTATCGACGGATTTGAAATCAAAGTGTCAAAATCTATATAATGACATGTATAACACTTCAAAAACAGACCAAAAAAATAAAAATTAAATTAATAACTATTTAAATAAAAGATAATTTACAAGACCCCCATATCTTGTAAATTATCTTTTTGAGAACCACTGGATATAAAGAGCATAAACAATGATTAACAACATATAATTTGTAGAAGGAAGGGGGGGGGGGATATATATTTTTTCGCAACAAACATTTGTCCAATTCAATTTGCAAAATTAATTCACCGTAACACAAAAAATGGCATTATTCATCAACAGATTTATACAAAAAAAGGTAAACAGATAACCTCTAATAATCCACTTTAAACCTTGAATTAGTGACATCTGCTTTATTAAAGGCCAAAGCAACACAATACATTTTAAAAAAATTATAGTACATTATTATTATTGTTTAATTTGACGGAACTATATTGCAGTAAATATGTAGTTGTTGACAAAAAAGGACTTGGCCCCGGTGTTATTAATTCAATTAAACATAAATTAATCATACCCACTCGACATGACCACCCAACATGCCCATAAAACACGATTTGTTTTTTTCCGACTTCATGAAATTTACACAAAATATACAAAAATTATACAACTAAACTTTATTGAGAAAATCGTGTAAAATTATATTTTAAAGGTGCCAGGAATCACCAGGTTTTGAAAATAAATAATAGGTTAACAACAATTATATATAATATATTTCAAAATATTTAATTGTTAGCATGTGTTAAAAATCATTCAATTGTTCGATAAAATATTTGAAAGAGACGTAATAAAATACCGAAACCGTAAATTACAGAATTTTTTATTCCATGGCTACTGTGTTTTTATATAAATGACAGTTATATACTGTGACACCATGGAAACAAAACACGACTTGATAAAGATTTTTTTAGTATTTTGATGTTAAATCTTAGGTTTCTATAAAATATTAATATCCACGAAGTTGCACAGAAAAATTATCTAACTATTGGTGAAAACCGTATTTAAATCGGTTCAGTAATTCCCGAGTCTATAAGCCTCAAACAAACGAACATTCATTTTTATAAATATTTAACTACAAAAGTTGTAGTGGACTTTTTTTTATAGAAAATTGAATGCTTTACAAAAAAGATTCTATAAAATTTTCATGAAACGTGTCGTTCTTGAGAATAATATATAATTATTATTACGACGACGACTCCCCCCCCCCTCCTGAAATATTCAGTGTTCTAAAAAAACGTATGTTTTGAGAAAACATCAGTTCAAAAAAACTTCAAAAAATTTAACTCTTATGTATTTACCCCCCCTCGAAAATTTTTCTTACTACGCCACTGGATATCTGAATAAAACATAATATGCATAATATACACTTCAAACTTTCAAACTGTTCTCCAGAGAAATAATACTTTTGGATAAACAGTTTAATGTCCTATAAAATTTTGTATTAATAATTAAATTTAATGAAAAGAAAGATTGACACTTTTTATTGAAATAAATCTGTACAAAAGTTAAATTAAATAACTTAAATATGATATTTTACTCTAATGATTTATCATTTTATCATCTCAAATTATTAATAAGTGGATAAAAAAATTTGTAAATGTTTTTTTAAATTTCGTCCACGTTTATTTCAATTTCCTAGTTAAAAATAAGATATTATGTGCTTGACATTTGCAGATATGTGTATTATTAATTTAAATATTTATCATTGCATATACGGTTGCTTTTTTCGAAAACTACAACAGAATATGTAATAATAAAAAAACCTATTGAAAAATATAGGTAAATACGGAGAGTCAGGGGGTCCCCTGTCAAAAATTCTGAAAATCACGTGTTGATGTGTTAGACTAGAGTAGATTATGCTGTATCTATGTTAATATATTATTTAGTGCATAGACAGAAATTCAAAAACCTAACCTAATCTACCTGAAACTAACTAACCTCACTAACTTAAACTAAATTATATTAATATATATTAAATTATTAAATAAAACACAGCTAAACGTGATGATTTATAAAAGTTGGTAACCCTGATCTAGTCACGCATGCGCGTCAACTCTATTCTGAATATATATACATGATTTTTCACAAATCTGACAGAGGACCCCCAGACTCTCCGTATTAGCCAAAATATAATATGAAAGTACCTAATTGAGATGCTAATATGATAAGTGTTCTTTTATTTAATATAAATTTATCGCACTCCATGTCCTGGAACCATTCTTATTCTTACATCTACGGGTGAATTTCTTTCATATGAAATTTCCATATCCATTTCATCTTCGTCCTCTTCATCGCGACTGTCACTTTCATCATCGTCATCATTGTCATCGTCTTCTTCATCATCGTCTGTGTCATCAGCATTCTAAAAACATATAAAAAATGTTATTTTGTATTCGGTTAATAATCAAAACAATTTACACTAACCTCTGAAGTGATCTTTCCGATCGGTGTATAGTCTGCATTTTTTAGAACAATCGAATCGAGCTAAAAGAATAAAATTCATAAGAATTGTTCTTCTATAATATTTATTATTTAACTCACCCATGCCTGGTGTTCTTGTTCAAGTTGTTGAACCTCAGCTTCTTCGTCACAAGGTGAATCTACACTGAACCAAATTGAATCAACTGGTTTAGGATTTAATGATGGTAATAAGGGGAATGGCATTTTAATTTTTATAAACGCAGTTATCTTCAAAAATCCAAAACAACGCAATTTTAAACACAAACGTCAAATTACAATAACAAAATTCGTGTTGCATAGGTTGCAGTTAATGGGATTTGTGCCATCTAGTGTTTGAAAGTAACAACACAATTTAAAATTATCAGCTACTTACAGATATCTGTAAAAAATAATAATATAATAATTATTTATATTATTTTCTTATATTTATATTTCTAATAGATAAGTCATCTACTTTAACTAATTCTATGACACACTTATTTTCTTAATAATAGTTATAAATTGAAATATAAACATTATTTTTGTATAAATTCGTGTTTAAAATCAGAGATTTTATTTTCAAAAAATGTAGGTATACTTATGTGTAGAAATTATAAATGATATATTATGTACGATATGTACAGTTTATCTATGTATATTTACGCTTAAGGTGTGGCGAGAGGAAGTACATAGTTTGTTTATTGATAATAAATATAAGTTTTTAATTCTATAATATTAATATAATGTTATTAAAATATACAAACTTTTTCAAGTAAAATTACCTTAAAAAAAAATAAGAAAATAACTAATAAATTATTATTAATAAATAATATAACATTGCTGTTGGTTTTTGTCACATTTGATTTTCGTACACTTTTTTGACTGAGAAATAATTTCGTTTTTTTTTTTTAAATTTGGTTTTCATTTCTCTAAAATTCTAAAGCGAATTCAAAACTTAACAAATGGCAGGAATGTATAAAAATGTGTATTTATCACCTGAAATTTGAATATATTGTTTTGATTTTAGCCGTTTTTCGACTGTCGACCTATTCCAGATGAATAGGTACCAACCAAATATTTGATTTGTTTGATTTTCAGATAACTGAATAATCATAACAATCTACAAATTCCCAACATGTCGAAAATATCCCATTCACGAGGTATTTATAAAAATCCCTTATATACTTAATGATATTTGATTTACAAGAAAGAAAAAAAATATACAATAATAATTTAATGTTTCAGATGCAATAACTGAAGAAACTATACCAAAAACATCGAAATATCCTAAAGCAAAAGCAAGAAAAGGTAGAAATTTTTTATTTTTTATATGCCCTTTAGCCCACCCCCCCTAACCCTTAAATCCACTAATATTCTTATATCACATAATTCTATCACCAGACGTGGATTATAAAAGATATCGATAAAAATTATTTAAAAATAATTCGTTGACTAAATCCATATTTTTATTTAAATAATTATAATTTAATATTCATACTAAACTTAAGTTTTAAATTAAATTGTATAATAATTTATTCTTCAATAGATGCAAAGAAATGGGAAGAAAAGGATAGAGGTATTACTGGGAACAAAAGAGGCATTGACTATCATATCAATGTAGCCATGTATTTGTGCCTGGAAGGCCAGGAACAAAAACTATCAAATCCGAATTACGAATATAAAATACAACAAGAAGATGAAAAAGCTGGAATGTTCGATGACATTATTTACGAATACAGAGAAAATGAAAAGGACGAATGGACACGTCTCCTGATACAAATCAAGAACAAAATAAAAACTGAAAATTCGATCAAAACTAGCAATCTTCTTTACGATGACAAAAAGGGAACTTTTAATTTAATTAAGTATATAAAATCTATTAAAAACATCAACAATAGTGAACATTGTTTTTTCATTATATACACGAATGCCTCTTTTGAATTCGAAGAGGATGGGTGCTTAGGAAAATGGTACAAGAAAGATACAAAAGAACAAATTACTTTACTGCCTTTAAAAGTTTCTTGCATTTCTGTATTTGATTCAGAATCACAGTACAAATTTAACGATGAAACAAATATAAGTATATTTTTGAAACATACAGACATCGCCGAAGAAGTGTGGACATTTTTTTTGGACAAATTAGTGTTTGTCGTTGATCAGCCAGGCCTTGAAGATATCAAAAATGTTGTCGAAGAGAAAATAGAAAATATTCTACCAAAATCAACGGAAAAAATACGTTGTAAATTGCTTGATAAGGTCGATGAGTGTTTATATAATCAAAAAGGAATAACTTCAGAAGAAATAAGTCAATTAATTTCAATTGCACAAGAAGAAATTCAATATTATAACGAAAATAAATACGAAGAAAGTGCCCTAGAATTTCAGACCAATATACCTTTGTATGAGTTCTTTCTATCTGAAAATATGATATTACCTATAAAATCTGTCGATTCTGAATTTTCTCTTCACAAAGTATGTAAAGAAATAAAAAAACTGAGGGAACATAAACCTAGTGTAAATAAGTATACATTAAAACATGTATACAGTATTAAAGAAGTGACTGATTTAAAAACGACAACTCAATTTAACCTTCTTATAATTATTATAAAAAACATTGACCAGTTACTTATGTTTGAAATTTTGAAAAATAATGATCAAAAATATATTATCATAATTCCAAATGACCAGATCATTCCTAAAATGCAGAACTGTCATCAAATTCACGAAGATAGAGAAAACACAATCAATATGTTAAGTAATGACTCGAAGCAATATGTTTTAGAAAAAAAATGTGTTTTATTTAATGGACAAATATCGAGTTTTAGTGAAATTCTTCAAATTAATTCCACAGAAAAACAAGTAGAGAAATTGAATCAAGTAATAACGGAAGACGTGTTGAAATGTTTTCTTGACGAAGACTGCAGAAATCTAAAAATAAGTTTCAACAATTCTGAGACAAATAAATTAGACGTTTATATAAAAAGACAGTTGTATTATTCAGTAGCGATAGACGAACATAAACTAAAAGATTTTAACGAATGGTGTATAATCGATAATCTGAATTATTTTAAAACCCAGTGTAAAAAAAATCAGAATAAAAATATTCATCACTTTAAAAAATATAAAAATATTTTAATATGGAATCAAACTAAGGGCGATTCAACTAATCTGAGGAAATTTATTAATAAAAATAATATTGATTTTCAAACCGTTTGTGGAGATGAATCCACGTATTTTTTAATACACGAACATGAGTTGTGTAATGTACAAAATAATACAGTGGTAATATCTGATAATCCTGGAATGGGAAAATCTCTACTTATGAGTAGTTTATTTAAAAATCTTCAGTCGATTTACCCAACTAATATTATCATTCGGTTAAATCTGAATGACCACACATTTGTATTTAACGAAAAACGTGTTTTGGATAATTCAGAAGACGCAACACATTTTCTAAAAAATAAATTACTGTCAAACGTTTCTGCACTTTCACAAAATATTTTAAATTTTGCACTAAAAAATAAAAATAAAATATATTTGTTATTGGACGGTGTTGATGAAGTCTGTCCTGATTATAAAGATATCGTTTTTAAATTTATTAAATCAATAAATGAATTTAAATATATCGGTTTGTTTGTGACGACTAGACCAGCTCAAAGAGTTAGCTTAGAAGAAATAACATCGACGTTTGCAATGTCTTTAAAATCGTTTACTAAAGAAGAACAAATAGCATATTTGAATCATAGACTGGAACGAAAAAAGTTAAATGTGGAAAAAGTTTTGAAAAATATTAATAAAAAATCCGATTTAAAAGAATTACTGGGAGTTCCTCTTTTATTGAAAATTATCACTGAATTATTAAATAATCAAAATGGAGAGGAATTAGATATAAATGAAATATTAAATTTATCTGAATTATTCAATAAATTTGTCGATAAGAAATTCAAAATTTTTTCAACAGAAAAGAAAAAGCAAGATGAAACAAACATTTCTGTTAAAGGCGACGATGAAGAGTTGCAAATAATTTATAAGAAAAAACACGAATATTTGGCGTTGAAGTTACTTTTTGGTGAAAATGAGATAAAAGAAAAACTCGATGAAAATACAAAAAATAGAATACTGAAAATAGGTATTGTTAACCAAATTAAATTCCAAGAAGCAGAATTTGTACACAGAACATTCGCTGAGTATTTTGTATCAACTTATATACAAAGACACTTCGATGAAGAACATACTATCATATTATTGTTTAAAAATGTATTAATTCAAAATGGCTTAACCGTACTAAGAAAATTCATTAACAATTACATCCAAGAAAAACTTAATAATGATAAAGAAACAAAAGCAAAATACAGACTGTGCATTAATAAACTTTTTTCTAGTAAATATGATCAAATACCTTTACTAAGAAAATTCTTCAAAGTTGTCAACGATCACAATCCTTTATTAAGTATACTATTTACTGCAGCAATTGAAAATAACTCAGAAACTGTAAGTTTTATATTAGACTCTTTTGCAGATAACCGAAATTTAATTAAACAAATGCTTTCATATGATTCAGACAGTTACAGATGTTACTCACCTATTCAAACAGTAATCGAAAATGGAAACATAGAGATTGCAAAACAACTAATAAATTATTGCTTTGATTATAAGATAAATAAAAAATCTAGAGCATTTCAGTTCATCTTCGGCAATGGCGATGATGAAGGTAACACTGCCTTGCACTATGCGGCTATTGGGGGTCACGCAGACATTGTACTTGAGTTACTGGATAAATCTGTCAATATAGACCAAGTTAATACATATGGGTATACAGCTCTCTATTGGGCTACTATGTGGGGTCACACAAAGACAGTACAAATACTACTAGAGAATGGGGCAAATATTAACATAACTGATACATATGGCCACACATCTTTGCAAGTTGCTGCTAGTGAAGGCCACACAGATATAGTTTGTTCGCTATTAGACAAAGGGGCAGACATCAACATAGTTAATTTATGTGGCAACACAATACTGCATCGGGCTGTCAGTAAAGGTCACGTGGACACAGTGCGTGAGCTGTTAAATAAAGGGTTAGAAGTGAATTTAATAAATACATACGGCGACACACCTTTGCATTTTGCTGTTTGCAAAGGTTACACAGATATTGTCCGTTTATTAATAGATAAAAACGCAGATGTGTCTTTAATTAATAAATCCAGCGAGACACTTTTATACTATGCTGTTATGAAGGGCCATACTGACATAGTCAGTATGTTATTAGATAAAGGCGCAGATACGAACGTAGTTAACATTAACAAAGATGGTAATACGGTTTTGCATGACGCCGCTATTAAAGGTCTTGTAGACATAGTCCATATATTAATAAACAAAGGTGCAGATGTAAACATACTTAATAAAGATGGAAATACAGTTCTTCACGAAGCTGTTAGTGCAAATCAAGCAGACATAATTCGTGTGTTGCTAGATAAAGGTGTAGATACGAACAAAGTTAATACACATGGTGATACTCCTTTACATTGGGCTGTTGGTTGGGGTCGTATAGATTTAGTGCAGATGTTGTTAGACAAAGGAGATGCAGTGAATATAGCTAATGCAAATGGTTATACAGCTCTTCATATTGCAGCTGGTAAAAATCGCACAGATATAGTGCGAATGTTATTGGATAAAGGTGCAGATATTAATATAACGAACGTACATGGCAATACAGCATTACATAATGCTTCTAGTTGTGGTAACACTGATGTAGTGCGTGAATTATTACAGCGTGGTGTGGATGCTAACATCGCTAATAGATACGGTGAGAGAGCTTTAAAATTAGCGTATAGAACTGGTAGATACAAATTAGTTAAGTTGTTTTTGAGACATTTCAATGATCAGTATGACTATGGAGACAGTGATAGCGACAGTGGTAGTAATATTGACGATGTATTACCTAGTAATTTGCATCATGCAGTGTGGAGACGTAATGCCACTTTTGCTAGTTACTTATTAAATAAAAGTGGTAATGTAAACGTAGGTGATAGTCATAATAGAACGCCGCTCTATTGGGCTGCCTTGCATGGTTATTGTGATATGTTGAGAGTTTTGTTGAATGGAGGTGCCGATGCAAATATTAGAGATATTAACGGTTGTACGGTTTTACAAGCAGCGTTTAGGTCGGGTAATTATAAGGCAGTGCAAGTATTATTTAAATATAAGAGGGATGTTTATGACGATTCTGATAGTGATTAAACATTATTCCATTTATATACATTTAATTTTGGATTGTAAAAATAGTTTTAAGTTATAAGTATGTATCAATAAAACAATATTTTAAATTTTATTTTATAGAAAACAACAGGAAATTAAATCTAGTTCTGATACTCAAAGAATGATTTAAACTGATAGATTTTTATCTCAGAACCATCGCATATTTGAAAAAAATGTGTCAACCAAAAAATGTTCGGTTGTGAGGGGATAATCGAATAGTAATATTTATTTGTTATTTTAGCGTGTATTTCAAGGATATTTGAAAAAATAAAATAAAGGGTGCACCTACCAGGTGATGATGTTTTTTCTATTTTTTATTTTTTTAATTAGAATACTTATTTATGTTAATATATGTACACGAATTAAAGAATATTGATGACAATAATATTAAACATAATTTTTATTTATATAATATTTACAAGAGTAACAATATTAGAGAACAATAAGTGGCAGAAGCCAAGTATCTGTATATTTATAAATATATGACATAAATTATTACTACAAAATATAACAAATAAATTAAAATTAATAATAGTGTGATTTAAATTTTAAGATATTTTAGCATTAATTGATTTTTCTATAGAATAACATGTGTTTATGAATGTTAGATTTATGTTTTTGACAGTTTACACTTACCAAGTTTAACTAAATGTTCATTTAGCTAACTGTTGTATTATCAGAAGAACATAATACATTTAAATAAAGGGATCTTTAATTTTCTGCAATATGTTTTTTATAATTTTTCATTGAAAGCCTAAATATTGATTTAAATCACGTTAGTAATACACCAATTCTAATTTAAAGGAGCATTTAGCACTAAAGGAGTATTAAATTGGTTGATAATACCGACATTAAAGTAATGAATATATTTATTTCTATGAACAATTAACAGATGATAGTTTTTATATTTTTTGAAACTATAAGTACTATTCTTGAAAGTGTTTATATGCAGTATAATATATATAGTATATATTATATTCTATATATAGTAACTAAATGATTCTACGTCTTATTTTCTTGTATTTTAATCGATATTTGTATGACGAGTTGAAGTTCACTGCTGAAAATATCACTAAAAAATTTTGAATTTTTGATTTCGTTAAAAGTATGTTTTTTGTATAGAAAATGACGTGAAAAGTTGTTTGTTTCAAACCGCAGGTCTGTATCTCAAACCGTTCTCGAGATATAGCCTCTCAAAGTTTTAGTTTTTTCAAATTTTTGGAGAAAAAAGGCCATAACTTTTGAACGTGTGGTCGGAATTGATTTTAGTTGACGGATTTAAAATCAGCGTGTCAAAATCTATATAATGACATGTATAATACTTTAAAATCCAAAAAAAAAATTTTGGTCAAAAATCGACATTTTTTTAAGGTATACCCCTTTGAATTTTTTCGATTTTTCGCGAAATTTTTTTTTTCGAGTTTTAAGGTATTATACATGTCATTATATAGATTTTGACACGCTGATTTCAAATCCGTCAACTAAAATCAATTCCGACCACACGTTCAAAAGTTATGGCCTTTTTTCTCCAAAAATTTGAAAAAACTAAAACTTTGAGAGGCTATATCTCGAGAACGGTTTGAGATACAGACCTGCGGTTTGAAACAAACAACTTTTCACGTCATTTTCTATACAATAAACATACTTTTAACGAAATCAAAAATTCAAAATTTTTTAGTGAAATTTCCTGCAGTGAACTTAAACTCGTCATACAAATATCAACTTAAATACAAGAAAATAAGACGTAAAGGTATAATAGTTGTATAATTGAGCATTTAAATTAATATTAAATGCCATTTTTGGTTAAAATATTTGAGTTGCGCATAAAAATGAATATTCTAATAATATTTTTAAATTATTTATTAACTGAAAACACAGATTTGTATTAATTTACCCCATAGACGCTTCGCCACTGCACTTGAATCTTTGCAGTGAAAAGTAACTTGGAGCTAGAAGACGCAGCAATTGCATTAAAGCAAAATTAAAATTGATTTTGATAGTAGATCCAATCAATTAGGTCTATATACAAATTGTATGAACGCTTGAGAAGTAATGAATAATTTAAAATCAGCTTTTAAAGATTTTGGATTGTCACGCAAGGTAAATCTCATGAGAACATTAATAACCACAAAATTAGATAACATTGCGTCGACAGAAGAATACATTAACACCATTATATGTAAGGTGAATCATCTGGTGGTTTCTTTTTGAAATTGCTGTTAAAACTAAAAACTTTGAATTACACCGTTGCTTTATTCAAGAGAGTACAGCTTCCGATTATTTATGGAAAACAATTTCAGTTAAATGATTGCCGCGGCAGTAGCCCATTCTCTTAACCCAATTTCGCAGTACATTGTTTGTGACTCTATTTCACGAATATCTCGCTGGATATTTTCCTTTGTTTGTGGATTGCAGGAGTAACAACGGCCCTTAACATTTCTCCATAAAAAATAGTTCAAAGAATCGTAGCTGCGTGATGGCAAATTTACGTCCCCAAAGCGGTTGATAACACGGTTATTCTTAGTGCGCAAAAGATTGAATGTTTCACACCTGGTGTGGCCATCTTGCTGGAACCAAAGCTCGCCCAATTCCAAATCGATTAGGCCACAAAAAATCAGTTAGCATGTCTCTGTAGCGTACTCCATTTACCGTAACGTTGTTACCATCTTAATTTTCAAAGTAGGGGCACACTCTTTTAGCAGTGGCTGACATAACCTCAGAGATGAAAAGATGATTTTGCGATCAAAATCAACTGTTGGATAAGTTGCACCATGTAAGCAAATAATTCAATGTCTTGTATGCAATATTCTCCTCAGAGAAGTGCGACTGGTGTTGAGGTTCTTGAGTTTTCATGCACACTTTGGGCAACAGCAGCAATTCTTTCGACTGTGCAGACGAGCACGAGGTTACCTTTTGTTATTCACAAGCATGAATTTTTTCGTGGCTTAATCTCGACCAAAAATTCTTCTCACTTTGGAAATCATTTTTCAATATTTTCCAGCGTTGTTCAAGCGTAATACGCCCCATTTCTTACAGCGGATGTTTGATTCTGCATTAGTCGAAATAACACGCACTTCAAAAAGAAACCAAAAGATGATCCACCCTTTATATATGGGAAGCAGATACGTTTATCTTAACCAGTCAATCTGACGAATGGAGAAGTTATTTATAGTGACTTATGTGGACTAATAAACGTTGATTCAGTCAATGGAGCTAAATATTTTATTATGTTGGATATAGCAACTATAGGTTTGATGCAATTCGGAAGCAAAAGAATATACGAGTGAAAAGCTTACATACTACGGCAACTGTAACACGAAATTTCAGAATTATGAAGCTAATCAAGGATAAACTTCAGAAAGAACAGTTTCATATACTCCACAACAATGTTGTGTGATTAAAATCTGCTAGTAAGTAATTGTGGGCCGAAGCAGTGACATATTAAACAGGACATAAAAATGAAATAAATCCATATAGAAGATACAAGAAGCTTTGCGATCATTATTCAAAGAGAAAAATAAAATATACATAGAATAGGTTAAGCTGGTTAAAGCCCCACACTACCAGCTGTTGAAAATTTTCACCTCATAAAAAAAATTCAATCATCGTCCATTATCTTTTCATTAAAACATGCATTGTATATTAAACAACTAAGCAAAGAAGAATGTGAAGATAAAGAAAATCAACTATTAAGACTCCAGTTAATTGATTATACTTTTAATGAAGCGGCGCCACAGGCAACGTTGCAAATGTACATCTTATGAAGCACGCACGGAACCGATATTGACTTAGAAATAAACAGTTAAGTCAGTCCCAGTGATCATACAAAAGTGAGCAAGAAAGGAAACGAACTTACAGCAAAACCTGAAGTTCCAAAATTACACCTTCTCACACAGACATCAGGGGTACAAATTGGAGGTAGAGTTAGGCCCACTTCTTTGTACACCTCATCAGTATTTTATTCCATTGATAGAAAAACGCGTATTTGTGTGATTTAAAAAAAACAATAACTTACAGTTTAATTATATTATTGATATTTGAAACATTGTTGATATACATATTTATTGTATTTTTTTATTCTCACAAGGGGACCAACAGACCCTTATCGCACTAATTACCTTTAAAAAAATTAGGGTTGTAATAGTGGCATGGAAAAACCTACACATCAAGTGATTGTTAACAACAAATGGCTCATAAAATATAATTGGAAATGGCCATTGTTGACTCAATCATCGTCAATTATCTTTTCATTGAAACATGCTTTGTAACATAAACAACTGAGCAAAGAGGAATGCAAAGATAAAGAAAAGCAACTTTTAAGACTCCAGTTAATTGTTGAAGATCAAAACGTATCTCACCATATTAACGTAAATGTAAATATCAATGACAACGTTAGTAATAAAGTGAACGTTGTTTCAGCTTCAAAATATGAAGGAAGCAATACAAAAAGTAAAGAACAAAAAACAAAAATGTTATATACTCGTCTCGATATATAACAGAATAGCTATGTTTAAATTTTCATAACAGCTAGGATCTTTGTAAGCTCACAACATAACTGTTTGGTATTTACGAGGATCTGGCAAATCAATTATAAATGTAGATGTAGAACAAGCAGTGCAGAGTGATATTGAAGATGAAATATTTTACATCGAGAATGCCATTGAATATATTTGCAACATACATAACTATATAGACCACACAACATAACTCTCAATAACTCTTGAAACACTCTGAGAGAAAGTGGCTGATTTTTGTATGTAAAAATTTAAGCACTTATTAAAGAAAACAATTCAGAAAATAGATAGACCATAATGAAAGAAACTTGATAGAATGTTCAGATGAATCGAGCGATTGTTTACAACAAACAAACAATTCTAAAGAATTTACTATCAAAAACCGTTTGTGGATTTACTTTACATTATTATAAATGTGAATTATAAGTCGTCAGTTTGTTCAGCACATACAAGTTATAAACAGTATTGTTATAGCTCGAAAACCGTAGCACTGTAATTTGTTGCTTGAACGTGGCATGGACAAACCTACACATCAAGTGATTGTTTGCAACAAATGGCTCGTAAAATGTAATTGAAAATGGCCATTGTTGTTGTTTGTATTCATAATTCAATCATTGTCTATTATCTTTGCAATAAAACATGCTTTGTACCATAAACAACTGAGCAAAGAGGAATGCAAAGATAAAGAAAAGCAACTTTTAAGATTCCAGTTAATTGTTGAAGAGCAAAATGCATCTCATCATATTTACGTAAATGTAAATATCAGTGACAACGAAAACAACGTTAGTAATAATGTGAACGTTGTTTCAGCTTCAAAATATGAAGGAAGCAATACAAAAAGTAAAGAACAAAAAGTAAAAATGTGGGAGAAAGGGATATACAAATTTATATTTATATTATATATTACCAAAGATAGTTGGTTACACAAATGGTTCGTAAAATGGAATTGGAAATGGCCGTTGTTGTTTGTATTTATAACTCAATCATCGTCTATTATCTTTGCATTGAAGCATGCTTTGTTCCATAAACAACTGAGCAAAGAGGAATGTAAAGATAAAGAAAAGCAACTCAAGACAAATGTCTCGTAAAATGTAATTGGAAATAGCCGTTGCTGTTGTTTGTGTTCATAATTCAATCATTGTTCATTATTTTTGCATTGAAACATGCTGAGCAAAGAGGAATATAAAGATAAAGAAAAGCAACTATTATAACTCCAATTAATTGATGTATTTAATAAACTAGCGCAACAGGCAACGTTGCAAATATACATCTTATGAAGGACGCGCGGAACCGATATTGAGTCAGAAATAAACAATTAAGTCAGTTCCAGTGATCATACAAAAGTGAGCAAGAAAGAAAACGAACTTACAGCAAAATCTGAAGTACCAAAATTACACCTTCACACACAGATATCAGGGGTACAGATTGGAGGTAGAGTTAAACCCATATAATGACTATCAAGTTAATAACATTTAGTCTTTACTGTACACGTAATGACAGTACCAAATTCAGTGTCTTTCATCACTGATACCAACTATTTAACATCGCATTTGAAAGGGCATTTTTTAGATCTTCAATTTCGTTTTCTTCATTTCTGATTTCGGATAAACATTCTTGTTTAATTTTGAAGTCGCCCTGAAAAAAATGATCTCATTGTAAAATAATGCAACCTGTAGAACAAATATCGGGGCGGAGGTGGGGGGGTAGTAATTTATTATTATTATATATAACTAGCTGTTACCCGCCGCTTCGCCCGCGTAGAATGTATATTTTTTTATCTAATCAACTTTAGGGATACAAAGTATCTCCCGTCAAATTTCGTTATTATCGGTTAAGCGGTTTAGCCGTGAAAAGGTAATAAACAGACAAACAGCGATTTTATTTTATTTTTATTTATTGTTTATTATCTTTTTACTCTACATAATAAATAAAAAACAAAAAATTAATTGGGATTCGAACTCGGGACCCTTACTTTACAAGATCTGTTATAATTTTTTGTAAATTTTAAAATATCAACCAAACGGTACTTTATATCGAAAAATCACAAGATATACAATAATTTGGTTTTATTGAGAGGATTCCAAAACATATTTGATGTTATCGATCTTTTTTTCATGAATCAAAACTATGAAAAATATCGTGGATTCGAACCTATAATGCGTACACCTACTCAATGTTTTATTATCTCTATGGGCGTTTCTCAAAGATAAAAATACGTAACCGACCTAACCTATATTATTTATTTGTAAGCTAATTTCGAGCTAAGGACTTTGACTCGAAATTAGCTTACAACCTTAGTCCAATGTACATAATTAATATTATTATAAATATTATATACCTTGATTTCGAGCTTAATTTTTATTATTTAATTATTCATTTTTAATATTATTGAACTTATTTCCCTACCTTATATTCCTGCTTGCAGTTTACTAAAAATTCATCATAGGTGTCGACATCTTGAAGTAGACCAGTTTCATCTATTTCTATTTTTATATCTTCCAGTTTTACATGAAACATTTCAATGAGATAATAGTTGTTCTTGAAGTACAATTTTACAATAATACACTACAAAATGTTTATAAATTATGAAATTTCAGCTAATAGACGCCGAATATATATATAACACTTAAGAACTGACTGTGTGCACACCTGGACACTTGATAGATAACATAATAAAATAGATAAGTAAATACCATAGTTAAGTAAATACAGATAAATCACCGTCTATGAACCATAGAAAGAAAATAATATAGAGTGGGTGAGGCAGCAGAAAATGTTTGGATTCACGGCAATAAGTGGTAAGTTATCGGTTAGTGACCGGCGAGATTTGATTGGCTGATTTATGGAATTTCTGGTTCAATGTACCACTAATTCTATAAATCAGCCATCAAAACTCGCCGGTCACTAACCATTTTACACTGTGAATCCTAATGGAGTGTTCACACCGAAAAAACAAAACAGCAACAAGTGCAATAAACCCTATGCATTTTTAAATACGATGTGTTTTCAAACACCGTGTTGCTGTTTTGTTTTCTTTGGTGTGAACACCGCATAACAATGCTACAGTAATATCCGGTATTATAAAGGAGCTAGCAAGCACTTTCAAATGAGATATCAAACTTATATGACAGTTCTTTTGGAGTTTGTTGATGACTTTGACAAGTTTCGCGCACGCGTTGTAGGTAAATACCAACGGTATTAAAACAGTGGTGATATGAAAATTATTTTGTACGGTGAAAGATGCCAACTGTGTTACAATTTTCTTTATAATACCGGACATAAGACAGTAAATATTCTTAGAAATGTTTTATTTTTTATAATTTTGGCCTCAATTACATAAATTTTTACAAAGCATAACATTGTATATATATTTTTTTTATCACACATATACTAAAAAAAAAAAAACAATATAAGAATACTATAGTTAACAAATATACAATATTTTATTTCAAAATGAACTCTCGTAAACAATCTCTAATTCTATCATACGTTACAAAACTAATTCCAACTGCAATGGGGCCTTTGACCCAATTCATAGACAACCCTTTAAAAAATCCTCCTTTGATACCTTCTTCCCTAAAAATAATAAATATAATTATATTTACATTTAATGTTATTTACAACTTGAGTTATCATTTCCTTCTATTTTAGATTACAGTTTATTGACCTCACTACAAAATTATTATATATTTATGAAAAAATTAAATGTAATTGATATATCTGCGATTTCTTAATTTTATACCATTTAATAATTAGAAAATATACTTGTTAACCAGTAGCAGTTTTAAGAGTAGATAACTGAGGCATTTGCCTTGAGTTAGGATCTTACACATGTGTGTTTACATGTGGTTAACATGTTTATATGGATACATACGATACATACTTCTAATTGTAAGTGAAGTTAGTTGATATACAAATCATAGATAATAATATAATAACTGGAGTTTAATTTGCTCCTTCTACTTGTTTATGTCCACGATACAAGAACTCAATCCGAATTACAGTATGATTTTACACTTATGAAATATAATTTCACATTAACAATAACAGATTTCACACAAATGAACAGAATTTACAAATTTGCTATGGTCAGTGACCACTCTGCCACCTATCAGATAAAACTTGAACCCTTCTGAAGTTCCCAAACAGCCATTTGAATTCAAATTAAGATTTCTATTATTAATATTATTTACCGTTCAATGTAAATGTACTATTAAAAACGTCACTGGGAGTAAAGTGTGCACAGCAAACATAAATATTTTAATAATTAATTGAGGTTAAGTTTATATTTTTCACCCATATTTCTTTGACAGCTGCATTTTTGTAACAGATAAAAACTTAATGTTTTATTGGATGAATTACTGTCACAATTTTAATAATTTGAATTGCTTATTTACAAATGGCTGTTTGGGAATTTCAGAAATAGATTCCACTATAAATACTTACTTGTAGATTTTAACAAGGTACTCTACTAAACTCCTTTGAGAATTGTCAGCTCTAGGACGGGCAGTTTGCATTCGTCTACGAACAATATCTAATGGATAACTACTTGTTTGACCAAGCACACCTGCTATAGCGCCAAATAATAACAGCACTAATGTATTCTGTGGCGGAGACTGATTATATTCTGTAATGTAAACGTATATAAGTACAATAAATTAAATAAACACTCGCACATCAAACACTTACTAGTGTACGTGTTTTTTAATGTGTCATATGTAAAAAAAGAAACTCCTGCATACGGGATCACTCCTAACACTGTCGGCAAATAACCTTTATAAAATGTTCTCGGACCTTCTTGTACCCATATTTTTTTAAATACCTATAAAAAAAACTATATGATTTTAAATATACCATACACTGAATATATCTAAATGTTTGGAGAGATAGAAATCTGAAAATATAAATCACACTAACTTGAGAAGTTCTGTTTTACACATTAAAATTTCAAATCATTTTTATCTATCTAGATATTTTAATCAGTAGTTGATTCTTATAGAATGTAGCGTTGTTTTAAACGCTCACTCAGCGATGTTTGTGATTTAATAGAATAGTAATATACTTTACTTGTCTTAGTGATGAGTATTCATCTTTTGCTGTAACAGCCATTCTCGCTCTAGCTAAATCTAAAGGATACGTCAGAGACTGAGAAGTAACTCCTGCTAAAGAACCAGCAACGAATCTTAAAATGTGATTGTCATTTCTGAAAAGATTGCTATATGTAAATATTAGTTACAGTACTAATTATATAATATCTATAAACTTACGACTTTTCCACGCCTAAGATTCTTTTCCATTGTTCGTGGGCTGCAAAATTAATAGCTGCGTAAGGAACGATTCTAGCTAATGTCGCAGTGTTTCCTCTCCATAAGGCAAAAAACCCTTCCCTTGTGTAAGTTTCTTGTATAAACAAAAGAGCTTTTCTTGCAGAATAAGGCACTTTACTGCAAATAGAAAATAAATTGTAGTGTACTGAATATGAGAATTGGTCAAGTTAAGTATACCTTATTTGAAAATTGATTTTAGTTCGATCTAATGGTGCTATTGTCGTTTTGGCTAAGGCTCCAGCGATTGCACCAGCAAGCAGACTAGAAATTACTAATTCTGTGTTGGATAGTTTTTCCCAATTGGGATCAGTCATTTTAATTGACCCTATTTGTTTCTCATTTTCAGTCAGAGTCATATTTTAAAATTAATATATTTATGTTATCTCATTATAAGTGACATAATTGTTTTTTAGTATGCTGTAAAGACATTTGGAAAATTTTAGTTTTTTAAAAGATAAATAAATATAAAATAAGCATATGTAAATAGATAGTATAGATGTTATTAATAAAACAAAACAGTTAAATAGTAAATTAAAATGAAAAGCATGAGTAGACATATTTTACTAGGACTTACTAAAAATAAATTTCACATACTATTATCATTAAAAAATGGTAATAAATATTTTAATACACGCAATATAATAAAAAATAAACAAGTCCAAAGGTTACAAACACTACCTATTTTAAATTATTTAGCGAACTGTTAAGATAAATTAAAATCAAGACGTCGCATTCTACTAAAATGCATTAAATGCATATGAATACTAAAAAGCAAAAATAGAATGCAATATGCATTGGCAATATTAAAAAATATATATAAAAACGTCTATAAGAAAGTAAACAAACAAATTAATTATACCCTGCTGTACTCATATGCATGTCTATTCCCCAACATGCATGTCACAATCATGACGACTTTTTCAATAACATCAACTGATGTTATATTTTTATTTACTACGTTTGACATCATATTAAGCTATTTCACTTTAATCGGTTTCAAATACTGTCTGTGTGACTGAAACTGCGTGTGTGTAAGTAAATTCTTCGGCTGTGATTGGTCAGATTTTTTCTCAGGTGAATTAATTAATATGTGTTACAGGTGACGTATAGAAATTATTTTATAGATAAACAAACATTTATCTTGTATTTCATAAAGATATAATTGATATATCAAGAGGTTTAATAAGTTTTAAATTGAAAAATGGTATGTATAAAATAAATTTATTAAAAGATATACTGTATACCCCATTAATTAATATATTTTCTATTTTATTACAGGCCCGTTATTTTCGAGAACAAGATATAGATGGTAAATAATATCAACAATTAATTACATTATTATAATGCTTGTACTTATTTTTCGATATGATTTTTTTACAGAATTCAGAGAATGTTTTTATTTATTTGCGAGATCAGGTCAAATACGAACTCTTGATGAACTTACAGTAATCATGCGAAGCTTAGGACTTTCACCAACAATTGCTGAGTTAGCTATATATTTAAAAGGAAAGGTAATACCTCTTTTATGTTTTATATCATGTCATACCTTTCAACAATTAATAATCAATTGCAGGGTGGTAAAATGAGTTTCGCAGACTTCCTAGAAGTGATGCATGTACATTCCAGAGCTGAAAAACTACCAAACGAAGTTGTGGATGCCTTTAAAGCTGCTGATAAAACTGGCAGAGGAACTATACCTGCGTCTCAGCTTCGCCATTTGTTACAAAACTGGGGCGAGTGTCTATCGCCTCGTGAAGTCGATAATATATTTCGAGAAGCTAACGTCCACAATAATGGGCAAGTTCGGTATGAAGATTTTGTAAAGATAGCTTGTGCACCTGTCCCAGATTATTATTGATTTATAATTTACATGTATTATTTGTATTTATTCACACATTTAATATATAATAAAATAATTAACTAAGTTTTTGTTAACTTTCTAATTTTGTTACCAAAGTATTTTGCAGAAAATCAAAATCACTTAATATTTTTTCATTTGTTTGCCAATAAAATGATACGCAGTTATATTGTTGACTTGTAAAATCAAACATCTCCGTAGATATTTTAAAATTACAAGAAACCTCAATTTTTGAGTCAATTATAGAGCGGTCATAAAAATGACATTATTAATTGCATTAATATTTCAGGGGGTCCTGTTTTTTGAAAATAAAATCCCCTGACTTTTCTCTGACCACTAGAGGCTCGGGGGCAAGAAGTAATCGAAGGGCCCCCAAAATGTGCAAAAAATACCTTTTTTTTGCTTGTTAACTTCAATTTATACACTTTTTTCTTCTTTACTGACCCAGAATTTATAATAAATTCCATGACTTTTTCCTTCACCACTTTAGGCTTCTCTGACTTTCCAGAAAATGGACTCCCTGTAAATATGTCTCAATAGATGTTTTAGAAAAAAAAACTGTGTTATTCCCAATTCAATTTTTATTTAATAAATTTTTACAGTGAATATTATGATACATTTTGTAAGGCTTAAATTTCTCTTTATTTACAATCATAAAATTCAAATTGAAAATTGCACAGAAAACCATAAAAGAAGCTTTAATATTAAACTAATGTCTAAGTGACCATCTAAAATCAATTCAAATAAATGTGCATTTTTCAATTTTTACAAAGGAAAATTTTTAATATTGAAATCAGTTAATTTGAAAATAAATTAATTTTTTTACTGTTGGAATTTTAAGCAATAATAAATATTTTCATGCATATATTTTAAATTTTATAATACATATAGGTAGTATCATATTTATTATTGAACAAAATCTATCAATTACTTTTGATTTGAACGTTCTAATCACTTTTTAATCAACGTAAAAAATTCCGAATTAAATTAATTTTAACTGAAATACATCGTAAAAAATTAACTTATTTTTTAATACTCCTTGTATATAAAAGTGTACACTTTCAAATACATAAATGAAAAAATAAAATAAATATTTTTTTTATTACGATTCAAATCAAATTTGAATAATTAAAATCAGTTCGTTCTGATAATTATATTAACCAATAATGGAACGAAAAATTTCATAAGAACAAACATTATCCACTAAAAAATATCAGACTTCTAAACTAAGACCATATAAAAATTATATACCGTACATTTCCACTTAATTCTAATTGCAATTTCTTATTCTGCGTTATAAGTTAAACAAGACTCATAATTCCGAAGCAACTTCGGGGAATGCAATTAACAGTGTAAAATAGTTTCCGAAAGAAATAACGACATTGAATTAAATGGAATTGCACGGATAACAGTATTATTTAATAATTACAAACGGATAATTCAATTGATATAAACTGTACGAAACATAAACGATAAGATTAATAATGCTGTAAAGTAAATCAATTTTATTTTAATTCTGAGGGAAAGAGAGGCTAAACTTCTGAAGTGCTCACATACTAAGATAACCTCTAGCTTGTGAGCGATGGCGGCCAACTACGTAAGCAATCAATACGATTACAACGAGACCGGCTAAAGCGCAGCCGACTGCTATCGGTATGATATCTGGCGTTTCACTGTCGCATTCTTCAGCTGAAAATCATTTATATTTTTATAAATACACATTGTTCTTGGATACTTAATTTTTTATTTTTATAGAAAATAACATGAAAAGTTAAAAATTTCAAATCACAGCCGTTTATTTACTCTATTCTAACACATCAACACGTGATTTTTGATAGTTGACGTCGGCCCACTTGTGTTTTCCGTATTTACCTCTTTATAATCAAAGTAGGTGTTGAAGAAAAATAACATTAATGTTTTTTTTTTTACATACCTGTACTAAAAACGGTGTTCTTTTCTGTACGGAAAGCTTCTAGTTGTAAATGACTAACTTTCAGGATGGCTACAGTATCATTTCCACTAACTTCGCTAGTCAAACCAAAATCTTGTTCTTTATCACATCTGTATGACGTCTGGAAAGGTGTTGTAAATGCTTTGTGTTCGTAGTACAAGTGGATTTCGGTTTCTGCAATAAAATATTGCCTGTATAGAGTTCTGTTTGTAATCTATATTTATTAATGTCTACTAATGTTACTACAATCTATGTATCGGATGTCAAAAAATATGATAAGGCACAGATAAATATTGAAAAATAAATAATCCTTTATTGAATTTTTGACTGGAATTGAGAACCCCTTCCTTTTTTGAAGTTAATTAATAAAATATAAGATTCATTATTTATTTTTAAAATATTTTATAACATAAAATATGTATTATTTGCATATTTGACAAAATAAATGTTTTGTTTTCACTAAAAACCACTAACTAGTCCCTCTGCATTGACTGGGGGTGGACTAATGTGTATGGTATTCCCAGAGTAAAAAAGATAAGATATGATTCTATTGTTAAAAAACAATCGCAAATTTCAACAATTAAAAATATAATAATTTACAAAAATCAACAATGAAAATATAGTAATATATAGAAACCAACAACAAAAATATGTACGTAAAAACACTTACTTTTATCAGTACCAGGGAAATCTTCATCATTTGTATACAATCTCGCGGAAATTGACGACAACATAACCTTCTTTTCTGTACTATTCTTCATAAAGTTGAACACAACGTAATTTGTTTTATTTTCAGTAGAATTCCACGTTATATTTAAGTATTGAGTATCATTTCCACATTGACCATCGGCTCTTGTACCATTCACAGGCAAATTTATTAAAGCATGTTGAGCTTTTCCTTCTTTGGTGTAGTTTACGTTCATTTGTAAAGCCATTTTAACAACAATACATGTGTTATTAGTGAGCGTATCATTTATTGACCACATTCCGGTTGACGGAGAAGGAATTGGCTTTGGTGTAGGGGTCGTTGTTGGAACTGAAGTTGTTGTTGGAGGCGCTACCGTTGTGGTTGGAGGCACTACCGTTGTTGTTGGAGGCGCTACCGTCGTGGTTAGAGGCGCTACCGTCGTGGTTGAAGGTGCTTTTGTAGTTGGACTAGTCGTCGGTGCTATTGTAGGTGGAGTTTGAGTAGTTGGTGCTTTTGTAGGAGGTGGAGTAATGGGAACTTTTGTAGAAATTGTTGGTAAAAGAGTCGCCGGAGCTTCAGATGGTGACAAAGTACTAGAGATAGGATCTGTTTGAACAAAAGAAATATTTAAAATTGTTTATTGTTAAATATTTTGGTTGAATGTATGTACATCAAAGTTATATTATCATGAAATCATTTTGTGTTATTGAAAATGCAAGATAATTTGCAGAAAAATATTTCTTTTTGTTATAACATAATAAAAAATATCACGTGATAATGAGCCATCGAAAAGCGACGTCATAGTGGAATAATATGGATTAGCTAACATATTATAATAAAAACAATTTATATTACCTTCCGATAAAACGAAATGAACCGAATAAACTAGGAGTAGCAATAAAAATTTCATATTCGCCATTTTAAAAATAATTATCACAATGTATGTATATGTACACAGCACTTTTGGTCGCCCGAACAGAATAAAGAAACTTGGAAAGATTATTCACACAGATTGAACAAAAATGACGGTAGTCGAGTTGCGCAGTAGAGAACAACGACCCTTCCAAAGGATTTACAAGCAACTTTTATAATATATTTCCCCCACTAATTAATAACGTTTTAAAAAGTAAAAATTTGAAAATAAAATTATTTGTTGTAAAATGATCAACAATTATAATTATTCAAATTAATTGTTTGCAATTATAACGTCTAGCTGTCAGTAATATTTAGTAACAATTAACTTTCCTAACTTTGATTATTGCTGTAATCCACTTTTTGTTTATTCATATTAAATTTAATGAACGCAATAAGCAGTATTTACTCTAAATATTCATTAAATTAAAATAAAGTATGTAATTGTATTAAAATGTAATCGTTGAATAAATAAAACGCTGAAACGTCAAGTTAACGCCATCTATTGTCGATAAAAATAATGTATTACAGATTTCTATTGATGTATTGTTTAGTAGTTACATTATTGCTCGCTAGATGTATTCTAGAGAAATAATGTAATGAAGAATTCAGATAAATAAAGCCGATAAAGCGATAAAATTAGCAATTGAAAATCATATTGGGGGTTGATTAAAATGGATGTAAATGTTCTTTTATAATATAAATTATTCATTTACAGTTGCTTGTTGCTACCTAGCACAAATGTTAGTATACAAATACATAATAAATGTGATTTTAGTTTGACCTTGTGCGAAAATCTAAAAACATATTAGTCATTGCAAGTCATTCCGCTTGAATATTATGATGAAATAGTAGTTGATAATATTTTTTTACCTATTAAAAATTAAAATGATAAAATAAACAATAAGTTGGTTATAAAAAAAAATGTATTTTATTTTTGTTTTATTTAAATACAACAATTAACATAGCAAAATATATATATTTTTATGCATTAACTTACAGCAAAAATCCTAATATATTTGTATATAACAATAATATAAAAAAATGTGATAAAATATAAAAAAAATCACACGTTTTGCAAAAATTTGTGAAACATTGTAATAACAATTGAAAAAACTTCTATTGTTCTCTAAAAAACTGCCTTTATTACAGAAAGTGTGATTTAAAGATACTTTTCGATATTACTAGCTAACTTAGAAGGTTCGGTACTTGGTCCATGCCTTTCAACTGGTTGTCCGCTTTTATCTACGATAAATTTGGTGAAGTTCCACTTAACGAAGTCACCTAAAGTTCCTCCTTGTTTATGTTTAAGATACTTCCATAAAGGATGAGTGCTGCCTCCATTCACATTTATTTTATCGAAGAAATCAAAAGTAGCATTCTTCTTTTTTGCAAAACAAACAATGTCTTCGTTATTTCCTGGTTCCTGTCCTCCAAATTGGTTACATGGGAATGCTAGTATCTTCAAACCTTTTTCGTTGTATTTTTCATCAAGTTCAACAAGTTCTTTGTAATTTGTTGCTGTCAATCCACATTGTGACGCGACATTTACAATTAAAAGTACGTTGCCTTTATATTTGTCCATCGACACATCGTTACCGTGAATATCTTTGACGAAAAATTCATATACAGATGAAGCTTTTGTTGGATCTGCCGGGTTTGACATAGCTGTATTTGTATCAGCCATTTTGACACTTGACATAGACGCGGCGTAAATACGGAATGCAACGGTAGCGGCACTTGCCACACTCACTGCGCTGATGACCTTCCAGCCCGGTAAAATGTTCATGGTAAATGGTATATTATGTCAATAATTTTGTACTCGACACGTGCAAGTCATGTAGCTATAGATATAAGAATGTGTGAATCACAGGCGTGAATCGTATCTGAAAATTTTCTAGTTTAAAAATAAATACGACAGATGAAGTGACATCTAGTAGTAAAAATAATAATTACCATATCTTTACAGATTTCTGTAGTATTTATTTAAATGACTCCATCTAGCGGAATTAATGGTCAATACATGATAACGTTCTGCTTTATCTAATATTGTTAGTTCAATACTTTCTATAAGAGATGGCGCTTTCTGTTTAAATTAGATTCACCGAGATTTTCAACAAAGGAATAAAATAAAAACATCTACCAAGTAAAAGTTTCGTTCGATCTGACTAGACTAGTGGTTAAGTTTTATAATTTGTGTGTGAGTTTTAATAACAGTGTACAAAAATTAAAGAATTTTTAAGAGTAAAAAAATTACAGAAAACAGATTTTTATAATTATATTTACGTCGCTTCAAACCCGCCCTAAAAAATAGGGTCCAAATTTTGAGGGGGAAAAAAAGTAGTCATTTTTGGGGAGCAAATATGTACTAGCACTTGCGATCATATCGACCTCCATTTTCATATTACCAAGGCTTGCTATGATCTGTATCAAGGTATCTTAAGTACAAGGTAGCCATTGTGGTGCCCAAATGTGGAGAGGGGGATGATGTGTCCAATCATAATAAATATAGCTTTGTAATTCAGTGCGAGAAGGGGAAAATACGTCATTTGGAGTGCCCGAGTTAATTGGTCAAAAGCTTTTTTATTTATTTTATTTTAATTGTTTATGAAATAATAGTAACAATCAGAAATGATCTAGCTAATTTGTAGTTTGTTGGAATATATGTATAAATTCGATTCAGAAGGTTGTTTAAATTGGTGTTATTGTTAACACGGATTAATTTTATGTTTTCGGTATGATTTGAATATATATTTGACCAAACCTATGCAAATCAGTTAATGCTATCTGTGGCCATTATGCTTGTATTATATTAATTAAATATGCATATTTTGAATAGTATAACTTGTGATGAATAGTGTTGATTGTTGATAGTCAACAAAGCTAAATTAAATTCGGTAAATGTTTGTATAAATAGATTTTAGTTATATTAGTATTTCATTTTTAATAGTTTTGATAAAATCATATTATTGTATTAATATTTTCGCCTGGACTCAAGTAGGGTATCATTTTAGGCATGTGTTATAAATGTGTAATGTCCGGTATTATAAAGGACCTAGCAAATTTGTTAGCTAGCAAGCACTTTCAACTGAGATATCAAACTTATATGACAGTTCTTTTGGAGTTTGTTGATGACTTTGACAAGTTTCGCACACGCGTTGTAGGTAAATACAAACGGTATTAAAACAGTGGTGATGTTATGAAAATTATTTTGTACGGTTAAAGATACCAACTGTGTTACAATTAGTTGAAGTGTCACTGCTCTAAATTCCATAACTAATCCATAGATACTAGTACAGAATTAATACCCCATTTGAAAGTAATTGCTAGCTAGCAAATTTTGTTAGCTCCTTTATAATACCGGACATAAGTTTTATGAATGACTCGTTTAGTCCTCAGTACCAGGGGCGCCGACTTGTTAAAAATATTGGGGGGGGAATTTTTTTTGACTCCCTTCTCCCTTATATAAGACAAAATAATAATATAAATTTTTTAGGATTATTAAATAATTATTTTTACAATCCATTGGTCGAAAATATCCCATTTGATTGGAGTGAGATCAGACCGAGATCGGCCCGAGACCGGCTCGATAGTCTGGATCGACCATATAACTTCAAATCTCCGAGATATTTGAGTGGATTAATTGAAGTAACCTAGCTTATTATTGATTAAATTTTGTTGAGTAAAATTAAAAAAATATTAATAAAATCAAATTAAAATTTCTGAATAAATATCATAGTATATCTATCATTAGATAAATAAAAAATTTAATTGTATACGCATAACACCCGAATTAAAATATTATTGGATAGAAATGAGATTGTAATTGTAATAATCATTGTTGTAAGTTCATTAGTTGGTTAAAATGGACCGAGTTAAAATTGGATAATCCAATAATACTTGATTATTTTTCAAACTAAACATGATTGCTTATATTAGATTTACTTTAATTAACCAATGGCAATTTCGTTTTGAAATAACTGGAAATTTGGAAAATGTGATGGAACTTTTTTTATAATAAATTTTTAATAAATAAACAGGTAAAAAAACATCCTCCAAGTAAATACATAGTGCTTCCTCGTGCCAAATTCACCAAAGGTAGTTAAATTATTGAACAATTTAAATAAAAACCGATGTTAAATATAAGTAGCTAAATATAAACAATGTTATTTAAAAAAAATCCAAGAAAAATCTATTATTTGATAGCTGTTAACTAACAAATTCTTAATCAGCAACCCAGAAAACCTTTAAATTTTAATCAAAAATAGCATTTAATATTAATTTACACGCTCAGTTATAAAAGTATAATACCTCTACGTCTTATTTTCTTGTATTTTAGTCGATATTTGTATGACGAGTTGAAGTTCACTGTAGGAAATTTCACTAAAAAATTTTGAATTTTTGATTTCGTTAAAAGTATGTTTATTGTATAGAAAATAGCGTGAAAAGTTGAACTGTTCAAACCGCTGGTCTGTATCTCAAACCGTTCTCGAGATATAGCCTCTCAAAGTTTAAGTTTTTTCAAATTTTTGGAGAAAAAAGGCCATAACTTTTGAACGTGTGGTCGGAATTGATTTTAGTTGACGGATTTGAAATCAGCGTGTCAAAATCTATATAATGACATGTATAATACCTTAAAAACTCGGAAAAAAATTTTTCGCGAAAAATCGAAAAAATTCAAAGGGGTATACCTTAAAAAAATGTCGATTTTTGACCAAAATTTTTTTGTCGGATTTTAAAGTATTATACATGTCATTATATAGATTTTGACAGGATGATTTCAAATCCGTCAACTAAAATCAATTCCGACCACGCGTTCAAAAGTTATGGCCTTTTTTCTCCAAAAATTTGAAAAAACTAAAACTTTGAGAGGCTATATCTCAAGAACGGTTTGAGATACAGACCTGCGGTTTGAATCATTCAACTTTTCACGTCATTTTCTATACAATAAACATACTTTTAATGAAATAAAAAATTCTAAATTTTTTAGTGAAATTTCCTGCAGTGAACTTCAACTCGTCATACAAATATCGACTAAAATACAAGAAAATAAGACGTAGAATCATTTAGTCACTATATAAATATTTATATAAGAATTTAAAAAAGTAAAAGCTTGAATTTAAGGTATTTCATAACTAGTTTTTTTTTGTTAATAGGTGAGGGAGGATTGACAAAATATACTTCCCTTATTAAAAATGTCACGCCTCGCCACTGTTCTATATAAATTTATTAAATAGAACGAAATCTATTAAAGTTTATAAATATTAGTTATAATATATACGTGATGTGTTTCAGTGATAATTTACAGCAAATACCTAATATATTTCTAATGATCATTACTAACTCGACATAAAAACGAAATTAAAAATGGTTATTTGTTGGTAAAGATTCAGGACAGAACAAGGAGGTATATTTACAATTTATATATTACTATTTTGAATTTTTTTCTTTGCATATGTATCTACTATATAACTAAAAACTCAAAGACATTTTTTAAAACTCTTCTAGTATCAACAAAATCAACTTTTTTAAAAATGCAATAGTTAGTACGAAAAGAGTCTAATAGAATTTTATTTTCAGCTTTTTAGTCGGTTTTAAAAAGGCAAATTTTATATTTTTTATTATACATACATGAAATGTACTGTATAATAAAGTATAGTAATCATGAAAAAAAATCGAACTCGAGATTTTAACGGAATTACACGTATTGAGGGTCCCTGAACCAAAAATATGAGATTAAATACTAAGTCATATCCCCCCCCCCCATCGCAAAAAGCTATCTACGCCACTGGGTATGCATATATTCGTACGTCCTCAGCTTATTTCATGCTCTTTCTCATGTGCATATCGACCTTAAATAGTCATAAAGATATTTCCTTGTATAAACATATACATTTCGGTTTCGATGAAATGTAAATACTCGGCTAATTTTAGTGTTCGTTAATTCATTTATTTCTATTTGTACGACAGAAAGTTAAACACAGATATGAACAAGAAGAAATTAACGTATATATTTATATATACTTTATGATGTTGCTTTATGCTAGTTTCAATTATTAAATTAATATCTTGATTTTGTTAAATGATGCCTGAAAATTTGTCTTAACATAATATCATGAATTTATAAGTTTTGTACTTTATATTTTACTTCCACGTTCTGAAAGAAATAGAAATACTTATTGTAATAGCATAGAAAAATCGTGTCCGAGATAAGAGCATATTCTGATTGTACTACCTTCAAAACCTAAAGAAAAGTTATATGTCTGGATGTAGAATTTTCTTTCGTTCACGATAACTACTGTAAAAATGAACCGATCTGAATTATTTTTGGGGAAAATGTTTGTCTCAGTGAGTACTCCACACCTATTGATTTTGGTATTAATAGGGGTTTTAGAAATATTCGACATTTTGTAACTTTTATTGTCTAAAAAGTGAACGTTGCGAGTATTATCTCACTAATTTTGATAAGTCTTGGTACATTTGTAGTTCAATGAAGTAATATGAGCTAAAATCTAAGAGGACATATTTGTTGACATAATAAAAGAAAGCATGGTTACTACCAAGTAGAAAATTTTGAATGAAATATTATTCAGGCTTCTATAACTTTCAAGTATTTTCGAATGTTTAAAAAGTTTGAAGAGCGGACATGCAAATTTATTTACAATTCTCAATAGTCATTTGTTTGTAAATTTTGCTTTGTATATCCATGGCCAGCTTGACCTTTTTAGATTAAGGGTAAGAGAATATGTATGTTTAAATAAGTATAGTAGCAGAATGTTGTTTTTGATTAAAAGTTATTTAATTTAAATAACATAATACTAAACCCTTTTAAGCTGCGTTATCCTAGCTAAATGTAAAAGTTGTTGGGATACAGTCGGACTTCAGCCTGTGGCTTCGACTACGGAATTATTGTTTAGAATTAAAAAAAATTGAATTAAGCACAAACACATCAGAATAAAAAGTACACATAATTTTGGTTCTGTTTAAATTTAAAAATTAATTATTGAAAATAAAATAAACAGTTGATCAAAAGTTTGCGCGTTATTAATATTATTTTACCGTATATAACTTATTTAAAGTTATTTCCCAAACTATACGACCAAATTAGGTGCTGTAAAGGCTAAATTATATCTACATTAAGTACTTATAATGATAAAATCATTTATTTCGATAAGGATTAACGTTTTGTAGGTCATAAGTCCACGTAAACAGAACCTAAACATTTTTAATTTTCTTTGTAACATAAAAGCAGTCATTGTGGCTAAAATATAAAAGTTAGATATATGGTATCGCGGACTTTATTTTAGATATTTTGTTTCTATACAATTTTTTACTGTATATTTTTGTTCGATATTTAACGGTTTTTTTCAAAAGAGCGGCAAACTTTTTTCCTACTTGATTTACCATTATCCTTATGTTACCTTACGTAACAAAATATATCCTATAACCTGCCCAGAGAAAATATCTCTGAATTAAAAAAAAAAACACGTAAATCGGTTCTCGAGTTATAATCGCACTAATGGACAGACAAACAGATAGACAGAGAGACACAAACATTATAACGTTAGTATGGGGGGCTGGGGTCAGTGAAAAAATGGCGGCAAAATATTTTTTTTAACTAGATTTTACTGGGGTTGTTTTATGGTAGAGAAGAAATTTGGTCTTGCAATTAAAGAAGGAGGGGGTGATTTTTACGTAAACAATGTAAAAAATTATGTACATTTTTGCTAATAGATACCTCTGAAAACATTGTTCACGAATGTTAACAAGATGCAATTAAGGGTTAAGAGCATCACGCACTTAAAGACCTTCGCGTGCTACTCCCCTTTTTAAAAACAAGTTAAAACTAAAAAAACAAATAAAAACTCATACGCTAACAAAGAAGTAAATTGAATAGTTAATATCTCAGCTTGGTGCGATCGAGGAGACTCCAGTTTTTTTTTTAAATGTAGCTTACACTATTATCTTTAAGAGCATCACGCACTTAAAGACCTTCGCGTGCTCCTTCCCTTTTTAAAAACAAGTTAAAACTAAAAAAACAAATTAAAACTCATACACTAACAAAGAAGTAAATTGAATAGTTAATATCTCAGCTTGGCGCGATCGAAGAGACTCCAGTTTTTTTTTTAAATGTAGCTTACACTATTATCTTTAAGAGCATCACGCACTTAAAGACCTTCGCGTGCTCCTTCCCTTTTTAAAAACAAGTTAAAACTAAAAAAACAAATTAAAACTCATACGCTAACAAAGAAGTAAATTGAATAGTTAATATCTCAGCTTGGCGCGATCGAAGAGACTCCAGTTTTTTTTAAAATGTAGCTTACACTATTATCTTTAAGAGCATCACGCACTTAAAGACCTTCGCGTGCTGCTTCCCTTTTTAAAAACAAGTTAAAACTAAAAAAACAAATTAAAAATCATACGCTAACAAAGAAGTAAATTGAATAGTTAATATCTCAGCTTGGCGCGATCGAAGAGACTCCAGTTTTTTTTTAAAATGTAGCTTACACTATTATCTTTAAGAGCATCACGCACTTAAAGACCTTCGCGTGCTCCTTCCCTTTTTAAAAACAAGTTAAAACTAAAAAAACAAATTAAAACTCATACACTAACAAAGAAGTAAATTGAATAGTTAATATCTCAGCTTGGCGCGATCGAAGAGACTCCAGTTTTTTTTTAAAATGTAGCTTACACTATTATCTTTAAGAGCATCACGCACTTAAAGACCTTCGCGTGCTCCTTCCCTTTTTAAAAACAAGTTAAAACTAAAAAAACAAATTAAAACTCATACGCTAACAAAGAAGTAAATTGAATAGTTAATATCTCAGCTTGGCGCGATCGAAGAGACTCCAGTTTTTTTTTAAATGTAGCTTACACTATTATCTTTAAGAGCATCACGCACTTAAAGACCTTCGCGTGCTCCTTCCCTTTTTAAAAACAAGTTAAAACTAAAAAAACAAATTAAAAATCATACGCTAACAAAGAAGTAAATTGAATAGTTAATATCTCAGCTTGGCGCGATCGAAGAGACTCCAGTTTTTTTTTTAAATGTAGCTTACACTATTATCTTTAAGAGCATCACGCACTTAAAGACCTTCGCGTGCTCCTTCCCTTTTTAAAAACAAGTTAAAACTAAAAAAACAAATTAAAAATCATACGCTAACAAAGAAGTAAATTGAATAGTTAATATCTCAGCTTGGCGCGATCGAAGAGACTCCAGTTTTTTTTTAAAATGTAGCTTACACTATTATCTTTAAGAGCATCACGCACTTAAAGACCTTCGCGTGCTCCTTCCCTTTTTAAAAACAAGTTAAAACTAAAAAAACAAATTAAAACTCATACGCTAACAAAGAAGTAAATTGAATAGTTAATATCTCAGCTTGGCGCGATCGAAGAGACTCCAGTTTTTTTTTAAAAATTAGCTTACACTATTATCTTTAAGAGCATCACGCACTTAAAGACCTTCGCGTGCTCCTTCCCTTTTTAAAAACAAGTTAAAACTAAAAAAACAAATTAAAACTCATACGCTAACAAAGAAGTAAATTGAATAGTTAATATCTCAGCTTGGCGCGATCGAAGAGACTCCAGTTTTTTTTTAAAATGTAGCTTACACTATTATCTTTAAGAGCATCACGCACTTAAAGACCTTCGCGTGCTCCTTCCCTTTTTAAAAACAAGTTAAAACTAAAAAAACAAATTAAAACTCATACGCTAACAAAGAAGTAAATTGAATAGTTAATATCTCAGCTTGGCGCGATCGAAGAGACTCCAGTTTTTTTTTTAAATGTAGCTTACACTATTATCTTTAAGAGCATCACGCACTTAAAGACCTTCGCGTGCTCCTTCCCTTTTTAAAAACAAGTTAAAATTAAAAAAACAAATTAAAACTCATACGCTAACAAAGAAGTAAATTGAATAGTTAATATCTCAGCTTGGCGCGATCGAAGAGACTCCAGTTTTTTTTTTAAATGTAGCTTACACTATTATCTTTAAGAGCATCACGCACTTAAAGACCTTTGCGTGCTCCTTCCCTTTTTAAAAACAAGTTAAAACTAAAAAAACAAATTAAAACTCATACGCTAACAAAGAAGTAAATTGAATAGTTAATATCTCAGCTTGGCGCGATCGAAGAGACTCCAGTTTTTTTTTAAAATGTAGCTTACACTATTATCTTTAAGAGCATCATGCACTTAAAGACCTTCGCGTGCTCCTTCCCTTTTTAAAAACAAGTTAAAACTAAAAAAACAAATTAAAACTCATACGCTAACAAAGAAGTAAATTGAATAGTTAATATCTCAGCTTGGCGCGATCGAAGAGACTCTAGTTTTTTTTTAAAATGTAGCTTACACTATTATCTTTAAGAGCATCACGCACTTAAAGACCTTCGCGTGCTCCTTCCCTTTTTAAAAACAAGTTAAAACTAAAAAAACAAATTAAAACTCATACGCTAACAAAGAAGTAAATTGAATAGTTAATATCTCAGCTTGGCGCGATCGAAGAGACTCCAGTTTTTTTTTAAAATGTAGCTTACACTATTATCTTTAAGAGCATCACGCACTTAAAGACCTTCGCGTGCTCCTTCCCTTTTTAAAAACAAGTTAAAACTAAAAAAACAAATTAAAACTCATACGCTAACAAAGAAGTAAATTGAATAGTTAATATCTCAGCTTGGCGTGATCGAAGAGACTCCAGTTTTTTTTTTAAATGTAGCTTACACTATTATCTTTAAGAGCATCACGCACTTAAAGACCTTCGCGTGCTCCTTCCCTTTTTAAAAACAAGTTAAAACTAAAAAAACAAATTAAAAATCATACGCTAACAAAGAAGTAAATTGAATAGTTAATATCTCAGCTTGGCGCGATCGAAGAGACTCCAGTTTTTTTTTAAAATGTAGCTTACACTATTATCTTTAAGAGCATCACGCACTTAAAGACCTTTGCGTGCTCCTTCCCTTTTTAAAAACAAGTTAAAACTAAAAAAACAAATTAAAACTCATACGCTAACAAAGAAGTAAATTGAATAGTTAATATCTCAGCTTGGCGCGATCGAAGAGACTCCAGTTTTTTTTTAAAATGTAGCTTACACTATTATCTTTAAGAGCATCACGCACTTAAAGACCTTCGCGTGCTCCTTCCCTTTTTAAAAACAAGTTAAAACTAAAAAAACAAATTAAAACTCATACGCTAACAAAGAAGTAAATTGAATAGTTAATATCTCAGCTTGGTGCGATCGAGGAGACTCCAGTTTTTTTTTAAAATGTAGCTTACACTATTATCTTTAAGAGCATCACGCACTTAAAGACCTTCGCGTGCTCCTTCCCTTTTTAAAAACAAGTTAAAACTAAAAAAACTAATTAAAACTCATACGCTAACAAAGAAGTAAATTGAATAGTTAATATCTCAACTTGGCGCGATCGAGGAGACTCCAGTTTTTTTTTAAATGTAGCTTACACTATTATCTTTAACCCTTAATTGCATGATTTTTTTTATTTTAACGAAATATTAATTTTTTGAAGCAGAAGTAGGCTAGATTTAAGGGAAAAATAGTAAAAAAAATCTTTTTTTGAAAATAAAAGTTTATTTCATTTTTTTGACTTTGTAAGCAAATGTTAACGTCATGCAATTTTATTATAATTCAAATGGTTCATAACAGAGGAGAAATATCTGCCATGAGTGTCATGGGACTTTCTTATACGTAGTACAGAGATTAAACAGTGTGTGTGTTTGCCATAGGTACCATGGGACTTTCTTATACGTAATACTGATAGTGAACAGTGTAGGTGAATCTAAATAATTACATAAAAAATTTCTTTCTGGCTAAATTATAAATGTTGGAAAAAAATGTATAGGGAATAAATTATAGATAATAACATACTCGACATTTTTTATCTAAAACATTTTTTCTTAATTCAAAAATAATTCGTTAATTCAAAAATTTACAAGAGTAAACATCTGATTTCAGTTATTACGTTAAAAAAAATCACTTGTTATATAATGGAGAGAATAATATTACCTTTTTTTTATTATTAAAATTATATTTTTATAAATTATATAATTATTATTAACTATAAACAATGAGGATATGTACATTCGTTAACAAAACTTAGTTTTATTGCTCTTTCGACAAGTGCATGATGTAAACATACGTTAACAAATAAAAACCATTACATAAATATCAGAACCGAAACAAAAAAATCAAATAAATAATATGAATCACAATGTACATACCTGGTTAACACTATACAAAAAGTTAATTAGCAAAATCACGCGTATTATAAAAATTAGACGATACTTCTTCAGCGACAATTCGCTCTAATTTAAAAAAACGGTTACTCTGATGAATGTAACAATATATTTTTTTTAATTTGCCATCCGTTCATCATTATTGATAAATTTTCAATTTATTAGAATCTATAGATTGGTTTAATACTTGGATAAGTAAAAAACAGGGCCGGTCGAACGGCCAGGCGACCCAGGCGACAGCCTGGGGCGCTAATTTCGTGGGGGCGCCAATTATTTTAAACTTTTTTTCTATGTTTTGTCTAGGGCGCCAAATTTAAGCTATATATATTTTTTGAATAATAGTTTTGATTTTTTCTGCAAAATAATTCATTTTACTTAATAAAATGCTTAATATCAAAAATAAATTATTTATTAAACATTTTTTTACAAAACTTGAAAAGCACAGTGCCAAATCTGTGGGTGGCTTTGCTAATTCTTGTAACAATTCCGGTTAGTGTAGCTAGTGGTGAAAGAAGTTTTAGTAAATTAAAATAATTGATAAAAACTTATTTGCAATCGGCTATGATAGAAGATAGGTTGAATAATTTGGCTATTCTTTCAATTGAAAATAAGGTTGTAGCAAACCTCAATTTTGAGACAGCAATCGATAATTTTGCAGATATGAAAGCCAGGAAGAAATCTTTTATATAATTTTAGTTATATTATATATTATTTATCAATTATATGTTATATTATATTATTATATTACACTAATGAATTAATAACAAGATAATTTTCTCACGCTTTTTTTTTTTTTTGTGCGGATAATTTTTAATGATCGTCACTGTGGCGGTGGAAAGGGGGGGGGGGGCGTCAAAAAAAATCTCGCCTGGGGCGCCAGAATCGCAAAGGCCGGCTCTGGTAAACATTATGACTGGTTCTTATTTCTTGTTTAAAACGATAATCGAGTTGTAAAAATCAACCAAAATACACATTTCAATATGATGTGAGATTCTGAACTATTTTTAGAACATATTATTTCAACGACATCTATAAATTAACGGAGTGAGCTTTTTCAGACAGAAAGGCAGATTGAAAACATACTCTGTCACTACAATATAGGGTGTAACCCAACAACTTGCATCTTCTTGCACTTGCGCACAACCCAGCTCTCTCGAAAACGTAGTATTATTGATTCTTCTCTACCAAAACTCTCTGAAAGCACCGAAACATTACACATCCGACCAAACACTCAATAACATCTGACAATCAAAAACAAAACACGATTGTCAATTTCAATCATAATTTGGCTGTCGGACTTAATCGATTAAAAAAAAAAACGACTAGTGCACATCCTAGGATTCGAGTGGGGGTGTAGAAGTAAGTGTATGTGTGTCATTTATGTGCGCAATCGTATACAAAATTTACTATGGATGTACTAAGATTTTGTGTGTTAGATTCAGTTGGTAGCCGGTTGGCTTGAGTTAAACATCTCTTGAAAAATATCCATATACCTATACTCATATACAACATATAATGTTAATAAGTGATAAACGTTACAAGATTTAATGTGCTAGTGTGAGATAAATTAGTATTCGAAGTGCGCTGATTTGGATATTTCCGTGTTGAAAATGTCGAGTGAAGTAGTACCGAGTATCATAGAGTTGAATATCGGCGGTGTGTTTTACACGACGTCGAGGGAAACCTTGCAAAAAGAACCTGATTCAAGAATTGGCCAGTGGTTTTCCGGAACGAATTCCCAACAGTTGCAGAAAGATGCGAAAGGGAAGTTTTTTATCGATAGGGATGGTGTTTTATTCAGGTATTTATTTATATTATTAATTATATAATAAACTGTTTCAAACTTACTACATTAGTTAGAAAATGGATACATTGTTAACTTACAATATAATATTATTAAAGGCATAATGTGTAGAATATTACAGGAGTAAGACACTGATGAAGACTAACAATGGTCTAAACGTCTGAAATATAATATTTTAAAGAAAAAATTAAAAAAAAAAAAACCTCTAAAAAATAAATACTTTTAATTTAATATATGGTCATTTACATAAACTCGAAATATTTATTTATTTATTTATATGTATTAATGATAAATGCAAGCTTATATTGTTTGTTTATTTGGGCTTCCACTTCAAATGTATTTTTAATTAGTTAAAACTCAAACCCATTTTCTCGATGTTCTACTATACATTATGCATATTTGAATTTGATGAAATTTCATTATAATTGAATTAAATTAGTTACAGAAATCAAGTTTTGTGATAACATACTTAATTGATAAACATTATTTATGAATAACAAGTTTTGCTTGTAATAAGGTGTTATTAGTAGATGTAAATTAACTTTTGTAGGTAACAAAAACCTTTTACCAATTTTATAAAGGCGGCATTCAACGCAATTTATAAATAATTATTTCCTTGAATTAATTCTAAAGAATAATTTTATACTCGAAGTTTAAATATTACGTTGACAGATTAAAATCAAATATTTATTTACATATTTTATATATTCCATATAATATATGTTATTGTTATCAAAGTTATATATTAGAAATCAAAATATCTGCCGTGGAAGCCACGAGACTTTCTTATACGTAATGCTGACAGTGAACAAACAAACTAATAAAAGATAGAATAAAATGAATGAGACAAACAATAGATAATATTATTCTCTACATTATGTTTCAAATGAACTTTTTTGATCGTAATAACTTAACCGAAAACAGATTGTTAATTTTTGAATTTTCCAATTATTTTTGAAATAATAAAAAAAATTTTTAGATAAAAAATATCGAGTATGTTATTATCTATAATTTATTCCCCATACATTTTTTCCCAACACTTCAGAAAGAATTTTTAAAAATAATTATTTAGAATCACCCACACTGTTTACTCTCAGTATTACGTATAAGAAAGTCCCATGGTACCTACGGCAAATACACACACTGTTCAATCTCCGTAATACGTATAAGAAAGTCCCAATACACTCATGGCAGATAATTCTTTGTTATGAACCATTTGAATTATAATTCTTTTTTTTCCAAAAATTAGTTTTTTCGAAAAAATGAATAGAACATAAATTATAGATAATAATATTACCTAAAATTTTCTCATTGTTTCAAAGTAATTCGAAAAATTCAAAAATCGACGTCAGTAAACATACGTATCCGTTTTCAAAAATATGACGTTTTCTTCCCAGACAAAAATTAATCTTAAATATCAAATTTCATTTTGTCGTGTTTGAGTTACACCGCTTACATACAGAGAGACACACAGATATCATGGCAAAAATAGTCAGAATGGATTCAGGGAAGTTCAAAATGTATAATTCCATCAAAATCCGGATTTCGAAAAAAATCGGCTTCCCAATACTTACTATATTTCATATATATGGATATGAAAAAGTAAAAAAATTGTATAATGTAGTTTGAAATTGGATACAATTTATAATACATCAAGAACGACTTAAAATGTAATCTTCCGGATATCCTGTACCACATTATATCATACATTACTTATCACTAAATATTAATTATAATTCAGAAATAATAACTTATTTTATTTTCCGATAAAACATATTAATTTTACATCATATCTGTAAAAATATCTGAAAAATATTTTGAAAGTATCTACTGCAAATTATGACAACATGTTAGTCAAATTAAGTTAGCTTGCACCCAAAAGTTAAAAATTAATTTAAAATCACTGTATATAAATTTATATATAAATTAAAATAATGAATATAAAATATAATTCCCAATTTCAGTTATATAATACATTTAAATAACTCTTTTAAAGTTTATTTGAAAATAATTAAGGAAAACATTTCCAAAACAGCAATTTTCTTGAGATTCATTGTTGTAGTATACGAGAATAATAAAAGAAAAACATTAAAAAGAAATTTAGGTTTACTAATAAAATATAAATTAAATTTTCATATTTTCATGTCTTCAGAGTTCTATATTAAATTGAAATGTCGTTAGAAAAATAAATATGAGAAATAATTATTTTTAAATTGCTGTTAAACCGGGTATATTTATTTATTTTGGCTTCGAAATGCGGTAATGTTATAAACCATTAGAATAATAAATCATATTTGAAATAAAAATAATGTAATATGCATATTTTGTGGGTAAAATTCTAGTTTTATAATAAAATAATTAAAATTTTTTATTAATTCATAAAAGTAAACTGAGGATTAAGGGTAAAGGCACCAGTTATGGCCGCTATAAGAGCAAGTTTTCGGTTTTTTTGGATTAATGGGCTTGTTTTTTGTAATTCTCATTAACTAATGTTACTAATAAAACAAGTAACTCTTTATTTAATCAATTTAATTACCAAAGTCAGTAAATATACTTTGTTTTTTAAATTATAGCCTTTTAATTTTGTTCATGTTTTTTCTCCAGTAATGGTAAAGGTAAAACCAGTAATGAGCACGCAGTGATGGACACTAGCTAATGATAAGTACTACGACACAAAAGATATAAAAGAAAGAATCGTCAAATTTGAAACAATGTAAAGCAGTTGTTATGATAATATAATAACTAATAATATAATAAAAATGTAGCTTACATCATTAACTTTAAGACTATCAAATTCCCTAAGACCGTCGAGACCCCTTTCCCTTATTATTAAACAAATTATAATTGATAAATTAACAAATAAATTGAATAGTTAATATCTCAGCTTGGTGCGATCCTACAAACTCAAGCTTTTTTTAAAATGTAGCTTGGATCATTAACTTTAAGACTATCAAATTCCCTAAGACCGTCGAGACCCCTTTCCCCTATTATTAACAAATTAACGAATAATAGAAAAAAAATCCTTGAAAATAAGATATTTACAAGTTCAACTGCTGTAAACTTCTCTGCAACAGTTAAAAATAAAAATAAAAGTAATCAATGTAAAAACTGTTTTAGCGGTTCTAAGTTGTTCAGGTTCAGTAGTTCAGTAGTCATTCTTTGGTTCAAATCGGATTATATTCGGTACGGTGCATCTTTGAGAGATATAAAGACAAAGAGATAGGCTTGTTTGTTGTCCGACCTTTTTGTAACAATGAGAGGGCTAATTACATAGTGCCAGCTCTTTTAATGTGTAAATAAATTTGCTTGTGCATTTGCGGGTACGTGTGCGTAGGTGTGTGTGTATAAATATTTAATATGTCGAGATAAATCTAGTCGCAAAATGATACCAAAGTAACTAACAATGCAAATCATTTACCCAGGATTATGATGTTTTTATAAACACCTGTATAGAATGGATTATATATGAGATGCAGCAAAGTTTATAATTTTTAAACTTTATATAAGGTATTGGCACCAGTTATGGCCGCTTTAAGAGCAAGGTTTTTTTTGTAATTTTCATGAACTCATGTTACTAATAAAACAAGTAACTCTTTATTTAATCAATTTAATTTCCAAAGTCCGCAAATATTGTTTTTTTTATTTTGTTTATGTTTTTTCTCCAGTAATGGATAAAGTAAAACCAGTAATGATCACGCAGTGATGGACACTTGCAAATGATAAGTACTACGAAACAAAAGATATAAAAGAAAGAATCGTCAAATTTGAAACAATGTAAAGCAATTGCTATGATAATATAATAATTAATAAATAAATTATACTAATAATTATTTTAAATGTCCACCATTTTGACATCTATTGTCATCAAATCACGCTGTAAGACAGTTAAATGTATATAGATTAATATTCAGAAATGGTAGTACCTAATCAAATATCAACAAATATTTCTAATTCAGTACATTTAATTAAAAAATAACCATTACTGGGGTCATATCCAAGACTGGTGCCACTACCTTATATGTTACCGGTAAAATATAATAAAATAATATAATTCAGGCATTCTATATATATCATAGGAATTCTATACAATTTATTATATACTTTACCTAGCCACTATATCGATTATCTAGGCATTCTATAGAATGCCTAGATAATATTAGGAAATTTATTAAATAAAAGACAAAATTTAAAAATTCAAAGTTCAAATTCATATTAACCCTCTATTGCATGAATTATAGTTATTATTAGTGTCACCCCTCCCCCTTACACGCTTCAGTGGTTCATGAGTTATGCGTGTGACAAAGATTCAAGGGACAGACAGACAGACATAGAGCGAAAAGTGTTTGTCTTGACCTGAAACGAAAAGATCAATTAAAAATTTCAAAATCAAAATGTTTAATTTTAATAATATTACCAATTTTCAATTCTCCTTTATCATAATAATACCATAATGTTAAATTGCCTTTGACCTGCGTTATTCATATAATAAGCTTGTATCAAAATTCAAAACAATAAAGCCCACTTAATAAACTTTATCGGAAATCAATATATATACACATAAATTAAAAACCCACGTAGAAGATCCAAACATGTTTTCCAATTTATGAAATTATACATTTTATTTTAAAGATTGGTACTAACTTACGCAAAATTTACAAGTTAACATGAGTATATATAACTACATATAATCATATATTAAACATACAGTTAAACATAGTATGTTTAATATATGATATAATTAAAAAAGTAATGCTTTAAATATGTGTCAAAATGGTGAACATTTTAACTAATTATTTATTTATTAATTATTATATTATCATAGCAACTGCTTTACATTGTTTCAAATTTGATGATTCTTTCTTTTATATCTTTTGTGTCGTAGTACTTATCATTAGCAAGTGTCCATCACTGTGAGCTCATTACTGGTTTTACCTTTGCCATTACTGGAGAAAAAACATGAACAAAATAAAAGGCTATAATTTAAAAAACAAACTATATTTGGTGACTGGTAATTAAATTGATTAAATAAAGAGTTACTTGTTTTATTAGTAACATGAGTTGATGAGCATTACAAAAAAGAACCTTGTTCTTATAGCGGTCATAACTGGTGCCAATACCTTACTTACTTACGCAAATTTTCTAAGTTAACATGAGTATATATTACTACATATAATTAGAAAAGTAATGTTTTAAATTCTTATTTATTCTTGCTCTTTCCATGTATTAGGCTCTCTCTGAGAAAGTTTTTATTACTTTCTGCGAAAAAGAAATGTTTTCAGAGTAAACATAATTATTCAATGTTCAGCTTCTAAGTTGAAAGTTCATAGGCGTGACGTTAATTGTTATAGAGTTTCAGTTGGCTTCACATTTATCGAATATGTATAGGTGCATTTATATAATATAAGAAAATTTATTAAAGAAAAAATATACGTAAGCTTTCGATTCACAGAATCATTGTCAGGCTTTCAGAAGGAAAAAAAATATGATACAGATGTTGTAAAGATTTGTTATCTTAATAAATTAATGTAGCTGATTTTTCTTTGATAAAAAAAGTATCATATTTTATTTCCTTCTGAAAACCTGTAAATTGAAAGCTTATGTTTACGTTTTCTCTAATAAATTTGACATTTAGGCTTTAGCCAATCAAATTGTTATTATGTATAAGAAATTAAATGGAAATCAGTGGCGAGGCGTGGTTTTTTAAAAGGGAAGCATATTTTGTCAATCCTCCCCCTCCTATTAACAAAAAAAACTAGTTATGAAACAGCTTTAGTTCAAGCTTTTACTTTTTTAAATAAATTCTTATATATTTATATAGTAACTAAATGATTCTACGTCTTATTTTCTTGTATTTTAGTCGATATTTGTATGACGAGTTGAAGAAAATTTCACTAAAAATTTTAGAATTTTTGATTTCGTTAAAAGTATGTTTATTGTATAGAAAATGACGTGAAAAGATGAACTGTTCAAACCGCAGGTCTGTATCTCAAACCGTTCTTGAGATATAGCCTCTCAAAGTTTTAGTTTTTTCAAATTTTTGGAGAAAAAAGGCCATAACTTTTGAACGCGTGGTCGGAATTGATTTTAGTTGACGGATTTGAAATCAGCGTGTCAGAATCTATATAATAACATGTATAATACTTTAAAATTCGACAAAAAAATTTTGGTCAAAAATCGACATTTTTTTAAGGTATACCCCTTTGAATTTTTTCGATTTTTCGCGAATTTTTTTTTTTTTGAGTTTTAAGGTATTATACATGTCATTATATAGATTTTGACACGCTGATTTCAAATCCGTCAACTAAAATCAATTCCGCCCACACGTTCAAAAGTTACGGCCTTTTTTCTCCAAAAATTAGAAAAAACTAAAACTTTGAGAGGCTATATCTCGAGAACGGTTTGAGATACAGACCTGCGGTTTGAAGCATTCAACTTTTCACGTCATTTTCTATACAATAAACATACTTTTAACGAAATAAAAAATTCTAAATTTTTTAGTGAAATTTCCTGCAGTGAACTTCAACTCGTCATACAAATATCGACTAAAATACAAGAAAATAAGACGTAGAGGTATTATAGTTTTATAATTGAACGTGTAAATTAATATTATGTCTATTTTAATAGTTACTATGTAAATTAATGGTCTTTGAAAAAGAATCATACATAAATTCTGGACTTTTATTTCATGGATTTGAGTTAATTATCTCGTAATTATAACTTTAATATGAGAGTAGATATTAATATAATTATTGTTAATTCGATTATTGTCATGGACTTCATTACAGAATGACACATTTAATTATTATATTATCTGCAGCATTGTAATATTTATGTAGATATGTACATTGTATTATATTGAATAATTTTATTAATTCGATAATTAAAATTGAGTATTTATTATTTGATATTTTTCAATAGTTAAAGAGCCTATATTTTTTAAACATGGTTTTTATATTACTTAAATGTTTAATGAATGGAGAGAAATAATTCCAATATATGTATATAGTTTGCTATTTTTATACATTTAGATTTCCGGTTATCGGTGGAATAAATCAATGAAATCAATCGGTGTATTCTAGAAATAGTTACTTGATTGCTTAATAACGAACAAATAAGCACAAACGAATCAAATAAAAATAAACAAGTTTATTTCCTGTTATTTACAAAGGGATAAAAATGGATTTCAATTGTTTTGTTAATCGTTCATCTACCAATATAATGTGAGGTAATTTATATACATTTAACTTTCTTACAGCGTGATTTGAAGACAATAGGTGTCAAAATGGTGGACATTTAAACTAATTATGAATATAATTTATTTATTAATTATATATTATCATAGCAACTGCTTTACATTGTTTCAAATTCAACGATATCTTTTGTGTCGTAGTACTTATCATTAGTAAGTGCTCATTACTGGTTTTACCTGTGCCATTACTGGAGAAAAACCATGAACAATGTAAAATCCTATAATTTGCGGACTTTGATTTATTAGTAACATGAGTTCATGAGAATTACAAAAAACAAGCCCATTAATCCCAAAAAAATCGAAAACTTGCTCTTATAGCGGCAATAACTGGTATATTTACCTTACTTTGATTATTTGTATCTAAAAATAAAACTACAATAATTATTTTTATTTATTTCCAGATACGTCTTGGACTACCTCCGGAACACCAACCTCATTCTACCGGAAAGTTTCAAAGAACGGGACAGACTCCGGCAAGAAGCGATCTATTACGGCTTAGCCGGCATGGCGGATGCCGCCCTCTCGTATCCGGAAACGCATCTTTCAATTGCCGGTAACCACAGTCGCGGTAAAGGTTACATAACTGTTGGATATCGAGGCAGTTTTGCATTCGGCCGAGACGGCTTAGCCGACGTAAAGTTCCGTAAACTGTCGCGAATTCTCGTATGCGGTCGGGTGACTTTATGCCGTGATGTTTTTGGGGAGACCTTAAACGAGAGTCGAGATCCTGACCATGGTATGACTGAGAGGTACACTTCGAGGTTCTTCTTGAAGCATTCTTTCATAGAGCAAGCATTTGATATGTTACTAGAGCAAGGTTTCCATATGGTTGGTAGTTGCGGTTCAGGAACCGCCGGAAGTGCAGCGGAACTTAAACCAGGGGTGGATTCAGAGGAAAACCGTTGGAACCATTACAACGAGTTCGTTTTTGTACGTGAATAAGTTGGCGTTTTTAAAGAATGTAGGGCCTTTTGTGAGTTCTAGAGGTATACTTCTTTTTGGATTTAGATTTGTTTATTAAAAAAAAAACAAGGGGCTTGTGAAGCTTTTAAAGGCGAGTGAAAAATATTTTTAGGAAACCTATAAAATGAAGTTTCTAAGGGAAGAATTTTGAGATCCCCGAACCTCTAGAAAGGTAGATATTTTTAGAATTTTGAGATCAATGGAATTTTAAGGCCCCCTGTTTGAAGTTGGAAGAAAAATAAGAAGATCTATGATAGATCATGTACAAATTTTTCTTTGATTTTTGGCTAAATTCGGTTTAGAGAAAGATGATGGATATTTGTTTGTATATTTATTATTAATTAGTAAATTAGTAAAACATGTACTTCGATCTATATAAAATATATTATATATAAGATCCTCACTATGTCATTTCTTATGAATTCGAATTGTTTGAGTGGATTTAAAAGGTTTTTTCCTTCGTAGAAGATATTCAGAGCAAAAGCAATCATAAAAACCATCGGGCGATTTGGCCTCTATGGTAGTGATAATAAAAAATGACGCCGAAATAAAAAAAAGCTACCCCATAGAGCTTCTTTGTCTCCACATGGATTGGCGTCTTTAATATGAATAGGGCCATAAAATGTAAGATAGTACATTGAGTTGCCCGCATGGTTAAAATTAAGGAAGTCGGATGAAGTTTTACATAAAAAAAATCAGTTATATACGTACATATATTGTGGTGATTTTTTTTGTTGCTGAAAAAGTTTGTATGCCAGTGAAATAAAATGAAAATATTATAAATATATATATTTAAAAATAAAATATAGTGTTAAATTTGCAAATAGTGTATTTTTGTGATGTAGCGATCTTAAGTTTTAATTGCCAACGTTTCGTAGACTAGAGAAGTACATAATTTCAACAAGGTTCGATTTAGTTCGGAGTTTTAATGAAAATTCTTTTTAAAAATAGATTCACCCAGTCGTCATATAAATGTATTTTAAATCAATCTATAAATATAATGTTCATAAGGTCATTATTTAATAATACATCAATCATAAAACACATAAAGTCAGTAGAAGCAAAAATAACTTAAGTATTCAGAAAATGCATGGTATAATACAGTAAGCTCACTATGTAGATTAATTTATTTTTTGTAGATAACTTTTTTCGATTTGTTTTTTTATCGTTCAATGGAAGATAGATTTTGTAATTGGAAGCAACTTTTGCAAGTGATTGTGAGTCCATTCATTAATTATATTACGTTAAAAAAATAGGGAACTTCTGTGTTATATTGTGTTAATAATAATAATAAGATAATTTTTGTGAAAATATAAAAGGCAGTGAAGACAAATTTTACGTTGAAAAACACTTTAATGTAGAATATTTAGAGTAATATACATGATTAAATGTATTATATTTGAAAGAAGTATCTAATTCATTTTATTTTCTTTTTTATGGTAGAGTATCAAACTTTATTTTACCCTTCTTTTATAAAGGATTACTTAGAAGTAAGGACCGGGGAATTTATTTTCGTAAATATATTTTATACCGAAAAAAGCTTAGACAAGGAAATATAAAGGACAAATAACACATTACCTAGCGTTTTTTTGTTACCATATCGCTCCACAAGTCATTGGCGTATCATTCAGATTTTAAAATAAATATCAATTGTTTTGAATTATAAAATTAATTAATAATAAATGTTTTAAATACCTGCATACTAAATTCAATTGTAATTTAAAGCATATTTGCATAATATAAATTTTCAACTGACGCCTCTGGGATAATATGCATGGAAATGACGATTGTGACATTTAAGAAAAGATGGTCGCCGTATAATTTTGGTAACAGTTTCATAGCATTCGTTGTTATGTATCCATAGTCTTTCCTAATCTAAGGGTTAAGAATTTATTCGTTTTAATATGACCTATATCATGTTATTAAGAAAAAAATTCATTCATAATATTATATGGACAAAAAAGAAAAACAAATGGTAGATTAATAATTCTCTTATAATAATTCTCAAATACCTGCCCGGTCCGTATTTTGACTGATCCTAAAATATAATGACAGAAACATTTTTTTTAAATGAACTACTAAAAAAATGAATTTAACCCATATGCATTACATCTACTCCCCCCCCCCCTCTTTAAAAAGACAAAACAACTAGAGATATGCAATCATTTATTATATTTAAAATAAGACATTTAGAAAATAGGAGTAAAAAAAATGACAAATATTATGAAGCACAAAATTAAGATAATTTATAATTATTTTGAGGGTCACATTTTAAATAAGGTTTTATTTGTAATATTCTCTATAAATGTACCTTTTTAAATAAAGAACCAATTGTGTGTTAAGAAAAAAATAATATTTATTCTAATATGTGTACATATTAGTGATTTTAAAACTGTATTGATATCTATAGAAAGAAACATCTAAAATTATTAACGGTATATTTAATTTATTATTCCTAATCTTGAGGTTTCCGCGGTGATCTTGATATGGATTTTGGCTTCTGGGTGTAAGCAATGTATGACGAAACGTTGGCTGATAACACGACCAAACCGACGCGGTTTACACCCAGAAGCCAAGATCCTTATTATTCCTAATATCGAAGGACCTGTTTTTTTAGAAATCGACATAATTTTGAGATCTGAAGTCTATTTTTGTTTACAGATATGTAAATTTTTGGCGTTTAACTGAACCGGAAGTTGGATCAATCGTATATTTGCGTCACCCGCCCCTTAAAAGTAACTTCCCCAACTTCCTTAAGCTGATATTCCAATTGGAATCTGAAAACTATTTTTTATCAAACCATAGCCTACTTTATCTGGTGGTTAAATGCACTTCCGTTGATAAGTTAATTTTTGTTTTTACCTACTCATAATTATTATTAGATATAGGAAAACTTCCATAGCAACTGAACTATAAATGTCAGCATAATAAGGTGTTTACGATTTGACAGAAATAAATTTTATCTCAAGAATTTGAGATAAATTATAAATAGTTCGATTTAAAGTTTATTAAGACACTATTATTTAGCGATGTGGAAAAGCTAATTTCATAAAAGATAGTTGATCTTGTTGTCGGCGTTATTAAACGCCATAAAATTTTAATATCTGTCATAAAATGCAGGCAAAAAACCAATACAAAATATTTTTCAATTTTAATATTCTTTTTACTAACAAAATTTTTTTATTTAATCAAATTTTAAAAATATACTATACAAAAAAATCCACATTATTAATTTTGATGATACATTGTCATAGGTACCATAATAATTTTAGATGAGTTAATATAATTAAGGTGTAATTATAACCATACTGGTCCAAAAGAAATTAAGTTTAATTAATAAACTATTTTTTTCAATTTATAAAAATATATTTAAATTAGTATTGAAGTTTAACCAGTGTGGTTAAAAGTGTTACAATAACCTAAATTATTTCATGTTTCACTTTTAAATAAGAATGGAATGCTTTATAAATATATTATATCGTATTTTCGGGAGATATAATCTTAAGAAATAGTATTTTGTAATTTCAGCGATAAATTTATTTCTAGAAATGTGGTGTTGAAAGCTAAATCATAAAATGGGAAATAAATATATGTTAAAATACATAACATGTATTTACTACTAAAGGGGACGTAAGACATGCAGTTATACCGGGATTTTTTTTGTTTAAAATTGGGATAGAAGTTTATTACAATAATATTTATTTAAAAAAAAAATAATAAAAAAATACACAATATAAATTATTTTTAGCATTTCTAAATGTCCCCTTAACACTATTTGAAAAACAAGCAAGTTTTTAATAATATTTGGCACAGTTTCTATATTATATAGTTTAAGAATTGTAAATCGCAAAAAGGCGTTGAATATATATTTATATTTTTTCACCCTTATAAAAATGAGCGTGTTATTCTAACTAGAAGGTTAACAACCACTGGTATGAATAAAGGATTATCTAAGGGGATTTTTGCGACCACTCAGTAATCATCAACATTTTAAAAGTGTTATTTAGTAAAGAATCAGTTAAATCTGACCGAAATATTTTATTTTTATTTTACCATCTCTGATTTTATTAAATTTTGTGTAAAATTTGTGTAAATGTACATAGAAGTTTTATTATATAGAATAAATGTATACATAATTACGTTGTATAGTCAGATTTAACATTGATGGATTTTACATTTATTGATACTAGTGGACAAAGAGCAAATATATAAATATAGGTTTTAATTTGCAAATGTAATAACTAATGCATATTTTCATTTTCTCATTCTAGAAAGACTTTTTCTTTTAAAGTGGAGTAAATTTAAATACGCCATATTTAAAGAAACAAGCTCTAAAATATATACCATATAGTTCGGTCAAGGAATTATGTGATTTTCGTCATATTATAAACTTGTATTAGAATATTAAATATAAACAATAATGAAATTATTGTTTGTATGAATTTATAATAGATTGTTATTAATTAATACGTGAAATAAATAATTCGTTGATTGAATTATATTATCATATATACATATATCAAGGGCTATTTTTTTTAAATTGAAATATCTTAAAATAAAATGATAGCCTTTGTTTTTAGTAATGCATTACCAAAACACTGATAAAAAATAATAAAAAATAAATTAGAACTTGAAAATGCAATTTTATTTCAGAATTTTAATGCAAAATACCATATTTTTTTTTACATTTGTAAATACATAAAATAGTAATAAAAATATAGTTTCTTATGCTATTGAATTATTTTTTAGATATAAATTTACAAATTGTATACGAACTTCATATTAACTTGTTTTAAAATTTACTAATATTAATTAAAAAAAAATAGTGAATTTTAGAACAGTTATTTTTGCATCAAAAACTACTCCTAGTAGAAAAATAATTCGTAATGTTCAAAAAAAAATCTTACAAAATGGCACATTTTTGTATTAGGAGTTCAAATAATATTAAAAATGTTTACAAGTAATAAAATATTTTAATATATATATTAAATGCACCATTTAACAAAAAAAATAAAATAAATACGCAAAAAGAAAAGTGAAAAAACTACATAGAAATAAATAAATTGTTGAACTACATAAATATAAATTGAAATATAATTCAGTGAAATTTAGAATAATGGGATACCCCTAAATTGAAATTGAAAATTTTATAGTTTTGTTTAATTATTAAATATTATGGTATAGTGTATGGTAACAGTGAAATTACCTATGTCATATTTATATATTATTTATGTGGCTACCTCAAAATTACAGTTGAAAGTAATCAATACTTGATATTGTTGTTATTTGCTTTAAAATTCAACAAAAAAAATGGTATTAGTACGAAAATATTGATTAAATTTGATATAGATTTTTTTGTATATTATACTATTTATATATTATAATAATTAATAATTTATGATTATATATCTCGAAAAAAACGTATTATGTATAATGTAAACAGATATATTATGAATTCCATAGGTTAAATTATATTTATACCTTTTAAAAATGAATGTACAAATAATAAAACCATATGTATAATTTCAGCTTATTGTAAATATGAAAATTCTTTCTTTATGTTGAAAAAATGTACATTTCATATAATACTAAAAAAGATATTAATCTTTTTTAATGCCAGAAAAGATCAGAAAATATATAGAAATGTATGTATTTTATATTAAAAAAATATGTTTTGCTCCAACAACTTTTCCGCTATTAATCTTACGTAAATGCCTTGAAACTTCCGCGGTGATCTTGATATGGATATTGGCTTCTGGCTGTAAGCCACGTCGGTTTGGTCGTGTTATCGACCAACGTTTCGTCAGACATTGCAATGGTCATCTTCAGGGGCTAGAAATGCACGACAAACCGACGCGGCTTATACCCAGAAGCCAATATCCAATCTTACGTAAATACTACAGAACATTTTTGTTTTTAAACCTTCTCTATTAAATTTCATATTTTTTTAAATGATGCATCTGTCTTAAATTATTATTTTTAAGTGTTCCTACTCTATTGTTATTATATTCTATTAGTTACCGCTGCAGTACCCTCATTTTTCATTATTATTTACTCTCACAAACGCCATTTGCCATTACCATAGGCGCCGCCAGTATTAATTCCAGGCAAATAAGAATTTTTCTATTGTTAATTGATTGAAAATTTAATTCATACTAATTGTAAGTGTTTATATTTCATTATAATATTAAAATATTCTATCCCAGAGGTTCCCAAACTTTTTCAATTAATTTTTTAAGTCAAAATTTGTAATGAATAAGTAAAAAAAATGCATTATTGAAGAAATTCATTTCTTTATTATTTATTTATTATAAAGACGCCGTGGCGCACATTTTGGGAACCTCTGCCTTACTCCATTCTTTACTAACGCTTTTGGTAATTATGGCAAACTACTGTACGTGTGATGTTAGACTGTTCTTTTTTTTTAAATATATTTTATATAGTTTATATACCCACATCGTCTTGTATATACTTCCATTTTTCAATCGTTAAAATGAATAAAAAAATAAAAGCAGTGGACGAAAAAATATCTCAGAAAGTAGGACAAGAATAAGGTGGAGAAAAAAAAAACAGTTCTTTTAATGTTTTATTAGGTAGCTATCTCTTAAAGTGCTTCTTGTAGAGAAAAAATATATCATTTATTTAAAATGGGTATGCTTTTTATGCCATATTTGAAAGGGGGAAAAAATGTTATTTCATGCTTCATTTTAAATTCATTTCTGTCAGACCTGTATGGTGATGATTCTGGGTTTCTAATTGCAAACTGCATATTAGAATGCTTATATCTAAAAAATTATGTAGTGTGACAACTTGTGGTAAAAATGTTGTATAATTATAGCTATATTTGGGTTGATACATTAGTATTATTTAATTTATTGTTATAGTTTATATGTTTCCAATTTTAATAAATATTTTTCTGTGATTAAAATAATATCATATATTAATATATTTGTAATTGGAAAATTTAAATATCGGCAAACAGAAGGCGTTTCGGCAATTGTAGACAAGCGTTATGTTTACAATTTGGCGCCCTTTAATTTAGCATTTTCTGAAGTACTTAAATTGTAAGAATAAAGTGGTAGGATGCGCGTTATTTTATATATATATTAATATGTGATATTACTAATTATATGTCGGCATTTTTTGTGATTTTTTTGCATAAAAAATAAAATCACTTTGATGTTAACTGATTAGTAGCTAATGTAAAAAATAAGTAGGTAGATGCCAAAAATAATTATACATTAGTAGTATTACAATCGAATAGTCATTCTTAAATTGATTTAGTAAGCAGATATACCTAGTACTTTCAGCATGTATGGGTAAATAGTAATATCTCTTATAACGAAGTAGAAACTTGGAACGTAACCATTTTGTTATGCGAGGTATTACTGTGTACAGGATGTTCTGCATCGATCATTATTGGAGCTAGAAGATTGGTTAAATGGGAAAAGTAACAGTATTTTTTTCCGTGTCAAAAAAAACAACTGAATGTCAAATTTCAGAGATAAATTGAAAAATATCGTTTTTTAAAAAAAATGGAATATCATGTACATATATTGTTATTGGATTTTATAGTTTAGAATGTTCTTTTTTTAAAGTGCAATACATGCATTGTGTAAAATTCTTATAAAATAGGATATAACAAGTAATAAATTAATAGAAAATATCAAAATTTCTGTACTTTGCAAATTTTATTCAATAAAACAAATGATTAAAAATTTTAAAACAATAACTTCAGGTATTTTGGCCATTTTTTCGAAATTTTTCAACGTTTTTGAATTTTATTGATAAAGAAAAATATTATTATTATAACTAATTATAATTTTTTATCATTGATTCTCAAAAATGTTGAAAAAACTGAAATTATTGTTTTAAAAATTTTAATCAATTTGTATTTTATTTAATCTGCATAACATATTATTTTTCGATATTTTCTATTAATTTTATATTTGTTTTCTATCCATTTTACACTTTTATAAAGAGAACATTCTTACCTATATAATCCATTAATAATATACATGTTCTTCCATTTAAAAAAATATATTTATGAAATTTGATATTGAATTGTTTTTTTGAGAACGCCATTATTCATCCCAGAAAAAATACTGATACTTTGCACATTTAACCGACCTTCTAGCTCCAATAATAACAAAGTTAGCCATGATCGATGGCGAAACACCCTGTATATTATTTTGTTTTTTTAGAAACTTCCAATAAAATATTTGTGATAGATATTTGAAATTTAGCCAAATGTCTTTGACAATATAGAGAAAATTTACTTTTTGTCCACTGCTGGAAAATAAATGTAGGGGGTACTCGAAAAGTCGGGTTGCCGAAATGATATAAATTATTTTGGTAGTGACTTTTTGGCTATCCTGTATATAAAAAAATATTCACATGTATAATTGATCATTCATAGATATAAGTAAAATTTTAAGTATGATGAGAAAAAAAAACTATATTTATTGCATATCTAAATATACAATAAATAATAACTATATATATTATAATGAAAATATATATGTATGACCAATAACATTTATCAAAATAAAAAAGTTGTATTTCAATACGATTTCGAAAATATATCGATAACTTAGAAATCTGTCAAATATGTTTTTTAATTTTTAATACCTCTAGAATTTCTTCTATTTTTCAGAGTTATTTTTAATTTATTATGTGATAACTTATTATTAATTTTGACACTAAAAGGACAGTAAAATATTTTTTAAAATCAAGAAAATTTTCAAAATAATGAAAATATAATAATACTTTATTGGAATGCTTTGTGGGTAAATTAATACAAATCTGTGTTTTCAGTTAATAAATAATTAAAAAATATTAGAATATTCATCTTTATGCGCAAACATTTTAACCAAAAATCAAAAATAGCATTTAATATTAATATACACGCTCAATTATAAAAGTATAATACCTCTACGTCTTATTTTCTTGTATTTTAGTCGATATTTGTATGACGAGTTGAAGTTCACTGCAGGAAATTTCACTTAAAAATTTAGAATTTTTGATTTCGTTAAAAGTATGTTTATTGTATAGAAAATGACGTGAAAAGTTGAACTGTTCAAACCGCAGGTCTGTATCTCAAACCGTTCTCGAAATATAGCCTCTCAAAGTTTTAGTTTTTTCAAAATTTTGAAGAAAAATGGCCCTAACTTTTGAACGGATGGTCGGAATTGATTTTAGTTGACGGATTTGGAATCAGCGTGTCAAAATCTATATAATGACATATATAATACCTTAAAACTCGAAAAAAAAAATTTCGCGAAAAATCGAAAAAATTCAAAAATGTCGATTTTTGACCAAAATTTTTTTGTCGAATTTTAAAGTATTATATATGTCATTATATAGATTTTGACACGCTGATTTCAAATCCGCCAACTAAAATCAATTCCGATCACGCGTTCAAAAGTTATGGCCTTTTTTCTCAAAAAATTTGAAAAAACTAAAACTTCGAGAGGCTATATCTCGAGAACGGTTTGAGATACAGACCTGCGGTTTGAACGGTTCAACTTTTCACGTCATTTTCTATACAATAAACATACTTTTAACGAAATCAAAAATTATAAATTTTTTAGTGAAATTTCCTTCAACTCGTCATACAAATATCGACTAAAATACAAGAAAATAAGACGTAGGCTCATTTAATTACTATATAAATATATAAGAATTTATTTAATAAAGTAAAAGCTTGAATTTCAGGTGTTTTTGTTTGTTAAGAATTGACAAAATATACTTCCCTTATTAAAAATTTCACACCTCGCCACTGGTATTAAACTAAAACAGTTGTATTCTCCCAGAATCTGCCGGTAGTAGCCCATGTTGCCCATGTCTAAAATCTTTATGGTATATTTAACATTTTTAGATCTACAGGTTGGTTACTTTTGCCATATCGACGGCAACAACCTGTATAAAAATCTGTTGCTTCGTCTTAAAGTTCACCACTACGATATTTATATATATAATGAAACACCAGGAATTATTTATTGTCACGGACCCTTAGCAATTAGTGCGCTGCGCCACGGGAGACACTAAAACATTTGTCTGTAACGGAATAATAAAGTTTTTCTGCTGTTTTCTCGTTCTCACAAATTAATCGCGTTAGTACGGAAGTTAGTTGTGAGCAAAAGTTCAAGCAAGCTGTGCTGGTTGAGCTTTTCTATGTCGGTAATGTAGGTAACTGTTGGTAAACTAGCACAGTTAGAGTGTGCCAAATGAGGAAGGAAGGGAGGGGGTGTCTTGTGGTTAAGATAATGATTCTAAATGTATGTTAGTGTGTAATGAATTCTGTTGGCGATAAAAGAAAAAATAAAAATAAAAAAAGCGTCAAATTCCGCTTGTTTGGTTATACATTTTAACGTGCCACATGCCTTGGTATAAAAAAAATATTTTTTTTACCTAGCTTTAGCTCCTTATTGCCCCCCCTGAAAAATTATTTATTCAATAAATTTGTACATATTTTACTAGAGGGTGTCATTTTACATGTTCAGTAAAAATTTCAAGTTTCTAGCTTATATAGTTTACGAGCTATTTAGCTTTGAGTGAAAAGGACGGACGGACGGACGACAAAGCGATTTTAATAGGGTTCCTTCGGAACCCTAAAAAACTCTTGGAGATGTTAAAATTATTACAATGATATTATATTTAATATTTTAAATACATTTATACTTATTTATAATTCATCTTTGGTTTGAATATTACAAGGGTGGCTAATTTTTTTGCAAAATATGACGCAATCTACCACACCTTGAATTTCTCTATGAAAAATTAAAATACGTAAAGAAAAAAATTAATTATATTATATTACTAGAAAAATTGAGTGTGATTGTGTTGGGATGCACAGTCGAAGGATTAACGTGAATACGTATAATTACGTATAAATACGAAATTCACTTTTTATTTTTTTATTCAATTTAAAAAAACTAATCAAAAAATTAAAAACGTGACTACGTACAGAATATATTTTAATATACCGTTATTTTTTTCAATTTTCAGTTCATTCCCCCCCTTCTCCCGGTTACTACACCACTGTACTTACAAGATTTAAACTTTAGATATATATAAAGAATAATACCTGCAAAATACATATGTATACAAGTATCTACCTAAAATAAACATGTATACATTAAGTAAATCGCGGTTAACCGGAAAATACAGAATATATGTACCTTCCTAGTCGTCGGTAATACTATTTTGTAGATAACCGTTTTGTTGCAAATTAGTATCAGCGAAGGCACCTTCTGTTTAAGACAATGATAGCGAGTGTTTGCAGATACGAATGTACATATATGTGTCGTTTGTTTATACAGCATTAAATGTTCTGTAAATAGTGCGTACGTATGTATGAGTACAGGACTGTATCAAGGAAATATTTCAAGAAGGTACTGGCACCAGTTATTTTCTCATATTATATAAATGCACCTATAAAAACAAACTTGTTTGTTTAAACGTCAAAAATTTATTTAAGAAAAGGTAATCGCAAACTTTCGATTCACAGAATCATCGTGAGGCTATTAATAAAAATTTTAATTTGAGAAAGATGTTGTTATCATGAATATTATTGAGATAACAACATCGTTCTCAAATTTAAATCTTTAATAATAGCCTGACGATGATTCTGTGAATCGAAAGCTTGCGATTACCTTTTCTTAAATACATTTTTGACGTTTAAACAAACAAGTTTGTTTTTATTTATATTTAACGTCACTACTTTTATATTATAAATGCACCTATACATATTCGATAAATGTGAAGCCAACTGAAAATATATAACAGTTAACGTCACGTCTATGAACTTTCAACTTAAGGTAGTTCTCGTGCTACAGTACTATCAAAAAGTTACGCTCATAATACCATGGTAAAATATCGAAAATAATTGTGTTGCTACAGAGAATTTTTGATCAAGTTTATACCCAAAGCCGTCTATTGTTGTATTAGTACGTATAAGGGCAGTTTTCTTTATTTTATGACTAAACGCTTCGACAGATTTTGATAAAAAAACTACCAAACAGTAAAGGGTTATTATTCTGATATGTGATAAAAAATTCAAAATGATTGACTGTTTCGTATTTGAAATACAATTGTATTTCAAATACGAAACGGTCAATCATTTTGTTTTTGAAATACAAGGTTTATTTCAAAAACAAAACGGTCAATCATTTGTTCAGAATTATAAGCCTTTACTGTTTGATAGTTTTTTTATCAAAATCTGTGGAAGTTTTTAGTCATGAGAATGGACATAATACGAACTTGATATAGTGGATACGTACAAAAGTGGTAAACTTTGATGATAATTATCTCGAGTTTAAAACGGTCGATCTCTTTAAAATTTTACGTTTGGATAGATATCATTATTCTTTTTATGCTCTTAATTTTTTTAAAAATTTTATCGAAATGACGTTTGCACGAGAACTACCTTAAAAGCTGAACATTGAATAATTATGTTTACTCTGAAAACATTTCTTTTTCGCAGAAAGTAATAAAAACTTTTTCAGAGAGAGCCTAATACATGGAAAGAGCAAGAATAAATAAGAATACACATTTAAAACATTACTTTTCTAATTATATTATATGAAACCTCTTAGGGACTGAATTTTGGGAAATACTGAAATACTTCTTTCTTTATTTGTATTGTATTTATTTTAAGCTTCAAGTAAATCCGACCAAAAAATATTTTTCCCATACAAACGTTTACACCCCCTTTTATCCCTTTAGTGGTTGAATTTCGAAAAATCCTTTCTTTGTACGTGGTTACGTCATAAAAGGAAGATACCCTTGAAATCTCACGATTCTGACTAAGGATTTGGGCTGTACGTTGATGAGTGGTTAAGGACAAACTCTTTTATAAATACATGTTCGTATACAACATTTTTCAATTACAAATCTAGTACGAGACAAAATTTCGCCTTGCTATAGTCATAACATTTAATAGATCTCTTTGTCAGGAATATTTGCCCGTCTATTTACCTAGAACCAAGGTAAATAGATTGTAATAAATAGGACGCCCCTGTACAGAGGTATACTTTGGATTTATCCACAGAAGCTTGTTGTTGTTCGTTTGTCTGCTACTAGGAACTTGATATTTTACAAGACAGAGTACATACAGACAACATTCTGGTTGTGTGTTTGTAGTAAGCGCTCGGCATATCAACGTCAAATCGTTTTAAAACTTATCTCACTATGTGTGTAATGAGTAGTTCTCTATTATGTTGGTATACATGTTTGTGTGTATATCAAGTGATTATAAAGTTTCAAATCATGTTAACGCCATATACATATACATAGCATGAACTGTACATCTGATTCGAAAATTGGGTCTTCACAAAAAATACGAAATTTTGTTCTATTACACTACATAAAATATTTGATAATATTTTCTCAATATAATCTAGGGATATTTTGTTCTTTTTTGGTGCCTTTTGAATATCAGTGCGTGGATGTTCGTCAATTGACGCGATCGAGGTTTGAATTTACAACCGTGTATTGTGGTTTTTATAATCAATAAGAAGATTATCATATAATACTGGATTTTGTTGATATTCATGTATTAATAATTATGTAACTGTAACTGTCAGTGATAACTTGGGGGTCGCCATTTTGTTTTTGACGTCAAAAAACTTTGATCAAATATAAGAGACTGTCATTAACTATGATCATATAAATATTATGAAGGTAAATATTATAAAAGTTGACTTATTACACTGTCATAATTCTTTGTTCAAAGAAATTTTATCATATTTCTTTGAAAGTGTAATAGCCGCCTAACAAAAAAAAGTTTTATTTAACCCAAGTTCCACGTATTCACGTCAATCCTTCGACTGTGCATCTCGACACAGTCACACCTATATTTTTTATCGCTATCCAGTGTTATTTTACTGAATGATTTTTTTTCCATCTATAATATATACTACAGAAACTTTTTGACAGTACTGTATATAAAAATGAAGTATAAATAAGACTTTCAAATCAAATTAAAGGCGAAGAATCACTGGCTGATTACCATTTCGCTTGAGATCAAGGCAGCGTTGAGAGAAATAATACACTAGTTACTGTTTTGTGTACATATAGTTAGTCTTTTATTTCTGTATACTCGTATACGTTTTGTTTTACACGAGTTAACGATATGTGTATTGCATTTAGTTGCCAGTTTATTGATTGTAAAGGATACATTCAGTGTTTAATTATGTTTTATATTCTACCCGCTATAATTTTATTTTTGTCACATTTATTACTTGATACAGTAGCGTTTGGTTGGTTTTATTTTGATCGTAATGTAAGAAGATTTATATATTTTGTAAATTAAAATTAAATTAAATTATTTAAAACTAATGTTTTTTTGTAAGATATATTTGATATACATTTATATCCAGGACCGTATTTAGGATCTGCAGACCCTTAGATTGAACCTGTGGTGCGGGTTCCCTTCTGGTATTTTTTTGAAAATGAATCTGCTTTTTAGAGCAATTTTCTAACTAAAAACCTAAAAAGAAACATTTAGAGTTTATTATTAAATAGTATAATTTTTTTTTATATTTATATACGAGATAATGAAACAACAAATATCTATTTGAATTATCTCCATTTGATAGTCTTAAAGTTAATGATGTAAACTATAAATTAAAAAAAAAATTGGAGTCTGTAGGATCGCGCCAAGCTGAGATATTAACTATTCAACTTATTTGTTAATTTATCAATGTTAATTTGTTAATAATATGGGAAGGAGGTCTCGACTCGATGGTCTTAGAGCATTTGATAGTCTTAAAGTTAATGATGTAAGCTATATTTAAAAAAAATGGAGTCTGTAGGATCGCGCCAAGCTGAGATATTAACTATTCAACTTATTTGTTAATTTATCAATGTTAATTTGTTAATAATAGGGGAAGGAGGTCTCGACTCGACGGTCTTAGGGCATTTGATAGTATTCAAGTTAATAGTGTAAGCGTTAAGTGATCTATCATGCCAACTTTTGTTTTAAATAGTTAGTCGCTTTGATTTTGACAGGCTTATATGTAATACCATATACATATAACTTCGAAATAAAATGTCGCATAAGAAATACGATTCTATTTAACAAATGAAACACATAGTATTCGAGTTCACTGATTTTATCATAATAATAAATAATGTAGTTGAATTTTTGGCACTGGTTCAAATAATTTTTTATTTATTTTGTTTTCGGTGCCCCCGATTCTAGCAGAAAAACAGTAGTATAAACATTGGTACATACATATTAATATATGTATATATAGAATTTTCGATTCGATGTTAGTTAGAAAATTACATAGATAAAGATATAGTAAAACATCGACTTTAATTAAATATATGTTTCCATTTAGCCCGATTTTAATGGGGTTCTATTCTGATAAAAGATGAAGTTAACTCAAAAGGATTTATGTTAATTTATTACGTTTTGCGATCTGTGGTGTGTTGCCGTCACTTAAAAATTTAAATTTCACGACAAATTTATATTTTTATAAGAAAAAATTAAAACCAATCGATATTAAACTGATGATAAGTAAATATAATATATAATGCTCATTTAATTAATGTACATACATACGCAAAAAAAAAATTAGGACGAGTATAACACCGTCCAAGCCATAGCTTGGGGTGTGCTGTATGAGAAATTTATTAGGTTTACTTCTGAAATCTTTATTAATATATTTTGTTATGAATCTTCTTTTAGTTTATATTAGGTCATATATAACGGAGGTTCTGCTGTATATGTTGTCTTATCACTATAGTTATTTCTTAATATATGAATATATGAACTCAAGTCAAGGGAATGATTTTTGGCAACGTGACAAAATAGTTTTGTTTTGTATGAACATGGCTAATAATTTATAAAGAGAAAAACTTGAACTTGTCGGAAAATACTGTGATAAAGTAAACTTGAAATAATATGTATTATTAATTTTATTGTTCTATTTTTAGATGTTACAAAGCATTTTCTATTTTTGTGTATACCAGTTTGTACATGCAATAAACACGTATTTCGGTTGTTCAAAATATTTTTTTTCTGTGTAGGGGAAAGTCGGTTAATTTGGATAATTTTTTAAAATTAAGATATAGTTTATAAATACATTAATCAACAAATTATCATTATTAAAGGACCTCTACCTCCCGACAAATCGGCCCTACAGATTGGGTGGTGTATAGAGGCCTTTACATTTGCAGAAACAAAACACTAACATTCAACTTGTCAAGGAAAACAATATAACCGATATGCAATGAAGTTAGAAATCAGAAAACTACTTTTAAGAAATAAGGATGGTCCAATTTAGCGAGTGATTCAATATACCATACTTTCCCCTATACCATTGTTTAGTTAACAATACGAAAAACATATAATAAAACTTTGTATATGTAAATAAATAATAATAAATATGCTACCAACATTCTTTTATAAATATGATGTATGATGATAAATGTAATTTTAATGAATCTTTTTTATAAGGACGTGGATGTTCGAAAACGGAAATATCTATACGTGATATGGTACAGTTTGAGTACTGCATCAGTTGATATACATACGTCATAAATTTTATAATTAATGTAAACCTTAAAAAAATATATCATTTCTTCATCTGAATTAATATTATATCACAGTTTTAAAATTATAAAGAATTGTTTTTTTTTATTAAGATATTAATTCAATTAAACATAAAGTAATCATGCCTATATAAATATAAATGACAGTTGTATTCTCTGACATCGTGGAAACAAAGCAAAGATTTTTTTTGTCTTAGGTTTTCATAAAATATTAATAACCACGAATTAAAATTATCTGAAAACCGCATTGAAATCGGTTCAGTTGTTCTCGAGTCTCTAAGCCTCAAACAAACGAACATTCATTTTTGTAGATATATAGAGATAAGTGAAATAATATAAATGACAGTTGTATTCTCTGACATCGTGGAAACAAAGCAAAGATTTTTTTGGTCTTAGGTTTTCATAAAATATTAATAGCCACGAATTAAAATTATCTGAAAACCGCATTGAAATCGGTTCAGTAATTCTCGAGTCTATAAGCCTCAAACAATCGAACATTCATTTTTATACATATACTATAGAGATAAGTAAAATAATAAGATATGGAAAATTTTTATGACGTCATAGAAATGTTTCAATGCCCTTACTATACATATAATAAAAAAGATATTTTAATTAATTTTAAATACGACGCGACGTTTTAATGACATTAATCTTATTTTTTCTATACTTTTTTATCTCTTTCAAGAGGTTTTGAGATATTTTATTATATTATCATGTAATGTTTAATAAATTATTTTTCTGAAAATGAAAAGGAAAAGTAACATTGACGTAGTATTATTAATAGTTAGGTTAGGTTAGGTTATGTTAGGTTAGTTTAGGTACCACATAATTTTTCTGTATGATATATGTTATTATTATTATAGTACTGTGGAGATTGGCCAGGGAAGTCACCCGATCCGAACCTTATTGTGAATTTATAAGCCATTTGCAAAGCTAGACTGTGTAAAATCGACTGCACTACAAAAACTAAGAAGCAGTTATTCAGTAGAGTCCATGTCAAAACGAGTAAAAGCAGTTATTGAAGCCAAAGGGGGACATATTTCCAATTAATTAGCGTAATGGTAGCTACATAATTTTTAAAAATATTATTTTACAAACAATAAACGTTTTTTTTTTGCTAGGTTATTTTGTTCGCTCAGAGACAATTTGGAAAGTGAGTTTTAAAAATAAAAAGATAACAAATTTCGCTTATAATTTCATTTTTTGAGATGTTTATAACATCATTTAAGTTAATAAAAAAATTGTTAAGTTAATACATTAAATGTAACCAGGGTTTCGACCCGTTATTTTTTTCGTTTCGGTTTTCGTTCCGGTTCGAGTAAAAAAATATATTTCGGTTTGGTTCCGGTTTTCGTTCTGCAAAAAATAACGGTTTTTTCGGTTTTCGGTTCAGCTCCGAGTGATTAATTAAAAAAAAAATTATTTGTATTAAAAAAATTTTTTCTACCATAATTTAGAATATTTTATGGTACTTGTATGATAGTCCGAACGACAATTGAAGTGGAAAATAAGATCATGTACTGAACCGTAAAAACCGATGTTTTTATTTCGGTTCTGTTCCGGGTTTCGTTCCGGCAAAAAATAACGGTTTTTCCGGTTTTCGGTTCAGTTCCGGTTTGAAGCTCTGATTCAGAGACACTTTGGAAAGTGAGTTTTAAAAATAAAATTGTTAAGTTAACCCATTAATAAAATAAGAAAAGCGTATTTTTTATTTTTGAGGATTGAAATAAATTTTCGTATTTCATGAAAAATATAATACGTGTCTGATATTTTCAAATCCCAATCCCCACATCCATAATTTACACCTACACACACGCACATACACTCGCGCACACACACACACGCTGTCATATTAGTAGCGTTGATATCGCGTCTGTATTCTCGATATTATTTTCTGTAGCCCCAGTAGGTAAGAAGTAAATTGCAAATTCCATAGTCCCTTGCTGGTTTTTCGATTCAGACACGAAACTGCTGGTCTGTTAATTAAAATAGATGTGTATAATTAAACAGAACAAGGTAACAAGTTTATTAATAAATAAAATACCAGACAGAGAAGTTGTAGTTTTAACAGCTGGATGTGAATTGTTTCTGATAATTAATTAAATTAAGTTTTAATTAATATAATATCGTATAAGATTTTGCGGTTTAAAAATTATTAATTCAGGATTATATAATTTTAATATGTTTATATTTAATTAAAAACTGTGTTAATTATAGAATTAAATCAATTAAGATATTGTGGTTTGTTATATACAAAATTTCATGTTTTTAATAATGTGGTTTTATTATTATTTCAGAGATAAATATGTGGCTTTCTCCTTTCTGAAGTATTTTGTATTCTCTTATGTCCGGTATTATAAACGAGCTAGCAAACACTTTCAAATGAGTTGGGTGGGCATGTTGAATATTTTAGATCACTATGATTTTTCGATATTAACCCGGGTAACACCGGGTCCAGTTTAGAACGTCTGTTGAAAATTATAGAATAGTTTATTTTAACGTTTTCTTCTTCATAATATTTTTAGAAGAAAAATGAACATAGATGTATTTAAATTTACTATAAAGAACAAAAAAATACTTGATAAAAATCGGCGGGCCTACTGGCTCCATACACCCCTGCTTAAAATTATAATTGTTTGATATTGGAAATCGATAACACTTATTATATTATATTTATTTAAAACTGTATCATAATGGGTTCTCTAGATATTAAATAAACACTAAATTTTTGAAATTTTTTTTTTGAAGGCTGCAGTTTTTTGCTTAGAATTACATCCTCGCTCTACTGTAAAAATTTTTTTACACTAGGTATATATAATCATCCTGTATATTAAAAGAGTAATTTTCAACCCTTCAATTTAAATGTTTTAGACTTGAGATAATAAATACGAATTTTTTTTCAATCCTGTAAAAATAATTTGTATAATAAAACAGAGACAAAAATAGGAAGCGAGAGAGAGAAAGAGCGAGGTTTTTGAATCACAACATTTATCATATCTAGTACAGGAAAAAAACCGTAGCAACATTTCACTGTGAAGATAATTGGTATATGTACAGAAAAGATTAGATGCTGCTAAGTCCGACAAATTTATGCATTTCGTGTTGCGAGGGGGGGAAAGCGTGTGTGTAAAACACAAAGCAAATGGCTTCTGTCCCTTGGCGTATGAAAAATGTGTTCTAATTAAAGCGAAAGAACATGGAAAGCAAGAGCGTATTCAAGTAAATTCACAGTGTTATAATATACATACATATAAGGTAGTGGCAAGGACCCCAGTAATGACAAATTTTTAACTAAATGTACTGAATTAGAAATATGTGTTGATATTTGATTACTACCATTTATGAATATATACATATATACATTTAACTGTCTTACAGCGGCCAATAGGTGTCAAAATGGTGGACATTTAAAATAATTATTAGTATAATTTATTTATTAATTATTATATTATCATAGTAACTGCTTTACATTGTTTCAAATTTGACGATTCTTTCTTTTATATCTTTTGTGTCGTAGTATTTATCATCACTGCGTGCTCATTACTGGTTTTACTTTATCCATTACTGGAGAAAAAACATGAACAAAATTTAAAAAACAAACTATATTTGGTAACTTTGGTAACTAAATTGATTAAATAAAGAGTTTATTGTTTTATTAATAACATGAGTTCATGAGAATTACAAAAAACAAACCCATTAATAAAAAAAAACAAAAACTTGCTCTTATAGCGGCCATAACTAGTGCCTTTACCTTATTTTACAATACAAATAATGAAACATGTATTTCAATATTTTTTTTATTCGTGCCTAAACTGCTATTGAAGGGGTGAAAACCACCCTCAAAATTTTACGTCTACTAATTCACGTTGCCTTGGAAATAAATGCAATTAAATTCAAATCGTCAGATTAGTTATTCTAAAAATGTGTAATATATTATTAACATTAGGATATTAGAAACCTAATATTCATAATACACCCTAAATGCGAAAATCGATTGTTTTAATGCTCTCAACAACTCCTGAAAGTTTGTTGGTATGTTTACGGGACATCCTGTATGTGTAAATTTCCATCCTTAAACAGTATTAACGTGACAATAATGTTTAAATTATATTCTGCATTAACTTTCTGGACACATTTCTGATCAAATAATTAATTATAGAACCTACAGTCATTTAATTACGATAATAACTCCCCGCCTAATAAATCTTGTATGCGCCACTGGAGGTGTACATAGGAATACAGTGTCCTTTTTGATAAGGGACTCGGCGCGCTGTTATTGTAAGGGTAGGTACGTTACGAGTCTTGAATGTAAATAAAAGATCAATCATTGTTGAAAACCCACCCCCTTACACGTACTTTGTTAGTGGGGTGGGGGGTGGAGGTGTCTATCCTTACTCAAGGTTCTAATTCTAGGATCTAGTCGTTGTGTGGGTTACTGCAGTGGTTCTGAAAATGGGTAAAATAAAGCATTTTTTGACATACACCTTTTTTGTTACTTAATTGCAAAGATAAGGCTAAAAAATAAGAAAAGCATTGAACAAATTTTTTTTATTACTAAATTTTAAATTATTCAATATTAAAAGTCGTAAAAATCAGCTAGCATTTAATTGTATACAAAGTTTCAAAGCGTGAGTTACTAATACTATATAGAAGAATAATAAAAATGAGCCGAAATCCTCAAATTTGGGATTGTTGTCCTTAGAAAACCGTAATTTCTCGACTATTTGTACATATAATTTAATTTTTTCCTTAGAAAAAGAGATAGATATATTCCAAACTACACTGCATCTCTCTCTCTCTTTTTGAACAGATGTTACACCATTGAGTTAATACAGAATGCACTGTCCATTCTCTATGTCTATGGTTTTACTAGCTTTACCTGTTACTATGTTCGTTAGTTAGTCAGTTAATAACTAAAAATTAATAAAAAATATTTTTTAAAATTTAAATTTTCAGTTATCATAAAATTGTGTATTTTATTTCCTATACGTTTTAAATAAAATTTTACAAACGAGCCGCTGCTGTACAATATTTATATCACATGACCTAAAACGATGACTACCATTGCAAAGGGTTGTTTCAGGAGGCTAAAGGGTCGAACAAGAACCGAAATAACTTGGGTAGAGTAAGAGGAGAATTGCCTCGAATCCACGATGAATTTTAAATTATTTATCCGGTACTTCTCGACAGTGTTATTTACCCAAGATATTTTTATTACCTTGTTATTGAAAGGGTTGAATTCAATAAAATATTAATAAACATTTGTTAGGAAACATTTTGGTATATATATTTTATATTTTAAGGGTGTGTTCCAAGCAATATTATTATTTTACGTTATTGATTTATATGTTTTTTATTATTTAAAATTTTTTTATGACAGCTCTCTTTTATATTTTTATGTTTAAATGTACATTTTTAAACCCTTTTATCGTAATTTACGATCATACAACGTTGTTAAAAAGATATTATTCATGATTTACGTTTGTTTTAATTATAAATAGGATTTTTATGCAAATTCATAATAATATTATGGTACTCTATTTAAATATGACACAAAAAACTTTATACATTAATTTTTATGTTGTTTTAACTGTTTCTGATACTTAATATTACTAATAAATCAATGTGGCATTTTAAATAACATTTTGATGTGAATAAAATCTAGTTTTTCAGGCCAGAGATTGGGTGGGCATTTCAGAAAATTAGTATTAATATCAAATTATAGATCTACGAGGTACAAGTAAAAATCATAATATTTAATGAGAGAAAAATTTAATATTATTAGAAAACAACAAAAAATGTAATTCTGTATGTCCACGATTGAGTTTGTAAATTAATCGAATTAAAAAATAATGAGAGTATATTACAATATATTCTCTACGTAGTAACGTTTTTAATTTTTAGCTGACATATTAACTATTCAACTTATTTGTTAAATTTTCAATTTAAATTTCTTAATAATAGCCGAAGGAGGTTACGAAGGTCTTCGGGCATTAGATAGTCTTAAAGATAATGGTGTAAGCTATATTTAAAAAAAAACTGGAGTCTCCTCGATCGCCCCAAGCTGACATATTAACTATTCAACTTATTTGTTAAATTTTCAATTTAAATTTCTTAATAATAGCCGAAGGAGGTTACGAAGGTCTTCGGGCATTAGATAGTCTTAAAGATAATGGTGTAAGCTATTTAAAAAAAAAACTGGAGTCTCCTCGATCGCGCCAAGCTGACATATTAACTATTCAACTTATTTGTCAAAATGACATTTAAAACGTCAAAGTGACATTTAAAACGCCAAAATATATATATATCCAATCAAATATCAATTTAAAAAAATAAAACACGAATTTTTAAAATAAATTGAGATAAATCTTGTAAGGGAATATTTTACAACAAACGTAGTAGACCCATAATAGGAAATTTAATGCTCTACAAAAAATATTCTATAAAATTTTCTCGTAAAATGTGTCGTTCTTGAGATATCTTGAAAAAAGAAATATTTTGGGGTGTCACCCCTCTCCCATACACACGATTTTGATGATTTTGAAATGGGACCGTCCTCAAACCAAACCCAACCATCCGACCAAGTTTCAATAATATCGGTTCACTGGTTCATAAGTTATGCGTGTGACAAGGATTCAGGGGACAGACGGACGGACGGACACACGGACAGACAGACAGACACGGAACGAAAAGTGTTTGTCTTGACGTGAAACGGATAAATCAATTTAAAATTTTGAAATTGGAGAACTTTTTTTTTGTCTCAATCTGAAACGATTACATAGCTTCTCGTATCTTCGATATTGCGAGGAAGCAAAAATAAATTTCGTATTTCTACGATTTTGCGAAATTTTTTGTGAAAACTAAGCAATTCTAGTTATATATTTCTTTGTTTAGACTAAATGTACGGAAACAATTATTTGCATGGGCGCCGGTAGGATTTCTGCTAGGGGGGTGCATCTAGATATATGAGATGAAAGTATATACGAAAAAATTTTTTTTTATGAAAGTTAACATGAGTAAAAAAATTTTTTTCATTTTGCCAGGGGGGTGCAAATGTATAAAATTTTAAAATTACAATTGTATTTCTTAATTATTTCATTTGCCAGGGGGGTGCACCTCCTTGCACCCCCCTCCCGGCGCCCATGATTATTTGTGTACATTTTACGAATATTCAAACGTTTCTGTATAACAAAAAAAACTTACCAATTCATGAGTTTGACAATAATGGGTTTTATTTAACCCCACTTCTACGTATATTCACTTGTATTTAAAATAATAAAATAATAATTTCTTAACCTATGTAATGTCCGGTATCATAAAGGACCTAACAAATTTGTTAGCTAGCAAACACTTTCAACTGAGATATCAAACTTATATGACAGTTCTTTTGGAGTTTGTTGATGACTTTGACAAGTTTCGCGCACGCGTTGAAGGTAAATACAAACGGTATTAAAACAGTGGTGATGTTATGAAAATTATTTTGTACGGTCAAAGATGCCAACTGTGTTACAATTAGTTGAAGTGTCATTGCTCTAAATTCCATAACTAATCCATAGATACTAGTACCCCATTTGAATGTAATTGCTAGCTAACAAATTTTGTTAGGTCCTTTATAATACCGGGCATAAGTCAATTTTTAATAACAGTAACATTTTTCAAAAGTTTATTTGTAAAAAAAATCATTTCTTAAATGTTACATTGCATTTTTGTATAATATTTACTACGCATATTTTTTTGATTTATGATGCTTATAAACTAATTTATTTTTATTACTTACTGCGTGGACAAGTTTCATTTAGTTTCAGACTGCATAATATGTACTGCAATCGTTTAAATGCAATTAAGCAGATAGGTTGTAAAGTAAAGCTCGCGGAATATTTTTAAGTGTTATATTAAGTTATTCCACGTTAATGTTATTTTTTTGTTTGTTATTTGTTTGTGAACTATTAGTTTTCTTTATTGTTCAAATTTATAGTCCGAGAAGTGAACAACAAAAATTGCAACTACTTTATAAAGACTGATTTTTTGATATTACGTCACATTTGTGGTGTAGAGATACAGCCTGCCGTCAGCCAGCTAGTTTCGTTAGCGTTTGGCGCAGGGGTGGCTTTATTTTTGTAAAAATGTTGCAACTACTTTATAAAGGTTGATTTTTTGATATTATGTCACATTTGTGGTGTATAGATACAGCCTGCCGTCAGCCAGCTAGTTTCGTTAGCGTTTGACGCAGGGGCGGCTTTATTTTTGTAAAAATGTTGCAACTACTTTATAAAATCTGAAAATTTATTTGTAAGCAGTATACTAAGTAAGGATCGCTTTTATCATAATCAGCCTTCAAAATCTTGTAACCGGGCGCGTTAAACTCGTTAAGTCGCTCAACTCTTGGACTATTAGTATTGTTGTAGTTAATGTGAAGTGAGGTTATCTATATATAAAATAGAAAAGACAGTGCAAGCCCCCTCCTCCATGGTCAGAAGTAATGTCGACGAGACAAAGGTAGGTGAAACATTTTTTTACACTGTATTAACAAATTTTTAAATTTAGATTTTATCTAGAAAAATAATTTTTGATTTTTAAATTTTTTTTATTTATTTACTAATTATCATTTTATTTAATTAAAGCACATTGAAAGCGTACAAATTCGTACAGATCTAAAAAAAATCCCAGAATATTTAGTATAAAAAAATTCGTATGCAAAAAATTATGAGATATTTTATTATGTAATTTTTTGTCGAAATACTTTTTTTTCCTTCACCGTTGATAAGAGAATATTTGATATGAACTTTTACTTTTATATATCCAATTATTTAAAAAAAAAAAACGAATATAAAAACTGTTTGTGATTGTTTTTTTTGCAATTTATTAAAAAATACAGAATACAAAAAATATAATGGGCAAAAATTATTAAAAAAAATTAATTTAAGGCGTATTGAATCTTAATTAGATTCATTTTACATCATTTTAAATGTTAATTAAAATGCTGTATTAAATATATATTATCAAGTATTAAAATTTTAGCTTTCATATTTATTTATTTTGCTATTATAAATTGTAGGTACTAACAAATAATCCAAAATTCATTGATTTTTTACTGGGAAAAATACAGCTAAATTTAAATCGGTAAATCGGTTTACCGATATTGCAATCCCTAGCTGTATTGATGTACATATGGAATAGGGTTGGATGGTCGGGAATTTAATTTCAGTTCGCTTTGATCAAGGAAGCGAATGTAGGAATTGCATATTTTAGGTTTATTGTTAAGTACATAAGTGTATTAGAAATTATATTATTTCACTTTATGTGTATATTTCAACCCTGACATGGAACAATATTATACTTTTACGAATATACTAAAACAGCGGCGCACCCAAAAAAAAATCCTTGGGGGGGGGGGGGTAAATTATTTTTTTCTAATTATATATAATTTTCATTTGTTTTATCTGTCATAATTGTTAAATGTGTATTCCAAGTTGATTAAGACATAGGAAATTTAACAAGGGGGCAATTAGAAATGTTGTAGTAGCCTTTGGTCAAATTTAACGATGATTGGTGCATTTTGAAATGCCGCCACAAAATTTAATAAAATAGTAATTAGTATTTTGTTTTCAAATTTATATCTGCCAAAAAATATTATTATAATTTTATCTAGGATGCTTAAATTAATGAAATTAAAGTTGAGAACAAAATACTGTTGATTAATTTAAAATTTATCAGTTAGTTTCGAGGCGGCATTTCAAAATGCACCAATCACACATCGTTAAATTTGACCAAAGGTTACTACAACATTTCTAATTGTCCCCATGTTAAATTTCCTATGTCTTAATCAACTTGGAATACACTGTATAAATTCTAGTTCAGTTTTTTGGATGTATTATAATATTATATGTGTATACACTTTTTTAATTTGTTTGGAAAAGTAAGTAGATACCTTTTCTTGTATCTTCCAAAATTTGCAACTTGATAAAATGTGGGATTCATCTCGTAAAAAACTATTTATTAATAATATAATTAATTTGATTTATAGAGTAATTGGAAAGAAGAGGTGTTTAACTTTCTTTATCTATATAACGACAATAATATTTAATTTATAATATGAGTGTAGAAACGTAAAAGTAATTAATCATAAAAATTAAAAATTTTATCTCATAATATTTATTCATGCCCCTCCACTGATCTCCGCCATAAAGAAAACGGTGTAACAAGTTGGGGATAAATTTAATTTAACTAGTAGTTAAATTAAAAAAAAAAAACTCCAGCTTGAGATTTACTTAAATTTTCTCTCGTAGCAACAGTTAGGAGACATTCTTTGTTAATAAAACATGAATTTTATTCGCAATCTAATCTAAGAAAGGTATGAAAATAGTTGAATTATTTTAAATGTTCTGCTTTAAATAACAGAAAATTTGTTTGAAGAGATAAATTTAATTATATTTTAAAAATATTTTTTAGATGTATTTATTAGTACGTATCTAGAATTTACACTGTAGTAAATATCTAAATCTAATGAATAAAAGGAAGGAAAGTGAAAAAATGTCGGTTTCCGATTTCAAACTTCACGTCTCGCCACTGCATTTAAAATGTCAAAATGACATTTAATATGTCCAAGCAAATATCAATTTCGAAAAACAAAACACGAATTTTTAAAATAAATTGAGATAAATCTTTGTAAGGGAATATTTTACAACAAACGTTGTAGACCTATATTATATGAAATTTAATGCTTTACAAAAAATATTGTATACAATTTTCACGTAACATGTGTCGTTCTTGAGATATCTTGAAAAAATAAATATTTTGGAGTGTCACCCCTCTTCCTTACACACGATTTTGATGATTATGAAATGGGACTGTCCTCAAGCCAGACCCAACCATCCGACCAAGTTTAAATAATATCGGTTCAGTGGTTCATGAGTTATGCGTGTGACAAGGATTCAGGGGACAGACGGACACATGGACGGACGAACGGACAGACAGACAGACACAGAACAAAAAGTGTTTGTCTTGACGTGAAACGGAAAGATCAATTTAAAATTTTGAAATCGGAGAACATTTTTTTTGTGTCAATCTGAAACGATCACAAAGCTTCTCGTATCTTCGATATTGCGAGGAAGCAAATAATTATACTAATAATTAGTTTAAATGTCCACCATTTTAACACCTATTGGCCGATTATCACCAAATCACGCAGTAAGACAGTTGAATGTATTCTATATAGATTAATATTCAGAAATTTAATTAAAAATTTGCAATTATTGGGGTCCTTGCCACTACCTTATTTATTTAACATATGAATATTCTTTATACATATTTTGAAGATTTATTCGTTCGGTTATAATACCGCTGAAGAATTCGTGAGAGTTCAAACTTATATATTTTTTAGTTTTCCGGTTGAATCAACCGTACATTTCAACTCAGGAAAATCCAAGTCACATGTCTACACGTGAAAATAAAATACACGTAAATCCTCCATTTGAGTTGAGGGAGCGGGGTGAAAAATAGAGTTAGTACGTGTATCACGATATATATATTAAGACACAAAATCAATGCGTCCGAATGTGCACGTGTATATGTATATATATATATATAAATGTGTGTATGTATGTACGTTCGTGTGTGTCATACAATGAGAGATATCTCCGATAGCAGGCTGGTCGGATTCGTGAAAATACTGACGCTTTTTCAACAAGCGTGTGTGTCTGTGAGGGTGTATGTGTGTGTGGAGGGTGTGTGTGTGTGTGGGGAGGGTGTGTAAAGTAGAATGGTGAGGATGGATACAGAAATCGCGTTTTTATTGGTACGTTTATTTACCGCCGATTGCTAAATAAAGCTCCACGTTATATTTGTGTTTTTGTTTTTTTGTACGGTTGGTATAGAAGAAGCAACCCCTAAAATGACAATCTTTGAAAATTATAGATCAAGATAGTATAAATATATATATATAGATTCAAGTATATTTATAACTACAGTGTATTCCAAGTTGATTAAGACATAGGAAATTTAACATGGGGACAATTAGAAATGTTGGTCAAATTTAACGATGTGTGATTGGTGCATTTTGAAATGCCGCCTCGAAACTAACTGATAAATTTTAAATTAATCAACAGTATTTTGTTTTCAACTTTAATGAAATTAAAGTAAGCATCCTAGATAAAATTATAATAATATTTTTTGGCAGATATAAATTTGAAAACAAAATACTGACTATTTTATAAAATTTTGTGGCGGCATTTCAAAATGCACCAATCACACATCGTTAAATTTGACCAAAGGTTACTACAACACTTCTAATTGCCCCCATGTTAAATAACCTATGTCTTAATCAACTTGGAATACACTGTATAACTCACAATCAAGTCTTTAGGTTTCCTCGATGATCCTGATATAGATTTTAGCATTTTTGTGTCGGTTTGGTCGTGACATCGGCCAACGTTAACGTAAGTGCACTTTTAGAGGAGCCCTGAAGATGTTGTCCACTGTAATGTGTGACGAAACGTTTTTTTTTTTTTTTTTAATTTTCAAAAAAAAGGTGTTTGAGTGCCAAACTTCCGGCACTCGCCGCGAGTTTCGTCGTAATGAGATTACTTAAAATGGCGGGCATGTCTTGTGGAGGCCGGCCGGCATCCACGATACCTGTAAAGGATTAAAATGTGTCGTGATATTCACAGATAAAATGTTTAGATATATATGATATATGACATGCATAAACTCGTGTAACATTAAACAGAAATCTCTGATAAAACAAATATTATCGACTAAAGATAAATAAATTGTATTATGTTAAAATATTCAGTAGGAAAATATTTAATATTTATGTGGAAATATAAATTACTAATTCATCATAATATCAGTTTCTTGTATTTTAAAATTCATACGTTAATTATATTTGCACTTGTTTTTATTTAAAATTTTCGTAAAATTTTTTTTTTGTAAATTGACATTTTTGAATTACTATTTTTGCTTCCTCGCAATATCGAAGATACGTGAAGCTTTGTGATCGTTTTAAAATGAGAAAACCATTGCCAAGGTTGAATAGTTGAGTCTGGCTTGAAGACAGCACCGTTATAAAATCATCAAAATCTTGTGTAAGGGGGAGGTGTGACATCCAAAATATATTTTTTTTAAAGATATCTCAAGAACGACACATGTTATGTGAAAATTTTATAGAATCTTTTTTTTAGAGCATTGAATTTTCTATAATATAGATCTGCAATGTTTGTTGTAAAATATTCCCTTACAAAGATTTATCTCAATTTGCTTTTAAAATCGGAATTTGTTTCTTACAATCACTATTTACTTTTACATATTAAATGTCATTTTGACGTTTGCATAGCAGAAAATTTGAGATTTAGATTGAAATTGTCAAAAAATTTAAAAAAAGCATGCAAGTTATTTGTTAATTTATTAATTTTAACCTGTTTATAATAGGGGAAATGCCTGAAAACCCAGAGTCTTGTTAACTATTACTCTCATTAGACTGTCTCATACCTTTTACAGCATTTTAAATGATTTCACTGTTGTTATTTTCAACAAAAGGCTACACACTGTACTAAAACATTATGCAAATAAATGAAATGCGTTTTGGGAATCCATATTCATTCGATTTTACGGGAAATGGAAAAGGTGACTACACCTGGAGCTATGCCACAATTTAATATCAGAATGTTGACAACGGTTTCAATTGGGGTGACATAAATCAACAATTTTCTACATATTCATATGTGCCTACATATATATATATATATATATATACACGTTTAACGTTCATATGAGTATATACATTACTAGCTGCTACCCGCGGCTTCGCTCGCGTGGATTTCGAAACTAATTACAACCCTCCATACGTGACATAGGGTGAAATATTTAATTTTTCCTTTATTTGTTTTTTATTAAATACGTGTTTCATTCATTGTTTGTATTGAAAAGTATTTATTTTAAATTTCAAGTAAATCTCATCAAAAAATATTGTTCCTATACAAACTTATCTACCCCCTTGCATCTCCTTAAGGGTTAAATTTTCGAAAATGCTGAAGAACGTGTTTTATTGTTTGTATTGAAGAGTATTTATTTTAAGTTTCAAGTAAATCCGACCAAAAAATATTTTTCCTATACAAATTTTTACACCCTCTTTTTCCCCTTAGGGGTTGATTATCGAAAAATCCTTTCTTAGTGGGTGGTTACGTCATTAAAGGAAGACACCCCTGAAATTTCACGTTTCTAGGTCCAGGGGTTTCGGCTAGGCGATGATGAATCAGTCAGGACATGTTATTATATGTATATAGATTATACATATGTAATATATGTATACAGGAGACTCTCCAAACCGCGACTTTTTACTTGTGTACATACAGTAAGACCCCGATTAACGCGGGGATACGTTCCAGGAAATTAATGAAATAGCGTTAAAAGGGGTGCTAAAAAAATTAGATTTTTTTTAAAAGAATTTTTTTCTTCATTACTAATAAAGCAATCAAAATATGGTTTTGAGGGTTTATTATACATGTTTTAAGGTATACAAAAATATTTTTTATTTTGATTTACAACTAACTAATTAATTAATTTAATTAATTAAACTAATTTTGTTCCAATTATGATTAAATAAACATTTATAATAATTATAATAAAGAAATGGAAGTATTGTAATACCGTCAAAAATCGTGTCCGAGATAAGAGCAGATTCTGATTGTACTAACTTCAAAACTTAAAGAAAAGTTAATTTCCGTATGTGCGCGTGTCTGTGTGTCTGTGCGTCTGGTTGTTCACTGTAAACTAATATTTATAATACAAAGGTGAGTTTTATTTCTGACATATAAATTATTTAAAAAGATAGAAAGAACATGGAAGTCATGTATGGTTCTCCATACCGATATTTTATTTTATTGGTATGCGGGATTTAAAATTATGAATTTATTGGTCTGCGAGGTTCGAAAGGTTGGCGACCACTGGTTTAAAACACAACGTTTCCTAGATACGGATCTGACGCTAGTAATATTCGTCGTTGAAAAGTTTTGAAGAAACTTTAATATAAATTACATTCAAAATAAAAAGGTTTATTTTTAGAAAATAAATACTACTTATATACATATAACATAGACATAAATGAAATATTATAAAATTCTTATCCAAAGTTTACTTTTCCGTTTTATGCGAATATATTTGATACAATAATATATCAAAGAGATTATGTTTAACTTTGCAATTTCAAGATGTTTATCTGATTCCGAGAAAGTCAGAATGTACAATGTACATACATACAAATTCTTAAACGAATTTACTAAAAATATACATATTTGGTATTCTACTTATTAGATTTTTGTATACATACATACACGAATGTAACTATAGTGAAACTTCGATATAACGCTCAAGTTTATAGCGCTATCATGTGTATTGCGAGGTTAGGTCTAGTCAAATTTAAAAAAAAAATCGATTATTTTTTTACCTTTTCTTGAAGTAGTGAAAATCGAAAAATGTAAAAATCTTACTTATTCTGGGATATGTGTATATTTTTTTAACAAAAATAGCCAGTTCATGTAGGTATTATGGTAGGTTTTTCGAAAGGGAATAAAATAGAGCAGTTTTCAAACCATCTGAAGATTTTATAAAATAATTTCTTAAATAAATAATTTTATTTTTGTTATTCATAAATTTTATTTTGATCTGATAGTATATATAGTCTAGTTGATTAGGCTTTTATGAATGTATATTTTTAATATTTGATTAGAAATTAATACTATTAGTTGTAGTTTTTAATAAAAAAATATGATTTGCATAATGGTTCGGTAATTTTTTTTTATAAAAGTGTTCCATGAGTTCGAAAAGGTTAATATATAAAGTATAAAACTTATAAGAGAGATAAAATTATTGTCGAAAAGCAAAGCTAAAATTCAAAGCTATGTAATGACGGTATAAATGATCATACTTTTCAATGCTTTTCACAAATTGAATTTTCATTCATATTCCACAAAGTAATGGAATTATGAAGCAAGCCAAAAAAATACAAAAACTTTGTGTGGGTGAATGGAGTTAAAAATATGTTTAGACTAAATCTGTTAACACCTTCCTAAAGCGTACAATTTTAACTTCAAAATACTTTTTTTAATTTGACCTCCAATTTATTTAAATAAGATACTGGCACCAGTCTTGAATATGACCCCAGTAATGACTATTTTTTAATTAAATGTACTGAATTAGAAATATTTGTTGATATTTGATTACTACCATTTCTGAATATTAATCTATATACATTTAACTGTCTTACAGCGTGATTTGATGACAATGGTGTCAAAATGGTAGACATTTAAACTAATAATTATTATGATTTATTAATTAATTATTATATTATCATAGCAACTGCTTTACATTGTTTCAAATTTGACGATTATTTATTTTATATCTTTTGTGTCGTAGTACTTATCATTAGCAAGTGTCCATCACTGCGTGCTCATTACTGATTTTACTTTACCCATTACTGGAGAAAAAACATAAACAAAATAAAAGGGAATAATTTAAAAAATAAACTATATTTGCGGACTTGTAAATTAAATTGATTAAATAAAGAGTTACTTGTTTTATTAGTAACATGAGTGAATGAAAATTACATAAAAGAAGCCCGTCAATCATAAAAACAGTAAACTTTGCTCTTATAGCGGCCATAACTGGTGCCGGTAGCTCATTAAGAGTATGAGAACAATAAAGTTTTTACTGTATTAATGTTTATGTAATTTTCCACTTTAGTGACCTATATTAGAATAATTTCCTCTATTTTTTTAGCCACTTTGATACAAAAAACATCCGTAAAACATTTGCATATCTTTTCGTGATCGGGTTGCCTATGAAATAAATTAGCCAGCATGTGTCTAACAAATTTTCCATTTATTCTAACACGATTTTTATCTGACTTCGAATATAAATTTTCGTCAGTTCATTTTTAACATATTTACTATATTTTATGTGCTATTTTTGTATGTTGGATTTTACTTTGAAATGTTGGTATTAGTATTACTTTCGTTTATTATATTGAAGCTATTTTTGTACATAATTTTATTATTTATTTACAAAGATAGATTAATACATATATCGGGTGTTTTCTTAAAGAAAAGTTTTATAGTTTCGAGGACGCTAAATATTGACATAATGGGATGATCACCTTTGATGGATTTTCAGGTTTAATTTCTTTTTTCAATTTTTTTTTTGTAGATTCGTAAATTACGGAAAAATATGCAATTTTTTTCCGAAACTTTAAAAAAATAAATAAATATACATTTCTGGATTTTCAATAAGAGAGGCAAAAAGTGTTTTTTTCTGAAAATTCGTTGATTTGAAAATATTTGCTGGAAAAAAAAGAACTGTATGGAAGAATGTTAAAAAGCGATGTTTCTTTTGTTTGGTAAAATCTTTTAGGCTACTTTGTCAACTTTGTTTTCTTAAATAAAACCTGTATTTTTTTGTAGAATACATGAGACATAATTTTTTAAAGGATATTTAGCAAAATACTAGAGAATTTTGAACTTTTAAGAGCTTTTTTACCTATAAATTATAATATTATTTCTTGAATAAAATTGCAAGATAAAATTTAAATTATAATAAATGTTGAAATTTTTATCTAGGAGATCACCATATGACTATCATACAAAAACTTTCCTAGGGGCGACTGTGCTATTATAACTTTATTTTGATTCTGAAAAACGAACCCATATAAAGAATTTTTATCAACATTAACAACAGGTATAAAAAATTTCAATTCGTCTCTGTTTTTTCCACGAACATTAATTGATCGTGTCAGGTGAAATTTTTAAAAATTATACCTGACTGATAACTCACTTAACGGCATTTTTAATTACACCAATGTATCGTGCTGTGCTTTGATAGGGGACACGAATTAATCACACTAATTAAACCAATTTAGTTAATAGTAATAATTTGTCACATTTAATGTATGCGTAGCTTAAATCTATGTATTATGTATATCTCTAAATATGATATTGGCACCAACGAAATAATTATTCAAAAATTATGTGTGTATGTGACTTAAAACTGCTGAATTTACGTTTTTTATGCCTAAAATTGTCGATTTCATGGAAACATAATTATTGTTAACACTTTCGATCCAAATAAATGGGACACTTTTTCAGTGTATCACAGTTCTGTTAAAAATTATTTTGAAAATACAGATAATTTTAACGTTTCATAATAATTTAAGCGAAAATATATAATAGATTTGTAATTGTTAAAATATTTAGATTTTTAAATAGTGGTTTACATCTATTATGACTTTTTTGAGTTATTTGATGTATATTGTACTCTACGCAATTTTTACAAAAATTGATTGTGTTACAATTAATTAAGTCTACCTACATAAAAGTAAGCTTTTTTTGAATCTTTTACCGCTAATATCGAAAACTACTGAACCGATTTTAATGCGGTTTTCACCAATAGATAAATAATTATTAAAAGCAGGATATAGGCTATAATACCAAACTTAGGGCATTATTCTAAACCATATTTGTAACAAATCAGTACCTAAAAAACCTGTTTTAGCCTCCACAGCCTGGATTTTTTTAAAGTGTATATACAATTTCAGATTTTCTGTAGGCACATTTATTTTTTGTTTAAAAGCATTGTATTATAAGCCTGAAGATTGACAAAATAATTTAAAACCGGTCATTTATGTCAACCTGTATATTCAATATTATAAACGTGCATGTACGTAAATGTTCAATAACAATTATATCGAAATAGTGCAGCAATTAACTATTAAATTATAATTTAAATTGAAATTTAATTAAGAGTTACACATAAATAAACAAAGGCTATTATTTTTGTCACACATGATGAAACTTTAGTGCGGGTAAATAAAGCGGTCATTTGAAACAATAAATTTTATAAAATATTGCCTATAGGGCAACTAAATTTTATTTTAAACATTTATTGTTGGTAAATTTAATTATTCATGTCGTTTGTTTAAAAATTAATATCGGAATCATTTGACAGATTTAATCAGTGTATAATAGAAATAATAGAATAAAATCAATAATGTTCATTTCCACTACATACAATATTACCTCACAACACCCCCTACAAATATTTATTTTACCAAAAAAATTATACGAATTATTGCAAGCATTGGTCCAAGAGAAAAAGGGGTGTTTTTAGAAATTTAGGTATTCTTATCTTACTTGCGTTATACAAATTTTAAATCATTGAAACGTGACAACTCGTATCACCAATACAATAATATAATCTTACTATATAAGGACCATTTTACATATATCTCTTAAAAAAAAGAATCGATGAGTTTTTTTTTTACAAAAATCAACATTTTGACGTCAATTTTCTATAAATATCAATTAACCAAGCCGATAATTAGTATTATTAGAAAATAATTTTATTCTCTACAAAATGATGTCCTTAATTTTTTTATCAGTTATCATGAAACAGTAATATAAACTTTAGTACTAATCAGGGCCGGCCGAACGGCCAGGCGACCCAGGCGACAGCCTGGGGCGCTAATTTCGTGGGGGCGCCAATTATTTTAAACTTTTTTTCTATGTTCTGTTCTAGGGCGCCAAATTTAAGCTATATATATTTTTTGAATAATAGTTTTGATTTTTTCTGCAAAATAATTCATTTTACTTAATAAAATGTTTAATATCAAAAATAAATTATTTATTAAACATTTTTTTACAAAACTTGAAAAGCACAGTGCCAAATCTGTGGGTGGCTTTGCTAATTCTTGTAACAATTCCGGTTAGTGTAGCTAGTGGTGAAAGAAGTTTTAGTAAATTAAAATAATTGATAAAAACTTATTTGCAATCGGCTATGATAGAAGATAGGTTGAATAATTTGGCTATTCTTTCAATTGAAAATAAAGTTGTAGCAAACCTCAATTTTGAGACAGCAATCGATAATTTTGCAGATATGAAAGCCAGGAAGAAATCTTTTATATAATTTTAGTTATATTATATATTATTTATCAATTATATGTTATATTATATTATTATATTACACTAATGAATTAATAACAAGATAATTTTCTCACGCTTTTTTTTTTGTGCGGATAATTTGATCGTCACTGTGGCGGTGGAAAGGGGGGGGGCGTCAAAAAAATCTCGCCTGGGGCGCCAGAATCGCAAAGGCCGGCTCTGGTAAAAAATATTGTACATTTTTGCTAATAGATACCTCTGAAAACATTGTTCACGAATGTTAACAAGATGCAATTAAGGGTTAAGAGCATCACGCACTTAAAGACCTTCGCGTGCTACTTCCCTTTTTAAAAACAAGTTAAAACTAAAAAAACAAATAAAAACTCATACGCTAACAAAGAAGTAAATTGAATAGTTAATATCTCAGCTTGGTGCGATCGAGGAGACTCCAGTTTTTTTTTTAAATGTAGCTTACACTCTTATCTTTAAGAGCATCACGCACTTAAAGACCTTCGCGTGCTCCTTCCCTTTTTAAAAACAACTTAAAACTAAAAAAACAAATTAAAACTCATACGCTAACAAAGAAGTAAATTGAATAGTTAATATCTCAGCTTGGCGCGATCGAAGAGACTCCAGTTTTTTTTTTAAATGTAGCTTACACTATTATCTTTAAGAGCATCACGCACTTAAAGACCTTCGCGTGCTCCTTCCCTTTTTAAAAACAAGTTAAAACTAAAAAAACAAATTAAAACTCATACGCTAACAAAGAAGTAAATTGAATAGTTAATATCTCAGCTTGGCGCGATCGAAGAGACTCCAGTTTTTTTTTAAAATGTAGCTTACACTATTATCTTTAAGAGCATCACGCACTTAAAGACCTTCGCGTGCTCCTTCCCTTTTTAAAAACAAGTTAAAACTAAAAAAACAAATTAAAAATCATACGCTAACAAAGAAGTAAATTGAATAGTTAATATCTCAGCTTGGCGCGAACGAAGAGACTCCAGTTTTTTTTTAAAATGTAGCTTACACTATTATCTTTAAGAGCATCATGCACTTAAAGACTTTCGCGTGCTCCTTCCCTTTTTAAAAACAAGTTAAAACTAAAAAAACAAATTAAAACTCATACGCTAACAAAGAAGTAAATTGAATAGTTAATATCTCAGCTTGGCGCGATCGAAGAGACTCCAGTTTTTTTTTAAATGTAGCTTACACTATTATCTTTAAGAGCATCACGCACTTAAAGACCTTCGCGTGCTCCTTCCCTTTTTAAAAACAAGTTAAAACTAAAAAAACAAATTAAAACTCATACGCTAACAAAGAAGTAAATTGAATAGTTAATATCTCAGCTTGGCGCGAACGAAGAGACTCCAGTTTTTTTTTAAAATGTAGCTTACACTATTATCTTTAAGAGCATCACGCACTTAAAGACCTTCGCGTGCTCCTTCCCTTTTTAAAAACAAGTTAAAACTAAAAAAACAAATTAAAACTCATACGCTAACAAAGAAGTAAATTGAATAGTTAATATCTCAGCTTGGCGCGATCGAAGAGACTCCAGTTTTTTTTTTAAATGTAGCTTACACTATTATCTTTAAGAGCATCACGCACTTAAAGACCTTCGCGTGCTCCTTCCCTTTTTAAAAACAAGTTAAAACTAAAAAAACAAATTAAAAATCATACGCTAACAAAGAAGTAAATTGAATAGTTAATATCTCAGCTTGGCGCGAACGAAGAGACTCCAGTTTTTTTTAAAATGTAGCTTACACTATTATCTTTAAGAGCATCACGCACTTAAAGACCTTCGCGTGCTCCTTCCCTTTTTAAAAACAAGTTAAAACTAAAAAAACAAATTAAAACTCATACGCTAACAAAGAAGTAAATTGAATAGTTAATATCTCAGCTTGGCGCGATCGAAGAGACTCCAGTTTTTTTTTAAAATGTAGCTTACACTATTATCTTTAAGAGCATCACGCACTTAAAGACCTTCGCGTGCTCCTTCCCTTTTTAAAAACAAGTTAAAACTAAAAAAACAAATTAAAACTCATACGCTAACAAAGAAGTAAATTGAATAGTTAATATCTCAGCTTGGCGCGATCGAAGAGACTCCAGTTTTTTTTTAAAATGTAGCTTACACTATTATCTTTAAGAGCATCACGCACTTAAAGACCTTCGCGTGCTCCTTCCCTTTTTAAAAACAAGTTAAAACTAAAAAAACAAATTAAAACTCATACGCTAACAAAGAAGTAAATTGAATAGTTAATATCTCAACTTGGCGCGATCGAGGAGACTCCAGTTTTTTTTTTAAATGTAGCTTACACTATTATCTTTAACCCTTAATTGCATGATTTTTTTTATTTTAACGAAATATTAATTTTTTGAAGCAGAAGTAGGCTAGATTTAAGGGAAAAATAGTAAAAAAAATCTTTTTTTGAAAATAAAAGTTTATTTCATTTTTTTGACTTTGTAAACAAATGTTAACGTCATGCAATTTTATTATAATTCAAATGGTTCATAACAGAGGAGAAATATCTGCCATGAGTGTCATGGGACTTTCTTATACGTAGTACAGAGATTAAACAGTGTGCTTGTTTGCCATAGGTACCATGGGACTTTCTTATACGTAATACTGATAGTGAACAGTGTAGGTGAATCTAAATAATTACATAAAAAATTTCTTTCTGGCTAAATTATAAATGTTGGAAAAAAATGTATAGGGAATAAATTATAGATAATAACATACTCGACATTTTTTATCTAAAACATTTTTTCTTAATTCAAAAATAATTCGTTAATTCAAAAATTTACAAGAGTAAACATGTGATTTCAGTTATTACGTTAAAAAAATCACTTGTTATATAATGGAGAGAATAATATTACCTTTTTTTTATTATTAAAATTATATTTTTATAAATTATATAATTATTATTAACTATAAACAATGAGGATATGTACATTCGTTAACAAAAAAAAATCTCGCCTGGGGCGCCAGAATCGCAAAGGCCGGCTCTGGTACTAATGTTATTTAAATAGGAAACAAGACCCCCCTCTTGTGGCACCTCTTAAAATTGAATAACAGGGTAATCTTTGTGGGGGAATTTATTTTTGATCATAAACTACCTTTTCGTAACAAGAGCTAGAAAAAAAATATCGATTTTTTTTGACACTTCCTATTAAAGACGGAGTATAATATTATAGTACCACTGTTATAGTCCCTCGTTCTCTTATCTCGAATAAAGTGTCACAATATAGTTAGAGCAAATCTACACGTATGTATATAAAATAAAACTGTCTTTAACATTTTACTGCAAATGCGTCATAACACGTCCACTACTTTATGATTGACAGTTAAGTATAATTGCTTACATAATCCCAGCACTTGTGGGCTAGTATTCTCAACACTGCGCACATCAAAGTTTCTCAAAATTAGTCTTCACGAAACTTAACTTTGATAATGTATTTACAGTCACCTGCATTAATGGTCTTGCAGTTTGTATTCATTTTCGTTAATCACAAACTTAGTAGGCTCCTCCCATTTGTGCAATTATAATAATTAAATCATTTCTCTATGTATCAAACAAAGACAGATATTTTGAAATTCATTTGCTAGATAAAGAACTACTATTCGTTTTTAGTACTCATATATATTTGTGCAACTAAATTATTATGTAATCTATTGAAAATTGTACAAGTAAATTTTTGATATTCCGAATTTTAGTATTTAAATATATTAAACATGATAGAAAAAGATAACCGATGTTGTTTGTCTTTAAATTTGGAATCTGCTGTAAGCGATTCTAGCCTTTAGGGTGCCAGACGAGTTCTGCAGGCGACTGTACATACTTTTTCTTGAAGAACTTATCTATAAAGAAGGTCACAGCAACTTTTGTAGTAAAATATTCCAATTTTCTACGAGAAAGCACTGTGTATTCACTTTGCAGATTTTTTTTATAAGAAACATTTATTTAGAATTAATATACATTTATCATGTGTGCAATTTTATGTATTCGAAGTCTCAACTTGCTTCCTATTGTTATAGAAATACAATAGAAAACGATTGAAAGCTGAATTTAACGCCCTGACATTAAATTGGGAATAGATGCTACCGCACTCGTAATTCTTTCCCGGAGTTCATTGATACTGCGAACCCTGGGTATTGTACAATTTCTCTTTCACCATACCGGAGCTGTTAGATCGAGAGAATAAAGAGGCTATCTCAAAAGTCATCACCTTCCTATATATCGAAAATGAATTGTCTAAGAAATCACAGACATATTGGGATTTTATATTTATATTTTATATATTTCTGATTTTTTATTTTAAAATATCAATATTTTTCATTATACAGTGTGTTCCAAGTTGATTAAGACATAGGAAATTTAACATGGGGACAATTAGAAATGTTGTAGTAACCTTTGGTCATATTTAACCATGTGTGATTGGTGAATTTTGAAATGCCGCCACAAAATTTAATAAAATAGTAATTAGTGTTTTGTTTTCAAATTTATATCTGCCAAAAAATATTATTATAATTTTATCTAGGATGCTTATTGTTGAAAACAAAATACTGTTGATTAACTTAAAATTTATCAGTTAGTTTCGAGGTGGCTTTTCAAAATGCATCGTTAAATTTGACCAAAGGTTACTACAACACTTCTAATTGCCCCCATGTTAAATTTCCTATGTCTTAGGCAAATTGGAATACACTGTATAACTGTATTTAATTATTATTTATTATATTTTTAGCCTGACGATGATTCTGTGAATCGAAAGCTTGCGAATACTTATGCTCTAATAAATTTGATATATTTAAACAATTCATTTGTTATTATTTTATATATCTACATATATAACATATTTATTATTTTATTCAAACGTGTGTGATATGACAATCTCTGAAACGGTAGAAAATATCTATCTTCGTACACATAGCATTGATTTGAATATACGTATAATATAGATCACTTCATTTCAAGTTGTAGTGAGAATTCTAGGAAATATTCATCCACATTTGTTTTAAGTACAGTTATCATCCAGATTAATTGCTGAAGCTAATTACTGTCAGACTGTATCGTATATCTACATATATGTGAATGCAGACACGTGGAAATTAACTGGGACATGATTTTCCTAGTAGAATTTATATACATATGTTTCTATAGTTTTAGATTTTATCATGTATAATTTACACTCTGTGAATACATTAACATACTTATTAGAATAGTTCAGTGATTCAAAGCAGTGATATATACAGTATTGTTTATAAGGTGTATTTGTCACACTGTTTGAAATGGATTATATTTATTTTTAAACATTTTTTATACAGGTGTGTAAAAAATATGGAATATTACTTATATTTTCTAAAATATTTATTATTAAAAAAAATGTTTTTTGTAAATTTTTTTAGAAAATATATATATATAGTGTTCATTTAACTGTCTTACAGCGTGATTTGATGACAATCGGTCAATAGGTGTCAAAATGATGGATATTTAAACTAATTATTTATGAGATATTAACTATTCAATTTACTTCTTTGTTAGTTTATGAGTTTTAATTTGTTTTTAAAAAGGGAACGAGGTCGCGAGGGTCTTTAAGCGCGTGATACTCTTAAAGATAATAGTGGAAGCTACATTTAAAAAAAACTGAGTCTGTAGGATCGCGCCAAGCTGAGATATTAACTATTCAATTTACTTATTTGTTAGTTTATGAGTTTTAATTTGTTTTTAAGTAGGGAAGGAGGTCGCGAGGGTCTTTGGGTGTAAGATACTCTTAAAGATAATAGTGTAAGCTACATTTAAAAAACAAATTTGAGTCTGTAGGATCGCGCCAAGCTGAGATATTAACTATTCAATTCACTTCTTTGTTAGTTTATGAGTTTTAATTTGTTTTTAAAAAGGGAAGGAGGTCGCGAGGGTCTTTGGGTGTAAGATACTCTTAAAGATAATAGTGTAAACTACATTTAAAAAAAAACTGAGTCTGTAGGACCGCGCCAAGCTGAGATATTAACTATTTAACTTATTTGTTAATAATAGAGGAAGGGAGTCTCGACGGTCTTCGAGAAAAAAGAATTGCCATTATGCCAATAATTTGCCGCTTTTCTTATTACATTACAAAAAGTTAGCTGCGTTTGTTTTTGAAAGACTGAGTTTTCAGTTTTTATCGATTGTCAAATACTTTATTTGCCACTTTTGAAAATATTTTTATATTATATTGGCATTGTTATATCTATAGTAGATATTTACAATACTCAAGTAAACAAAATCATAAAATATGTTCAGAAAAATTCTTTTCGTCAAACGTATAGATAGAAATTCCTTAGATCAATAAAAAAGAAATTCTATTTTATCTTCCAGGTATTAGATTACAAACGAAAAAGCACTTTGGAGTTCATATGAAACCAGTGTTGCCATTCTGTATTTAGTTTTGTGTACTAACAGCGTAATAAAATGAATTTTAGAAGGAGACACGTTTAATCCTTAATAAAGCTTTAGTTAATTCAATCCAAACAAATGATTAAAACACCATTAAGTTTATTATGTTGGTATTACATTGTACCTGTAATTATGTTTTAGGGTATTTTGTCTTTCTATATTTACCCTCATCTAATGAAAAACGAAAATAATCAATACTGTAACATTAAATTAATAAATATTAAATCATTTATACAGCCACTGCAAAATAAAAACTTCATTTTTATGTTTTAAATAACATGTAATAAATTTAAAACTGTTTAATTGATTTTTCAAATGTACTAGAGAATTTAAAAAAATTACTAAAGAAGACTTATAATGTGAGGCCTTCATTTCCCACGAAAAATAGTATGTCAAATTAGATCTGATTTCCTAAAATTATTTCTCCGTCGATTAGAATAGATCTATGAAGATATATGTACTTAGATCTATGTACATCTCCGTAGATCTACACAGATATTATTTTAAATAATATTAAAAACATGTACAGAAAGAAAGTCCCTTAGCACTCATGTGTAAAAATATATGAAAAAGTGGCTATTGCAGTTTATTTTTTAGAGAATGTTTTGATGAAAATAAATAGTGATAAAATTATAAATAGATATATTTATAAAAATATTTGTCTATTGATCTCTGTCCCATTTGTATTGACATCAATAAAATAACTGTCATTATTTAATTGACAGGATAATAAAATATTGAGTTTTGTATTAATATTCAATTTTACAAAGCATTACAGAATTATTAAATTTTAATAAATTAGGGAAGGATTTATTTTGACATCGAGCGAATTTCGAAACGCTTTGCATACCTACAATATAACATTAATGATAATATAGTTTTGATCGATTATGAAGTTTTGGGATTTTCATTCTACACCGCTATTGTAATTAATAATATAATTAATTAAAATAAAATTTATTTTACGGTACACTGTACAAAATAGATCGATTTTCAATTGAAATTTAACAATACAATATTAATTTCGATGAAATTAATATTCTATGAACTTTCTATTCATGTGTCAAATTTATTTTTACAATCGAAATTCAATATGTGTATTCCTATTTATAATATTGAAAAATGAACCGATTCAATTTGGTTTCATCAATAATTAATTAATTAATTAATATACTCTGTTTATATGATCTTTATGTATCGAAAATATATTGAATATTATTATACTGTCGTGCTTAAATAAAGGGCAGTAAGGGGTATAAAGTAAAAAATAAGTTTTTGATTTTTTTAAACTGAATTTATAATATATTTTTTTATAAAATTAAAATGCCTAAATTGAGTGACTTACTGTCTTTTATTTCTGAAAATTTAAAAGCAGTAAAATGTAGTTTAATGCTTTTTTCTACTGTTTTATTTATTTAAATAGTTTTTTGTCTGAGGTAAAACGCAGTAATGCAGAATAAAAATTCAGTTTTATTTCAACTATCTTTTCGAAATTATAAGAACTTTTTTTTGTGAATATTGTACGTATATTTTTTAGTGGATAAAAGCAGTATAGTTTAAAAGTAACTGCTTTTATGTTGAAAAATGATTTTACTGCTTTTATATTCAGAAAAAGTAACTAATTTGATATATTCAATAAACTTAAAAAATGAATATTCTATTGAAATAACTTTCTTAATGACTAATATATCTAAAAATCGTCTGAAAACCCTAATAGCATCAAAATTACTAAAAGGCAGTAAAAGAAGTTTACTTTATTGAATTTTTTCAATATTCTTAATATTTTTGGTGTCATTTTTTCTAGTTTTAAACGATGTCTCAAAAGTATTATTAAAATTGATAAATTACTTTTTCACATGCTTCAGAATGTGTATATATTATTAATTTTTTAATATATATGTAAATTTTTAGGGTCGTTTTTCAACATGTGGAATGATGTATGAAGTATATTTGAAAGAGTAATTTTAAATTTTAACAATGAATTTAAATTTAACGAAATAAATATACTCAACAAGATTTGAGGAATTTTCGGTAGTAAAATTTTTAAATTGTTTTATTTTCATATTCAAATATATTTTTCAATAGGGCGTTCCATTTAAAATAAGAAAGTTTTATGATGCGATAATAAAAGGTATAATATATTTTCTCTCGTATTTATTGATAAAAAAATTTGTTATATTTAAAAGTTTTATGACTGTAATTCTGAAAAAAAAGTTTTAAAACTGTGGTCAGAAATTTACAAAAGTATGAGAATAGTTCTATAGAAATAAAAAAACTCCAGTGACAGAATAAAAATAAAAATTTAACGAGTCTTTTTTTATGTTTGGAGTTACTTAACATTAACATATACCATTATATTGAATTATTTTAAAGAACAGGAAGTACTAGGACTGGCCACAACAGTTTTTTTGTTTTATATTACAAATCACGTCGTAACTGGCTGTTTACAACATAACAAAAATTATTTCAACTCGTAAAATTATTCAAAACATAAAAAGTACTACATAAAATATAATTTTTTGCTTTGTATTAAATTTACGAAAACTGCTGGGCACTTACCCATTTATAAAAATGTGACAGCGAATAAGTATAACGGGTTTTTCACACAATGGAGAAACTCAAGAATACGGCGAATATGAAAAACGAATGTTAATTTTTAGATGAGATTCAATTGTCTTTCCTAAAATTAAAATAATTATTTTTACTAACAATCTTTCTTCGATTATTTTTAATTTTGATACTCGTATAAACGTTCTTGGCTTCTGGGTGCAAGTCGCGTCGATTTGGTCGTGTTATCGGCCAACGTTTCGTCACACATTGGATTCAGGGTTCTGAAAGATGTCAGAGCCCTGAAGATGTTGAAAAAACTCAATTTGTACCTTTTTTTTTTCAAAACGCAAACTAAATCTTTCGAAATTACCATTATGGCTGTGAAAAATCAACTGGTTATTTTCGGAGATAGACAAGGGGACTAAATTAAGCTCGGGAACGAAATTTGGTGACTTTACCTTATATTATGTATTAGATTAATAATACAATAAAATTGTAAATAATTTATCGTTAATCATGCATTTATATTATATGAATTTACAACTTTTCTCTAAGCTTCATGCAGTTACGTTAACCCCGTGGTTATGTTTTGGTGTTAAAATCAGACCACACGTGGTTATGTTGGTATGAATTAGTGAAATTATGCATAAAATCATGTTTAGATTATATTATCATTACGTATAAATTATGTATAAATCTATACAGTCCTGCTTTCAATGACTTTGAAAGAAGATTGAAGCTAGTTAGCAAAGATAAAGGAGAAGTTATTCCCAAACACTTTTTATTTTTCAATACTTATGTCTACTTTAAGAATTGAATAAAAACTTAACTTATGAATTTAATATTTTAGCGTTTACATTTGTATCAGAATACAATTGTCACGATGTAAGTGCCTAAACCTCATGTGCACGCATGCAAATATTATAAGGAGGATGTATGAAAATGTAAAAATAAGTATGCTTCGTCATAATTAAAACATTTGCTAAAATTAAACATTTTATAATTAAATATAAAACAGGAAGATCGCTTTCCGCTAGATAATTAAGTTAAAAGTTTGAATATTGTACGAGAGAGGTTGTTTTTTGTCACAGTAGGATTTCATGCTAAAACGACAAGATCAATACAGGACCGGCTTATAATTTATTGAGATGGGACCGTTTAAAATTTTGATGATAGCGATTTGTACTGTTTTGAATCTGTGTTTTCAGTTAATAAATAATTTAAAAATATAAAACATTTTAACCAAAAGTCAAAAATAGCATTAAATATTAATTTACACGTTCAATAATAAAACTATTATACCTCTGCGTCTTATTTTCTTGTATTTTAGTCGATATTTGTATGACGAATTGAAGTTCACTGCAGGAAATTTCACTAAAAAATTTAGAATTTTTGATTTTGTTAAAAGTATGTTTATTGTATAGAAAATGAGGTGAAAAGTTGAACTGTTCAAACCGCAGGTCTGTATCTTAAACCGTTCTCGAGATATAGCCTCTCAAAGTTTCAGTTTTTTCAAAATTTTGAAGAAAAATGGCCATAACTTTTGAACGTGTGGTCGGAATTGATTTTAGTTGACGGATTTGGAATCAGCGTGTCAAAATCTATATAATGACATGTACAATACCTTAAAACTCGAAAAAAAAAATTTCGCGGAAAATTGAAAAAATTCAAAGGGGTATACCTTAAAAAAATGTCGATTTTTGACGAAAATTTTTTTGTCCGATTTTAAAGTATTATACATGTCATTATATAGATTTTGATACGCTGATTTTAAATCCGTCAACTAAAATCAATTCCGATCACACGTTCAAAAGTTATGGCCTTTTTTCTCCAAAAATTTGAAAAAACTAAAACTTTGAGAGGCTATATCTCGAGAACGGTTTGAGATACAGACCTGCGGTTTGAAGCATTCAACTTTTCACGTCATTTTCTATACAATAAACATACTTTTAACGAAATCAAAAATTCAAAAAATTTTAGTGAAATTTCCTCCACAAATATCGACTAAAATACAAGAAAATAAGACGTAGAATCATTTAGTTACTGTATAAATATATCAGAATTTATTTTAAAAAGTAAAAGCTTGAACTAAAGCTGTTTCATAACTAGTTTTTTTGTTAATAGAAGGGGGAGGATTGACAAAATATGCTTCCCTTATTAAAAATTTCACGCCTCGCTACTGGATTAAACGGTTAAAAGAAAAAATATAAAATTTGATACATTTGTTTCTTGTGTATTTCGTATAATAAATTAATGTGTCATTTTAACCCGAAATGTAATTCATTTTTGACACATATTTTAGTGGAAAGTGAATCTTAAAAAGCGTGGGTGAGGACGAAACTAAAACTTTTGGGATCATGTATATTCATCATATTTTAGCGGCGCCTATGGATGGAGTTAACTTTAGAAATGTGTGTATAGAGAAAGAGAAACTAAATGTAGGATAAAATTAATGAACTACTTTCCCGTAATCCCTAGTGTCAATTTGTTTTCCGATTTGACCGAGCTTTTTCAACTATACTACAAAATCAATAGATATACCATTAATGGAATGTTTTTTTTTTTAAATAATTTATTATTTTATTTTATTTTCTTTTTATGTTATCTTACTAATGTAATTAATAGTTTTTTTCTTTCTGTTCTATATCGTAGAAAATAGATATTTTGAGAAAAAATGTTTCAGATAAAAGTTGATTATTCTTTCCCATAAATTATGAATCAGTAACAAAAAATTTGAGTTTAGATTTGAAAAAATATCTGCGCTTTCAGAAGAGCCCTGAAGATGTCCACTGCAATGTGTGATGAAACGTTGGCCGATAACACGACCAAACCGACGCGGCTTGAAGAAGATTTATAATATTAAATATAAATTATAAAAATAACGATATCTATACTACATTTTATTATGTAATGAACCATTTCTAAATATAATTGAAAACTAAAATTTAAAAATTGACACGAGTGGAAATTAATTTCCGGTTGTCAAAAATAATATTTTTTTCTCTGACGAATATGAATTCTAAATGTTATGTTACTGACACTCAAAATATTGCCATTAGGAATTTTTAATTCTAATAAATATTATATTATAATGTAACAAATGAATTTTTTTTCTTTGTTTCAAAAAAAAATAAAAAATATATATTTTTAAACACATTTGTAACTTGTTTACAATTTATGAGAAAAAGTAACATCGAGACGAGCTGCGATAGTAACAAAAAGTTTAGAAACCGAACACAATCTAAATATTTTTTTATTCAAATACAAAAACAGAATAAACATTGAACAAAAACGAAAAGATATTCCACAAAAACATTTAACCGCAAAGAAAATATTATCAATGAAAACGTTACGGTAAAATCTGGACATTTTTTTACATTTGGTATATATAGTTATAATAATATAGTATGCATATTATTGTACATTTTATGCATATTTGCATATGCATATTGCATATGTAAACCTTCTCTGTTCCGAAATAGTCATCATATTCAATTGTTGTCATAATGCTATTGTTCGGTATGCAAAAAACTTGTATACGAGAGATATCAAAACTCAAACCCCGAGAATCATGTTATCCCTACTATGCAACATTACAATTGCTAACATTACCATCCTTATATTAGTCTAATTGTAAGAGGTGAGCGACAAAAATTGCAACTACTTTATAAAGGCTGATTTTTTGATATTACGTCACATTTGTGGTGTAGAGATACAGCCTGCCGTCAGTCAGCTAGTTTCGTTAGCGTTTGGCGCAGGGGCGGCTTTATTTTTGTAAAAATGTTGCAACTACTTTATAAAATCTGAAATTTTATTTGTAAGCAGTATACTAAGTAAGAATCCCTTTTATCATAATCAGCCTTGAAAATCTTGCAACCGGGCGCGTCAGCAGCGCGTTTAACTTCCAGTAATGGCAAAGGTAAAACCAGTAATGAGCACGCAGTGATGGACACTTGCTAATGATAAGTACTACGACACAAAAGATATAAAAGAAAGAATCGTCAAATTTGAAACAATGTAAAACAGTTGCTATAATAATATAATAATTAATAAATAAATTATACTAATAATTAGTTTAAATGTCCACCATTTTGACACCTATTGGCCTCATGTCATCAAATCACGCTGTACGACAGTTAAATGTATATAGATTAATATTCAGAAATGATAGTAATCAAATATTAACACATATTTCTAATTCAGTATAATTAAATATACTGAATTAGAAATATTTGTTGATATTTGATTACTACCATTTCGGAATATTAATCTATATACATTTAACTGTCTTACAGCCATTACTGGGGTCCTTGCCAAGACTGGTGCCAGTACTTTTGCTGCAAGTAGAAATAGATTTAATGTAATCAAATCTAGTCAATTTTGTATACGTGTGGCTGACTACATATGTAGATTTAATATTGGATAAATACAGTGTATATGTGGCCGCAGCCTTATTCATGTGTAGAATTTTTCCAACTGTGTTTTTGGTTTATTTAACCGACTGTTTTTTTTTGTGTACAACAATAACGGCGGATGCACATTTAAAAACGTCAATTTTTGTGGTATTTTTTTATCAGTCTGCTTTGACGAATTAAACGATTTTGTTGAGTTGGTTTAAAAGTTCACCGCATATGAAATATTTATTAGTACAATCATACTAACCAGATTTTAGTTTTGGAAAATCGGAACAGATTAAAAAACATCTGCCAAGTAAATGCACAGTGCTTCCTCTCGTGCTAAATTTAACAAAGATAGTTAGTTATTGAACAATTAGCATTAGTTAACCATTTCATTTTTATACAATTTTATTAAAAAATATTAGTTTGAAATTTTTCGTATGTTTTTAATTTTTGACGATTTCAATCTAAATCTAAAATGCAAATGTCACAATGTCATTTAAAACGTCAAAATCTTTTGTGTCTTTAGTTTTCTTCTTTTTGTATCGATGTACGACAATTTTTGACCGAGTTATTCTACACTTGGATTTTTTTATAGATATTTATAGGTATTCAAAGTTAAACGCGTGGTTTTAGCTTTAATTCCAAATAACTCGGTCAAAAATGGTCGTACAGCGATACATGTGAAAGCAAAATGAAGAAAATAATCTTATCTACGAAAATCATTAATTAGATTTAGTAAAAAATGTACCACTGACCATTTTTTTTACTGTCAGATTCGTTTCCAGCCCGCAAAACCTAAAAAACAAAATCAGATAAAAATTACAAAACCTATAATTTTTTTGTAACCCCTCCATAGTTATAAATGTATAAATTTTGTTTAAAAACATTTGTATGTTTTCTGTAAAACTTCTCGACAATAATCAGCTTGAACTACATTTTATAACTGCAACTTATAATGACCGAAGTTACAGTGGGGTAAATGCAGAAACGGGGCAAGTGCATTAACGGGTTCTTTTATTATAATACGAGTGAAATTGTAATAGCTAATATGTAGTGAACTACTAAAAGTTAATACCAATTTGTTTAAAAAGTTCACTACTCCAAAACTAAACAACGTATCTTGATGCGGTATAAAGCATTTTATACTAGGCGTATTCACAATTCTAGCATATGAAATAATGCTTCAAAGCGTTTTTAACTACCGGTAATGCACTTGCTCTGAAAATGGGGCAAGTGCACTGTAGTTGACATTTTTTACAATTTCCTATCATAATGCAAATATACAAAGAAAATTGGCGTCCTATTCAATTTAAACTAGTCAGTAATAACTGCACAATCATTTGATACTGAAAATATTAAGTATTTATATAACAGATTGAAAAGTCCAACTATGCAAAAACCGGTCTGCACTTACCCCACTGCACCTTATATATATTTACGAAAAAATCCTGATTTTTTCGCATTTTCTGATTTGATTATTCACGCTTCGAGAATTTTATAATCATATTTCTGCCTGTATTTTTAACTTAATAAGCGGACGAATTAAAAAATAAGTTTCGTAAAACAAAAGCAATATTTAATAATTCGGTTATTCAGCTGTTTGTAATATAACAATTTATTTTCATTTTAACTTTAATCTGTTTTTAAATTTCATTAACTATTGTTTTATTTTGCTTTATATATCTGTGTAGACCAGTGGTTCTTAACCCTTTCGAAGTCACGGAACACTTTTAATTCTAAAAAAAATCCGAACACTTTCTTATTGAATCATTAAGGTCTTTAATGCATACATATTTTTTTATTAAAAACTACACCCAATGCATTGATTTCCAGTCAAATATAAAAAATATACATTCATAAAAACCCCCAACTTAATTAGTAAGAAAAGTAAATCTTGTAAAAATTGTACGTCAAATTTAATGTGATAATTGAGCTTATCGACTTTTGCAGATTTTACATAAAAATGTCAGGTCTAATATGGGATAATGCTACCCTCATTTCTTTATCAATATTCCCAAGTCTTTAGTATTAATGTACGTAAATGTTAAAAAACGAAAATTCGTAATTCGACATAGGTAATAGGTATTAAGTGTAGCAAATGGATATCGAATCCAATCGTAATTTTCTATACTTAGAGAAGGAAAGTAATGTAAAATATTTTCTTCTAATAATGATCTTATCATTTGTTTTTCTGTAAAACAACTGACGGAAGGAATGAAAATCGGGCTCGATAGCGCTGCTTGTGAATTGTTTTTATAATTGCACGGAGCACTTTCGCGGAACACCGGTTTAAAACCACTGATCTAGATATAATATATAATATTTTGTTTCCAATTATGTCAAATTTTGTATTAAAGATATAAATTATAATATTTAAATATTATAAATTATTAATATTTAAATATTCACTGTAAAAGGATTACCATTCATTAGGGATTAAAAATCCAATATATAAAAAAAAACTAATTTCCATAAATACCGATCATATACATTTGAAAAGGAAATGGGTCGTATGAAAATATGTAGATAAAAATATAAAATAAACAGTACATTAATTCTGAAATACCGACCGTGCGATAGAACAAATAAATCATCGATGGATTTCCTCGACATTTTCTATTTATAGATAGTTCCTGTGTGTGTGTGTGTGTGTGTGAGAGAGAGAGAGAGAGAGTGTATGTATACATATGTTGTGACAGCACAGAATGAAACATCGTTATTTTAATCTATTACATAAGTTTTAATCATACTTCGATAAATTTTATCAAATAAATTATATAACTACTGATATAAAAGCCGGCCCAAAAATGGAGAGAATTCAGTAACTATTCAGTAGTGACTGAGTAGACAGCCAGGGTTTCGTGCTACAGTCTGCAGTGTTTCATAAAGGTACATATTTTCTGTATTATATTGTCAGTGATTTTATTTTCGGCGAGCCAAGCTAGCTACCATCCAGCGACCGAGAAGTTACGCAGTGTTGGTGGTACGCTCTGTCTTCGGCTTGAAGAAGAGTCCGAGCCAGCTCGGAGATTACCAACGTCGCGGAACGAGGATTTTAGGAGTGGTGGTCCACCTAATTTCCCTTTCTGGTGATCCAGGATCTGCTCGTTGGAGGTGTAACGGCTTGAGGCTGCCGAAGCCATCAGTGACTATTTTTGTTTGTTATATTTCTTTTTTTTTGTGAGCAGAATATTGCGAACTTTACTCTGGTTGTTGTGTATATATATTTTTTTTTTTTATTGATATATTTTTTTTGAATATACTTTTATTATTGAACCTATATATTTTATTTTTCGTAGTTTTAGATTAAAATTACGTGGCGCCCTTCTGGCACCTCGACACTCCCTTCCTGTCCGCCCGAACGTCGAACCACCCCGTCTCCACTGTGCTACGCCGAGGCAAACTATTTCTATTTACCGATAGTGGTAATAATGTCTGTATGCATTTGCGTTATAACAACGATATTTTCTACGATGATTTATATTACATGTCGTTGTGAAATGTTTTTACTTCCTTTATAGAATTCCGCGCATAGAATATATCGTTTATTATATTTTTAATTTACTTCCTGAACGTTTAAACGTATACAACTAAATATACATTAGCTATTATGAAGAATTTTCATACATATAGAATTTGGACGGATTTTATTTTTTATAGAACGAGGTAATTAAAAAAAATGGAATTTGGTATATTATTTTTATTGGATAGCTCTCATTATAATTAATAACATACAGTTTAATTTTTTTCTGCATTCTAATATCTGCCATGGGAACAACGAAACTTTCTTATACGTAATACTGACATTGAACTGTGTACGTGATTCTTATTTTATTAAAACATATTTCTGACAAAGTAATTCGAAAAATTCAAAAATCGACCTCAGTAAACATCCGTATCCGGTTAAAAGATCGTTTTCAAAAGTATGAGGTTTTCTTCCCAGACAAAAATTAATCTTGAATTATATAAAATTTCACCCTTCTACGATTTGTCGTATTTTGAGTTATAGCGCCTACAGACAGACAATATATTAAAATAATAATAAAAGAGGTTCTAGACAGTTCAATTTTCCGTATAAAATACGAAAAACGAGGTTGATCGGACATTACGTTCATTAGATACAGCGTGTTTACAAAATCCGTGTTCTAGCAACTGTCTAAATTTTGTACCTCGTACATTTTCCAAATTTACTAATACTCTCGGTCAAAATTTTAGATGGCGTCTCGTCGTGTTAAAATTCAAAAGGTATTGTCTCAGACTCGTTTTGAGATAACCCTATTTATAATATAATTTCGAAATACGATTTTATAAGTATTTTTTCATAGTGTAAATGAATATATACTTTTTAAAATGGAATTTTGTTTTTGTTTGTACTAGGTACGATTGTTATTTTTTTTAGATAACACACAACGTAGACGTGCCTTAGATGAATATATTAATTTATGACAGTTATAAAAATATTTTACTTATTAAAGTACGAAATTTTTGTTTGTTAAAGAAAGAGATGTTGTTCTTATAAAACTTTTTTTTTACATTAAAAAGAATATTAATTTATGAAAATACATTTCAGCTTCTGCATAAATATTTACATAAATGAAAATATTCATCAAAAAGACAAGAAACTGTTTTCTTTTTTCTTTTCTTCATTTAACTAGAAAAGTTTTTTTCCTTCCTACATATATTATACAATATAAGAAACATTTGACAATAAAAAATGTCCAATGAAATTTGCGACAGAAAAAAATGCATTATAGGCTATCTAGTAAATATATTGTATGGTTTCGGTTTCTAAAACGAACCTTAATCGAAAGTATATGTCAATATACAGTGAACTGAAAACTTGAAAATGATACTCTAAAATATCAATTCTGAAGTGTATGTATATCTTATAATATATGTACATATTTTGATGTTTTGCTGTCGTGCAATTTCGTTTATTTTCTATTTTTATTCTTGGTAAAATATGGGTCTTTAGGACATATCAATATAGGTTAGGAAGGTAATCTGTAAGCTATAGTATAGAGTCTATACGTTCAAAAGCAGGCAATATTTTAAATGAATGAATGTAACTGTTTATACATTAATTTTTAAAATTAATAATTTAATAGCTATAGAATTTTTGTCTGTTTGTCCTTACTTAAAACAATAGTTACAAAATCGATTTTGAGGGGACTTTCACTGTTAGAAAACCTAAGACCGTAGAATTAGATTAGGCTGCACAAAAATTAAATTGGGTTAGTCCCATATAATAAAAAATAAATAAAAATGTATAAAAAAACATCTGCCAAGTAAATGCACAGTGCTTCCTCGTGCTAAATTCACCAAATGTAGTTAATTATTGAACAATTTAAATAAAACCAATAGTGTTTAGATAAATTTTTATACAATATTACTAAAAAAGACACACCTAATTTTTTCACAATTTCAATCTAAATCATAAAGAAACAGTTATAATATATAGGTGTTAAATCTTGTAATAGTTATATAATAAATCAATATTAAAAAAACTAAAGTGCTATTAGTATTTTATTATTAAAAGGTATAATTAAATAGTTGTCCATCACTGTAGGATTTTGTATCAAGCACTATTTGTCAAGAATTTAATTTTACATAGTGTTTAAACTTGAGGAAAATACGTATATAGCTACATCAGGAATCTGTAGTATGTTAGGCAAAAGTTTCTGACCGCTTTTAACCCACCATATGTTAGCTAATACTGAATAAATTATTATGATACTTTATGAATTAAATACAGTTAGTTCACTACTACATACAGGGTTAGACAAAAGTCAGAATTTGTCAATTAATTTGCGTTACTATCTATTTATCTAAAAAATATCGTAATAAATATTCAATTTACAATTTTTCAGATTGAGACAAAAAAAAAGTTCTCCAATTTCAAAATTTTAAATTGATTTATCCGTTTCACGTCAAGACAAACACTTTTCGTTCCGTGTCTGTCTGTCTGTCCGTGTGTCCGTCCGTCCGTCCGTCTGTCCCCTGAATCCTTGTCACACGCATAACTCATGAACCACTGAACCGATATTATTGAAACTTGGTCGGATGGTTGGGTTTGGTTTGAGGACACATGCTACGAGAAAATTTTACAGAATATTTTTTGTAGAGCATTAAATTTCCTATAATATGGGTCTACTACGTTTGCTGTAAAATATCCCCTTACAAAGATTTATCTCAATTTATTATAAAAATTCATGTTTTGTTTTTCTAAATTGATATTTGATTGGATATATCAAATGTCATTTTGACATTTGCATAAATTTAGATTTAGATTGAAATTGTCAAAAAATTAAAAATATATGAAAAAATATTCAGGCGCGTTTTAAGAAAAATTTCTAACTAAGATTTTTTAGTAAAATTTGTATAAAAATTAAATGGTTAACCAATGCCAGGCAATTTATCTGAACACTATCGGTTTTAGTGAATTTAGCACGAGGAAGCACTATGCATTTACTTGGTAGATGTTTTTTTTGATACGCCCCTGATTCACCTAGTATACAAATATTTGTGAACCCTTTAAACCCACACGCGAATATATAACAAGTGCTTAAAACGCAGCAATTGATGAATGTGCTAGCTAGGACTTGAGAGGTATCAGGGGAGACCCCCAGTAGGGTACATTAGTTGTATGTGGCCTGCCCTCTATCGATCATCCTGCTAAATACTTTAACACGGGCCTGTGGGGCACACACATACATACATACTGGCACACTTATGCTCCATTAGAGCGAGATATCTCGTGGGTGCTGTGTAATATGTGTGACAAAGATAAATATCGTGTTAAAGTGAGATAGATGTATGTGAGCTAAAAGTCATACCCCTAACTTTACATTTTGGAGTTTTGATTTGGATCGCTTATATTTTATTTATTTTCTAATGACTGAAACATTTTTGCATGATTACTTTTATAAAATTTGACCCGGTGTTACATAAAGTAATCATGCCCACCCAACACTAAAAGGTTTTCATAAAACATTAATAGCCAAGATACTACACAGAAAAATTATCTAACTATGGGTGAAAACCGCATTGAAATCGGTTCAGTAATTCCTGAGTCTATAAGCCTCATACAAAAACATTCATTTTTACTTCCATGTTCTGAAAGAAATGGAAGTATTGTAATACCATCGAAAAATCGTGTCCGAGAAAATTACAAATTCTGATTGTGCTAACTTCAAAACGTAAAGAAAAGTTAATTTCCGCATGGCGGCTGTGCGTGTGTCTGTGTGTCAGGATGTAGATTTTTTTTTGTTCACGATAACTACCGTAAAAATGCACCGATCTGAATTATTTTTGGGGAAAATGTTTGCCTCAGTGAGTACTCCAGACCTATTGATTTTGGTGCTAATCGGATTAGGGGTTTTGGAAATATTCGAAATTTTGTAACTTTTTTCGTCTAAAAAGTGAATATTGCGAGTATTATCTCACTAATTTTGATAAGATTTGGTACATTTGCAGTTCAATTGAATCTAAGGGACATTTATTATTTGTACGTGCCTAAACAGCCATTAAAGGGGTGAAAAACACACTTAAAATTTGAATTTTAAATACTAATATGTCATTAATTCATGTTGCCTTGGAAACAAATGCAACTAAATTCAAATTGTCAAATTAGTTTTTCTACGAATGTGAATTATGTTTTTGACATTAGAAAACTAATATTTATATACAAATGGCAAAAAGAGCTGTAACCGTTGTAATTATATATGTTTTTTTAATGTATTACGATATGTATATTCATAGTAGTAGGTTATATAAATAAAATATTTAAAAAAATGTATATTTAAAAAGATAGAACATGGAAGTCATGTATGGTTCTCCATACCGATATTTATATAATAATATAGAGATTATATATCTCATAATTTGACACTATTTGTTTTATATTAGATGCATATAAATTTGTTTGTATTTTTTTGTAAAAAGTTCTTAATTGTTACGAGTAATTTAATAAAAACCTAGCTCTGTAATATTTATACAAAAGAGTTTAAATATATATACAGCAAATTATTGGAAAATGTTCTCTTTGATAATTACAAATTTACCTTGAGTCTTTAATTTTAACGATTAAGAAGCAAGGCAGAACTATCAAGTATCAAAGAATACAAAAAGGAAACTCGCTCTGAGATTCTAATCAATATTCAGAAATTTTTAATTATGTATTTAACATGAGGAGAGACTGAAGAACTCTTCAGAAATATAATGAACGAAAAGTAATCAATAATCAATAACTTAGCGGTATTAAAAATGTTAACGTGATATTTTTTGAAGTACACTATAAAATATAAGTAACTATAGGGTGAGTCAAAAAATAAACATTTGTTCTAAATATGATCTAAAATAAATCTTCGCCGAAGGAGTACAATTTTAAGGGGTGCCACAAAGGGGGGGGGGGGGCCCGTTTCTCATTTAAATAACATTGAAAAATTATTTTTAATATTAAAGTTAGTATTACTGATTCATAAACAATTAAAGATGTAATTTTGTAGAGAATAATTTTTTTTCTAATAAAACCGAAAACAAGAAAAAAATATATTCTTATAAGTATCTGTCATATCATTAACTATATGATATACCCCTTCATACGGAAGTATATGTATATGACCATAGATATAAATCAGTATCCGGTTTCAGCTCGTCGTTTTAAGGGTCATTGAGGGTTTTGTAACCATTATGCTTGAGAGTCGAGATAACCTTGTCCAGTTCAGTTAACAGAAAAATGATACATATTTCTAATGCATGAACCTTGCATATAATAAGGTACTGGCACCAGTTATGGCCGCTAAAAGAGGATGATTTACTATTACTTTTTTGTAATTATCATGAACTCATGTTACTAATAAAACAAGTAACTCTTTATTTAATCAATTTTAAATTATAACCTTTTATTTTGTTTGGGTTTTTCCTCCAGTAAGGGATAAAGTAAAACCAGTAATGGACACGCAGTGATGGACACTTGCTAATGATTACAAAATGATAAGTACTCGACACAAAAGATATTAAAAAAATATATATAAAGCAGTTGCTATGATAATATAATAATAAATAAATAAATTATATTAATAATTAGTTTAAATGTCCACCATTTTGACACCTACTGGCCGATTGTCATCAAATCACGCTGTAAGACAGTTAAATGTATATAGATTAATATTCAGAAATGGTAGTATGTAATCAAATATCAACAAATATCAGTACATTTCATTAAAAAATAGCCATTATTGGGGTAATAATGTATTTAAATTCTACATATCAAAGTTTAAATTGTGCGTTTTAGTGTACATTGAATATGTCACATTTTAACTTACATATTCAAATCGAAAATTCATTCAACGTCTGCAAGACATGAAATGTGACGAAATCGGAAATATGGAAAATTGTCCATCGATAGAACATTTTTTATCCTTCAGACAACTTAAGTATGCTGAAACGCCCCCCCCCCCCCACACTCTTCCACCCCCGCATCCGCACGAATGTGAAATATAATGTATGTTAGTCGATAACAGTAGCACGACTGAACATTTTTCTTCCATACACGTACAGCTAAAAATAAATTTAAATCGTTATCAAAACTGCCGCTATTTTGAAATCTATATATGTAAGTAGTATGTAAAGTAATAAAAATGAGTTGGGGTAAATAAGGTTTATCGTGTTAATATTATAAACATACCGGGTGTATAAAAAGTAAGTCCTTATCAGGAGCCTAAAAGTTCCAGACTGAAACTACAGTGTAACCTTAATATAACGAACCTCAATATAACGATTTCCTCGATTTAACAAATTTTTCAAAATTCCCTAGAACTGCCAGTAAGAGCTAATGCAAAATATACCTTTATATTACGAATGCATTTGTCAACAACCTCTTTATAACAAATTTTTCGACAGGTTCAGACACGTTAAATTTTTCGTAAGACAATCATTATTGTTTTTTTGCTGTTTGTCACTGTTGCTAGTTTTAAAGTTGCAATGGTTGAAAAACAAAAAAGGTGTTCCTTAACCGTCGCAAAGAAACGAGAAATCATTAAGTATGTAGACGAGAATCCTACAACGAAAAAAATAGACATCGCTACATTCTTACCTTGTTATAACGAATTGTAGACCAACCTAACCTTTATATAACAAACCTCACTGTAACAAATTACTTGGTATAACGAATATTTTCTAATTCCCTTCAGTTTTTTTATATCGAGGTTGCATTGTATTAGATTCTTTATGAAGTCGAAATACGTGTCAAGTGGTATTGTTTTCTTGTGGTGTATTAGGTACTGGCACCAGTCTTGGATGTGACCCCAATAATGGCTTTTTTTGAATTAAATGTACTAAATAATAAGAAATATTTGTTGATATTTGATTACTACCATTTCTGAATATTAATCTATATACATTTAACTGTCTTACAGCATGATTTGATGATAATCGGCAAATAGGTGTCAAAATGGTGGACAATTAAACTAATTATTAGTACAATTTATTAATTAATTATTATATTATCATAACAACTGCTTTACATTGTTTCAAATTTGACGATTCTTTCTTTTATATCTTTTGTGTTGTAGTACCAGCATATTTATTTATTGCATTCCAATCACATTAATAAGGTTTTAATTCTGTAAATTCATAAACAATTGCAATATTAACAAGCCTACTTTTATCGATTACTTTAGAAATTGTTAAAATCTAAAGGTAAAACTAGCTTTAATATTTGCAACATAATGCTAGAGTACTTACATTGAATTGTTTACCAGATGAAAATAAAGCAAGTTAATTAAAATTATATTAAACATTTTAATATGATAAAACTACTAACGAACGCATATAATTAATCTCCACTCTGCGCGTTCTCTTCTATTATTTGTTCTCTCTCACTCGCTCTCGTACAAAATGGCTGATTTATCTTTGAATATGATACTAGCATTATATAGGTATAATAATAGATAATAGGGTCATTCGTATCAAAAGTTAGACAATGCGTTGTGTGTGTGAGTATGTATGTATGTTTCAGTGGCATAGCGTAACTTGGAAAATAGGGTGTACTATTACCACAAACCTAGCGAAGGAGGGAGGGGGTAGCTCCTTTGAGAGTCGGATTTATACATGTTTTCAATCCACCATTGAATATATTTTTCTTGCTATGTATACAGTGTATTCCAAGTTGATTAAACCATATGAAATTTAACATGGTGACAATTAGAAGTGTTGTAGTAACCTTTGGTCAAATTTAACGATGTGTCATTGGTGCATTTTGAAATGCCGCCACAAAATTTAATAAAATAGTAATTAGTATTTTGTTTTCAAATTTATATATTATTATAATTTTATCTAGGATGCTTACTTTAATTTCATTAATGTATTTTATTCTTTATAAAAGTTGAAAACAAAATACTGTTGATTAATTTAAAATTTATCAGTTAGTTTCGAGGCGGTATTTCAAAATGCACCAATCACACATCGTTAAATTTAACCAAAGGTTACTACAACACTTCTAATTGCCCCCATGTTAAATTTCCTATGTCTTAATCAACTTGGAATACACTGTATAGTACTCAGTACGTCGACTCTTTTGTTAATTTATTACTATACTTCTGAAACTGAGTTTTTAAAATATAATATAATATAATATTTTTGATTGTGAACGGCCGCCGTTTGCATTAAGTAATTTTCTTTGGAAAATTCATTCAAAACGGTCGGGTTAATAAATTTAACGATTTTGTTAAACAAACAATAATTTTACACAATACAATTTTCTGACTAAAGTTTGTTTTACTTTTCCATTGTAATTTCATTAAAATTTATTTCTTTACACGGTACGACAAATTAGCTGTCAGATTCAAAATGATAAAAACAATCTTTTAAAAATTTGCATTTTTAAATTGTCAAGGTTATGTTATTCACAGTGTCGGTTTTAGGGGGGGGAGGCTGGATCATCGCTCGGGGTACTAGGCTACATCCGAATCGACCTGTAGAAATATTAAATGTACTAATTAAATTTTAATAATACAAAGACGAATTCTAGTACTGTATAAATTAATAATAATTTATGCATCTTGAATAAAAGATTTTAAAGTTTTATTTTATTAAAAACTTTAAATTATATTCAAAAACTGTGTAATCTTCTTTTAAGTTGATCCAAGTTTTCCAAAAGTTATACATTTAACAGTTCCACTAAAGAACCTTAAAGTCGAGCGCTCAAGTTAACAAAAGTATGCTTATCAAGTTTTAAAATGTAAATTGTTTTAAATATTATACGAATAATTTCAACCATAATTACGCGAATTCAAATTATGCGTTGAATTATAATTCTGAAATGTATTTGGGATTACTAATATAATATTTTTTGAACCCAAATAGTTTGCAATATGTTGAATCCAAACCCGAACTCGAACCGAAATTCATATTTTAACTAAACCTAGCTTTCTACTTTTCTAGGTCAAAGAGTTTTGTATCTAGAAGGCTGTGACAGACTGACTTACAGACGGATCCGATTTTGCGGTACAATAAAAAAAAAATTACAAAAAACACCTAATAAAAAATATCATGATATTTCCAGACAAAAGTACCCCCATTGTGTTTGAAATGTTTTTCCTTTAGCAGATTAATTTTTTAATTAAAAGTTTTTTATTTGGAATACTCAAAAACTTTCGCGGTTGTTGTATTCTTCGAAAAATAAATTTGCAAGTAAAAATTTTATAAAAGTTTTAATACAAAAAATTGATGTATTCGAGTTGCTGAATAATTCAAATTATCGCGGCTTTACTGTAAGTTCTTCCACAAAGCTTTGTAAAAAACTGATACATATATAAATGAGAACTTTGTCTATTTCGAGATTACGAGAAAAACTTTTATATAAAAAGATGAATATATTTTCTAGACTATATTCGCTTCTGTAAAAAAATCACAATTTTTTCTTTTATAACTTCTGAAACATAGAAATCGATTAAAGTTGTATCTGAAAAGTATGTATGAATAAAATTTATAGCGACGTAGAATGTAGATGTATCATTATGTAGATTTAAAGGTAACTAAATATGCAGAGCGAAATAGACTTGACAAAAATAAAAAGTTAATTGCGCCGTTTATAGGTTTGATCTACGAGTTTGAAATTTTGGGACAGTTAACTTTTGATCAAAGCTAAAACATAGGATAAAGGGACCGAAAAAATTATTTAAAAAAACACCCTAAATTACATATACAGTAAAAGCTCTTTATTCGTGGGGTATATGTTCCATAAATATGCCGCGAATACAGAAACCGTGAATACGGAATGGTAATTTATATGGGATACGTTCCTAGGTGACAAAATAAATAAACAAATACAATATAAAAAAATCAATTTAATTGAAGTTTTTGACCATATTGATTAATTATTATCTTCAGGCTTAGGCAATGGTTTAAAGAATTTTGTAATTTTTTCTTGCTTGGCAGTTTTTAAAAGTTCCTTCAATTCAGACTGATATTCAGCAGTGGCATTAGCAATTTGCCTCTTAAAAATAAGACTTCGTTCCATAGACGGATCAATTTTCATAAAGAAATCACAAAGCTCATTTGCCATTCTTAAACCTTCACTAAGATTTTTCAAATTAAATGTCACGTTTCCTGATTAGATCCGCGAATAAAGAAATCTTTAGCCGCGAATATAGGAATTGAGTCGCATTTTTTTAATCCGCGAATAGTGAAAACGCGAATGAAGGAAGCGCGAATAAGGAGCTTTTACTGTACTATAAAAATTCTACCTCTAATGCCGTTTTATACTTTCCTTAGTCCTCGTAAGTTTAATTTATTCCTCTATTTATCAAAGGGTTACTAATAATTTCATTCATATATTTTCCTTAATCTACTTCCCTAAACATTTGCAATATTAATTTATTTTTATAAAGGTTATAACTATTACAACACGCTTCGAAAATTCCACTAAATATTATGCTGGTAGAAAAAAGCGCCAGTAACTGAGAAAAACCCTAAAAGTCAGTGGCGTTACTATAATTAATAAATGCTTATCTTTAATCTTTCCTTCATATCTTTAAAACAATCAGGTTTTTACTAGTTTTAATATGAAAGTGTAAATATCGCACCTATTTAAAAAATATTTTTTGTAGATGTTTTTAAGAGTAGTCGTTTGTTATTATTTTTGATATTGCATTATATCAATAACGGCTTTTTTTACTGCATATTTTACAGTATAAAATTTATTTTATTAGGTACTTTTATAGACCTACTGAATTCAATAGAACATTACAGAATAAACGATTTGTTGAAAGTTATAATAAAAATGAAATTTTAAAATGCCTTAGGGCGACTGTATATATTTGCTATACAGAATGGAATTATTAAAAAAAAATCTATAGATATTTAAGGTACTTGCTCCACTCTTGGCAGTATATTTTTCAATGTATAGTTTAAAAGTTACTGCTTTTTTATTTTAAGAAAAAGTAATTAATTTGATATATTCGATAAACTTAAAAAATCAATATTCTATTGAAATAACGTTCTTAATTTTATGATTTTACCTGAGCACGGCAGTATTGTTTATAGTTTATATACAACCTATATAATATAAAATATGAAACTATGAAAATCGGTCCAGTGATTTTTAAGATCATCGAGTAGAAATAATTAATCTTACAAATCTACCTTTCTATAATATAGTACCTATAGATCTAAAAAATATAGCACACCTCAATTTCTCTTTTCTTTAGCGTTGCACGTAAGGCAGTCTATTAACAGATTAGATCTATTTTATGTTAGTGTATACAATGTATAGTATACGCCATTTTGATATAAGAGAAAATGGCGCAGCGAAGTTTTTGAGATACGTGTACTTGAATCAATTTAAAATATTAAAAGTGTTTTCGTTCTTCTTTGTCTCTTCACTTAACAAGAAAATAGGTTGGTAAATTTTATTCAGAAGTCTTTGAGGTGACACTAGCGCTGTTGTTTATTGTTCGCGGGAAAATTGAAAATCTCTTTGTCTTGTGTAAAGAGAAACTTAATATCTGTTTGTTTATCTGTAGTCTAGGTAAATACTGGAATTCCGTGAAACAATTTTAATAGGTGAATACTGTTGTATATTGTACTGTATCTATTTACATTCTAAATAACAGTTTTTTGCTATCTTCAATATCAAATTTTCACAAATATAGGATGATTAATAAACTATAGTTTGCAGCAATATCAGTGTAATTGGTTATATATTCATTAAATTGAAAATTTAACAAATAAGTTGAATAGTTAATATGTCAGCTTGGGGCGATCGAGGAGACTCCAGTTTTTTTTTAAAATATAGCTTACACCATTATCTTTAAGACTATCTAATGCCCGAAGACCTTCGTATGCTCCTTCGGCTATTATTAAGAAATTTAAATTGAAAATTTAACAAATAAGTTGAATAGTTAATATGTCAGCTTGAGACATGTTCAATAAACCCCTTAAAATTTTATTTAATTGCTTTTTTTTATTATTCTAAAAAAGTGATGAAAGACACAGAAATGTTTTACAATTTACTAGAAAGGATATGAAATATTAAAGATACATATTATGTACACCACTGTACATTCATATAAGAAAATCTGATGTGAAAAAACTGTTTAGTCAATATTATATCAATTCACATAAAACTAGAGTTGGAAATAATAAAAACAGTGGAATATATTGATAGTTGGTACAACGTAGAGGATAAGTTGTTAAGTGAAAAGCACAATTTTCGTATCGGTGACAATCTCAAATAACAACAAAAATATAAACTCTGCATAATATTCTTTTTGTCTATATTCAGTGGCAGCTAAATACATTATTAAATGGGATCACTTAATACCCCATTTACTTCATCCATGTTTATTTCAAAATTGGTGAAATTCTGTGTAACTGGATGTTTTAAAATTAATATTATATTCAATAAAATATATTTTTGTTGGAAAATATATTTTTTATAAATTAATTATTACATATCCCCTCAATTTATTCTACAGTGAAAGTTTGATCAAATCAGTTCAGCAGTTTTCTTATAAAACAAAAAGAATGAGTAATGTTACATTTTATACAGTACGAAAATTAAAAATATGCCCCTATATTTTAATTTTCAGAAGCAAAAGTGACTAGCTTCACAAAATAGTTGAATAAATTAATGTGTAAATTTTATCGAGAAATCAATTTTTTTTTTATTTGTTATTTTAAATCGCGGACGCCACTGTACTGTAACTAATATACAGACACACGCAAGTTGTTTGTTTTAAGTCGGTGGGTGTGGGTGAAAGAGAATATGTAATACCATGTTTTTATAGAGAATTCTCTTTTGCAAAAGAACAAAACACTTATGTGGTACGCGTTTTTCTACTGTCTTTAAATTAACTGTTTGCTGAACGTAAAAAAATTAAATTTGTTGAAATAACTTGTAATACATGAAAAATACTTAGAAGTAAGCAAAGATTTTCAAATTTATTATTAATTTTTTATGCAACTTTTTTATAAAGAAAAAAATCTAAAATTTTGAAGAAAATAAAAGATAAAAACAATTTATATTCAGTTATTTTCAGTTAAATATTTATATATTATATTAGTACATACATTTTAATTTAATAGAATATGGAATTGAATTTTCTGTAGAGAAAAATATAATTAATTTCGTTCATGTTTTATATATACATATATATAAAAACTTCACAGGTACTCGAGTTACCATCTTAATTTTCCTTACATTCATTTGCAGCTCGTAAATTTTCGTGTTTTCCAAATCATAACAAAACGCATAAATTTTCATATATTCTTCACAATTAGTGTCTTTCTCGAGAAGGTTTTTTTTATATGTTCTTGTGAGCATGAATATAATATTTATAATTTGGTTCGTATATTTTCTGGATATCAATCGTATAATATACAAAAAATACATTGTTATATTAGCTATCACAAGTAGGTATTCATTGTCAGTGAAAATTTTTGCTTCCTCACAATATCGAAGATACGAGAAGCTTTGTGATCGTTTTAGAATGAGACAATTGTTGTAGACCATTCGAAAACATTAATTAATTATTATTGTTTTATGAATCACTCTTCTTAACAATTGATTATTATTTATAATAATAATAAAAACAATTTTTGAAAATTACCTTAAAAAATAAAAAAAAATAAGCTGCGGTCAGATTTTAATTTATTTTAAAGTTAAATGTAATAGCAGTATATTTTTTTCTGTCAGATTTGGACACATTTCACCCCATATATAAAATTTTTTTTTATCCTTTTTCACATTCAAAGTTAGACAATTTTCATTTTGTTTTTTCGTTGACAATGACGTTACTTATTTTCCAAGTCAGTGGAATTTTTCTTCCTTTTTTGTGTCTCCTTTTAAAACCATTGTCAGATAGATTTTCTTTTTTTTATATAAGTTAACGTAAAGTATTTGCAATGCAAAACAGTTAAATGTATCATGTTTTATTTCGATGTTTTTTTTTATACACCAAAATCCACTTATATTATATTTGTATTTACATACATAATTTGCATATGTCTTTTTAAGTTTTTCTAAAGGGAAGTGAATATTTAACCTACTGAAATACGGGTTGTATAATTTTAAATTAATTTGAATATACAAAATATATTATCACATACCGGATGTCCCAAATATCTTTTTCAGCGTGGGGATCTCAGTAACTATAATATATAAGAGATTAGGTTAAATTATTTGTAAGAAAAATGTGACTATTACTACATCAAATAAGAAAAAATTAATAAGGTTTGGACGGTATATCCAAAAAAGTGAAAATCCAGAATTTATTTAAGTAGCTAGGACATTTTTTGTGTAAAATTGATTGGCGTGAAATGCATGGGAAATTCCTAAATGGTAAGAGATACAGATTCGGTTAAATAAGATTAATTATTTGGAAGGAAGGGGTGAGTATTAACACATAAAATATGTGGTTATACCCAAAAATCTGAAAATTTGAAAATTATTTAAATGGCTATAAGATATTTGTCAAATTATACAGGTACCTTTTATTTTCGGTTTCTTAAAGCACTTTTTGTATAGAATTGATTAGTGTATTTAGATTTTTTATATCAATTTTAGTTTCCGAGTTACAAGCCTTGACTTTAGTTATTTGAACGTGTTTTTTTACTTTACTTTACAACGATATGTAACTCGTCATATTTATTTTCGTAAAAAGTAAGAACATTTTTTTTTGTAATAGTTTATTGTTTTCATTTGTTTTTTTAATTGTTGTTATTGTGATTTTTGTTTAACAACTTCTATTTTTCATGACCTACTTAAATGTTTGTAATAAAATACTTTATAAATATCACTAAGAAAAATTAAAGTTAGAGCTTATGACTCGGAAACTATAAGTGATATAAAAATTCTAAATACACCAATCAATTCTACACAAAAAGTGCTTTAAGAAACCGTAAACAAAAAGAACTTATCTACTTTGACAAAAAAGTTATAGCCATTTAAATAAATTCCGAATTTTCAGATTTTAGAATTATTAATATATTTTGATAAAGTAATACTAACCCCTTAATAAGTATAATAAATGTATCTCTTATCGTTTAGGAAATCACACTTTTCTTGGACATCCTGTATAATGTATACACCTACAGTCAACACATATTAAAATTAGAGTTAAATTAAAGCAAAATTACTTATAAATATATTTCGCCTTTATGCATATATTTTCTAACCAACGATTCGACAATAAAATACAATAAAATATTTGAATTCACTGCATTCGAATGTTCTAATTGAAATATGCTAAGTGGTTCTGTTGTAATATATTGCGAAAGTCAATTACAATTACATTGTGTAACCTTTTTTGCCGTTCAGATTTTATCAAAAACATTTCCAACAATATCAATCATAGTAACACAAAAGCATATTTTGACAGCAGAGACCTTTTGTATATTGTTGCAAACTGAATCCGAAACAATGAATGTAATATTCATAGAGCGGCTGCATTAAATCGATAGATGTGTGTTGAATTTTTTACAACTCGGGCAGTTTCTAAACTTTGTAGGGAGTTTGAAAACGTCAAAGAAGTATTTGTAAGGCGAGTTTAGTGCATTGTAGTATCTGTAGGATAAGTTTGGACCATTGTTGTACTTTTAGAGTGGGTGTAGACCAGTACATAACTTTAGGGATATTTCAGACGGTCGAGTAGCATTTGTATGGGTGATTTGAATTTTTTGATTGTAATGGTAAAAGTCTAATAAGAGAAGATCAAGTGTTTCTTTCGGATTATTATAGCATATTTAAACGTGTTTTGTACAACGATATGTCATTTGTTATATTTATTTTCGAAAATAAGTCGAAGTACTAAATACTAGTGATATTTATAAAGTATTTTATTACAAACATTTAAGTAGCCCATGAAAAACAAAAATCACAATAAAAACAATCAAAATAACAAATGAATATTTGAAAACAATGAACTATTAGGTACGAAAAAATGTTCTTACTTACAAACTGAGTAGTTCATAAGAAAAATTAAAGTTAAGGCTTGTAACTCGGAAACAAAAAGTGATATAAAAATTATAAATACACCAATCAATTCTACATAAACAGTTTTTTAAGAAACCGCAAACAAAAAGTACCTATCTATTTTGACAAAAAAGTTATAGCCATTTAAAAAATTTACGAATTTTCAGATTTTTGGGTATACCACCTAAACCACATACCATAGAATTATTAATATTTTTTGATGTAGTAATACTCACATCTTCCTTAAAAATAATTAATCTCATTTAACAAAATCCGTTTAGGAAATCCCCATACATTTCATGCTTATCTTGGACACCCTGTATACACTTTACGAATGTATGAATATTAGAAAAATGATTGATTGATTGATTATTTATACTTACCCCACTGTTAGCGAACGTTAATGTAAAAATCTTTACCTATATTTCTGTAAATCTAAGAGAGATCACCCCATATTGCACAGAATAGTATATTGTTTTGAGAAGTTGCAGCCATTAAAGCACAGTAAAATATTGATATAACAGAATAATTGGGTCGAGATGGTGTCCAGTAAAGCCAAAAATTTCCGACTGCGTATTATAAAAATTAAACAAAATAGTCAGTTGTTTTAAAAGAAATAAAAAAAAATCATCTGCCAAGTAATTGCACAGAGCTTCCTCGTGCTAAATTATGCAAATGGAGATATATCTTTGTAAGAGAATATTTTACTACACATACAAGTTGTAATGAACTTTTTTATAGGAGATTTGTTTCAAAAAAGATGCTATAAATTATTTATTTTACAGACCCTTAGGGTAGATGGACTTCAAGTCAGATCTAAATCTTATATAAGCTCTATGGGGGTGTTGATAGATCCCCAATTATCCTTAAAGATCATATCACATATGCTAGTAACAAGGTGGCAACGAATAATGTAATTTTATCGCTAATAATGACCAATAATTGTAGGTAGCTTGAGAAATAGCAGAGTCCTTAAAGATGCAGTAGTGTAACTAGGATTTTTAGTTTTTTTTTATGGGAGCCATTGATATACAGGGTGGTTTACAACTAGTGTAAAAAAAATTAACAGTTAATCGAGAATATTATTTAAAGCGTAAGTTAGGTTTTTTTTAAACAAAATTATTTTAATAATTATTTGATGTATTTTTTGTAATTTTATGCTTGAAATGAAAAACATATTTTATAATATTTCAGTAGAGTGAAATGATTGTTTAATTTCTTGAAAAAACCGTTGAGAATGTATATCAAACTCACGAAGTTGAAAAATTTAAATTAGATTAATTAATTGAGATATCTTTGAAAATGTTAAAATTAAAATTCTCAAAAAGTGTTTATTCCGCATTAACTCATGAGCGAAATTAATTCATTCTTTTGAATGAATGATTATATATTTATACGTCAAGTATAAAAAGTGTAAATTAAAAATCTACAGTTCTTTTACAAGAATTTTTTTCATTATGCAGATTAATTAAATTTACTCTTCATTCTAGTAAAATAAAATAAAATTCCTGGAAGAAATTAATTACATGGTAGATAGAAGAATATGTAAAATCATAAAATAAGATTGTTGGTACTCTTTGTTGAATATTGTCAGTTTGCCAACTTTATAAAATATTATATTGAATTTCATGTTTATTATTGCCCAAATATTTATTCTTTTTCTTTTAGATACGACTATAAAGAATAGAGAAATACTTAAAACAATATTTTCCTTCTGAAAACATGATATTTAAAAAAATATTTCTTAAGGGACCATTCCATTTTTTTATTGAATAAAATTCGATAATCATAACTTATGTTGTACACAAAAATATAATTTTTTATCAATTTTTTTGGCTACTGCAAAATGATATAAAAAAAAGGCGAATAGAATTAAACAAAGAAACAGTGAATAACGTCTAGTGTTTCAAATTTCAGAATTTCATAAACTTGATGTAACGTGCAGAGATCAGTTTTACGCGCTAGCGTAAATTTAAAATCAGTATATCTCGACATTCAAAGCAGCTACCACTCGGGTTCTGGTCTCAAATTATAGATCTACAAGGTACAATTAAAACTCAAAACATTTGATTAGTTTTAATGAGTGAAAAATGTAATATTATAAAAAATCAAAAAACTAAATTTTGTATTTCCACATTGGGCTTGTAAATATGAATTTATTGAATTGAAAAAAATAACATATATTCTGTATGACCTAACGTTTTTAATTTTTTGATTAAAGTTTTTTAAATTGGATTAAAAAAATAAAAAGTAAATTTCGTATTAGTTACCTGATTGAAATCATAATACTATTTATGTATTAAAAAAAAAAAATTGTGTAAATTTATCATTTTTTTGAAGAATAATATAATATATCGATTGTATCAATATGAAAGAAATACACATATTTGTATTTGGAATTTGATCCAGAATGCTACGCTTCTTTACTTCTCCTCCTTTTCATGTTCGTCCCTGATGTTATTTTCCTTTTATTTATCTCCATCGTCGCAAGTATACAATAGTATACATACCTCACATAAAGTTTTTCTATTCGCAACATAAAATTGAATCTCGTATTGTATGTACAGGCCGTGTTTATCGTACTCAATGTTTAGATTAGCTTCCAAATAATAAAACTGCGTTCGAGATTAGGGAAAAACGTGCTTCTTGTAGAATATGTACATTTCCAGGGGCGTAGAAATTTTAGGTCAGTTTGCAACGGTTTCTAAATGAGAATAAAACTCACTTAAACTAAAAATATACACCTTAACCACAATAAAACAATCGACACGTGTTTCGACTTCACAAGAAGTCCTCATCAGGAACCTAACAGTTCCAGACTTGTGGTTAAGGTGTATATATTTTTAGTTTAAGTGACTAGAAACCACAGTTTCTCCGTTTTTCCAGTAGAGAATAAAACTAATAGATGAGATCGAAAAAATCAACTTTATTAGGGTTCCGTAGAAAACTAGAAGCCCTCTGTCCGTCTGTCTATATGTCTATATAAATATTATACCGATTAAGATGAAATTTGGTACACGGACGTAGATTGATAACCTTATAACAGAAATGATGAAAATTTTGATGATACGCTACTGTACGCAGTACACATCATAACAATACCTTCCTGATAAAAGTTGTATGTGGAAGGTACTGTATAAATATAATATAATTGTATTGAATGGAAAAATATATTTAACACGTTTTGTGCGGAGGGAGTTTTCAAGAAAGTTTACCCTTTTGTTCGGTTTTTACATGAAAAAATATTTTTTATAAAATAAAAATGTGCAATTTAACGTAGTTAAATTTGTCACAATATACCAGACATTATTTTGCTTATAATAATATAAAGTATAAAACAATTTTCTGTTTTTTTATTGTAGTTTTATTTCGATACAAATAATCAAAGTAAGGTAAAGGCACCAGTTATGGCTGGTATAAGAGCAAGTTTTCGTTTTTTTTTTAATTAATGGGTTTGTTTTTTGTAATTATCATGAACTCATGTTACTAATAAAACAAGTAACTCTTTATTTAATCAATTTAATTACCAAAATCTGCAAATATAGTTTGTTTTTTAAATTGTAGCCTTTTATTTTGTTCATGTTTTTTCCTCCAGTAATGGCAAAGATGAAACCAGTAATGAGCACGCAGTGATAGAAACTTTTATAAAAGAAAGAATTGTCAAATTTGAAACAATTTAAAACAGTTGCTATGATAATATAATAATTAATAAATAAATTATACAAATAATTAGTTTAAATCTCCACCATTTTGACACCTATTGGCCGATTGTCATCAAATCACGTTGTAAGACAGTTAAATGTGTATATAAATTAATATTCAGAAATGGTAGTAATCAAATATCAACACATATTTCTAATTCAGTACATTTTATTAAAAAATTTCCATTACTGGGGTCCTTGCCAAGACTGGTGCCACTACCTTACTAACATTTCCCCCGCGGATTCGTCCGCGTGTGTTTTAAAAGTAAATGGTTGTTCTAAAAATGTAAATATAATATAATATGGTTTAGTTACAATAATTAATTAGAATCACCCTCAGTATTACGTATAAGAAAGTCCCATGGTACCTACGGCAAACACGTACACTGTTCAATCTTTGTCATACGTATAAGAAGTCCCATGACACTCATGACAGATATTTTTAAATAGTAGATCATATATCTAAACAATGTTAATTAAAACAAAAGTTGTCATGATCATAGCTTGTATTCCTATGTGGCTGATACTATTACCAACACGACAAACTCTAAGGAACTGTCAGAAAAGGAGGGCGGCCAACTGACAAGAAATCTATTTATAAATAAATAAATATGTGTAAGTATATTATGTAACATTACATAATATTAAACTATCTTTGAATTATAATTTTCATATATTTATTTTATATGTATACAAACAGTATACAACTGTATATAGTACATATTAAAAAAACAATCTGTCAGTAATGGTTCAGCTTACACAAATATTTATGTTCATTTCCGTAAGCAATATTCTTCCGTGATAATTAAAATTAGGTAAATATTTAAACATATATACGTCATTCAAAAATACGAATACTAAATTATTATATTGAAAGAACCTTATTCTCAACTCAACTCTATTGGAAATATGAAAACTATATCATAAAAAAATCATCAGTGGCGAGGCGTGAAATTTTTAATAAGGGAAGCATATTTTGTCAAAATGTTTAATAAAATTAAATACGTAGAAAATAATCGTTTTAATAATGGGCTTATCGAGTCCTCCACCTCCTATTAACAAAAAAAAAACAAAAAGTTCAAACTTTTACATATTTTCTTGTATTTTTGTCGATATTTCTATGACGAGTTGAAGTTCGCCGCAGGAAAAAATTTCGAATTTTTGATTTCGTTAAAAGTATGTTTATTGTATAGAAAATGACCTAAAAAGTTGAATGCTTCAAACCGCAGGTCTGTATCTCAAACCGTTCTCGAGATATAGTCTCTCAAAGTTTTAGTTTTTTCAAATTTTTGGAGAAAAAAGGCCATAACTTTTGAACGGGTGGTCGGATTTGATTTTAGTTGACGGATTTGGAATCAGCGTGTCAAAATCTATATAATGACATGTATAATACCTTAAAACTCGGAAAAAAAAATTCGCAAAAAATCGAAAAAATTCAAAGGGGTATACCTTAAAAAAATGTCGATTTTTGACCAAAATTTTTTTGGCGGATTTTAAAGTATTATACATGTCATTATATAGATTTTGACACGCTGATTTCAAATCCGTCAACTAAAATCAATTCCGACCACACGTTCAAAAGTTATGGCCTTTTTTTCCCAAAAATTTGAAAAAACTAAAACTTTGAGAGGCTATATCTCGAGAACGGTTTGAGATACAGACCTGCGGTTTGAAGCATTCAACTTTTCACGTCATTTTCTATACAATAAACATACTTTTACCGAAATCAAAAATTCAAAAATTTTTAGTGAAATTTCCTGCAGTGAACTTCAACTCGTCATACAAATATCGACTAAAATACAAGAAAATAAGACGTAGAGGTATTTTAATTTTATAAATGAGCATGTAAATTAATATTAAATGATATTTTTGATTATTATTTATTATTAAATATACCGGCGATTCCGTTTCCGGCCTGAATTCAAAGATCCAGTTCCGGTACACGCCTACTTACAATCCATTTTCTTTTAATTAATAAGAATTGTTAACATTTTCTTTGTCCAATGTATTCAAAACATAAACACAAAAGGAAATGAAATAAAGAACAAAAGATTAAACAGATCGATATCTGCATAATCTGATACATGAAAACATCAACAAATTTGTAGTATGTATTCGGAAACATCGTATTATTGGCTAAATCGATATAGTAGGTATTAACCGACAAGGAATCATGTTTTTTTCTAAAATGATTTATTCAATAGCTTTGTTTTTGAACGAAAGTAGAAAAATGGTGTTGTTATTTACAATGTATAATACTCAATACGTAGAGTTTTCCAATAAAAAACATGAGCGATGCGCAACTGTCTTAATTGTAAGTTTAAAATACTCATGTATACTTATTACTTATATACTATAATTCAGGCTTTCGAATGAAAACCGGAACAGAACCGAAATAAAAATATCGGTTTTTACGGTTCAGTACATGTTAAAATACGCGCGTTAACATGATCTTATTTCCCACTTCAATTGTCGTTCGGACTATCATACAAGTACCATAAAATATTCTAAATTATGGTAGAAAATTTTTTTTTAATACAAATAATTTTTTTGTTTTAATTAATCAAAACCGAAAAAACCGGAAAAACCGTTATTTTTTGCGGAACGAAAACCGGAACCGAACCGAAATATATTTTTTTACTCGAACCGGAACGAATACCCAAACGAAAAAAATAACGGCTCGAAGCCCTGCAGTATAATTTATTGAAATAGATGTCTTAAAAATTAAAAAATCATTTAAAATGTTAATTTCGTACTTTTTCAGATTAAAATTAAACCACAGTTTAAATATAAAGGTAGTGACGTTAAACGTGAATTCCGGTCGGAATTCCGGTACACCTTTATAAATAAGATGGGTCTTATTTGCCTCCACGATCTTACGATACTGAAATAAAAAATAAAGGTTACCGTTTACTTTCTCCAAAAATAATTTCGATAACGTAAAAAAATATGTATCTTGCTTTGTTTTTGAAATATTAAAATGGGGCGATTAAAACGAAACACTCTGTATAAATACACTGGAGCAATAGAATAATTAACATTTGTAGTGTTCCAGCTCCCTTCCAGCTCCGGGCAAAAACCTATTGCTCTGGGCTTTGCTCCAAAGCTATAGTTAAAATGCTAAATTTTCCCATACAAAACATTCAACTTATAGTCTGTTTCATTTAAGATTGCAGTGGTATATTCACAATAATACAATTTTCACTAACGCAATACATCTACTAATTCTACTAATCTACTAATTCTTGGTTTGATAACAAATGCAATTAAATTCAAATTGTCAGATTAGTTATTCTAAAGATGTGTATTGTATTATCGACATTAAAATATTAGAAAACTAATATTCATAATACAAAGGTGAGTTTTATTTCTTACAAATTTTAGGGTGTATGTAAAAACGATTGCCAGTTCTTACTATCTTTATTCTGTGGGCTAGCCTAGTGTAAGAATAGTACCGTCTAATCCCCATCCACCACTTCAATCTTAAATGAAACAGACTGTAGTTTTTAACTGAAAATTCGTAAATTGATACTCCCGATAGGTTTAAATTGAATTCTGGATAGTAGGTACGTGTAATAGGTACATAGAGCGAGTATGTACAGATGGATTGCATCAGTTTTGTGCCAAATGGTTCAAGATAAGAACGCAATAACAGCCTGCCTGAAAACGCATTCGCCCTATCATTTATCTCAAGGGGTAGACTGAGGGCTGTACAGATTATTTATATGACATTTTTATCCGTAAAATTACAAACTAAAATGTCAAAGTCCATATGTTTATATAAATGACACTTGTATGGTTTGACAACATGGAAACAAAACACGACTTGATAAAGATTTTTTTTAGTTTTTTGATGTTAAATCTTAGGTATTCATAGAATATTAATAGCCACGAATTTACTCAGAAAAATTATCTAACTGCAGAAAAAAGTTATAAGTAAAATAACCGACAAAGTTCGAATAGTTTGCTAATACTTGAAAAGTTTAAAATCTGTAAATTTTGTGTTACAATAATAGAATTAATTTAAAAAAAAACTACGGTACGGAACACTAATGCGCAAAGCTCGATTCGCATTTGACATTTTTTTTTAAATGGCGCTTTATATAAAGTTATCCAGTGAGTGCACTAATACATAAAACATAAGATTTCATATCCCTGTTAACATTTTTTTATGTATAAATTTTTTCTGTTGATTGGTATCTTTGGCAGTTTTTTTCGTCGTGTTTATTTCGTGACTTCACAGTTTGTGTTACAACATACATGTGGCGCTTTGAAACAATTGATTTATGTTGCTAAGTGTGTCAGCAGGTCCGGATTTACCATGCAGGCAGAGTAGGCAGTTGCCTGAGGCGGCAAATTTTGGCGGAAACTTTGAAAACTTGTTATATTCGTGGGAATTGAATGTCCCGCCTATTTCGTTGGCACGCGTACCAACATTATAAGTGGAAAATGCCCGAATCGAGAAAAGAATCGATTTATACAAGTCTCGATATTGGCCTAAAATCTGTATCGAAAATCATCTTATTTTCTCCTACAGTATATTGTGATACACATAACCTCCTCTGGTGAACGATTATAAACCTCATTGTTAATTTATTGTTAACAGTACGTGTGGCAAGTTTCAACGGTATCAATTTCTGGTTTATTATCTTTACAAGTGTTTTTCTTACATACAGATTTCTAAAAAACGACATCGCAAATAAACAATGATTCTTGTGTAACAGTTTACGTGATTTTCTATATCGTAGCGAAAACTTGTATGGTCAATATGCAATTCATCGATTCTGAGAACCGAAAATAGGAAGTTTAATGTCCGGTATCATAAAGGACCTAACAAATTTGTTAGCTAACAAACACTTTCAACTGAGATATCAAACTTATATGACAGTTCTTTTGGAGTTTGTTGATGACTTTGACAAGTTTCGCGCACGCGTTGAAGGTAAATACAAACGGTATTAAAACAGTGGTGATGTTATGAACATTATTTTGTACGGTCAAAGATGCCAACTGTGTTACAATTAGTTGAAGTGTCACTGCTCTAAATTCCATAACTAATCCATAGATACTAGTACAGTATTAATACCCCATTTGAATGTAATTGCTAGCTAACAAATTTTGTTAGGTCCTTTATAATACCGGGCATTAAATGCGTAAAAATAGTGTGGGGGGCGGCGGCAATTTTCGCAACTGACTAGGGGCGGCAAATTTCTAAATCCGGGCCTGTGTGTGTGTGTGTGTGTGTTTATGTATATTTAGATGGAATCACTTTGATTTAAATGTTTTCAATCAATGTTCACTACGGTCGGTTTTGCCTTCGCTATTATTCGGATTTTATTTTTAGAAACTTCATTAAAATTTTAAAACTGATTGCATGCGCATTCACACACGTTTTTAGAATTTAATGGGGGTGAATTCACAGCTGTATCGATGTAGAATGAAAGGCTATTTTTAACTTTCTAAAGAAAATATATACAGTATGTATTTTATTGTTATTTTTAACTAAAAAGGATATCAATTCGTTTTTATTGTTCGGGCATATGTAACTCCCACAAACATGAACCGATTTGGATGATTTTTTTTATTTGAAAGAGTATACTCCCGATTTAACTCCCATATAATTTTTTTCAAAATCTGCTTTTAATTTTGCTGTATATATTTTTTATGAGTTTCTGGCATAATTCTGACACATATGCACCTATTCAAAACGGAAAAATAGAAAACTCTAAAAAAATTAAATAAAGCCGACATAAAAAAAAAACACAAAAATACTGAAAAGTATATATAGTAGAAGGAAATTAGCATTTTGAAGTGATGCATTCGGGGAGTTAAATTTTTTTATTAAATTTATTTTTTTAAATATCTTATTTCGTTTTTTTTGCGTTTGATGTATTGGACTGAATACATCAACAATGCAATTACCATCGTTCTGGAGTTTTAGTATACATAGATAGGTATGAATTGATAAAAAAAAAAAACCTCGGGAACGATTGAGTTAAGATCTGGCTTAACTTAAGCTCTATTGCTCCCACTGAAAAGCTTTACATTAACTCTGCATGAAGTTAAATTTTAAATTTTCTAGCTTTTATAGTTTACGAGATATTCTACGACGGACGGATAACAAAGAGAGAGATTAGTTGGAAAACAGAACCCTTGAAAAAACTAATTCTCAGTAAGTACACATTGGATTGAAAAGTTAAGCTAAAAACCAACATTGTGGTTTTTTAATTTTTTAGCGTTTACTTTATTAGTACCATATATTTTAATTATTTTTGTATATTTTGTAATTTATTGTATTACTTTGAATAACCTTGTATGATTATTACAGTAAAAGCTCTTTATTCGCGGGGTATATGTTCCATAAATATGCCGCGAATACAGAAACCGTGAATACGGAATGGTAATTTATATGGGATTATAGGGGATACGTTCCTAGGTGACAAAATAAATAAACAAATACAATATACAAAAATCAATTTAATTGAAGTTTTTGACCATATTGATTAATTATTATCTTCAGGCTTAGGCAATGGTTTAAAGAATTTTGTAATTTTTTCTTGCTTGGCAGTTTTTAAAAGCTCCTTCAATTCAGACTGATATTCAGCAGTGGCATTAGCAATTTGCCTCTTGAAAATAAGACTTCGTTCCATAGACGGATCAATTTTCATAAAGAAATCACAAAGCTCATTTGCCATTCTTAAACCTTCACTAAGATTTTTCAAATTAAATGTCACGTTTCCTGATTAGATCCGCGAATAAAGAAATCTTTTGCCGCGAATATAGGAATTGGGTCGCATTTTTTTAATCCGCGAATAGTGAAAACGCGAATGAAGGAAGCGCGAATAAGGAGCTTTTACTGTATATTAATGAAATAAAAAAAAAATACTTATTTAATATTTCTTTGAGGTTACTTTTATTCAAAATTCAAGACTCATTTAAATATAACTGTGAATCAAAAATTTTCTACATGACTCTTACCCTTCTGTTTTCATCATTGCCATTATGCAAACCACAAAAACCGTAACAAACATACACAATGTGGAAATTTAAATTTTCTACGTACACTGAAAACCCAGTATATACATTTTCCGAAATTAGACAAGTTTATACGTGTGTGCGGACAGTAAAAACATTTTGTTTCCATTCGCGCATACAGTGCTGCCATACCGTGCGTGACAATAACTAATATAATTATGTACAGATGATTACACGAAAGTTTAGAAGGCTTTGGACGAAAAAAAAGACGATGGATATTGTTTAGATTTGAGATATTATCTAGCAGGGCTAGCTAAATTCTATTAGATTGTGATAATAATTTGTATAGGATGTTCCAGATAACTTTTCCAGTATTGGGATCTTACAATTAGTATTTCCTTATTAGATTTTTAAATGGAATTAATATTCGCTTCGATTATTTTAGTGCCAATCGATGGCAAATGATGCTTTTATAATTATGTACAGATGATTACACGAAAGTTTAGAAGGCTTTGGACGAAAGAAAAGACGATGGATATTGTTTAGATTTGAGATATTATCTAGTAGGGCTGGCGAAATTCTATTAGATTGTTATAATAATTTGTATAGGGTGTTCCAGATAACTTTTCCAGTATTGGGATCTTACAATTAGTATTTCCTTATTTTTAAATGGAATTAATATTCACTTCGATTATTTTAGTGCCAATTGATGGCAAATGCAAGGGAAAATCACAAAAAAATGAATGCTGGTTATACTTAAATCGTCGATGCAGTGAAAACGATGAAAGATAGAGCAAAAATGAATAGAATCAATATTACAGATAAGAAAATTTCCTATAAGAATTGTACTCCGGTTTATACTGTATCAAGTTTATTTATTTTTTCCTTACAAAAAATATTCAACTGGTATGCCTAAATACTAAGTTATTGACACACCATTCGTAAAATTCTAAAGTAAGTAAGAACTTAAAAAAAAAACTAGAACCGAAGATCCAATAAATTATCAAAATTTACTACGACTATTTACACGAAAGTAAACAAAAAAATAAAAACAAATGAACATATTCTTTTCTACTACAAAGTGATGGAATGTTATGTAACATGCAACTAGTTTTTGTTTTCTCCAGTGACGTCAATGGAAAGGGGAAAAAATAAACCAGACCGAAGCAAAATAAAACACTAGTGAAGTGAGATTTAAAATGCAATTTGCGGGTAGATTACTTTATGTAGATAGTAGACACCATTGCACATTACACTGTAGACTCAACTGATAATAACGTATGCCCGAGAAGTTATTCCATTCTGGCTAGTATTTTAATTAAAAATTACATAATATTTTTTTTTCTAGTTTCATTTTAAATTTTAAATTAAAAGTAGCAGTTTGAAATGGGGTTGATTTATTATTACATTTTAAAAGTTCCGTGTGTCTATGATTATATGTATAGCACATTGGACCCGATGTTACCCGGGTTAATATCCACAAAATCGATTCTTCACGATTTTTTTTTTTGCTATTGTGAAATTTACACAAAATATCTATAAATTATAAACCTAAATCTAACCTATCCATTAATACAAAGCGGAATAAAATTCGCTCAGTAGTTACTGAGAAAATCGTGTAAAATTATATTTTCAAATTTCCAGGAAAGATCAGGCCCCGTCTTAGAATTTGTATGAAAATTAAAAAAATAACTATTATAATCAATTTCGATATTTTACTTTTCTTAGAAGTGAAATGTTACTTTGCAATTCAATTTTCAATCAATATATATAGGTATTTCAAAATATTAAATAGTTAACAAATGTCAAAAATCATCCAACTGTTCGACAAATGGAAACAAAACACGACTTGATAAAGGTTTTTTTTAGTCTTTCGATGTTAAATCTTAGGTTTTCATAAAATATTAATAGCCACGATACTGCACAGAAAAATGATCAAACTATTGGTGAAACCGCATTGAAATCGGTTCAGTAATTCGCGAGTCTATAAGCCTCATACAAACGAACCTTTATTTTCATATATAAAAAAATCGATAAGTTGGTTTGAAATAAAACAATATAGTAACGCCACTGTGGAAATACATACATACATAGACATATATAATGCAGAAAGACGTTTTACTTATTTATGAACTGGCTCAAAGGTGTAGGTACCATGTCTCTGTCACAGTCTTTTTAGGCCGTATTTTATCCCCGACCCATTTACACAGATGTTTGCACAGTAGTGTAGAATGTTTACAAATAAAAAACACCGAATTATTTTGTTTCAATTCGCAACGCAGTTTTTACCAATAGTTAAATAATTTTTCTGTGCAGAATTTTATAAAAACGTAAAAAAAGATTAATAAAATCTTTATCAAGTTGTGTTTTGTTTCCATGATGTCATAGCATACAACTGTCATTATAGTACCTAGCTATGGAATACAGAATTCTATAACTTACGGTTTCAGTAATTTATTTTATTAATTTAGGTAACTAAGTACAAGGTAACCTCAGTAGCTCGGCGCGAGAAGGGAATACGTCACTTGGGGTGCCTAAGCTGATTGGTCAAAAGCTACTAACGCAACCTGTGTATTCACTAACTTTGATATTCTGTGTAAATTTCACAAACTCGTAAAAAACAATTCGTCGTGAACTGTGTGTTGGGTGAGCATGTTGGGTAGGCACGTCCAATGCGATAGTCATTATTTATATATTTTCATAATTAAAATGAAAGAAGGTTCCACTTAACCAAAACGTTAGGTGTTATATTTTAGACGGAATGCTAATAAGATTAAAAAAAGGAACTGGTTTTCAAAAGTCAAATTTCCAATTCTGTTTGACAGAGTTCTGCATTAATGTTTGGTTAACAAGGACAAAAGGTTTTATACCACAAAGTATACCCAGTGGCATTTCGCGTTTCATACAGGACCTAATGAAAAGTTTTTTTTTCATCTCTATTTAAAGAGAGAGACAAAACATGTGTTTTCATTAAAACGTTATATATCTTTTCATTCTGTAATGCAGTGCATGTATGTTTAATTTTTAAACACGAGTTTATACAGGTGATTCAGGACTAGCGTTCAAAATTATTCTTAGTTCTTTTAAGAAAAAAGTTTATAAGGCACTGGCATCAGTTATGGCCACTATAACAGCTGTTTTTGTGATTGATGGGTTTTTTTTTGTAATTATCATGAACTCAAGCTACTAATAAAATAAGTAACTCTTTATTTAATCAATTTAATTACCAAAGTCCGCAAATATAGTTTGTTTTTTAAATTATAGCCTTTTAATTTTTGTTTATGTTTTTTCTCCAGTAATGGATAAAGTAAAACACTTGCTAATGATAAGTACTACGACACAAAAGAATCGTCAAATTTGAAACAATGTAAAACAGTTGCTATGATAATATAATAATTAATAAATAAATTATACTAATAATTAGTTTAAATGTCCACCATTTTGACGGTCTTAGGGCATTTGATAGTCTTAAAGTTAATGATGTAAGCTATAATTTAAAAAAAGTTGGGGTCTGTAGGATCGCGCCAAGCTGAGATATTAACTATTCTTAATTTACATTTTTTAAGGGGAGAGAGGGCAGAAAAATAAATCTCGCTCAGGGCGCCAGACTTGCAAAGGCCGGCTCTGCGTATGATCATTTAACAGAGGTTAAATTAGTTGTAGTATATTTATAGGGCTTCTATAAGAAACCATATAAAATATACGTTATGAGAAACTTTCTTAATATAACATGTACGCTAATTGAAATATGAGATTATAACTAGTTATTTTAATTTTATTCTCTTTACAAATCTCATTCTGATTAAACTACGATATCATTTAATTAAGAACATTAAGAGGGGGGTTAGATTTGTTCGTACTTTTGCTTAGAAAGGGGGTGAGGTGGGAAGGGGAACTAAAAATCTTACGTAAGGTAAAAACTATAAAATAATGAATATTTAAAAATATTTTTAAAAATTTGTTCGTTAATCCTAGAAATAATTTGATTTATGTTTTATCATTTGGGGGACGGGGGAGTCTACACGTTTCTGATTTTTTCTTAGAAAGGAGGGGGTGGGGGTTTGAAATCAACGGAATTATACTTAAGTTATACTCGAACGCTCCCACATTATATAATTATTATTTGTAACCTCATTTAGAGAAATATTTTTCGTTCGAAACGATGTGCACGATAATGAATTTATAATGACTTCCGTTTTTAAAATAAATGTGCAAAACTACAAAACTGTATGAAACAATGGACGTTTCCGACTCATTTGTCAAATTGTTACGCATTTAATTGTTATGAATTACAGTTTTAGATAAAAATTACAATAGCGCTCGAAATCATTGCATCCATTGAATTATATAAATATTTTGCGTTGATTATATTTTAGAGCGATGAAAATTCCGATTGTGTATTATTATTGGTTGCACAGTGGTGGCTTCCGGTTAGTTATAATTTTACTTCTATGTTGTTTATTACTGTCTTATATATTTCAATTATTTTATCGTGATCATAAAGCATATAGAAAACTAGATTTTGATATAAATATTGAAGAACCCATAGACATAGAAAATGGACAGAGCCGTGTCAAAAGAAAGAGATAGAAACAGGTTTGGAATATACTTGTCCTTTTTTTAAACAGGAGTGTAACTATTCCATTCTTGGTCCCGAACATTAAAAATATTCATAGATTAAAATAATTAACGTTATATTTAATATTTTTGGTAGCAAAAATGTAATTTTCCCGGAATATCCGTTAATAATTTTGCAAATTTCTATCAGATCAATTGATGTTTTTTTTTTAATTTCCTCGATGAAATATGAACCATTATAGTATGTTTATTGTTTATATTATTTAATTTTCTAATGAAAAACTTATTGCACAAAAATCACAAGATAGATATACAAAAATATATCGGACAGAAATACTACCCTGAACTATAGTAAGCTACCAATCAGATTCTTAGAAAAAAAGATAGATATATTCCAAACTACACTGCATCTCTCTCTCACTTTTTGAACAGATGTTACACCATTGTGTTAATACAGAATGCACTGTCCATTCTCTATGTCTATGGAAGAACCGATGCAGATTGTACAATACAGTTTGCATCGAGGGGGAGGGGGTCACCCTCAATGGGGTAACACCTGTATAATATGTTAAAAAATAAAAATTATTTACCTTATTATTTTGGTTATTTTAAGCTTTCCAGGGAGTAAAATGTGTAACAAAATTGTTTTGGTCATAGAAAATTTATAAGGGGTGACATTATCGATTTCCACCTCGGGTGTTTCCCGCGAGTGAAGCCGCGGGCACTGCTAGTATTAGATAAAAATAAAATTACGTAAAAAAGATATGCTATTCTATGTAAATATAAATATTGATTAACGCTTTTGGGTTTATAAGTTTATTTATAGACCTTTTTTAGAAGTAGCAAAAAGAATGAATAAAAGGATGCTAATCCTTGCTAATTCTTGAATGAAAACGCATTGGATAAATGGAAGGTAAATATAAACAGAGTGAATGTCTATTTTTACTGTATTTATTTACATTTGATGCAGTTGATGGCGTTTCAGTAGCATTCATGTATATACACTTATATACAGTAAGCCTCTACTTATGTATCATTTATACGTGGGTAATTCGTTCTAGTCTTCCGCGTTAATCGCATAATGTGTTATGTTTACCCTACTCGGTGGATAAATAAAAAAACATTTTATGTTTGACGACATATAACATAATCTTCAGATATAGTATTTTTTTGCTTCCTCGTAATATCGAATATAGAAGCTTTGTGATCGATTTAGAATGAGACGAAAAAATTGTTCTCCGATTTCAAAATTTTAAATTGATCTTTCCGTTTCAGACCAAGACAAATACTTTTCGTTCCGTGTCTGTCTATCTGTGTGTGTGTCTATCTGGCTGTTGTATCTGTTCCTTAAGAGGGATGGGTGACATCCTAAAATATTTATTTTTTCAAGATATCTTAAGAACGACACATGTTATGTGAAAATTTTATAGTAATTTTTTTATAGAGTATTCAATTTCCTATAATATAGGTTTTCGTTTTTTATAAAATATTCCGTTGCTTTAGAAAATCGTGTTTTGTTTTTTTAAATTGATATTTTCTTTGACATATTAAATGTTATTTTGACATTTTCATTTTAAATTTAGATTGAAATTGTCAAAAAATTAAAAATATACGAAAAAATAATCAGGTGCGTCTTAAGAAAAATTTAGAACTAATATTTTTTAGTAAATAATAAATGTAATAGAAAATTTATATGTTTAGATTTTCCATGCTGTGATAATTTATCGAAAACTAAGATTTGCCTATACATTTATACTAGAGATTGTTCAAAATATTGTTGCAGGAAGTTTTTGAAAACCTACTTAAAAAATCATTATAGATAAATCTTAATTTACAATAAAAAAAATCTGATTTGAATTTTATATTTTACATTGATGATGGTTCTATTAACAGAAACGTTACTAACCCCCCTCCCCAAAAAGGCTGTTAAACATTGCAGAATTAACACCTCCGATAAAATATAGTTGTATGTTACATGACCGCGGAAGCCTTAAATCTTATTTATCACGATTAATATCCCATATCTTTGTACGGACGCTTCAGAATTTCGTGTGGAGAGATATATATTATATAGGTTATGAAGATAGTTATTACGGCCCTGTCATCGATTATCATGCATTTGTAAATTAATTATAACGTGCTCGCATATTTCGCATCATAAATTAGTTCGCAGATAATCTGCGGGGACCCCGCAACATCGGCCTGTGGGTTACACCGGAACACTTGGTTTTAGTTCAAAATGGATTAGATATGTTTCAAATATATGTATATATACGCTGTTAAATATCGTAAATATGAGAATTGTACAAGTGCATATCTTCAGATTAACTTTCTCTATGAGAATTCACCAATATATACTTTTTTACGTCTTATTTTCTTGTATTTTAGTCGATATTTGTATGATGAGTTGAAGGAAATTTCACTAAAAAATTTTGAATTTTTGATTTCGTTAAAAGTATGTTTATTGTATAGAAAATGACGTGAAAAGTTGAACTGTTCAAACCGCAGGTCTGTATCTCAAAACGTTCTCGAGATATAGCCTTTCAAAGTTTTAGTTTTTTCAAATTTTTGGAGAAAAAAGGTCATAACTTTTGAACGTGTGGTCGGAATTGATTTTAGTTGACGGATTTGAAATCAGCGTGTCAAAATCTATATAATGACATGTATAATACTTTAAAATCCGACAAAAAAATTTTCGTCAAAAATCGACATTTTTTTAAGGTATACCCCTTTGAATTTTTTCGATTTTTCACGAAAATTTTTTTTTCGAGTTTTAAAGTATTATACATGTCAGTATATAGATTTTGACACGCTGATTTCAAATCCGTCAACTAAAATCAATTCCGACCACACGTTCAAAAGTTATGGCCTTTTTTCTCCAAAAATTTGAAAAAACTAAAACTTTGAGAGGCTATATCTCGAGAACGGTTTGAGATACAGACCTGCGGTTTGAACAGTTCAACTTTTCACCTCATTTTCTATACAATAAACATACTTTTAACGAAATCAAAAATTCTAAATTTTTTTGTGAAATTTCCTTCAACTCGTCATACAAATATCGACTAAAATACAAGAAAATCATTTAGTTACTATATAAATATATAAGAATTTATTTAAAAAAGTAAAAGCTGTTTCATAACTAGTTTTTTTTGTTAATAGGAGGGGGAGGATTGACAAAATATGCTTCCCTTTTAAAAATTTCACACCTCGCCACTGGCCAATACTAATTTATATAATTAATACAATAATAACTGTATAATAAGTATTAAAACTGTATAAATCTTTTACACCTTAGTCCTACACTTTTAATATTTAAAATTCCACTATAGATATTTGTATACTTTATCTGGACTATATATAGTCGAAATCTAGTTAGAAAACTTATATACGGGATAATATTGACTATCAAATTCAGTTTATAAAGTTATATAGACATAGCGACTGGAATTGTACCGGTTTTAATACAAACATTGAATATAGGGTCTTCGGTAATACGATCCTTAACTAGAGTCGAGATGAATTTATTTGATAAATAGATTATGTAGCACATTTAAACTCAAAATTAACTCAAATTTAATTAATATAATGTACATTTTCAAAACAGATATATGATAATTCTGTGAGAGTTGTACACCGAGACGAGAAGTTTGGGCGAGACGAGATCGAGTCTATATCATTTTAATTTTAACGAGATGGGAAAATCTAAAATTAATATGTTGTTGAGAATCTATCAGCTTTAAAGGGTTACCAATACTATACATACTAATATTATAAATGCGAAAGTAATTTTGTCTGTCTGTAACTTTTTCACAGTTATGCCCGGTATTATAAAGGACCTAACAAAATTTGTTAGCTAGTAATTACATTCAAATGGGGTATTAATACTGTACTAGTATCTATGGATTAGTTATGGAATTTAGAGCAGTGACACTTCAACTAATTGTAACACAGTTGGCATCTTTGACCGTACAAAATAATGTTCATAACATCACCACTGTTTTAATACCGTTTGTATTTACCTTCAACGCGTGCGCGAAATTTGTCAAAGTCATCAACAAACTCCAAAAGAACTGTCATATAAGTTTGATATCTCAGTTGAAAGTGTTTGTTAGCTAACAAATTTGTTAGGTCCTTTATGATACCGGACATTAAGGTAGTTCTCGTGCAAACATCATCAAAAAAATTCAGGGCATAAAAAGAATAAAATGATATGTAGCCAAACGTGAAATTTTAAAGAGATCGACCGTTTTAAACTCGAGATAATTGTCATCAAAGTTTGCCACTTTTGTACGTATCCACTATATCAAGTTCGTATTATGTCCATTCTCATGACTAAAAACTTCGACAGATTTTGATAAAAAAAAACTATCAAACAGTAAAGGCTTATAATTCTGATATGTGATTAAAAAAATTCCAAATGATTGACCGTTTCGTTTTTGAAATAAACCTTGTGATTCAAAAACAAAACGGTAAATCATTTTGAATTTTTTTTATCACATATCAGAATAATAACCCTTTGCTGTTTGATAGTTTTTTTATCAAAATCTGTCGAAGCGTTTAGTCATAAAATAAAGAAAACTACCCTTATACGTACTAATACAACAATAGACGGCTTTGGGTATAGACTTGATAAAAAATTCTCTGTAGCAACACAATTATTTTCGATTTTATCCTTGGTATAATGAGCGTAACTTATTGATAGTACTGTAGCAAGATAACTACCTTAAATTGATAATCCGATGAAATCTTGCAGGGAGAGAACTTGCACCCTGAGGAAAGACATCTATTAGATAAAAAAAAAATCTCAAAATATAAAATTTTATATTTCTATATTTTGTCGTTTTTGAGGCAAAAGAAAAACACACAGATATTATACAACGAAAATTGTCAAAATAGTGTATAATGTATGTGCAGACGAATAAGAAAGTAAAAATCACAAAAAACATAACAATAGAGTGTCGATACATTACTGAAGTTGATAATTTATTTAGCAAAACATTTAATAAAAAAGTAAACTGTAGTGGATGATTTCAAATACACAATCGTTTTCCCCACATCCATATTTCCCCATAGCCACCACTCTGACATGCACTCAAACTGATCATTGCAATCCACTATATACACTTCGAATGATATACACACATAGTATAACACCCAGTGGCGCAGAAATTATAATAAAGTCAAAAAAAAATAATGAAAGGGTACCGCACTTTTTTTTAACAAAAAATAGGCCACGCGATTTTCCTTAAATTTTGTAAATTAGTAGGTACATATATTAACCACAAAAAAATTTATTTGATTTCGAAAAAAATAGTTTTTAATTTATATGTAGAACACATGTACATTAAATGCAATTTTTTTAATTAAAAGTAAAAAATTAGATATAATTTGGCGATCCCAGTATATAGACTGTATCTATGACCTCGCTGACTCTAGTTGTTGCACTCGCACACGTTGTTTGTCTGTAAGTCGCACTCTATTACTTTTGTTTACGCGTCTTTACAAACATGCCGTCATGGCAGTCTTGTATTTCTAGTTTTTAATTACTTTGAATAAACGTCTCTGTATAGAATTTCATTTACCGTGTATTGACAATTCTGTTTTTAATATCTAATTAGTCAAAAATATATTTTTTTTAAATTAGTAAAATATATTAGCTACCCCTGAATAGCATATTAAAATTTTAGACTTTTATTTATACATTGTTTTGGTACAGAACTTTTTAAATCAATATGTCTGTGTTTATTATTGTTCACTTTAATTTTAGATGATGCGATATGTTGTAAGTTCTAATAAATGCATAATTGATAAATTCGTAGATATTTACCTTAAAAGTACGCCACTGTTTTGAACTGTCTAGAGAAGAGTTTGATTGATAGGGGAGTGTTCCACATTCCTCTCAATAACCCCTTTCTAAATGAGTATGTCAACATTTGGTAAATCGTGATTAATTAAATGTTGTTGAAAATGGATAACAAGAAATGATTCAAATACATACGTAATTATTGTTGTATGTGTTTGTGTACAGCAAATAGTGCTCGCGATTCTTGTTTGTACACTTATACAGGAATGTGTTTTGTTACAATGTATCAGAGGTAGAGAATCGGTGGCACGCGAACGTGTTTTATCTGAACGTTGATTTAAAAAAAAATATTTTGGTCTTATTTTTCATATACAGCCAGTTATTGTTTACATCACAACCTCTACTTAACTGGGATTACTGAAAGGAGTAGGGCTTGCCCTGGGACGACCAGGGCAGGCACAACGTTGATAATATGCAACGGGAACAAATTAAACGCGCACTATTTAAAATGAAATGAGAAAAAGTGAAGAACATTAAATAAACTATTATAGCATTTGTAAACAATATTGAACAGTGGGCGCAATCCGACATTTTCAGGGCTCTTCTAAAAACCCTGAAGCCAATATCCATATCAAGATCACCACGGAAGCCTTAAGACTTGAATATTGAACAATAGTTTTTGTGTTTTAGCAATAGTTAATATAAACTAGCGTTAAGAAAATTCTTTTTGTTCATTAAAGAAATAAAATAAAATGACGTATAGAAAAAAACTGCTCCTTAAAATGGTAAAATGAGATTTGTACTAAATGAGCAATATCATGTATTTATGTAATATTTTATAAATCGTACAGAGTTAGGGCAATCTATTGGGGCGAAATCGAGTTGATTAGTTTTGGGTTGGTTAGTTTTCGTAAGGTTAGGTTAGGTCTATTCTATTACATTTTATTGATAGTTGTGACTTTATTTTATTTGAGTTGGGGGGGGAGGGGAGGGGGGATAATGGAATATTTATTACGGTTACCGAGATATAATGCCCAATTTCTTTTCTTATGTTGTAACCTCTAGATGTTATCCAATTAAAAATCCCTTTGGTAGGTGTGTTTAGGATATTAAAAGAAAAATTTTGCACATTCTTTAGTGAAGATTTAAAAAAGAAAACAATATTTTCGCTCCACTCTACTGCACATCGTGGTTTTTGTGATATATTTTGTTGTGACGAACAGACGCCAAAGTGAGATTCATAGGATTCTGAAGGTAAACCAACGTGACCTAAAAAATATGGGTAGTATATTATAATTATTCATAACTAAAATTTTTCAAATAATTTACAATTCATATGAGAATTGGTATATGTTAAATGTAGTATGGTAATTATTTATGAAATTCGCTTTTAAATCATTCACACTGCAGTGTATGTCGAAACGTTGAGACACAAATTAAAATCCTATTATAATATAATCTTATAATTAACTTACTTGACAAAAGCTGCTTAAGGATTAAGTACATGTACATACAGACGTACTGTACAATGTAATGATTATATTATACAAGCACTAATTATCTGTTGTCAGACGTGACGATACAAGTAGTAGAGCCTCTAGGGACATTGCATCCTTGTTCTGTAGTGTGCCTGAGGACTACATGTGCTGATATAATTTAATCTCAAAACACTGTATATGATGTATGTATTACTTTATACATATACAGACTGTTTACATAAATTATTATATAAAATACATACATTTTAATAGTCCACTCAAATTAGAAATTATAAATGACATTTTAGTGCCAATCGATAGCAAATGATGTCCTTAGTAAAATATCAAAAATGCAAGGCTGCAAACCTACGGGAAATACACTAAAAAATAAATACAAAAAAAAATGAGTGTCAGTTATGTTTAAATCTTGGATGCAGTGAAAACGATGTGAGATAGAGCAAAAACGAACAGAATCAATTTTACAGATAAGAAAATTTTCTATAAGAATGATACTCTAAAACTAATAGTTCAGGAGTGAGAGTCATTTAAAACTCGGGACAAAAATGTAGTTTTTTTTTAAATGTCGCAATTTTCCTCGGTTTTCTATAAAATTTAATATCGGTTTAACTAGACAGTATTGGGAAGCTACTCAAGAATTTAAAACTTATTTTTATTTTAAATTGCAGCTATAGGGGCTTTATTAAGAAATAATTTATTGTATTTTCATAATCTATTAATTATATTTGTTTTAAAAATAATTTTATCCTCTACATTGATATTAAATCGTAACTGCAACCGTTTGCTTGCAGTTTTTAAAGAAAAACAAAATGGCACCTTTGGTAAAATTAAAATTATATTAAAATCAAAATAGCTGGGTATAGAAATTTACTCATCTTATATTAGCTATCTGCAATCTTAATGAGAAGAATCATATAGTAGTAATAAAACTATTTTTAAAATAGTATCTCCAACAAAAAACTAAAGGCATTATATATGTTTCTATAACAAGACCTCCCCCAAATACAAAGGTTAAAGGTAAAGTTTTTGACAAACGATCTTTGGCTAGATGTGATGCTGCAGCTCACACTGGGGTATAATTCAATTGTTTGAGGAAATGAATGCTGATGATGAAAAATGCTCTTGTTTTCCGTTAGATGTCACTACTGTCGTAAAATACACACAGGTGGTCTTTAGCTAGCTACGTTTACACTATACACCAGGGGTGGGCGAATATCTTTAAGGAGGCAGACCCAGTTGGGGCTTCCAAAAAAAAAATCTTTTTTAGGATTTTTTTTTGGCTACGCATTAAAATAATTAATAACAAATGTTTTTCCACGTGAAAGATATGTATTTACAGAAAACATTGTAATTTTTCTATGGCAAAATATTAAAAAATATGTGGGATACAGCAAATTTGGGAGGGGTCCAAAAAAATTGTTTTGCCGTGATCACTGCTGCTCGTCACTAGATCATCTGAAATATAAAAAAAACAAAAGGGATCATTAGCTAATGACATAATGCTCCGGATGAATGAAGGGATTTGAAAAATTTTGAATTTTCACAAAATGGCGGATATTGAAAGTCAAAGTTCTTTATTCGACTAAAATTTCACTCGCATTTTCGGCTATAAAAAAAAATCCTTCGTTCATCCTGAGGACAATTATGTATAGAATAAGTGAGAAAAATTTCAAACCGATCGGCAAAACCGTTCTCAAGTTACAGTGATCACCGACTTCGAAAACATGGTTTCGAGAAAAACGCGTTTAAAGTTTTGAGTACGATTTGCATGCAGATAAAAAAAATATTTTGGAACTTATACTGAATCGTCTATGGACAGGACATTTGTCTGAAATTTTCAGAGAATATTTTTGAAATATTCTACTTTGAGAAAATGCAAAAAAAAAATGGATTTTTTCAAAATTCTAATTGGGTCTGCCCCCTTAACGGATGGCAGGATTTAGTAGTTGTTTTTCAATCACGCGAAAGAAGTATAATTTCTAACACTAAACTACCAATTAAACACAGCAAAACTCACAACTTTTTTTACATAATATTTTTTTCTGAAATTCGATTATTTCTAACAATTTCGGGGTCCCAGTATTTTACACCCTGTATGTATTATTCAGTAGGTGATTTTCACCTCTCTATTTATGTTTGTTTATGTATGCACATTTGTAATCATTACTTTACGCATGTTTATTCTGTTATTTGACTTTAAATTTTCATCTCTTGTATTTAATATTATAATAACAAATTTTTATAATAAACTGCGGGGTTAATTTTTTTAAATCAAATTTTGTTCTTTATTAATAGTCTACTTATGTTTTAGGATAGAGAGAGTAAGGTATTGGCACCAGTCTTGGATCATATTCCAGTGTTGGATTCTTGTTTAATTAAATGTACTAAATTAGAAATATTTGTTGATATTTGATTACATATTGCATTTACTGAATTATAATCGATATAGACTTAACTGTAAATTAGCGTAATTTGATGACAATCGGTCAATGTGTGACAAAATGGTGGAAATTTAAACTAATTATTAGTGTAACCTATTTATTAAATATTATATTATCATAGCATCTGCTTTACATTGTTTCAAATTTAAAGATTCTTTATTTTATAACTTTTGCAAGTGCCCATTACTGGTTTTACTTTATCCACTAATAGAAAAAAATCATAAAGAAAATAAAATGCTATAATTTTAAAAACAAACAATATTTGCAGATTTTGGTAATTAAATTGATTTAATAAAGAGGTACTTGTTTTATTTGTAATATAAGTTCATAAGAATTACAAAAAAGAAGCCCATCAATTCCAATTCTTAATGGATCCATTACTGATGCCAGTACCTTATATAAAAATAATAGTAATATAATTTTTGTGTGTTTTAACTTAACAGAAATTACGAAGAAACTGTTTTAACCAGAACGTAGAATTTTCATTTATAACTTTTATAACATTAAATTTACGATAAGTTATAAAATGTATGATAGCATAATACTTTTTGGTTTGCAATAAATATTTTTTATATCTACATTCATATTTTTATTACAAAAAGTACACCATAAAAACTTTTACGGAATCAAAAAAGATAATCAACAAAAATAAAATAAAAGAGAAAAAAAAATTTATCACAAAGAATCATGGCAATCAGCATTTCTATGCAATAAAAATCCTTTCACCAAAAAGGGACAGAATCGATATTATTATAACCGCAAATAAAATCATGATTTATCTGAAGGTCAACACAATATTTTCTGGTCGAAGAAAATCTTACGTATTTACATAACTAAGTATAAAGTAGAAGCCATATGGCGGTTTTGCGGTATAGGTATTTTAGTAGAGTGCGTATACCGGGTTAGAACCAGCAGCAATAGTGCTCCGTTGGTGATGAGGCAAGGGGGAGGGGGGGGACTGTACATTGTTGTCGGTTTGTGGTATTGGTGTTTTAGTAGTATGCATTCGGGAGTTCCGGATACCTAGAGATGATGTTAATGTAGAGAAAGGAAATGCACATTGATGCCTGATTGTGTGGGATTTATTTTAACATTACTTACTTAAGAGTTTTCATTTTTGACTGGATTACTCTAATAAGAATTAAATAATAAATTAACTATCATTGGTTAGGACAGTCTAATATCCGGTTGTCAAACTGTATTGTTTTCTTTAATTCAAATAAAATTACGTATTATACAAAACTAAAATGGGCAAAAATTAATTTCTTCTTTTATTTGAATTCATTTGATAAAAATTTACAAAAATGAATATTTTAATTGCTGCTCTTTGTTTATAGTTTTTTTTATATATATCTACTAGCTGTATTTATTTATATATTTATTATATATAATAATGTCATTAGGGAAGAAGAATAAGTAGAAGAAGATTAGGTTATATAGATTTTTATTTTTTATCTAATAAATTTTTCGGGATACAATTTTTGGAATAAAAACTACCCTATGTACTTTCTCAGGATGCAAGTTATCTCTCTGCCAAATTTCATCAAGCTCGGTTAAGCGGTTACGTCGTGAAAAGGTAACAAACAGACAGAGAGACAAACCCATTTTGGCATTTTTAATATTAGTATGGATATATAGTATGCAATATTAAAAAAATAAAATAGTAATAATTTGGTATATACTAATGTAATTTTTCCAATTAAAATTTTGCATCTGGTTTTACCTCCCCCTCCCCTACTATTATCAATTTTTATTTAAAAAATTAAAATAATTACACAGTATTATCCAGAAACGATAAAAAAATAAAATAAAAACTCGGTAGTGTTTTTTTTTTTTTCACTAAATTTGGCAACATGGTGCGTACCGAAAACGAGCGATCGCGTATCTGTTCTGTGTCCAGTGAACTGACATAATCAACACTAGATGGCTCTACTGCTCGGCACACTGACGTTACCATGGTTACAGACGTCACACGCACACGTAGATTATCCCTTACTTGACGCCGCGCCAAGCCTTCTGTGTATTGTATTGTACTTATATATGTAGGTATAGGAATGAATGTTTTTTCCCGTATTGTACTTTGACGATTATTGCTCCTTCGACCGACATATTGTGGTTTTGTGTGTATTGCGAGGAATCGAAAAATACAAGTGCATTTGAAACATTATTAAATAAGTATTTATATAAATTTAGCAATTATCTTTTTTTAGTTTTACAAAATAAATTTAAATTTTGATTAAGGTGCATTAACGGGTTCTTTTTATTATAATACGAGTGAAATTGTAATAGCTAATATGTAGTGAGCTACTAAAAGTTAATACCAACTTGTTTAAAAAGTTCACTACTCCAAAACTAAACAACGTATCTTGATGCGGTAAAAAGCATTTTTTACTAGGCGTATTCACAATTCTAGCATATGAAATAATGCTTCAAAGCGTTTTTAACTACCGGTAATGCACTTGCCCCGAAAATGGGGCAAGTGCACTGTAGTTGACATTTTTTACAATTTCCTATCATAATGCAAATATACAAAGAAAATTGGCGTCCTATTCAATTTAAACTAGTCAGTAATAACTGCACAATCATTTGATACTAAAAATATTAATATATTAATATATATGGGTTCAAAGTCCAACGATGCAAAAACCGGTCTGCACTTACCCCACTGCACCTTATATTATTTTCTTGTACCAAAAAAATAACATAGGGGGAGATACTTCCAAACAACCATATTAAGTAGGCTGTATTTTTATTTAAATCAATAAATATATTTTTTTAATACATTACGTCAAATATATTATGTTGGGGCCATTGGACTCTATTTATTATATCAACTATAGTAACGATATATTAACTTACTATATTAGAATATAAAATATAATACATGAATTAGTTAAAATATATTTTCAATTTTAATTAACAAATCTGGCGTCCTTTTAAATATTTATAATAAATATTTCGACCTTTCATTCGAACAGCCATTATTTTTTAGCCTGGGTTCATAAATATTTAATATCGCAGGTTCAAATCATGACGTCATATTCTGATTAAGTATAACCTATTTACCATTCCCGTAGGATGATCATGACGTTTCTGGTTCCGTTATTGATTAACAGCATCCCCCCCCCCTCCCTGTCCACACCCACCCCTTTCTATTACTCCCAACCCGCGCGACTCACGGTATAGATATCACATTCAAACGGGGGAAATTACATAAATTATGCATTGAAATTTAATTTACCGCGTTTAAAAAAAATTACATACATTATCTCGCTCTCGCTCGTACACAGGGTCGTTTTAATGAATAAGTGGGAGGGGGGATTAGAAATATGTCACCAGTCACCACCAATGTCGAGAATATCAATTAAAAAGTGATTTTATAGAATTGATATATCAAAATTTGTTACCAGACTTTAACTGGTACCGTAAATTTTATAAATGTAATGTAGGGTATTTTTCAGGGAACCCCCTCCCCCGGATAGAAAAACAAAAAAGGTTGTTAGATACAAATTAATCACTGCTAAATAGAAATGTAAAAATACTTTAATTTATGCCAAATATGTTTCACTGATTCCGGCAAAAGTTCAGCGGACCCCTGGGGGTCCGCGAACCTTTATTAAGAACCACTGGGTTAGAGCATTTAAAAATACTATTGTATTGTACCATTCTTTTTTATTCACAATGCAATACATTATTTTATCATATATTTTTTATAACAGAGGTTTAATAGACCCTAAAATTACTATAATGTAAATCAAATAATAATTATTTTAATCAAATGAGTATGTGCAAGCTAGAGAATGGAAACATTAATTTAATTTCCGGGGTACATATTTATCAATAAGGTGCAGTGGGGTTAGAGCAGAAACGGGGTAAGTGCATTAACGGGTTCTTTTTATTATAATACGAGTGAAATTGTAATAGCTAATATGTAGTGAACTACTAAAAGTTAATACCAACTTGTTTAAAAAGTTCACTACTCCAAAACTAAACAACGTATCTTGATGCGGTAAAAAGCATTTTATACTAGACGAATTCACAATTCTAGCATATGAAATAATGCTTCAAAGCGTTTTTAACTACCGGTAATGCACTTGCCCCGAAAATGGGGCAAGTGCACTGTAGTTGACATTTCTTACAATTTCCTATCATAATGCAAATATACAAAGAAAATTGGCGTCCTATTCAATTTAAACTAGTCAGTAATAACTGCACAATCATTTGATACTGAAAATATTAAGTATTTATATAACAGATTGAAAATATATGGGTTCAAAGTTCAACTATGCAAAAACCGGTCTGCACTTACCCCACTGCACCTTAATATATTTGTTGATATTTATTGTAAAAACAAAATGTTGTGGTTTCTATGGGACTTAGGACTGACAGAAACGAGAATTTTTTCGGTATATTTTTTCGAATATTTTTACCCCCAAGATTTTAAGACGGCTCTGTCCTTTCTGACACACATTGGCCACTCGTTCATATTCACATATTATACATACATACACACTTTTGCGTCATTTTGATTGTGACAGTCAATCATTCTTTTTTTAATGTAGTGTTTGCATTTTTTCGACAAGTTGATTTGTTTTTGGATAGATAGTATGGATTAAAATGTCTGGTAATTAGCCTTTTATTAATTTATTTCTGAACAGTTATATTTTTGTTTTTGGTGAATAGACAGTTTTTTGACGTGAATAATGTCTAGATACTTTAATTGTCATTAGTATTTTGTTTTCAATTTTATATCTGCCAAAAAATATTATTATAATTTTATCTAGGATGCTTACTTTAATTTCAAAACAAAATACTGTTGATTAATTTAAAATTTATCAGTTAGTTTCGAGGCAGAATTTCAAAATGCACCAATCACACATTGTTAAATTTGACCAAAGGCTACTACAACATTTCTAATTGTCCTCATGTTAAATTTCCTATGTTTTAATCAACTTGGAATACACTGTATATGTATATGTAGTGGTTTTTCACGCAGCTAACTTCTCTTTATTTTCAGAAAAACCACAATTGTCTGTTCCCATTTAGAATCCACCATAACAAAACTCAAATCTTCGTGTACCTAAAATTTAATTTAGTAGTATCCACATCACTGTCAGTGTCTAAATATTGTAGAGGAATGGTTGTAATGAAAATACTTTAATAAGAAGAAAAATCAGTGACCACAGGGAAGGTTTTTTCATTTATTTTCCGTTATCTATTTATAGAAATTGTGTCTTCTCCAATGTGGTTTAATATGGTTCATTTTAGTGTGTATTCGATTAGTTTTATATTTTATGAGAATAAAACAAATACGACAAAGGGTTGAAAGAGATTATCAATAATAATATCTAGATTTGTAGACTCTATATCTTTTTTTAATGAAAATATTTTAGAATTAGTATTTAAATCATTTCACTAAAAATTTGATAGTACGCATTTTGTATAATCGAACATAAATTTTAATCAAAATATGCAAAATTGTTTCACAATTTTTTATCAAATGATTTAAAATTTCATTTTATGACTAAAAAAAAAAGGTCACGTAATTTAAATTTGAAGACCTTTTTTTTTTAGTCATATATACAGTTAAATGTATTCATTCACTTTAAAATTCTTTCGCAAAAAACATTTAATATTTCGGGGGGGGGGGGGGGGGTTATGACCCCACAAAAGATCATTCAATTCAAAATTGTAATAATAATTTTAAATATTTTAAGAACATAAAATATTTCGGGGGGGGGGGGGGGTTCGACCCCAAAACCCCCCCCGTTCCTACGCCACTGGTGTCGCCAACTGTGTTACAATTAGTTGAAGTATCACTGCTCTAAATTTCATAGCTGATCCATAGATACTATCACAGAATTAATACCCCATTTGAAAGTGCTTGCTAGCTAGCAAATTTGCTAGCTCCTTTATAATACCGGACATAAATGTAGAAGAAAGTAAAATAACGGTTGAGAATCTAACCTAACCTAACCACACAACCTCAAAAGCGAATTCGAACCATTATCGCGAGTCGAATCGGCGCGTCCTCATCAATTTGATTAAGTAAGTGTTCAAATCGGTAGACGGAAACATAAATAGAATTTATATAGAATACGTGACGTCATGCACAGTTGTTCAAATTTACTGTTGAAAACAAAAATTCATATAAGATTTGTGAAATCCCAGATTGGAGTGCGTAAAATATATATATTTTTTCAATTACATAACTAAATCTTTGGTATCTTGATTGTCTCCTATCCTGATTGTTCCAGGGCACGTCCTAGTCCTTTCAGTCATCCATGCTTAGTTTAATTTTGTAACGTTTTTTTTGGCTGTACAGTAAGTTTTCGACTAACGCGATTTCTACTTACGCGAATTTATATTTACGCTTTGAATCGCTGCAACCATTGTACCAATCGAGATTGTGAAATACCTCACCCTTTACTCATTCCCCCCTTGTCTATATGCTCAAAGTTTAGTTGGCATAATAGGGAATTTATATATTTTTTTTAGGGTTTTTAGTACTGAGTTTTTTTTTACAAAATTTTGTTTACAATTTTAAACATTTTTCTCTGCTGCGTTCACTTGTTTTACAAAACTGATTGTTATATTTTTTATTACAGTAAGTCGTTGACTTTGGAACGATTTAATCGCGTAAGTCGAGGACTTACTGTATATAAAAATATTAAAGCAAAAAGGAAAAGAAAAAAAATGGTGGTTTTATTTTTTAACATAGTACATGAAGGGTTAAATAGGTCAGACGAAATAAAACTGTATTTTATGAGTTTATTATTGCCTAACATTTTTTAAACATTTCAAGAGTAAATGATACAGGAAAGTGTATTAGACAGGAAGTAAAAATGTAGCGGAGTGGTATTTTTCCTGCAGCATTCCGGAAGTGGAGAAAACCCTGAAAAAGTCAGTAACACATTTTTTTCAACACTTTTCATAGTGGTTTCTTTTAGATGGTTCAAAATATACACCTTTTTTATAAACATATAAAAATACACGAGTATATTTATATAAAGAATACGTTACATATAAAATAATATTTTTCGCCAATGTCATACTTTTGAATTTACGAATATCTGTATTTTTTTATAGTAAAGCAAATAGAGATAAACAAAAATACTTTTTTAATCTGATGGTGGAATAAATATTGAATTAAACTAATTATTAGTGTAATTTATTTATTAATTATTATATTATTATAGCAACTGCTTTACATTGTTTCAAATTTGACGATTCTTTCTTTTATAGCTTTTTTACCGTAGTAATTATCATTAGCAAGTGTCCATCACAGCGTGCTCATTACTGGGTTTACTTTATCCATCTGGAAAAAAACATAAACAAAATAAAAGGCCTTTATTTAAAAAACAAACTATATTTGCTGACTTTGATAATTAAATTGATTAAATAAAAATTAGTAACATGAGCAGGTCCGGATTTAGAAATTTTCCGCCCCTAGGCAGTTACGAAAATTACCCCTACACTATTTTTACGTATTTTAAACTTCTTATTTTCGGTTCTCAGAAACGATGAATTGCATATTAACCATACAAGTTTTCGCTACAAAGAAATCTGTATGTAAGAAAAACACTTGTGAAGATAACAAACCTGAAATTGATGCCGTTGAAACTTGTCACACGTACTGTTAACAATAAATTAACAATGACGTTAATAATCGTTCACCAATGTTTAGTAATAATAATGACAATAAGATGATTTTCGATACAGAAACTTATCGAATATTCGATATTAGGCCAATATCGAGACTTGTATAAATCGATTCTTTTCTCGATTCGGGCATTTTCCACTTATAATGTTGGTACGCGTGCCAACGAAATAGGCGGGACATTCAATTCCCACGAATATAACAAGTTTTCAAAGTTTCCGCCAAAATTTGCCGCCCTAGGCAACTGCCTACTCCGCCTGCATGGTAAATCCGGGCCTGAATATGAGTAAATCTTGCTCTTATAGCGGCCATAACTGGTACCAGTTATAAAACTAAATCATCAACAAGTGAGCAAACTAAATAAAACAATCGACACAAGACAGAACTAATTGTGTATGTACATTGTGAAAAGTTGTAGAAAACTAATTTCTAACCACGTCACGATATGTCTCTAGCCCTGCGTTAAGTCCGAACATGTTCTTTGACACGTTCTTTTTCTCTTTTCTGTTGGAAACTCAATCTATCGGCAATGGCGACCGAAGCTGGCTCAATATTTCCAAGTATATAAATATTGGATTTTCGTGACGGGAATTAACTATTGCCGCCTCGCAGTCTATATTAAATTCAGTGATCGTTTTTTACGTATGCCGGACTCGTTTTATTCAAGTTTGATTCTAGACGTATTCTGTATTTGGTGCATTTTATTGATATTTACACTATTTTTGTTATGCTTTATTTTGACGTGAATAACGTCTTGTGTTTCACGAGAGGGGTAATCAGGTGCGTTTTAAGAAAATGTTTGAACTATTTTTTAGTAAAATTGTATAAAAATTAAATGGTTAACCAATTCCAGGCAATTTATCTAAACACTATCGGTTTTTATTTAAATTATTCAATAATTAACTACCTTTGGCGAATTTTGCACGAGGAAGCACTGTGTGTCCGTGTGTCTGTGATAAGATTTGGTACATTTGTAGTTAAATTGAACCTAAAGGACATTTATTATTTGTACGTGCCTAAACAGCCATTGAAGGGGTGAAAAATACCCTCAAAATTTGAATTTTAAATACTAATTAATATGTCATTAATTCATGTTGCCTTGGAAACAAATGCAACTAAATTCAGATTGTCAAATTAGTTGTTCTACGAATGTGTATTATGTTTTGGACATTAGGAAATTAGATTATGTTTATATAAAAATGGCAATAACAGCTGTAACTGTCGTAAGTATATATGTTTTTATGTATTACGAAATTTATATTCATAGTAGTAGGTTATATAAATAAAAAATAAAAAAAAAATCATATTTAAAATTATTTAAAAAGGTAGAAAGAACATGGAAGTCATGTATGGTTCTCCATACCGATATTTTATGTATACAATTAAAAATACTCTGTTGTGGATAAAGCAGATATTAAAATAAAATATTTTTTTCCAAATATAATAAATCATTTATATAAATTCAGGATCATCTGATGCCCTATTTGTCCGAAATAAAAATCGCCGGTTTAAGGTAATAAAAGAGCACAGGAGCTAACGTTTTTTTTTTACTAGTAACACAAATCTCTTTTATGACTAATATTTACATGACAATGGGTATGTTCTCTGCTGTGAAACTGTAAACTAAAAATAGGATTCGGTACTTTTAAAACGGCAGAAGATTTATCGTCCATAAAACAATAGACAATCGGAGAAAAAAAAACACAGGCGCGTGACTGTTTTGTCAAATGTTCATTACGATAGATTTATTTTTACATTTTACAGCTGGGCCATTCACAAGCTAAAGTAAACTAACTCAGTTATCTGTTTACAATAAAACAAACGAATCAATATTTTATTAGATTCAACTTCTTAACGAATTTGTGTACGATTTATTTAGGTTTAAGAGCATGTTGGGTGGGCATGTTGAATATTTTAGGTCACTATGATTTTGTGGATATTAACTCGGGTAACACCGGGTCCAATGCGCTAGTATTTTAATAAATGTGTGTTATTATGACGTGGCTAATTAAAACCTCGATTTTCTAATTACAATAAAACACTAGGGTTCGTTAGTCATAGTTTTAAAAACATTTGTTAATTAAATTATACACAAAGCAAGTATTTTGCTAGTGTAAATACTACGTTCTTTGTTTCACTACAAAACTTGTAATGGCCTTTTTTTAAATGCAAAAATATACTGTAAAACTTTAACGTAACATGTATCGTTCTGGAGATATGTAAAAAAAGAGCAACTACCTCATTTTGATAATTTTTATATGAGACTATCTACCTATTACCCAATTAACAAAGCAAATTTCATTAAAATCGGTTCAGTAATTCATTATGCGTGTGTAAGCCCAACTTTTAAACAAATAAAATAATTCAAAATCCTGAAAGTGTAAGCAAAGATATATGTAGTTAAAATAAAATCAATAAATTTTAGCATTGCAAACGTAAACCCTAGATACACCAGCAATGTTAAATTTATTGATTTTATTTTGACAATATCTTTGCTCAAATATGGTGAATCGTTTCAGGATTTTGAATGAAGCTTCTTATAATTCTTTTTTTCACTCTTGATTTTAGTTTTAATTTTCCGAAAAATTTCTCAAATCTTGCAATATTTTTATTTTTTTATCTAAGTATCGAAATTTTATGTCGGAGATATGATTGTTAGTATTTTGATTTATATTTTCAGTGAAAGCCGATTAAGAATTATGCGAGTTCACTAAAAAAAATTGAGACAGAAATTATTAAAATATATTCTGCACATTTGCCTGTAAAACGACGAATAAAGTCCAAAATATTTTCACTGTACAAATAAAACCTAACAATAAGATTGGTATATATATGTTTATATATATGAGATATTTGCAGTTCTGGGAAAGCAAACAGGAGATACTAAAGATTCATTTTTTATCTCTTGAGGTAATACAGGATGTGAAATTGATATGTCTAGCATTCCGTAATGGTTCTTTAAGATTGATTTTCCTCTGAATTGTTTTGTCTTCAAATACAGAAAACAATAGAGGAAAAATTCCTTTTACGGTGTATATTTCAAATGTTTGTATTGTTTTCGAAAGCTTTTATTACATCATATTTATATTTTGATTAGTTGTCGACGTATAGCGTAGATATCATAGGCGTCACAATTTAACAATATAACAATAAAAAGTTAGTAAAAGTTCAATTTATTTATGCGAATATTTAATATTAAATAATAAACATTAATTAATTAAAACATAATAAAAACAAGTCGTGGGGTGGGGGGAGACCCTTTAGGTCCATACAACCAACTTCTCAACATGGTATGACTATTAATACTTGAATACTGATTATTTATTGTTTCCATATAGTTTATGTGAATATATTTTCGAAAATTTGTATTTTTTGTATGTGAAATCATCAGGCCTAAATCACTGGACTTATCGTAGCCATATTCACACCATATGTTCGTTTGATGCTACGTTAGGTCGAGAATGTGTATCTATAGTCCGATTTGGCTCATATTCAGAATATATGTTAGTTACGTGGAAAGAAATATTTAAAAAAAGACCCGGTAGATGGAGCTGAAGTCGAGATATTTACGAAAATGTGTATTTATGATCTGATTTGACTCATATGTACAATGTGTTGAGAACATAAATGTAAAAATATCGGGATAGCAAAAATGCAGTAAATTCCCGGGGAAAAAGTTCCGGGATGTCTCGACGCAGAATAACTAGTGACGGCCATTACCTACTAAAACAATAGAATATTGAATTCTATTGTTTCATATTCTGTGTACATTAATTAACGTTTACAGCACAAACTGTTTGCTTTTATTCGTTTGATTTCGTCTGTAAATACCGAGGAATTATCTGTAAATTACATTTACTGTTTACGATTCAGCGGTATTCAAAATTTTTAAGGGCACTGACAGTTTAAAATAACTAACCATCACACCTCTAGCTTTTTACTTTCTTATACTCTTGTATGTGAAATATCAGAGGTCAAAACTGGTCAGTAAAATCAGTAAAAGTCAGTTTTTTTGTAAGCAGTGACGATAATAGTAAATCAAGTCGGAAAAAAATTACCGCTAGCGTAATCCTCCTTTAACCTAAATTTTGTATATTACAAACATGATTTAAATCAATAGTTAGGCTCTCAATGAAAAATGTGCATAATATACATTGTAAAATATGTACATCGTATAACATTAAAAATTCATTTAATTAAATATATTATGCTTAGTTCTGTTAATAATATGACAGTTAGTTAAAGGAGCGTTAATAATACTGGGCAGTGGCTGAGGGCCCCCCAAAATATGCAAAATAAAAATATTAATATAATTTTGAATTGAAACCTTTTTTTTGGATCATATAGTTATATAAACTGTAGTTAATCTACTCCTTATTGCTGAAAAAGGTCATTCAATTGAAAACTAAGCAATAACTGAAAACCTTTTTTTTTACTATTAATATACCCAATTTTTCCTATTTTGTTCATACTAGAAGAGTTTAAAAAAATGTCTTTGAGTTTTCTCATGAAGTAGACTCATGGGGGGGGGGATTGATCCCCTTGATCCCCCGCCCTATCTACGCCACTGATACTGGGAACTAAATTAAGTCCGCGATATCATGCAAATTTAAGTTTACTTGAGGTATGCAATATGATTTACGATGTGGATTTAAATTTGTACACCACTGGTTAATATGATACATGATATTTGTGTATATGTAAATATATATTTTGTTAACAAAATGGTTTTTCAATTTGCTTTGTTCATTATTAATTTTTAGATAAAATTTTAATCATGCGTTATTGATTTAAATGTATAATATATATTGATTCTATAGGATGTGTAGTGTACAAATTGAAAAAATGAATTTGAATTTATGCTAGCGGGCTTGCCCCGGTGAATGTCAAAATTCCACATCATATTTAGGTTCCTTGCAATATCAAAGATACGGGAAGCATTGTGATCGTTTAGAATGATCGTAGAATGAGACAAAAAAATTGTTCTCCGATTTCAAAATTTTAAAATGATCTTTCTGTTTGTCTGAAATTGTCAAAAAATTAAAAATATACGAAAAAATAATCAGGTGCGTCTAATGAATTTCGAACTAATATATTTTAGTAAAATTAAATGGTTTATCAATGTCAGGCAATTTATCTCAACACTTGATCGGTTTTTATTTAAATTATTCATTAATTAACTACCTTTGGTGAATTAAGCACGAGGAAGCACTGTACATTTACTTGGCAGATCTTTTTTTTCTCAGCGATGCAATTTGATAGAAATTTTTCTCTGACTTTTTTTATCTATCAATATTTTAGCCCTAAATATCTATTTTTATTTTATCGTTTTTCAAACTTTAAGAAATTAGGAGTTCTAACCCCACCATGATAAATATCACTTAAAAAGTTTTCAGCCCTAATTGATTTACGAAAAAAACTGCTAGCTTTTGGACTATATGTATAATGATTTTTAATTCATAGAAACATGGACAAACATAGTGGACCTAATCAGTATTTTTGAATTGATTGAAATCCAAACAAGGAAAAATAAAATAAAATAAAAATAAACGATTTTAAATGGTATTGATAATAGTATATAATTTAACTCAAGAAAGATAGAATAACACGCCACTGGTAGGTTAGCAAAACTAACTCATATCGGATTCCAAGTTTCATTTAAAATTCACGCTTTAACTATGCCTACATAAATAATCAGTTTACGATCTGTCATTTGGGCAGGCAGGTGTGTGCTCACCGTTTAACTATTTACAAGTTCGGAGAGTGTATGTAGAATATCACAAACAACAACTTTTAGAAGCCATAACTGTTTTATGGACGTCTATAGCGAAATGCAAATATCGTTGTTTCAAAACTAATTGGAACTTTTACCCAAAACAATATAGATTTTTATAGTTAAAAGGGTAGATACCGTTTCTTTTTGGCAGCTTGATGAAACATTTATTGGCAGTCTATAGCAAACATTGACGTTTAGTTTAGAGAAAGGTTAACCTCGGGTTGCATAAAGCAAAATTAACCACAATTAGTTAATCAGCTGTTTTCAAACCATGATTAATGTTAATTCTAAACTTAATCTCAATTTGTAAATGAAAAATTCACTAAGTATGATAATTTGTTACCTTATAAAATATATCATAACCATAGACATAGAGAATGGACCAGGCATCTGACTCGAGAGCAGAGTCGTGTCAAAAGAAAGAGATGGAAACAGGTTTGGAATATACTTGTCATTTTTTTAAACAGGAATGTAACTATTTCATTCTTAGTCCCGAACATTAAAAATGTTCATAGATTTTATCATAATATATTAATTAACTGTTGATTAATATATGATATGTATATAAAGAGGATAAAATAATTAACGTTATAAAAAATTTTATTTAAAAAAAGAAACAATTATTGATATTCTAAAGAATATAGGTTTAGAATTTTTGTAACCAATTTTAATATCTTGTTCTAATATCAAAAAAAAATTTTAAATTTTGTTAAGTAAATCTTGTATGTGCTGTTTGTAATGTATTTTTTTATTTATGAAAATTCTTTTAAAAATGGGGCAATTTCGAACGTGCAGCCGCAGAATTGTCCGGGCGGTGTACTCGAAAAACGGCCCAAGATATTTGTCGGACAAAATGTCCAATGGATTGTAACTAAGATAATATGGTGAGAAAATTGAAAAAAAAATTGTTGGACCAAAATAGTGGGGTATCACCTAGTCTGTCACTTCCAACATTTCAAAATAACTAAGAACTGAAATTTGTAGGATTATTAAATAATTACAATATAGTTTTGTTGAAAATAACATCAATTATTAAATTAGTATAATCTACATCAGATAAAATAAATGTTTTCAATAATTATTATTAAAAGTTATCGGATTTCAATCAACTTTTAATAATTCCGTTTAAATGAACAACAATATTCCTTAATTTTTTGGTATTATTTAGTCTTTTGAGCTACAGAACCTAATTAATAATATGTTATATTACATTGTTAGTATTTATATTTTCATGTATTTTGTGTATTTTGATAACATCAAATTTATTTTAAAAAGGCCACAGATGTCATGAGGGGGGGGGGTGACCCCCTCTAACACCTTCTGCATACGCCACTGACATCAATCCATATATACTATACAATAAAAAACAATAACAGTACAAGGCGAGGAAACAATGACATGACAAAAAATAGGTAGTGTGTTATAAAAAGGCTTTTTTCTCTCTTAACGTCATAAACTAAAAATTTCACCGCGTGCCCAGTCAGGGGCGTTAACATGGGCGTTAATTTATTACATTTTTGCCACGGAGGTCGTGGTTCTTAACCAGGACAATTGGAGCGAAGTAGAGTTACAAACCTCTAAGATTTATTTTTTTTTTTTGTTGGCACTCGTGATTATACATGTTTATGTTTGTACCAAGAATATAAACCAAACTGAACCCTAGTTTTTTTTGTATTTTTCATGTCCAAAAGATAAAAGGAAGCAATATGAGGTTATTTCTAAAAAAAATAAATACTGGCGATTTATAAAATTAATATAAGATTTAGTTTTGGAAATAAAAAAAAGTAGATAATATTTTTAAGAAGAAAACGAGTTGCATGTGTTTTAATAAAATATAAGCGATGAATTTTCCGTTTTTGTCATAAATCTTTTATACGATCAAGCATTATATTATAAAACTTTGTAATAAAAAATCAATTTAAAACTTCTCTCGTCTCCTCAGCGTTTTGCACTCAAGTTCAAGAGGTGTTTGTGAAAGTTTTAAACGTGAAATACATCTGTGAATATAATTTTTCATATTTTGCATGCATTAAATTCTTCAACTGATATATTAAGTAGAAAAAAACATATATTGAATCATATAAAAAAGATTTATCGCTGTTATGAGGAACTTTTAATTTAAATTTATTTAAGTTACTTGTTCTGATGCGAAAATATGAAATACTGTTAATATTATGAAGTTTTATAAATTATACTAATACATAAATCTGTAAAACTGTACAATGTTAATCGTTTTTTTGAAGCAACATACGATTTTAATGAAACTTTCACTGATAGACTTAATTTAAGTTAGATATTATCACATTAAACTATCAATTGTGAGTATTATCTTATAAAACATTTGGAAAATTTGTGAATTATTTGTGAACCGATTTTAGTGAGATTTTCATCGTTACACAGTTTCAAATTAGTGAAAAAAACAAAGGTGAGAGATAAGTGCCGTGGTTATAGTTAATAAAGAACAAATAATATAACACCTTATAGTCCAGACTGTCAATTTATATTTATTTTTTTATCTGATAAAATAAAAATTAGTATTAATCTAAATTCCTGACTTCTCCCATATCCACACTCTCAATTTCTGCACATCCGTGTAGACAGTAGGGTAAAGAGGCCTGGCGCATCCTACCCCCCAAGATACAAGGCCTAGTAACACGTTGTGTGCCACAAAAGGACCACCAGAATCTCCGATACACGCATCTTTTATTCCTTGATTGTACCCAGCGCAAAACTGCCTATCGGTTATTTCGTACCTCATAGATTTGTAAAAATCACGGCACTGTTTTTGGGGAATTACTGGAACTTTGACTGATTGTAATAAATCGGATTCGTTGTCATTTTCCTGAAAAAAATATATAATAATTAATGTATAAAAATGTATAAAATTCCCTGTTGTGTGCCAACTAAATTTTGAGCTTATAGACAAGGGGAGAGTAAAGAAAAAGGTGAGGTGTTTGACTATCTCAGTTGGCATAATGGCCGCAGGGATGAAAAGCGCTGCAAAATAAAATAAAACACTTTTTTCCAAATCGCGTAAGTCAGACTGTACTTAATAATTATATTTTCGAATAATTACATTATGTAAGTACTTACATGTAGTTGACCCCATCCTGTAATATTCCCGACCATTCCAGGATAAATAATTTTTCTAGAGGTTTCGGGTAGGGAAATAACAGCAATAGTTTTCGACAAAACCAGTGGTTGCATCAGCTATAAAAAGAAAATTATAATTGAAATTTTTCCGGTACAATTTCTCTCAAATAATATTGTTATATTATGTACAGTCACCTGCAGAACTCGTCTGGCACCCTAAAGGCTAAAATCGCTTACAACAGATTCCAAATTTAAAGACAAACATCATCGGTTATCTTTTTCTATCAAGTTTAATATATTTAAATACTAAAATATCAAATATTTATTGCCACAAAATTTACGTATACAATTTTCAATAGCTTACATAATAATTTAATTGCACAAATATATATGAGTACTATAAACGAAGAGTAGTTCTTTATCTAGCAAATGAATTTCAAAATATCTGTCTTTGTTTGATACATGGAGAAATTATTTAAATACTATAATAATCAAATGTGAGGAGCCTACTAAGTTTGTGAAAAACGAAAATGAATACAAACTGCAAGACCATTAATGCAGGCGACTGTACATACAAAGGACCAAAGTTCCAGTGAAAACAACTTCTGTTTTGGTTTTTTATGTTTTTATACAGAAAATTCATATTTTATTAAAAATGTATGAACCCTCCCCAATTCCCCTTCTGCACATATTTCTCAATGTAAAATACTACATTACTAACGAGAGCAAATTCTAACCTTTATAAGTGTAATATCACAATCATGATTTCGCGGATTATATTTTTCATGCTGTGTTACATACTGAGCATATATTTCTCTCCCAAGGGAATACTTATGCGACGAGCCGGCCCTGACATTGAGATTATCAACGTGGTAATTACGTGTACAATGCGCGCAAGTCAGTACAAATGTTGTGCTAATAATAACACACCCACAGAGGTATTTTGATTCAAAAAACAGTGCGGCTTGATAGGGATGTTCTTCAATAGAGGTTGTTTTACCCCCGACTATGAAAACGTCGTTTAGTTTTTTTGAAAAGCTCGATACGAAATCTGTAACAAAATTAATAAATAATAAAAAAATCTTGTTTTGAACATGATAAAGGATGACGTTTAAATATAATATATCAATTTAAAGCAGTAGTTTTCAATATTTTAGTCGACTAGATTCTCAATTAGTGTTTTTTATTTTTTGAAATTTTAAATCTTCAGTAATAAAAAAATTTCGAACTAATATTTTTTAGTTAAATTGTATAAAAATTAAATGGCTAATCAATTTATCTAAACACTACATATAAAACAAAATGATGGAATGGTTACTAAAAATTAGTAAATACACTTTACTTACTTGCTACAATAATAATTATCAATATGTGAAATAAAATTTTCATTGTAAATTACGTACAGATGTAAAAATGTTACTAGGAATAATTGTTTTAATTATTAATAATATAAACTTTATAATCTTAATTATAAGATATAAAAGTAGCATGACAGAAAAGAAAACAAATTTTATTTATTATTATATGCATATTATAATTTAAATTTTAAACCATACAAAATACATATATGTATATTAAATTATTTTATAAAAGATTTTATTTACAGGTACAAAATAAAAAAATAAAAATATTGTGTAATTGTAAAAATTGATTGAAATCCGATAACTTTTAATAATAATTATTGAAAACATTTATTTTATCTGATGTAGATTATACTAATTCAATAAAAGTGGATATAGTCGTTATATATATTTTTATTCAAAATTAAAAGTCAAATCTGTTTTCATAATGGTCGCCCACATTTTGGGCTGTTGTTTATTTTCGTGGTTGTTCATATCAGCTTCTTTAATTTTGACATATTTTTGTTCGCATAATTGTTTTCCATTTTTGCATAAACCTAAAAAACAACTTTTTTTAGTTCGAAGTTTCCATAGTCATTATGATCACAAAACGAATTTATATTAGAGAGCAGCCATTTTTTGGGAAAGAGGAAGGAGGGGGGGGGCATATTTCGTATTAACTTAAAGTATGAAACAGTACCTGTAATACGAATTTCCCGAGGAATTTTTCCTGGAGGACAGTAACATCCATAATCTCCCATAGAACAATCTTTAGGACATGGATCCTCCTGCGGAAGTTCTTCTGTAGGATATACACCAAAAGGTGGCTCATTTAGAGGTTGATTAGGGTCTAATATTGAAGAGCATTTATTTTAAGTTTCAAGTAAATCCGATCAAAAAATATTTTTCCCATACAAACTTTTACACTCTCTTTTACCCCCTTAGGGGTTGATTATCGAAAAATCCTTTCTTAATGGATGGTTACGTCATAAAAGGAAGACACCCCACATGTTATTATATGTATATAGATAAACTGTTGGATCTTAAATGTACTAATATATTAATATTTATGAAACTTACGTTTTTCTGGTTTACATTGTCTTAAAGAACATCCTATAACATTTGTTGTTCTAGAGTTGCATATACACAAGTTACAACCGATAGAGAAGATTTCATTAGCTCTACAGAACTGTTCGTTGTCAGGAGGAATGCCTGTAACAATATTTAGTTTAAATTAAGTTATTTAAACTTTCACTAACACGATTCAATTGCGGTCGAATTAGTTTCATATACGTTTCTATGTTCGTATTCAATACTTTAGGTCTGTACTTCTTAAACTTTTTGATGTCGCGGCTCCCCTGCAACTCAAATTGATAACCCACGGTCCCCATAATTTTTTTTTTTGGAACCCAAGCTGATTAAAAACATTTCTTTGTTTAATGTTCACTCCTGTACAACTGTAGTGCTATCTAGCCGTAAAGGAAGTTTTTAGGATTCTCGCCAACAGTTTAAAATTTTTGATTTAAAAAAAACAGTTGTAAAAATATAATCATTTTAATGAAGGGAAGCATATTTTGTCAATCCTTTCCCTCCTATTAAAAAAACAAAAACTAGTTATAAAACACCTTAAATTCAAACTTTTACTTTTTAAAATAAATTCTTATATATTTATATAGTAACTAAATGATTTTACGTCTTATTTTCTTGTATTTTAGTCGATATTTCTATGACAAGTTGAAGTTCAATGCAGGAAATTTTACTAAAAAATTTCGAATTTTTGATTTAGTTAAAAGTATGTTTATTGTATAGAAAATAACGTGAAAAGTTGTTTGTTTCAAACCGCAGGTCTGTATCTCAAAACGTTCTCGAGATATAGCCTTTCAAAGTTTTAGTTTTTTCAAATTTTTGGAGAAAAAAGGCCATAACTTTTGAACGGGTGGTCGGAATTGATTTTAGTTGACGGATTTGAAATCAGCGTGTCAAAATCTATGTAATGACATGTATAATACTTTAAAATCTCACAAAAAAAATTTCGTCAAAAATCGACATTTTTTTAAGGTATACCCCTTTGAATTTTTTTGATTTTTCGCGAAATTTTTTTTTTCGAATTTTAAGGTATTATACATGTCATTATATAGATTTTGACACGCTGATTCCAAATCCGTCAACTAAAATCAATTCCGACCACCCGTTCAAAATTTAGAGCCATTTTTCTCCAAAAATTTGAAAAAACTAAAACTTTGAAAGGCTATATCTCTAGAACGTTTTGAGATACAGACCTGCGGTTTGAACAGTTCAACTTTTCACGTCATTTTCTATACAATAAACATACTTTTAACGAAATCAAAAATTCTAAATTTTTTAGTGAAATTTCCTGCAGTGAACTTCAATTCGTCATACAAATATCGACTAAAATATAAGAAAATAAGACGTAGAGGTATTATAGTCTTATAATTGAGCGTGTAAATTAATTATAAATGCTATTTTTGATTTTTGGTTAAAATGTTTGAGTTGCGCATAAAGATGAATATTCTAATAATATTTTAAAATTATTTATTAACTGAAAACACAGATTTGTATTAATTTACCCTTAAAGTAAGGGAAGCACTGCTTTTTAATACTTACTTTCGACGTTGCCATTAATATTGCTGCAACTTATTGCACCTGTACCTTGAGAGTTACAAATGCAATAATTATAATGAAATGATACGATCGTGTTGGGTAAACAGATTAAACCTCCTTCTACCGATCCTAGAATTAGCGTAATTACATACATAAACAAATAGATAGACGTCTATTTGGACTGTTGAAATTAAAATGATTATAATGTGTTGACATAATATTAGAAATGAATATAATTTTCTTGGCTTGTATCCTGCGTTTTAAATATCATATGCTGGTTAATTAATATAATAGGTAATCGCGAAAATTTATAAGATCAAATCAATTTCTTTAGAAAAATGGCGACTTTACCTGAATAACAATGTTTAGTACATTCCTGGATTCTGCCAGATCCACTACAAATACATAATTTACAGTTGTGGATGAAGATTGAATAAGATTGACAGTTGTTTGTTGCACCTGGAACTATAAAAAAATGTTCATACATTATTGGAAAGGACCCCAGTAATGGCAAATTTTTAATTAAATGTACTGTGTTGATATTTGATTACTGCCATTTCTGAATATTAATCTATATACATTTAACTGTCTTACAGCGTGATTTGATGACAATCGGTCAATAGGTGTCAAAATGGTGGATATTTAAACTTATTATTAGTATCATTTATTTATTAATTATTATATTATCATATATTATTAAGACGAAAACCTGTGTTTTAGGCAGGTTTTTACTGTACTAACATTAGAAAAAATCAAAATACCTGAAGGTAGATCTGGTTTTTTGAGTTGGTGAGTTGGTCTTTTGCAAATTCTAGAGCACTTTAAATAGGCAGTTCCATGTATGTTACATTGACATTTAAAACAGTTTATTTCCATAAAACTATGTGGTTTACAATATCCCGGGGTACCTATTTGTATCACTGGGAAAAGTAAAAAATATATTGAAAAAACATTCCAAAAAAATTAAGTATGTAGTTTTATTTATTATATCACCTTTCTTATGTTCATCGCAAACTTTACTCTGGCAAGCACATCTGTTAGATCCTAATGTATTACAAACACAGTGGTTACACCCAACCATGAAAACAATACCTGGCGTACAGAATCCAGGGACTCCGACTTGTTTATCTGAGAGATTCGTTTAAATAATTCTACCATATTATATTACACATTAGCGCATTGGACCTGATGTTACCCGGGTTAATATCCACAAAATCATAGTTACTGAGGAAATCATGTAAATTTATATTTTTTTAAAAACTCCCAGGAAACATCAGGCCCCAAAAAATAAAAATAAATAGGTTATTAACAATCATAATCAATTTCGATATTTTACCTTTCATGGAAGTGAAATATTTCTACTTATATTTCAATTTTCAATCAATATTATAGAATTCATCATGGAAACAAAACACGACTTGATAAATATTTTTTTAGTATTTTGATGTCAAATTTTATATTTTCATAAAATTTTAATAGCCACGATGCTGCACAGAAAAATTATCTAACTATTGGTGAAAACCGCATTGAAATCGGTTCAGTAAATCCCGAGTCTATAAGCCTCATACAAACGAACATTCATTTTTATATACAGAGATTAAAAACAAATTCAGGGAACTTTTTAAACAGCCTACGTATTTTAGAACTTACCACCACATACGTTTTTTTGACAGCTGTTAAATCCATTACCGCCCAAGTTACACAAACACAGTTTGCACCCAGACACAAATGAAAGTTTGTTTGGTAGACAAACTTCGTTAGAACCCACTAAAAATAATATATACACATATAGAAAATGTAATTTAGTTTAATCTCATTTTATATTACAAAGACCCTATCAACGGAATTTAGTCCTCGGCCAAATTTTCTGAAACTGTAGTATGTTATTCTTTATGAACTCTTGATCAAAAGTCTCAACGGTTACAAGGTCCAAAAATCAATGGTTTTCGAGATACTGAACTTCAAAAAATTTAATAAATAAATAATAATTTCAAATTGTAGATTTTTTTAAACACAAAAAAATCATTTTTTTAACTGACGTTTTTTTATGGCTAAGTCGCTCGCCTATTACCTATAATGATTAAAATAAATAACTTACATTGTGGTTTCTCATTTCTGCAATATTTATAAGTGCACCTCTGTAAACCGTTTCCGGTATCATTGCAATAGCAAGTATTGCAGTCTAGTCGGAATACCTGATGAGGTCTGCATTGTATTTTTGATTTAGCCATAGCTAAAAATAACTAATTCGTCTAACACACAGCTAAAATTGTATCTTATTATCCAGTAACTTTAACTACTAGTTATTCCAATTTTAGAGGAGGTTTTCAATAGATGCAAATACAGTGAAACTTCGTTATAACGCTCTTATCGTAATAGGCAGGAAATAAATTAGAAAATTAATATTTTTCTTAAAAATATGTTTAATTTTGTTTCAACACTTTAAATGTTTGACAGTATTTTAACTATGATTTTAAAATTACTAACTACAAAATAGTTAGAAAATTAAAATTGTGTGCATTAATCTCCTCTGAAATTAGACTAATAGCTGTTACTGGCGATGCCATTTTTATATTACTGTTGTCACATTCGTCGTTTGAACAGCTCAATATCTTTTCTCCAGTGGCGTCGCACAGACAAATGATGCAACCGAAAATAAACGCCTTTCCTGGAGAACATTGAGTCACAGCATTCTTAGGCCGCGAGTACCCTGTTATTTTATTTTAAATTATTATGATTTTTATTTAATTGTTTGTAGATTTGTATTACCTCTGCAAATGAATTGGGAGCAATACAGGAAGTTAGTACCTTCTTCATTACAAACACATTTGTTGCAGCTTAGTGTGACCTCAGAATTTGGTTTACAAAAACCTTTTTTTCCAAATTGAGGCACTGAAAATCAAAAATTATTATTTTATTACACATTTTCGACTTGACACGAAAACTACTTAACCGATTTTGATATGATTTTCAATGTTCGAAAGCCGATGATTCAATATTTAGTTTAGGCTATATAATAATTGATACGACATACCCGTATTAAAAAAAATTACAGTTAATATTTTTAATACAAATTTAAAAATAGTTATGATAATAACAACATTTCTGATGTAGTTGTAATAGAACTATAATAACTGCTGTAATGCTAGTGAAAAAGTGATGTTTACATTATTAGATTAGCTAGTCGTGGGAATTTCCAATTTTAAAATATAAACGAGAGAAGCTTCAGGTAAATTCTAGGAAGAAATATGCGAGTGGAATGAAAAATAAATAAATAAATTTAAAATACTTTGAAAGCATTCTTAAACATAATATTATAATATGTTCGTTGGTACCGTTAGATTATTCTTTTTTGGGTGGGGGTATTATAAAGACAATTTAATAGGAGCTGGTTTAAATTTATTATCTTTGTTGACGTCTATTATACATTATACCTTTGTTTATATCATTGCAAAAGTTTTGACAGCCAATAAAGTTGTCTCCTCGAGTATTACAAATGCACACCTTGCAGTTTATTATAAAACCTACGTTTGGGCGACATTGGCCAAGGTATGGCGTAGAGGATACTGTCAAATAAAAATGTATTAATTATACAGTGTATTCCAAGTTGATTAAGACATAGGAAATTTAACATGGGGACAATTAGAAATGTTGTAGTAGCCTTTGATCAAATTTAACATTGTGTGATTGGTGCATTTTGAAATGCCACCTCGACACTAACTGATAAATTTTAAATTAATCAACAGTATTTTGTTTTCAACAATAAAATACATGAAATTAAAGTAAGCATCCTAGATAAAATTATAATAATATTTTTTGGCAGATATAAATTTGAAAACAAAATACTAATGACTATTTTATTAAATTTTGTGGCGGCATTTCAAAATGCACCAATCACACACCGTTAAATTTGACCAAAGGTTACTACAATATTTCTAATTGTCCCCATGTTAAATTTCCTATGTCTTAATCAACTTGGAATACACTGTATAGTTATATTTACATAAAAATAAATAAAGTGATGAACACATTTTCTTGAGTTATTAATTCTAATTATTATTAATAAACACTGATATATACATTTTTTTTTAAATATCGTATTTTATATGACCTAATTGCACTTTTGAATACAATTAATTTTGTCAATAAATATATATCAAATAATATTTCTGAAGATATTTTTATAAACTCTTTCTCGTAATTTGATAATGAAAAATTCGTTAATTAGTTTTTGTCATACTTACTTGTAATTGGACATTTATCTTTGGGACAAACTCCACGTTTTTCAGAAATAGGATTCTGTTTTTCAAGAGCTACAAAATATTTCACATTATTGTATCTAATTCGTATAATATTTAAATAAATAAAAACAAATTATTTTTACCCAAAACACTGACAACAATAAAACCAAAATAAAATAGTATCATTTTATATAGACATCAATAATAATACTTATTTGAAAATTTTTATCAGTTGGGTTTGTTAAAATTTATTTAATTATTTTTATAAATATTGATTATTATACTAAATTAAATGTGGGTTATTTCTAATTAATTAATATATTAATTATTTATAAAATTTGTTTATATTTTCATAATACAAATATTAATTATAATAAAGTGGTATAATTTTGCTTCCTCCCATTATCGAAGATACGAGAAACTTTGTGATAGTTTAAAAACGTGAAAATCGATTTCAACATTTAAAATTGATTTTTCCGTTTCAGGTCTGTCTGTCTGTGTTTTGCCCCCTGAATCCTTGTCACACGCATAACTCATGAACTACTGAACCGATATTAATGAAACTTTGGATCTATTTTGAGGACGGTCCTATTTCAAAATTTTCAAAATCGTGTGTAAGAGGGGGGGGGGGGGGGTAACATCTGTTCAAAATTCAAAATTTATTTTATACTAAATTAATTGTATTTCAATAATTTTTCTTAAAAATTCTGTGATTTTATGGAATAAAAAAAAAATGGTGTTATTATTATTATGCTAATTATATACACAAATTATGATGTCATTAATATTCTATTCATCTGTATAATAATATTTTAAAAACAATATATTTACAATCAAATTATATATGCTAATATTATTGATGTGTTTAATAGTTTATATTACAATAAATACAGTGAAAACAATATATTATGGTATAAATAAACATTTGCTGGAATTTTTAGATATTTCTATTTTCACATACATAATTAATTTATATTTTAATTAGTATATATATGTACAACATAATAGTTTGAAACAATAGATCACATAAACTTGATATTAGTATTTAAATTAATTTAAATTTAAATTAAGTTAATAGTAATTATAGCACTTAAGGAAAGAACATAAAAAATACAGGTATTCAGAAAGCAAGTGGGCTAATTTACGAGTACTATGTCATTGTTGGTTTCTCAAAATGGAAAAATATGTTTCTCAAACATTTAGATTTTAATTCACTCGTTTATTATCTTAACAAATGATTTATATATTTAAAAAAAATACTAATGTTTTAGTAACAAATTAAAATTTTTGTAGTTTAATAGATTTCTCCCTGAAAATTCACGTATTATATATATATATATATATCCATGGGCACCGAGAGGGGGGTGCAAGGAGGTGCACTTGCACCCCCCTGGCAAAAATGAAAAAACTAAAAAATTAAGAAATACAATTTTTAATTTAAAATTCAGGCTAGAATATAAAAGTGAGGACCTTTTTTTTTAGTCATGCTAAATGGAATACAAGTTTATTATTACAAAATTAAAATTTTTTAATTTTTGTTTTTTTATTATTTTATATATAATTTAATTTTATATATCTTGATGCACCCCTCTGGAAGAAATTCTGCCGGCGCCCATGTATATATCATAGAAAAACAAAGGAATTTATTATTCACTAGTTTTTATTCACTGTTCTATAAAACATAGATAATTATTCAAAATTCAAATTAACAATCAAAATAAGCATAATGAATATTTAAAAGAACAAATTAACCAAAAACACTATAAATTTCAACACACGTAATTTAATTTATTGAATTTATTATTATTTTCATTGTTTAATTAATATTACTCAGCTATTTATTTAGTAGTTGCCGGTAAAAATGTGAAATTGTTAACATTAATTTGAAAATTATAAAAAAATTATGAAATTATAAGTATACATTTTTATGATTGAAAATACCTAAATTTTATAAACTTTTAAGTTAGAGGGTGATCTCGTTGGAGGGGGGGTGGTGAATTTCGGGGTTTCTTGGTGAAACAAAATTCAGCTTAAGTACTTCAAAATACGCACCTATTACCGTAGTTAAATATAATACAAATAACTATCAATTTTTATTTAAATTTTTATTTACAACTGTTTATATTTTATAAATACAAAAAATAATATTTTAACCAAATAACGATATAGGTATGGTAAAAATGGGAAATTTTGTACTGTATACCAGTTATATTCGTCTTTTCGTTTATCTTCTATAAAATTCATGCACGTCCCATCTTTCTCGCTAAAAAAAGAATATTGATATATAAACATAATCAACAAGTGAATATTTTTTTAACAAAACATACTTCCATTGAGTACAACGTAGCTTATATCCTGACTTAAAACATTGAGGTCTGACTACATTAAAATATATGGTTCCAACAAGAACAGAAGTGAACGTTTTTGTTTTCTCCATACATCGGTAAAAATCCACTTCGCAATTACAATGAGATCTATAAAAATATGCAATATTTTAGGGTTCCGAAGAACTTTTCACTCAAAACTAAATATTTCGTAAACTATATAAGCTAGAAACTTGAAATTTTTACTGAATTTGTAAAATGATGCCCTCTAGTTGTTGTTGAAAAATTAATTTTTCAGGGGGGCGCTAAGGTGCTAATAAGGCAAATCCAAAAGAAAACAAGGCGTGTAGAATATGACCATATTTTTTTCTAATTAAAAAATGGCACCTTTAGGAGGTTCCAAACAGTATTTTATTTTGTCTAACCCCCCCTCTAACTCGGTAACTTCTGATTGATTCTAAAAATCTGAAAAAAAATTTGGTGGGACATTATTTTAGAAAAAGAAAAGAACCAAGTATCTATTACATAAAAACGCACAATAATTTGCAATATATGTATTTTAAAAAGTCAAATATCCTATTTACAAAAAACTGCGTTAGTCGATTTGATTCTATTTTACCAAAGTCATAGTACCTTTTAAACGTTCCATAATTCGTGAGACCGTATTTTGTTTCCCAGACATCAATAGTGTCGAAACATTGGTCGTGGTTTTTACAGCAAACGTCCGTTTCGTATTCATAACCAAAGTCGTTGTCGTGTTTTGCTATATTTCTTGCACCGCACCATTTTGTACCTCGAATAATAGTTGTATATTAATGTTTATTACAATTTCACATGTTTCTTGACCAGAAAACAAATTGTGTTTTACTCGGGACCCTCATTAAATATAATAGAATGGAAGTAACTATATAAAATAATAATCATATAATAGTAATGACGTTAAATATACAGTGTATTCCAAGTTGATTAAGGCGGCTATTACACTATCAAAGAAATATGATAAAATATCTTTGATCAAAGAAATATGACAGTGTAATAATAATATTTACCTTCATAATATTTATATGATCATAGTTAATGACAGTCTCTTATATTTGATCAAAGTTTTTTGACGTCAAAAACAAAATGGCGACTACATAGTTATCACTGACAGTTACAGATATAATTATTAATATATGAATATCAACAAAATCCAGTATTATATGATAATCTTCTTATTGATTATAAAAACCACAATACACGGTTGTAAATTCAAACCTCGATCGCGTCAATTGACGAACATCCACGCACTGATATTCAAAATGCACCAAAAAAGAAGAAAATATCTCTAGATAATATTGAGAAAATATTATCAAATATTTTATGTAGTGTTTTGTCAAAGAAATATGATCAAATCTTTGTCAAAGATCTTTGACATATTTATTTGATAGTGTAATAGCCGCCTAAGACATAGGAAATTTAACATGGGGACAATTAGAAATGTTGTAGTAATTTTTGGTCATATTGGTACATTTTAAAATGCCGCCTCGAAACTAACTGATAAATTTTAAATTAATCAATAGTATTTTGTTTTCAACTTTAATAAAGAATAAAATACATTAAGCATCCTAGATAAAATTATAATAATATTTTTTGGTAGATATAAATTTGAAAACAAAATACTAACTACTATTTTATTAAATTTTGTGGCGGCATTTCAAAATTTCATCAATAAAATAAATTGATACTCATTAAAAACTACATACTTTATTTTTTTCCAATGCTATTTTTGTTTTTCCTTTATATTGATATTTATGTGTCTACTTATAAATATACTAGTAAATATATTAATTGAAACCGAATATAAGAAAACTTGAATTAAACGTTGCGTATTTGTCTTTTCTTAATGAATTCAGCCAAGTAAAGAGTATAAATTTAAATAACTTTAAATGTACACTGTATTATATAGGGTTCATTGAATAGAAGTGTAATTTAATTATTTTCAATTTTATTGCTCGTAAAACTAATGAAATCCTTATCGGGTGGCAAATAAAATCAGACGAATAATTGGATCAGAGCAGACACAAAATTATCGTCAATTTACTATAATTCGAACGATTTTATTTAAATATCTTCCTACGAAATGGAATGTCTCAGATGTATTAACTTTTTATTATTATTTCTATTATTTCGGTTAGGTTTTTATTTATTCAATACAGGGCTGGACATTTATTTCACTAACTATTTAATCATATCAAAAAAATTTTAAATAATAAATACATCTGTTTTTTTAACATAATAAATAATTTCTTGCAAAATAAAACCATTAATTGATTTGAATGTATTGTTTATTTTTTTTTACTAGTCATTTGTTGGCCATCAGGGAATTCAATTTTCTGTTGTTTTTTTTAATATACACATATATTAATATGAATTATTTTTTTGGGTGTATTTCTTCTGTTACTAATGATATCACAAATTTAATAAAAAATTATTATTTGATATAAATATTTTGACAAAGATATCTCGGTCTTTTTTAACGAGGCGAACCCTAGATGTTCAAATTTCACTAGACGAGACTGTCATTTGTCAAATTCGAAACCGAGACGACTTTTTAGTAACTGACACATTGCCAGACTTTCTACTACCTTTATATCTATATGGATATGGATGTCTAAAAAAATATTTTTTTTATATAAAATTTATAACATTTCATTTAATAATATATAAAAATTGTTTACCACATGAATGAGTCAAGTCAAAGTACTATATATAAATTTTGATGCCATCTACCCTTTCGCATGAGAAAATCAGATATTTCTTCTTTGACATTTTTTTTATATAATACACATTTATTGACACAAATGCTTGGCCCTATAAGAATACTTTATCTAAAAAATTTAACAACAGAAAAAATATGTTCTAACATTTATTCTTTTGTGTATTTTAGCCAATGTTTTGATGTGATGTACATGAGAAATTAATAAATTATTGATTATAAAATTTATATTAAACCGGAAACTTATTTTGCTATTGTAAATTTTTAACGAAACACAAAAGAATATTCGTGTGCTACAAAAATTGTTTGACGTAAAACTACTAAGGTGAAGGCACCAGTTATGGCCGCTATAAGTTTTGCTTTTTTTTTGATTAATGGGTTTGTTTTTTTAGTAATTCTCATGACATGTTATTGTTAAAACAAGTAACTCAAGTCCGAAAATACAGTTTATTTTTTAAATTATAGCCTTTTATTTTATTCATGTTTTTTTCTCCAGTAATGGTAAAGGTAAAACCAGTAATGAGTGATGGACTAATTATGCTAATTATTGCTAATTATTACAAAATGATAAGTACTATGACACAAAAGATATAAAAGAAGGAAGTTGCTATGATAATATAATAATTAATAAATAAATAATACTAATAATAATATACTAATAATTAAATGTCCACCATTTTGACACCTATTGGCCTCATGTCATCAAATCACGCTGTAAGACAGTTAAATGTATATAAATCAATATTCAGAAATGGTAGTAATCAAATATCAACACATATTTCTAATTCAATACATTTAATTAAAAATTTGCCATTACTGGGGTCATATCCAAGACTGGTGTCACTACCTTACGTATTAGTTAAATACGTGACAATTTTAAAGCTATACATAAAACGCCACTTATAATATAGTAATGTAAATAAAATTTTAACTCTCCATTCTTCAATTTAAATAAACAGAAATATTAGGTACATATTTTCTATAGTAAAAAAGTGACAATAAACGTAGTTCTACATTATTATTTACTTCACAGTTGTTACTGTGCCTCTAATGGTTTTTTAGGCCACCAGTTGAACAACGCTATGATATTAGATATTAAATGTGATTAATCATTTCAGACACAACGCACAGCTAATAAAATATACTTTTGTAACTAATGTCTTTATTGTTCAGAAATATTTATTTTACAATAAAATATCGTTGTATTGTTAGGTACATTTTATATTTTTATATTTTTTAAATAATTTTTTTTTTTGTAGCCATAGTTAGTTGATTATTATGTTCGTTAATTCTACAAATTTTTTGTTAATTTTTTTATAATTTTTAAAATAAAAAACTGGCAATTATTAAAATATTTTAAGGCAGGCTTCCAAAAGATAGACATGGAAAAAAGGCCGACAGGGACAAAAAATTCATATAAACTAATAATATCTTTGAGGAGGGGGGCTTATGCAATATGCCCCACCTAAAATATTATATACTTTATCGTATTTTTTCGTGGCGAGAGCATGATCTATAAAAAAAGTTATCAAATAAAAGAAAATTAAAATTTACAAAAAATTGGGAGGGGAAGCACATGACCCACATCCCCCCTCTAAAAAAAATTATAACGTTAATGTAGATGTTATCTTTAAAAACATAATTAAAATATTTACCTGGGGCCATGACAACGAATTGTACTAAATTATTTAGAGGGGCCGACTGGTTTTTATTAATTCCCAATAATTGAATTATAAAACTTATACAATATCTTGACACTCCATTCCAATAATTAGATTCAGATTTTTTAAATGTTGGCTTCAAAATGATTTCATTTTCCTTCAGATTTATATTTTCTGATATTTTTTTGTTATAATATCTTCCTAAAAAAATAATATACATATATTACTTACAATATAAAATATAACAATAGTAAATACATACCTGTATAATACGAATAGTTATTTAAAGAATTAACAGTTGCAATTATTAGTATTGTTATAAATATATATATTGTATTAATAACCATATTCTACTAGTTTGTGTAAAATACACCATCTGTAAAAACATCTGTAATCTTAAAAATGTTATGAAATTACAAGTAATTTTACTATGTATAATAAATCAAATAATCTACATAGTATGTTTTATGAAGCTAGTAATTTTACCCATGATTAAAATAATATGGTATTGAAATAATATAAAATATTTGTCAATTTTCCAGTCCGTTAAATATGTGTTATATTTTTTTAATTATTTGTAGCATGTTAACATACTTTTCGATATAAGCGTAATTAAAAAAATGAATTCAAGAATTTCATAAGATGTTTACTATTACAGAGTATTTTTATTATAAAAAATAGTTGCACATTTTTTTACTCTTGTTTAAATTTAATGTTATAAATTATTATAACAAGTGTATGAAAAAGAATTTATCACCATCTTGTAAAAAAATTACATATAATTTATTGTATATTGTGTTTTGATTTTTATGCACATTGTTATTTTTATTATTACTTGTTCTATTAGCAAATATTATTTATGATAATTAAGATATAGGTACATATACAGGGTGGTCCGGTTTGGGATACAGATAATTTAGGAGCTGATTCTTTGGCTCATTGCGAGTAAAAAATTGTAAAGCTACATTGTTTAAAAACATCCTGTAGCTCAGAGCATGTTGAAGATAACCCCCGGAGCAGCCTGTATATTTAAAATATACCTAACAATGTTTTTACTTTAGTACACGTACATGTATAGTAGGGTGGCCATTAATTAGTTGACTTTTAAGGTCACCCCCCCCCCCAAGCAAAACAGGTCACCCCCTCCCCCCAAATTTTTTTAAGGGGTGTCCTAAAAAATCATTAAAAATACTTAAAATTTATTTTTTGTGTATTTTTCATGACACGTATTAAAGAAACTAAAAATAATAAATTTTTATAAGCGTCTATCAATTTAAGGTCAATTTTCGAAAAATTGGAAGTTATGTATTAACAAAAATATTGCACACAAAACAACTAAAACGAAATTTAAGTCTAACTTTACTCGTTAAAAGTTTTTTAACACTCCCCCAAAAATATATATTTATCTTCAAAGTTGCAAAACTTTATTTCTGAACATCTCTCCGAAGCATCTCTAGTAATTAGTAATAATTTATAGACATATTATTTCAGTAAAATATCTTTTATGTAGCTCATTTTCAGGAAACTTGTAAAATATTTCACCGTAATTGTTTCTGATAAAAGTTGTATTTAATATATCTTAATTTAATTAAATATAATTGATAGATTATAAAAATAATACTTTATGTATTTCAATTTCGTTTTTGAATGGGTTTTCTCTATTTAGAATTTTGTTTTATAATTAATAATAAAAAGTATATTTAAAAATACTGAAAAATAAAAACTGGAAAATCCCGATGAGGTTACTTCCTATAGCAGAAATTACTAACTGCCAAGTAAGGATAACATTTAATTCCAGCGTTGATAGAACCACCAACAAATAAATTAACAGTTAATAAGTGAGATCGTAATTTAGTAAACCGTAATTAAAGTGATTGTAACTTTTTTCTACGTTTCCAATTTATGGGTTTTTTTTCTGTTGTACTCACTACGCTGTAAGAAAATCCCCATTAATTGATACTCCGAATGAAAAAGAATAAGTACGTCTGGAAAGGGTACATAATATATATTATTTTGATGTAGTTTTTTTAAAATAAAAAATAAAACACAGACATACATTTTTTAACTGTCGTTTTACTAGAGATTTGAACAGGTACCTCAAAATTTCAGAAATGTAAAAATTACACTAGATTCATTCTGTAACAAAGACCTGAATAGACGATTCCGATGGTTTTTCATAAAATACGCTTCAGGTTTTCGAGATATCCTAACTTTAAAGTTAAAAAAAATGAAAATTTCGGCCAGGGTGTGTCAAAATTTTTTTTTACGAAAAAGGTAGTTTATGACCCAAAATAAATCCCCCCACAAGGAATTAGTCTTTGACTTTAATACTTTGACATTATACGACAAAAAAGCACAATATTACAACATAGATAAAACACTTCATCATATTTTAATAAACAACCTAAATAATACTCCAACACTGATAATTATTTCATTGTATATTATATCAAAAACAGTATGAAGAACAACCATTTTCGTTTTTGTCTTTTCGAGTATATCAGTATATTCCATACAGAGAAGCAAAGACAATGAAATTTAATTCCACTAGATAATCATATTAACACAGAGTTATGTTTGTTAGCAGAGGTGGATTCAGGGGTTCTGAATTTAATATTTAAAACAGTGTGTAATTTGTAATGATTCTTACAAAAAGAATCGGATATTAGGTAAGACTCATCTCAGTTTCGTGCAAAACTGGATAAAATAAAACCAGTAATGAGCACGCGGTGATGGACACTTGCTAATGATAAGTACTACGACACAAAAGAATCGTCAAATTTAAAACAATGTAAAGCAGTTGCTATGATGATATAATAATTAATAAATAAATTATACTAGTTATTAATTTAAATGTCCACCATTTTGACACCTATTGGCCTCATGTCATCAAATCACGCTGTAAGACATTTAAATGTATATAGATTAATATTCAGAAATGGTAGTATGTAATCAAATATCAACATATATTTCTAATTCAGTCAGTGGCGAGGCGTGAAGTTTTTAATTAGGGAAGCATATTTTGTCAATCCTCTCTCTTCTATTAAAAAAAACAAAACTAGTTATGAAACACCTTAAATTCAAGCTTTTACTTTTTAAAATAAATTCTTATATATTTATATAGTAACTAAATGATTTTACGTCTTATTTTCTTGTATTTTAGTCGATATTTCTATGACAAGTTGAAGTTCAATGCAGGAAATTTTACTAAAAAATTTCGAATTTTTGATTTAGTTAAAAGTATGTTTATTGTATAGAAAATGACGTGAAAAGTTGAATGCTTCAAACCGCAGATCTGTATCTCAAACCGTTCTCGAGATATAGCCTCTCAAAGTTTTAGTTTTTTCAAATTTTTGGAGAAAAAAGGCCATAACTTTTGAACGCGTCATCGGAATTGATTTTAGTTGACGGTTTTGAAATCAGCGTGTCAAAATCTATATAATGACATGTATAATACTTTAAATTCCGACAAAAAAATTTTCGTCAAAAATCGACATTTTTTTAAGGTATACCCCTTTGAATTTTTTCAATTTTCCGCGAAATTTTTTTTTTCGATTTTTAAGGTATTATACATGTCATTATATAGATTTTGACACGCTGATTTCAAATCCGTCCACTAAAATCAATTCCGACCACGCGTTCAAAAGTTATGGCCTTTTTTCTCCAAAAATTTGAAAAAACTAAAACTTTGAGAGGTTATATCTCGAGAACGGTTTGAGATACAGACCTGCGGTTTGAACAGTTCAACTTTTCACGTCATTTTCTATACAATAAACATACTTTTATCGAAATCAAAAATTCTAAAATTTTTAGTGAAATTTCTTTCAATTCGTCATAGAAATATCGACTAAAATATAAGAAAATAAGACGTAGAGGTATTATAGATTTATAATTGAGCGTGTAAATTAATATTAAATGCTATTTTTGATTAAAATATTTGAGTTGCGCATAAAGATGAATATTCTAATAATATTTTTAAATTATTTATTAACTAAAAACACAGACTTGTATTAATTTACCCATAAAGTAAGGGTCCCCTGCCTCCTTGGACGCTTCGCCACTGAATTCAGTACATTTAATTTAAAAAATAGTACCTTATCTGTTCAAACATGTACACTAATACAATCTACATTTTCTCAACGTGACATAAGTGCGATAAAAAGGGCATAGACGATATAACAACAATTGTTTAGAATTTACGGCGAAACTTTAGTATCCGACGTACACACAGATTTCATATTTTTGTTTGTTGGCAATACATTATTTGGGTGTGCGCGCGCATATGATTTATGTTAGTGATTGAACGGTGTTCAAAGTTCAAACGGTGGAATATATGTGACCCAAATAATGTATTGTCAACAAACAAAAATATGAAATCTGTGTGTACGTCGGATACTAAAGTTTCGCCGAATTTACGTATATGGCTTTTCGCTCTACCTTCATCACCTCCTTCTCAAATTAGCCAAGAGTCCGTTTCTCCTAACATTGTGTGTGTCTACCTAGATAAGAAGTTGGTAGCTGTTCTATCTGAGTTGCTTTAGATTTATTACAAATGTAATAAGGCGAGTAGAGATATGGGGGTGTGACTGACCCTTTTTATATATATAAAACACGGATACATACTTGTTTTCTTGTAATCGAAAGTTTTTGTTAATTATTTCTATGCGTATTACATATCAAAGAAATATTTCAAAGATCTTTGTCATTGTCCATGTTCAAAGAAATGTTACTAAGAAAATATTATAAAAGTTATATTTCTTTGATCAAAAATATTTGATCATTTTTCTTTGATAATGTAATAAAGGCCATATTCTATATGAAAAAAGAAATATGTACGCATATATCTGGAAAACATAGTTTTCCTTATGTACCGTAGTTAATTTTATTTGATATGTTATAAATACAACAGTGGCGTGTATGGGATAGGAAAGATAACGTTAAGATATTATCTGAACTTACAATGAGTTTTTTTAATTTAAAAGTAAGTACTGCTACTTAAAGGAAGTGCAGGGGGGCGTAGACCCCCCACATTATACCAATTTAATAGATTTAATTGGACCGAGATCTGAGCGATACCTATAGTGTGAATGATTTCATTGTTTATATTTGATTATAAAATATTTTATATATTGCCTAATCTAATTTAGATATTTTATGAAATGTCTAGAAGTAATAATTAGGATAAATTACCTTAATTTATAATACATACAGTGTATTCCAAGTTAATTAAGACATAGGAAATTTGACATGGGGGCAATTAGAAGTGTTGTAGTAGCCTTTGGTTAAATTTAAGCATGTGTGATTGGGGCATTTTGAAATGCCGCCACAAAATTTAATAAAATAGTCATTAGTACTTTGTTTTCAAATTTATATCTGCCAAAAAATAATATTATTATTTTATCTAGAATGTTTACTTTAATTTCAACAATGTATTTTCTTGTCGAAAACAAATTACTGTTGATTAATTTAAAATTTATCAGTTAGTTTCGAGGCGGCATTTCAAATTGCACCAATCACAACATTTCTAATTGTCCCCATGTTAAATTTCCTATGTCTTAATCAACTTGGAATACACTGTATATTGACTAAGCAATGTATTAAAAATCTGAATATACATATACAACAAATAGCTAGTGTGGAATATATACCGATAAATGTTGGTAGTTATAATTGTAATAATTATTGAATCAAATCATATTAAATCGATTACAATACCATATCTAGATGGAAGCACTCAAAAGGAAGTAAAATCAGAGAAACGATAACAGATATTGATTTAATAAATACCAAATATTGAAACATCAAACATTGCGACGACTTAATCCCGAAGAAAACACAACATATAATGTTGTACCGAATAACAACGGATAGTAAATTTTAATCCCAATATTGTTTTTTGTTTTTGCTCTTATGTCCGTAAATAAAGTTTTGGTGTGTTTATATGTGTATGAGTATCTAGTAAAACGGTTACAGTGACGGACTGGAATAAAAATACATAAGGGCTAAATTTTTTATTTTTTTTGTACCTACCTTCGCAAATAATTTTTTCCGAAAATTTTACTTTCAAGTAATTGTATTTTTTTTGAGATATCTTGAAAAAATAAAATTTTTGGGATGTCACCCCTCCCATCTTACACACGATTTTGATGATTTTGAAATGGGACCGTCCTCAAACCAAACCCAACCATCCGACCAAGTTTCAATTATATCGCTTCAGTGGTTAATGAGTCATGCGGTTGACAAGGATTCACGGACAGACAGACACGGAACGTAAAGTGTTTGTCTTGACGTGAAACGGATAGATCAATTTAAAATTTTGAAATCGTAGAACATTTTTTTTGTCTCATTCTAAAACGATCACAAAGCTTCTCGTATCTTTGATATTGCGAGGAAGTAACACGTGTTTAATGTTTTTCGATGTTTCTACGTGGAATAGATTTACTTGTTAGATATTTTTGCTACATATTCAATCCAAAACTGTTATATAATATTATACCTTGTAATATAAACCCCCTATCAAGTATGTTAATTTTAATACCCCTAAATTAGAATTAATTATTTTATTTTAAACACATATTCAAGATTCCAATTGAGATTTATAATCCTCTAGCACGCCACTGGTAAATGACGGAAGTTTTCCGGAATGTTATATTATTTTGCAGGATTATAAAAGAGACAAAAGAATCCGAAGGCGCGTAAAAAGTACATATTTATGTTTATTACAACAGTGTTTAAATATTTGTGGTCTAGGGAATTTTTGCTTTTTCCCTAATTGAAGAGGAAGAGTTGCTTTTTAAAACACAAATATTTATTCATACTAATAATTTTGAAAGCTTATGCGCGAATGTTCTTATATAATAAATATACGCATACTTTTGTTGTGTAACGTATTTTTTTATCTTTAAATTTATTTGCAAAATATGCAGAATATGAGTACATATACAAAAAGAAGCTAAAAATAAGTAGATATTATTTATGTTATATTTAAAAATATTTCTAATAATTTTTGTTAATATAATATCATGTTTAAATGTTGCAGTATACTTTTAGTTTTAAGATGGCAGAGTCTTAAAAAACATCTGCCAAGTAAATGCACAGTGCTTCCTCGTGCTAAATTCACCAAAGGTAGTTAATTATTCAACAATTTAAATAAAAACCGATAGTGTTTATATAAATTGCCTGGAATTGGTTAACCATTTAAATTTTATACAATTTTACTAAAAAATATTAGTTCGAAATTTTTCTTAAAACGCACCTGAATATTTTTTCGTATATTTTTAATTTTTTGGAAATTTCAATCTAAATCTAAATTTATGCAAATGTCAAAATGACATTTAATATATCCAAGCAACGGACGGACGGACACACGGACGGACAGACAGACAGACACGGAACGAAAAGTGTTTGCGTTGACGTGAAACGGATAAATCAATTTAAAATTTTGAAATCGGAGAACATTTTTTTTGTCTCAATCTGAAACGATCACATAGCTTCTCGTATCTTTGATATTGCGAGGAAGCAATTCGCAATAATACTGGACTTATCACTCTAGTAATAATATATCTCTATGTTTATTATATACACAGGTATTTTCTAAACTTTCAGTAAAACTATTTTGTCGTGTATAAAAACAAAACTTGTAATTGGAGTTTCTTTCCATGGTAGTATCTAATGTTCGTAATATCAAAGGTTACTACTGGAAAACGGAGAAACTGTGGTTTCTTGATCACTTCACCTTAACCACAATGTCACTTGACACGTGTTTCGACTTCCCAAGAAGTCCTCATCAGGAGCCTAACAGGAGCCTCAAAGAGTAGACAAACTTTGTTGAATATTTGGTTAAAACTACTCAATTTTAATTAAGTTAGATATTTCGTATATACTGACAAGATTTTCTCTTTTAAAATTTCTTATATAATATAACAAACTATATTCTCAACTTCAATATTTGCCTGTGTTAAACTTTATTTGCAGTCACTGGTTTAGTTAAACTTTCTGCTGCGAAGTTTTGTTTAAATTAAATATACGATTTTGCGCTAGCGGAGCAGGAATATCTTGTTTTATATTTGTTTTTATTTAAGATATACAAATATGTACATATTACTAAAATGTTATATAGATATTATGAAATGACTTTTTTTGAACTTTTGAAGTGGTTTTGATAAAATTCAATCTCTCAAAGGAATTTAAATATTGATGTAAATTAATTTTTGTGTTTGGCTTTATATAAAAAAAAGTATATTGAATTGATGTACCTTAATTGATTAATACGTTCCAAAATATATATATTTGTTAAGTATTTTTTTAATTGAAAAAAAAAATTAACTACAGTCAAATGCAGAAGTGGTCGTCCAGTTTTAATTGAAATTTGCTGTTCCCATTTGATTATTATATTATGATATAAAATTAATTAATGAAATGGACGTATATTTGTGTTTTTATTTAAAATGATGTAACTATATAAGCTCCGCCCTATAGAAAAAGATAACCGATGATGTTTGTTTTAATATTTTCAAATCTGATGTAAGCGATTCTGACCTTTACGACTTCTGAAGCCTGCGGATAAACACGCAGTTTTTATTTTAATTAAAAAAATTAATTGTATATTTATTTAATACGTGCCTGACCCAGCATACGAATTTAAAAATTATGAAAATTAATTTTCTGTAGTAGAAGAGATTGATTGTTTATATTTCCCACTGAAAAATATCATGCAAAACTTTTTCATGATAAAGTTCAAGAGAACCAATAAAATTTTAGTAACCATACGTTACATGTAAGTTTTTACTTAAAAGATTTAATCAAAATACTGTTGTCTCTGTCGCTCACATACAGTGTTCTTACATGAGTTATATCGGATCATGTTTATTCAGTTTTATTAAAAAATTTAAGATGCAGGGACTCAAGTTTTATTTATTCCTGGAATAAAATCAAGACAGCCGATGTTCCATTTTTGCCGAATATCAAATATCGGTTTTTATTTATACAGTTGAAAACCCTTTCTTTAAATTGTGAATCTTTAATAAATTGAACCAAAATATTAACGTATCGTTTTGTCAAGCACAAATATGATGAAAGTGGAGAAAATTCGGCTTGTATTTTTAACAACTTGTTAAAAATTATAAATAAAGTTTTTATCTAAAGTAATTTCTTTAGATCAATCATTTTTTAAATTATAAATATGATAGAATGAATATTTCTTATTAAAAAAGCAGTTAACATTTTACAGATTTGTAAACTCACTCGATTTTATTAAGCTACTTTACTGTATAAGATTTTACAGCTTTTGCAACCCAGTTGCTAAATATGTAAGTGACGTATTGTGAAAATTTCAGATTTTTCTCGATGCTTGAACCATGTGTTTTATTGGACTTTAACCGTAAATACACCATTCTGCCATAAGAGCCCTTGTTAATTTAAAAAAATAATGATTTTGAAACTATGTTGTAAAACCTTTTGAAATTTTGTGTGGGTACTAAAGATTTATAAAGGAGTAACTTCTCCAAATTTCAACTATTTCTCGTTGAAATTAGATACCTATACATCCTTGAAAACAATTACATATGTATATATCTGAACTTCATATTATTATGTAGTAGAAATCTTTTATCCCGAATTACATATACTTATTTCTTGGTTTCTGGATATACGCCATGTTATTCCCGTCCTATTTTTGTTCAACATTTCGTATTTAATTCTTGATCAATAAATTTCCATTAATTAACTATTTTAAATGTATATTAACCCGTAAGAGACTTGAAATCGATACTATTAGACAATGTCATTAACCGAAATAGGAGGTGGTACTATGAATATAATATATGCTACACCACATTATCACGTTGGTTAGAAAGGGTGCAGAATGTATAGAGATATGACCACACTTCCGATTATAAAAGGGGGTAGTCCAGTGGCGCCCGTCGACTTACATTATAGAGGTCGTTTAACTGTGAAGCCAGGGGTTTACAGTCTTATGTATAATAAAACCACTTTGATATAAGTACATGTAATGTATTTGTTTATATCATATTAATGGTGTGCCGGATATCAGTATCCGCTAAAATGAGGGATTAAGGGGATCAATCCCCCCCCCATGAGTCTACTTAATGAGAAAACTCAAAGACATTTTTTTAAACTCTTCTAGTATGAACAAAATCGACTTTTAATAGTTAGTACGAAAAGAGTCTAATAGAATTTTATTTTCAGCTTTTCATTCGGTTTTAAAAAGGCAAATTAATTTTTTAAATATTTTTTATTATACATACGTAAAAAAGGTCATACAATTCAAAACTATAATAATATTTTTATTTTATTTTGCATATTTTGGGCGGCCCTCAGCCACCTCTTGCCCCGAGTTTCTAGTTACAGCCCTGCATGAAAAAAATCTAACTCGAGATTTTAACGGAATTACACGTATTGAGGGGCCCTGAACCAAAAATATGAGATTAAATACAAAGTCATATCCCCCCCCCCATCGCAACGCCACTGAGTACACGTAGAAAAAACAAAAATATTTGTGTTAACTTTCACCAGATTCCTTTGACCATTCTAGTATGTTCTATTCCTAAAATAACACATTTAAAACATCGCAAAATCAAATACGATAATACTAGATCAAATAGCAAATTGCATGCATTCGGTTAAGCAACATGGCGTCATCGTTGTAAAGATATCTAATATATGATGCCACTTTTGTATCAACCAGATTTTAGTGTAACTGTTCAGGAAATCATTTAACAAGGTTTCTATTTCATAGATATTGACTTTGAAAGTTTGTTCCGCCTATTTCCCGTTAGCCCCATTTTCTGACCGTGGAGTATGGTATCCCCTTTTAAGTGTAATATCTACCCCAGTCCCGCTATAATCGTTAAATGTATGTATAAGCACAGGTATTACTATTTCGTAGCAAAATGTTTTAAATTTTTAATAATTGAGAGTTGCAGCGATTATAATAAAATGTTATTATTTTTACACATAAGTTATAGTGTTGGTATTTTGTTAAATAAAAAAAATATGACTGAGTTGTTCAGAAATCAAAAAAATTTGGACATCATTTATTGACTTTTAACTATTATTTTAATCAATATGGCCTCTGAAATTGGATTTTATAGAGACTTTAATGTTTAGTTTTTTATTGTTGACTTCTATGTCCTTTAATATTTTTAAAAGACAACATGAATAGTGACGTATTAATTTGTATTTAAAATCAAAAATTTGAGGTTGGTTTTCACCCCTTCTATAACTGTTTAGACACGTACAAAAAATAAATATCCATTAGATTCAATTGAAGTACAAATGTACCAAGTATTATCAAAATTGGTGAGATAATTCTCGCAACGTTAACTTTTTAGACGATAATAGGTACACAATTTCGAATATTTCCAAAACCACTTATCCGATTAGCACCAAAATCAATAGGTCTGGAGTACTCACTAAGGCAAACGTTTTCTCTAAAAATAATTCAAATCGATGCATTTTTACACTAGTTATCGTGAACGAAAGAAAATTCTAAATCCACACGCACAGCCGCCATGCGGAAATTAACTTTTCTTTACGTTTTGAAGGTAGTACAATCAGAATCTGCTCTTATGGTTGAATTACGTAATAATTATGTAATCACGAAGAATATCAAATATATATACATAAATAATCAGCGAATCCATCCATTATAATTATAAAACTTTAAACCTTTTTAATATCATATTATACCTCATTCAATCAAATTTTTAAATAATATTTGACAAGTCTGATCTCTAGAGAGAAGTTTTATTTTCTAAGGGTTGTCACCAGAGGCGGATTAAATGTCGAGAGCGCCCTAGGCAAGCACCTCATCGGCGCTCCTCCCTTCCACTTTTCATATTAAATATAACAATGAAATTTCCGAAATTCAAATATTTTCTTATTGTTGCGTCTATATTTTGTTTGTTGAAAATTATCACATCATATTTTTGTGCACACAAGAATCTTTTTATATTGTGTAAGTGTAGGTGCATAGGTACTTACTGACACAATTATTTTTCAAAAATTTCGCACGCGCGCCCCTTTGTAACCTCACGCTCTAGGCACGTGCCTAGTTTGCCTTATGGATAATCCACCTCTGGTTCTCACATTATTATATTCTTTAGAGGGGGTTTCACAATAATTCAAGATCCACTGTTAACTTGAACCCAACAAATCTGTTACAATTAATTAAATACAGATTTCAAGGATAACTCGGCGAACAAATAAATAAATGTAGACTGACTAGTCTCCTAAATAAATGTAAAGCCATGATATGGGCCCTGATTAAATAAAACTACACTACTCTTCAGTTAATGTTTGTTTTGTTAATCAATGGTTTCAATGTTTACTTGTCTAACATGTACAATTCGCCGAAATTTATACAATTCAAAATTCTAGAAACTGTAAACATACATATTATACAATGTACATATGACATAATATATTTATATGTATATACAGTATACATACATTTTATTATCAAATATACCAATATATTGATTAAATGTTGAATCATCAGCTTCGTGATTTCGTAGATTTTCTTTGGGAACAAATTGAACGCGCACTATCAAAGAAATATGATAAAATTTCTTTGATCAAAGAAATATGACAGTGTAATAAGTCAACTTTTATAATATTTACCTTCATAATATTTCTATGATCATAGTTAATGACAGTCTCTTATATTTGATTAAAGTTTTTTTACGTCAAAAACAAAATGGCGATTACCAAGTTATCACTGACAGTTACAGTTATATAATTATTAATATATGAATATCAACAAAATCCAGTATTATATGATAATCTTCTTATTGATTATAAAAACCACAATACACGGTTGTAAATTCAAACCTCGATCGCGTCAATTAACGAACATCCACGCACTGATAATCAAAATGCACCAAAAAAGAAGAAAATATCCCTAGATAATATTGAGAAAATATTATCAAATATTTTTATTAGTGTAATAGAATAAAATCTCATATTTTATCAAAGAAATATGATCAAATCTTTGTCAAAGATCTTTGACATATTTATTTGATAGTGTAATAGCCGCCATAGCTACTCTGGCGCCCTGGGCGAGATTTATTTTTCCTCCCTCTCTCCCCCTAAAAAAATGTTAAAAAATCACCGAAAATGTCAATTAAAATTGATAAATTAACAAATAAGTTGAATAGTTAATATCTCAGCTTGGCACGATCCTACAGACTCTAATTTTTTTTTAAATGTAGCTTACACTATTATCTTTAAGAGTATCACGCACCCAAAGACCCTCGCGACCTCCTTCCCTTTTTAAAAACAAATTAAAACTCATAAACTAACAAAGAAGTAAATTGAATAGTTAATATCTCAGCTTGGCGCAATCCTACAGACTCCAATTTTTTTTTAAATAGAAAATCCCTACGCTACTGAATCCAGCTTATAATAAAATGCTTGTTAAGACAAATTAAAGCTTTACCGCTACAAATATTTGAAGTCATTAACAAAATAATAATAAGATGAAAACTATTAACGGACATTTTTATTAAACTTTTTACCACAAAAGTTTAAAACACTTTAAACACAGTTTTAATAGTAGATATTAAAAAAACTATGATACTAAGCACGGAGTTAAAAACTTCAGGAAAAGTTTTCAACGTGGATTATGTGGGAAAAAGTCATTTTCACTTTTCTTAAAGTAGGTATACAGTTTTCATTTTGAAACAATTTAGACTTAATTATGAAATTTGTTTTTTTTTTGTAAATGTTCTTTATTATTATTATTTAGTTTTAGATGTTTAAGAAAAAATGCAGATTAATATTAATTAATATTAATAATTTCAGAATTTTTTTAAAGCCAAGAAATTGAAGTTCATAAAAAAATTTTAAAATCTAAAAAAAAATCTTGAAGTTTTTGTACCAAATATTTTCCGTAAAAATCCTTAATTTTCCAGATATTAAACAGTCTCAAGATAATAACTCATCGTATATTTATCTCAATTGCTTCACAATCTGTATAGGTATCTTGATGGTACGTGGTAAATCTTAACTTTCTCAGGAAAATATTATTTTAAAATCCTCATCCCATTCGAATGTGTTATTTTCTCTTGCTGAAATCGAAGCGAATTTAACACTTTTAAGGTAAATGCACCAGTTATGGCCGGTAAAAGAGCAAGTTTTCGGTTTTTTTTTTGATTAAATTATCATGAATTCATGTTACTAATAAAACAAGTAACTCTTTATTTAATCAATTTAATTACTTACCAAAGTCCGCAAATATAGTTTCTTTTTTAAATTACAGCCTTTTATTTTGCTTATGATTTTTCTCCAATAATGGATAAAGTAAAACCAGTAATGATCACACTTGCTAATGATAAGTACTACGACACAAAAGATATAAAAGAAAGAATCGTCAAATTTGAGACAATGTAAAGCAGTTGATTTGAAAATATAATAATTAATAAATAAATTATACTAATAATTAGTTTAAATGTCTACCATTTTGACACCTATTGGCCTCATGTGATCAAATCACGCTGTAAGACAGTTAAATGTATATAGATTAATATTCAGAAATGGTAATAATCAAATATCAACATATATTTCTAATTTAGTACATTTAATTAAAAATTTGCCAAGACTGGTGTCACTACCCATATGTAGATCTAGAAAGTTACAGAAACTCATGTAATGGATAAATACGATTTTGTGATTATTAGCATTGATATAGATATTATATGTTCAGTGATTAAATATTAAAAGCAATCTACTCAATGTACATACATACATGTAAGTAAGTATACTGGATTATTGAAGTAGTTGCCTTTATTAGCTAATTTCAATAACAATGTTATATGTGATTAACTTCTCCAAAGTTGTTTGTGGATTAATCGTCCTTATAATCCATACTAATATTATAAATGCGAAAGTGTGTCTGTCTGTTTGTTACCTTTTCACGGCTAAACTGCTGAATCGATCTTGATGAAATTTGGCAGTGAGATAGCTTGCATCCCGAGGACGGACATAGGTTACTTTATATCTCGAAAATTCAATCCCTAATGAATTGCAAGGGGGTGAAATTTTTTTAATTTTTTTTTTAGTATTCTATAATTATTAACGACAATATAGCTATTTTGTGTGTCACACAAACCCACGACGTTTTATTTTTAACATACAATTTTAACAAATGTATGTTTAACAATTATTTATCATTACAAATTCAATTCACGGTACCAGCTGCCTAATTGAACACTAATTTGCTGTAATTGATTTATATTAAATACCCTTTAGTACACTTTGTCAATTGTTTCATCAATTTTCTTATTGCTTATTCGAACGGTTTCCACGAGGTATTTATTTTGCAACAATGAAACAAGGTGTGTAAAGTATAACGTAACCTCAGTAGCTCGGCGCGAAAAAGGGAAATACGTCATATGGGGTGCCCAAATGTAAAGAGGGGGAATGATGTGCACCAGTGGTCCCCAACCTGCCAAATTTTTGAAATTTGTTTTTCATTCGTTGGTTTGGTTGGTACCACTTACTTTAATAATACACAAATTTGAAAAAGTAACAATATATTTTTAAACATCGTGAGTTCCGGTACACCTTTTAATTCAGTGCATATCATATACATAATTGCATATGCGCTCCATCGTTAAGTTATTAATTTGAAGAGTAACAAAAGTAGCATGGTAACGGTAAATAAGGGGGGGGGGGGTTGGGGTAAGTTCACACAGCTGTGCTGGTGGGACGTATATCTCAAGGCGTGTAGTTAACTTAGTTACCGCAACTAGACGGGATGGAAAAGGAGTCGTTGAACTTGTGAGGATTGACTGTATATTATGAAAATGTGAATTAAGAAAGGACATGTACTCTAGATTAGATAATACCGACTTTGATTATCCGAAGTAAACTCGCTTACCGAATTAAATTTAAACGAAGTTTTTTTTTAGAATTTTCTTTTTTTAAATTTTCACTTTACAGGTATTTAATATGTATTGTTATAGCTGTCAAATTGGAAATTTGGTAATCATTTTTCTTAATGTTTTTATCACATATAAATACTTATAATTAGTCCAATGTTATTTTTAACGTGTATTTTTCCGCAGGGCTTCGTTCTAGTAATTTTATTTAATAAGCCTCCTTGTAATGTTCGTATATTTATGTTAAGAGTGTACTTGAAAATATCTACAGAATGTTCGAAAAGTCGGTATGTATGCATAGAATAAAATATATATGGAACACAAATTATTTAAAATCAACCCCATTGGAAAGAGAATTTAATCTTTTAACTAGATCGAGCAGGCAAAATTAAAATTTTTTAAATGTAAAAAAATATTTAAAACAATAGAAAATCAGTCTCTTAAAAAAATGCGTGTATTATGGACCAGATATACATGATTATTTACATCATGAAAATTTGTACAAATAAAAGGATTTTTGTGGAAGTGGATAGTTATGAAGTACTTTTCACACTATTTGCCTCACCAGGATTCTGGTTAATTATTACACTTCGCATGTAAAGCTGAATAAACAAGTTAACTGACCAATGCATTGGTTTAACTGAAAAAAAATTTCCCGAGCTCGCGGACCGTTAAAAAAATAAAAGGACCTAACAAAATTTGCTAGCTAGCAATTACTTTCAAATGGGGTATTAGTTCTGTACTAGTATCTATGGATTAGTTATGGAATTTAGAGCAGTGACACTTCATCTAATTGTAACACAGTTGGCATCTTTGACCGTACAAAATAATTTTCATAACATCACCACTATTTTAATACCGTTGGTATTTACTTACTACAACGCGTGCGCGAAACTTGTCAAAGTCATCAACAAACTGTCATATAAGTTTGATATCTCAGTTGAAAGTGCTTGCTAGCTAACAAATTTGTTAGGTCCTTTATGATACCGGACATAAGTGTATTTAAAAAAAATGGTTAATGCCAAGGCAACAGTTATTACGTAGAAACAAAGCACTGTTAATTGGTAATAATAAGAAAGAGAAATTATATATTTTTTTAGTGAATATGAATAAAATTATAATGTGAAATAAGCAAGCATACATATCGACCATCCTGTAGATATTCTCAAGTACACTCTTAACACAAATACACGAATATTACATTGAAAGGGCTTATCAAAGAAAATTACGAGTACGGTAGCCTTGCGGAAAAATGAACGTATATAAAATAATCGCGGGCATGTCGAGATGAAAGTAGCAAGGTGGGTGTGTGAGTGTGTGTGTGTGTGAGTAGGGGTAGATGGGGGTGGGTGTGTGAAGACCTGAGCTGAATACAGAGCGTGATAAATTAGGTGATGGGTACAAATCCAGTGCATATAGTAACTTAACAAGTGCTGGTAAAAATGTGGTATGTTAAATTTCGCGTAAAAAGTGGTTTTGTTTCATCGTTAGGATTACTAACATAATTTATTAAAGGATATTCTATACTACCTACTGATATATTTGGTTTTATTTATAATTTGAATAGAGGTGTATCGGAATTCTGGCCGGAACTCACGATGTAGATATAAAATATAAAAAATAAACTCACTAATATTATTTTATATTATATTATTATTGATACTATAAATCGATCGAAAAGAACGTATGCTATACAAATAATTTAACGAAATTATAGCTATACAAATAGTTTTACGAAGCTGTAAAAATTGCAGAATATGTATAGAAAACACATTTTTTATAATTTAATGTATTTTCTTCAAGAGATACTATATAGAATAATGTTATATTAATTTAAGATAGACGTGAATTCCGGTATATCTCTAAATTTAAAGCAGATTTTTGGCATTTATATACTGACATATGTAGCATATTATGTACAGTCGCCTGCAGAACTCGTCTGGCACCCTAAAGGCTGGAATCGCTTACAACAGATTTCAAATTTAAAGACAAACATCATCGGTTATCTTTTTCTATCAAGTTTAATATATTTAAATACTAAAATTCGGAATACCAAATATTTATTGCCACAAAATTTACGTATACAATTTTCAATAGATTACATAATAATTTAATTGCACAAATATATATGAGTACTATAAACGAAGAGTAGTTCTTTATCTAGCAAATGAATTTCCAAATATCTGTCTTTGTTTGATACATGGAGAAATGATTTAAATATTATAATAATCAAATGGGAGGAGCCTACTAAGTTTGTGATAAACGAAAATGAATACAAACTGCAAGACCATTAATGCAGGCGACTGTGCATACATAAATTATAATATTATTAAATTTAATGTTATTAGAGTAAATAAAACATGAAATAAAGTGTTATATCTTATTTTCAGTCTGAAAGTATGTTTCTAAATTCTAATCCACATCTTTTCAGTATTCATAACTTGTATTATTTACTTGCCTGTTGCAGTGAAAACTTTCAATGCTTTCAAAATTATATTATCATGCAAATTTTAAAGTCTATCTATGGATAGGAAAAAGCCATGTGCCACTTATCTTAGGGAAAGGGGGGTGTTTTTCGTCCAAATTAAAGTCAGTTTTCTCGCAGGTACAAATAAGTCTCGGTTCTGTGTGATTTTTTATTTTTTAGACTTTACAATTAAACATTCTTGTATGAATTTTTTTTACATCATAACTTAGGCGGCTATTACACTATCAAAGAAATTTGATAAAATTTCTTTGATCAAAGAAATATGACAGTTTAATAAGTCAACTTTTATAATATTTACCTTCATAATATTTCTATGATCATAGTTAATGACAGTCTCTTATATTTGATCAAAGTTTTTTGACATCAAAAACAAAATGGAGACTACCAAGTTATCACTGACAGTTGCAGTTATATAATTATTAATATATGAATATCAACAAAATCCAGTATTATATGATAATCTTCTTATTGATTATAAAAACCACAATACACGGTTGTAAATACAAACCTCGATAGCGTCAATTGACGAACATCCACGCACTGATAATCAAAATGCACCAAAAAAGAAGAAAATATCCCTTATAGATAATATTGAGAAAATATTATCAAATATTTTATGTAGTGTAATAGAACAAAATCTCATATTTTATCAAAGAAATATGATCAAATCTTTGTCAAAGATATTTATTTGATAGTGTAATAGTCGCCTTAGGTAATAAGAGTCCTAGAACCAGTGACGTCACTTGAGGGGGGGGGGGAGACAGGTGGCTATTCACCCCGGGTGACACCCGTGTATTATGTTAAAAAATAAAACCTATTTACCATATTGTTTTGGTTATTTTAAACTTCCAGGGGATAAAATGTGTAATTTTTTTTGGATATTAAGGAGTGTGATAATCATCTAATTTATTTTAAAAAAAAAGATATTTTTTCAGTCGTTAAAAAAATCACAGGGGTGATGTGTAAAAAATAAAACCTATTGACTTTCTTTGGCTTTTGTAGAGACAAAGATATACACATTTATATAAATGTTAATTTACCGTACAAAAGTTTTAACGAAACAGTGAATTGTTACACTGAAATAAAGGTATTGTTGTTTTATATGAAAATACAAGATCCCTATTATTTCCCTTTTCAAAGCATTTATTACAGAAACATCGTAACGGTTCTATGTATAACTAGAATTCCCTACGGCTTCTCCCGTGTTTATTTTAAAACCAAATCAGTTTCATTGTTTTCATTTTTATTAAAAAAAAATCCATTTTTACTTTTCAAATAGAAAGAAATAATAATGAAATAGAATTTGATATCTACTGGATGAATATCACCATTAATAGATATATAATTTCTGATTCTAATCATCACTTCTAACAAAAAATTGATGAAACTTTCCTCTAAGGACAGATTTAATAAGGAATTTAAATATATCAAAGAAATAGTGGAATTTTACGGATTTAATAAACAAATTATAATTTACATTTTAAATAAGAACTATTCTAAATTAAATTGTCTTAAAGATATGTATCAACAGGACCGTAACTAGAGGCTCTTGGGCTCCGGGGCAGCTAGTAACCGAGGGGCCCTCACAATATATAAAAATTGAAATTTTCGTTGCTTCCTTAATCTACAATTTTACGCTTGTTACTAATTTTAATTCTTTTTTTTTGTTCCCCGGTAGTTACGGCCCTGTGTATCACCCTAAGAAAAAAAACGAATGAAGAACCTAATAATTAGTTTCATTCACCTTCTTTTATAATAAATACTAAAAAAAAAACGTACGACAGTTTTCGATGTTCACGTATTAATATATAGAAACTAGCGCATTGGACCTGGTGTTATGAGGATTTAAATTTAATCTGTATTAAACATTGTTTTCATTTATCCCTAACTACTTACTCTTCATGAAATTTACACAAAGTATCCTGTGCACTTAAACCTTCTTTGTGACACTCTATCAATTAGTGAAAACCGGAATAAAATCCGTTCAGTAGTTACAGAGAGACAGATGTATTGATTTTCATCTATTGTACAATAAAAAAAAGTATTTACTTAAAGGCAATGCGTTCAAATTCGATTAATATGGACGTTATATTATACATTTTTGCTTGATCTCATTAATTAACCATTGTCTTAAGTATTCATAATCGAAGCAGAACCTGTACAACACAAAGTTCTGACATGTCTCTTATGCATGAGAGGTATTTAGTACATGTAAAGCGATTATTCATGCTGGAGGTGAGGAGACCTCGAGTTATTCATCCCCATTATACTGTTGTGTGGTTATATCTATAAATACCCTGTCTTGATGTTTGATCCTTGCTGAAATATGTTAGACCTCTTGGTGAGTCCTTTAGACACCCACGCACACATGCTCACACGTATATTCAGGAACTTTGAGGGGTGAAATAGGGCCCGAGACAATCATAGTGTAGCAGAGAAAACGACAAAAGGCTCATTTATCTTTCTAATGTTTTGAAATTTTGGATACGCTTTATTTATTATAAACTAGCGCATTTTATACAAAATATGCACAAATTATATAAACCCAAACCTAACCTATCCATTAGTGAAAACCGGAATATATCCGTTCAGTAGTTACTGAGTAATCGTATAAAATTATATATGAAAATAAAAAAATAAAAAAATAGGTTTGCAACAATCACAATCAATTTCGATATTTTACCTTTCATGGAAGTGAAATGTTTCTTTATATTTCAATTTTCAATCAATAATATATTTATAGTCATTATAATAAAATACGTAATTTTTTTCGACTCTCGTTTAGTCGAGTCCATTATATTATCTATTCAAATTTTTCCAATGTTACTATGTGTTATTTTTTTCGTTTCGGTTTTCGTTCCGGTTCGAGAAAAAAATGACGGTTTGTCCGGTTTTCGGTTCAGCTCCGAGTGATTAATAAAAAAAAAAATTATTTGTATTAAAATTTTGATTTCTACCATAATTTAGAACATTTTATGGTACTTGTATGATAGTCTGAGAGACAATTGAAGTGGGAAATAAGATAATTTAACGCGTATATTTTAACATGTACTGAACCGATATTTTTATTTCGGTTCGGTTCCGGCAAAAAATAACGGTTTTTGATTTTCGGTTCAGTGCCGGTTCGAAGTCCTGTATAAAAGGGTTAAAAGAACAATGTCATGAAAATATATACTCTGATTCTGTATGTAAATGAGATATGAATAATACACTATCTGTTTTTTTATATTTTTTGCACCAATCAACATTATTGCTTGCATCAAATATGTTGAATGAGATTGTGAATCTTCATACATATGTTTAATAATTTCTTCACATTCTTCTAATTATATCTCGTCTCGTACATACATATACGTACTTATTTTGCACGTCAATTTACAAATATATATGTGAGTATATGCAGTGCCGGAGTTAAATGGTCTTAAATAAGATTCTATTTCTTTATCTATACTATATACATATATGTTATATACAAGCTGAGATATTAACTATTCAATTTACTTCTTTGTTAGTTTTAATTTGTTTTTAAAAAGGGAAGGAGGTCGCGAGGGTCTTTAAGTGCATGATGCTCTTAAAGATAATAGTGTAAGCTACATTTAAAAAAAAAACTGGAGTCTCCTCGATCGCTCCAAGCTGAGATATTAACTATTCAATTTACTTCTTTGTTAGCGTATGAGTTTTAATTTGTTTTTTTAGTTTTAACTTGTTTTTAAAAAGGGAAGGAGCACGCGAAGGTCTTTAAGTGCGTGATGCTCTTAAAGATAATAGTGTAAGCTACATTTTAAAAAAAAACTGGAGTCTCTTCGTTTGCGCCAAGCTGAGATATTAACTATTCAATTTACTTCTTTGTTAGCGTATGATTTTTAATTTGTTTTTTTAGTTTTAACTTGTTTTTAAAAAGAGAAGGAGCACGCAAAGGTCTTTAAGTGCGTGATGCTCTTAAAGATAATAGTGTAAGCTACATTTTAAAAAAAAACTGGAGTCTCCTCGATCGCTCCAAGCTGAGATATTAACTATTCAATTTACTTCTTTGTTACCGTATGAGTTTTAATTTGTTTTTTTTTAGTTTTAACTTGTTTTTAAAAAGGGAAGGAGCACGCGAAGGTCTTTAAGTGCATGATGCTCTTAAAGATAATAGTGTAAGCTACATTTAAAAAAAAAACTGGAGTCTCCTCGATCGCTCCAAGCTGAGATATTAACTATTCAATTTACTTCTTTGTAAGCGTATGAGTTTTAATTTGTTTTTTTAGTTTTAACTTGTTTTTAAAAAGGGAAGGAGCACGCGAAGGTCTTTGGGTGTGTGATACTCTTAAAGATAATAGTGTAAGCTACATTTTAAAAAAAAACTGGAGTCTCCTCGATCGCTCCAAGCTGAGATATTAACTATTCAATTTACTTCTTTGTAAGCGTATGAGTTTTAATTTGTTTTTTTAGTTTTAACTTGTTTTTAAAAAGGGAAGGAGCACGCGAAGGTCTTTGGGTGTGTGATACTCTTAAAGATAATAGTGTAAGCTACATTTTAAAAAAAAACTGGAGTCTCCTCGATTGCTCCAAGCTGAGATATTAACTATTCAATTTACTTCTTTGTTAGCGTATGAGTTTTAATTTGTTTTTTTAGTTTTAACTTGTTTTTAAAAAGGGAAGGAGCACGCGAAGGTCTTTAAGTGCATGATGCTCTTAAAGATAATAGTGTAAGCTACATTTAAAAAAAAAACTGGAGTCTCCTCGATCGCTCCAAGCTGAGATATTAACTATTCAATTTACTTCTTTGTTAGCGTATGAGTTTTAATTTGTTTTTTTAGTTTTAACTTGTTTTTAAAAAGGGAAGGAGCACGCGAAGGTCTTTGGGTGTGTGATACTCTTAAAGATAATAGTGTAAGCTACATTTAAAAAAAAAGTTTTAGTCTGTAGGATCGCGCCAAGCTGAGATATTAACTATTCAATTTACTTCTTTGTTAGCGTATGAGTTTTAATTTGTTTTTAAAAAGGGAAGGAGGTCGCGAGGGTCTTTAAGTGCGTGATACTCTTAAAGATAATAGTGTAAGCTACATTTGAGTCTGTAGGATTGCGCTAAGCTGAGATATTAACTATTCAACTTATTTGTTAATTTATCAATTGTAATTTACATTTTCGGTGATTTTTGAACATTTTTTTAGGGGAAGGGAGGGCGAAAAAACGAATCTTGCTAAGGCCGGCTCTGATCTATTGTATATTTATACTACTATGGCCTTAATCCAGCACTGTATGTATGTGCTATGTGTACATACGCATATTTGTACCAATTTAAAGCCAATTTTCGTTCATTTTTTTCGTGTACATTATTGTTTTTGTGATGATTGCAGTTTTGCTGCAAATTAGTTCGATAATTTCATTAAACAAGTTGGGAATACTGAAAATTAGTTAGTAAACTAAAAAAGTTGAGGATTTTTTGTGTGTGTTTTTACGAGCATTTTTTTAGATTGTTGTCTGATGAAATGTCATAATTGAAGTTGGGAAAAAGTATTGTTGTATTTTTGTAATTAGACAAAAGTTTCACACTTTTAATGGAATTTTGTAGTGTCTCTATATATAATTTTTTGTATTGTACAAACATATACATATAATATAAAAATAATGACGTTAAATATATTAAATAATAACAACTTGATTGTCTAAACCAGGGCCGTAACTACCACCGGGGCAGCCGAGGTTAGGGGGCCCCCGCAGCAGCGTAAAAATTGGAGTGAGCAAGAAAAAATAAATAAGTTAAAGAATTTTTAAAATGTATTTGATGCTTACTTGAAAACGTGATTTACGTATTACTAATTTTGATTTTAATGACTTTTTTTCGGCTTATGAACTTCAATTTTACACTTATTATCCATTAAAATTACTTAGAAGTGTAAAATTCTAGCTGGCAAGCAAAAAAAGTCATTCAAATAAAAATTAATAACAAATGTAAAATTTGTAAGATATAATCCAAAAAAACAGGTCTTCAATTTTTATTTTTTGCATATCTGGGGGCCCCTCGGTCACCTCTTGCCCCGGGGCCCCCGAGCCTCTTGTTACGGTTCTGGTCTAAACGTCAAAATTTATTAAAGAAAAGTATACGCAAGCTTTCGATTCACAGAATCATCGTCAGGCTTTCAGAAAGAAATAAAATTTGAGACAGATGTCGTTATCTCAATAAAATTCATGTAGACAATCAAGTTGTTATTATTCAATATACCTACATATATAAGCTAATATAATTTTGAGTGAAATATACATATATAAATATTATTCCCTTATATACAGTGTATTCCAAGTTTATTAAACCATAGGAAATTTAACATGGGGACAATTAGAAATGTTGTAGTAGCCTTTGATCGAATTTAACGATTTGTGATTGGTGTATTTTGAAATGCCGCCTCGAAACTAACTGATAAATTTTAAATGAATCAACAGTATTTTGTTTTCAATTTAAATAAAAGAATAAAATACATTAATGAAATTAAATTAAGCATCCTAGATAAAATTATAATAATATTTTTTGACAGATGTCAATTTGAAAACAAAATACTAATGACTATTTTATTAAATTTTGTGGCGGCATTTCAAAATGCACCAATCACACATCGTTAAATTCGATCAAAGGCTACTACACATATCTAATTGTCCCCATGTTAAATTTCCTATGGCTTAATCAACTTGGAATACACTGTATATCATTTTATACAAGACTGACTGATAAAATGTCATGAGATAGGTAGCCACCACTCGAGGGTTAATTGAGTTTGTATAACATAATTAGTTACGTTTAAAAAATAAAAACTTTATTTAATTAAAAAATAAAAGCCTTCTTTCCAATTTTACAAACAAACCTTTCTCTCTAGAAAATCAGTTTATTTTTAAAATTGATTTACCGAAATTCCTGCGAGCGCAACTTATTTAATAAATAACTTTTTCACATAGAGGCATCTTTTTTTACGTCGACCTATCGGAAAACAGTTTAAATCATTCTTCTAAACGCGGAATCCAATTACTGCTAGCACGAAGGAACCAATTCTGGACATAGCTGGTCATCGCTGATAGGGTTGGGGGAAGAGGGGAATTAAAACAAAGAGGGTTTAACAGAAGGTGTCTGTAGTATCGGAAATTAAAAAAAATTCATAATATTTGATTATTTCAACCTTAGACAAGGAAAGATAAAGGACAAATAACACATTACCTAGCGTTGTTACCATATCGCACCACGAAAAATCGCTCCACGGATCATTGATGTATCATTCAGATTTTAAAATAAATATCAATTGTTTTAAATTATAAAATTAATTAATAATAAATGTTTTTTATTGAGTTTAAAAAAATTATAATTCAAATGGTTCATAACAGAAGAGAAATATCTGCCATGAGTGCCATGGGACTTTCTTATACGTATTACAGAGATTGAACAGTGTGTGTGTTTGCCATAGGTACCATGGGACTTTCTTATACGTAATACTGAGAGTGAATAGTGTAGGTAAATCTAAATAATTACATAAAAAAAATTCTTTCTGGCTAAATCATAAATGTTGGAAAAAAATGTATGGGGAATAAATTATAGATAATAACATAGGTACTCGACATTTTTTTCTTATTTCAAAAATAATTCAAAAATCCAAAAATTTACAAGAGGAAACAACCGTTTTCAGTTATTACGTTAAAAAAATCACTTGTTATATAATGGAGAGAATAATATTACCTATATTATTCATTTTGTTCTATCTTGTTAGTTTGTTAGAAATGTTTTAATAAACAAAGAATCACGTATACAATTCACTGTAAGGTTAGGTTAGGTATAAGAAAGTCCCGTGGTTCCCAGGGCAGATATTTTTTTTTTTGATTTCCAGCCAGGAAGTATTTTTTTCACTCGAAAGTTTTTGTTATTCTGTAATTGGTATTTTTTGGGATACGAAAAAATTCAGTTAAATATTTTTGGTTAGCATAATCACCGCTCATGTGAATCAAAGTTCTTGGGGGTAAATAACATCACTATATCGGTGCCTACTGTATGTATATTGTGTATAGGTATGTACTATAGATATATTACGAGTAATTCGTTATAACAGTAGTTATTCTGTGGGGCATTCCTTACCAGATTGCAAGGTAGGGAATAACATTAAACGTACACTACATATGACTTAATTAAACAAGAGTTAGTGAACAAGCCATGCATAAATTTTGTACACCCAACCAATATTGAAATAATTGGATATGAATTTAGTACCAATTATAATTATTCAATTAATTTATATAGTGTGATAAGTTTGTGGGCTAAAAATAGATTAATAACTAGAATATTAAATTTATATGTTATAGGTATATCGATCACTAGTTTTCAAGTTATTCTATTTTGTTATAGTACAGGGTCCTAACGTAAGTGATCGAGGTGCCCCTTATAAATTGAACAATTTTGATGTGTGGCTATTTTCGAAAAAAATAAAAATGGGAATGCTTTCAAATTTTAATTATTAATATTTTTTGTAAACAATGAAAAAAATTTCATCAAATCGATGCTGTTTCTGAGGGTTCCGAAGTAAAATATCGGTATGGAGAACCATACATGACTTCCATGTTATTTTTAAATAATTTTTAATATATGAAAAATTTTAATGGGATTTGTCAGAAATAAAACTCACCTTTGTATTATAAATATTAGTTTTCTAATGTCCTAATGTCAAAAACATAATACACATTCGTAGAATAACTAATTTGACAATTTGAATTTAGTTACATTTGTTTCCAAGGCAACATGAATTAATGACGTATTAATTAGTATTTAAAATTCAAATTTTGAGGGTGTTTTTCACCCCTTCAATGGCTGTTTAGGCACGTACAAATAATAAATGTCCCTTAGATTCAATTGAACTGCAAATGTACCTAATCTTATCAAAATTAGTAAGATAATACTCGCAATGTTCACTTTTTAGTTACAAAATTTCGAATATTTCTAAAACCCCTTATCCGATTAGCACCAAAATCAATAGATCTGGAGTACTCACTGAGACAAACATTTTCTCGAAAAATAATTCAGATCGGTGCATTTTTACAGTAGTTATCGTGAACGAAAGAAAATTCTACATCCGCACAGACACACAGACACACGAACAGCCGCCATGCGGAAATTAACTTTTCTTTAAGTTTTGAAGTTAGTACAATCAGAATCTGTCATTATCTCGAACACGATTTTTCGATGATATTACAATACTTCCATTTCCTTCGGAACATGGAAGTAAAATATATAAATGTATCTGGGTTATTAGGTGTAAGTTATGTCTGATAAATTACGATGTACATAATATTAATATTGACATAATTATGTAAGCACATGCATCATAAAGCGAAAACATAAATAGTTCTTCTTGTTTTGAAGCTTGTCTTAATCTAAGCTTAAAGTACTGTGCTATGAAATTTTAATACATGTATCTATCTTATATGATAACTATGTTATAATTTAATTATATCATGGTTTCTTGATGAAAATTAATAAATACTTAATGTAGATATTAACTTATTGTAATTAGGTGTTTACATATTTACTTCAAAAGTTATAATGGATTAGAAACTAGAACAAACTTGTTAATAGTTTTATGTGTACAGATAGTGCAGTGGAATGATCACAGTGTACCAAAAGCTAGAAGTTTCTGAGTGTGTACTTTATCATTCAAAATTAATGTTGATGTAGCTTTAAAATAATTTAATAAATTAAAATTTCATAGTAATTTACTTAAACTGGATTATTTGATAAAATCATATAAATAAAATTTAGTACAACAAAATATAATAAATATTATTTATTTTTTATGAAAATAAACAGAAAATATATAGTAGGTAGTTACCTAGATATCGTTCTTCATTTATATTAAGATATATAAATGATACTTAATAAATGATAAATAAAAGGTTAATACCAATTTATTAGGTCGGTGATTGGCTAGGACTTAATACATTTTATGTGATATTAGAGGTTAAGGTTGAGATGATTCTCTGAAGTGGAAAATTAATGAATACTGTAATCAATACTTGATTGGAAAAACACAGAGTTTCCAAAAATAAATTTTCTTTTGAAAAAATATATTTATCGTAAAATATGAACTTTTATAAAAAATGTTTCAGAGAAAAATTGGCTCGTACTTAAAAAAAATTAAATCGTGCACCAAATTAAAAATAAACTATGCCATTTTATTTCCCCTCGACAACTTTTTTCAAATAACATTTTTTACTAAAATGTATAGCTGCTATCTCAACTTGTAAATAAATTTTCTTTTGAAAATATATATTTATCGTAAAATATGAACTTTTATAAAAAATTTCAGAGAAAAGTTAGCTCGTATTTAAAAAAAATTAAATCGTGCACCAAATTAAAAATAAACTATGCCATTTTATTTCCCCTCGACAACTTTTTTTGAAATATAATTTTTTACTAAAATTGTCTCAACTTAAAATTTACACGTAAATACATTCATTTTTTATTGTTCTTGGACAAACACCAGCGTAACTTAATTGTAATACTGTACATTTACTCCTACGCTGGCTGTATTAAAAGAAACAGAGAGAGATTGCGAGATTTCAAAGATCCCAAGTGCGTATGTCTGTTTAAAAAATTTATGAAATGCAAATAACTCGAAACAATAATTAATTCGCTTATATTAAGATTTATGATATTAATCTTTTCTTTTGATATTAAAACAAAGCCGAGCGTTACAAAGAATGTTATTTTCTTTGTTTCGAGTGTGCCTCTTCGAGAGACATTTTATTATGACAGTGGTAGGCGTGTGTGAAAAATTTTAGGGGCTAATGAGATTAAATTTTTTTTGCATAATTTGTTATTACAAGGAAATAATAAAATTACCCTTTGTTCTAAGGTATTTTTCATCTTTCTCTGTCTGTCTGTCTGTCCGTTTGTGCACTTATCACTCGATATATTTCATATATTTGTTGCACTACTAGCATCTGATTTTTAAGGAAATATTGTGAATTAATATCCATAGAAAGCAACACGAATTATAAAATGAGGGGTACACAACGGGCGTTAATGGGTTAAACTAAATTAATACACCTTAACCACAAGAAAACAATACGTGTTTCGACTTCACAAAAATTCTTCATCAAAAGTCTAATAGTAGTAATATAACTTTAGTGCTTGAATATTATTTTTAATGTTCTTCATGATTTCATATTTTATTTGAAATAGAGCTCCTTAAATATAAAGTAATGTGTCATTGAAACTATTTTTATGTGAAAAGAGAAAGTTTTATACTCCACTGTATTGCAGGTATTAATTTAGCATAAATTAAAAGCAAGCATTCATAAAATATTTAATATAACTCACGTATGTTTGAACTGGTATGGTGCCGTGAAATTCTGTACTCTATGAATTTAATAAAGGACGCTATTTTGGCGCTGTCTCTGTCTAAATGACAATTAAAATAATTACAAGGCTCAGATAATGAATCCATGGTATGTTTGTTCTTCAAAATGGCGAAGATTTTCGTGTTATTTGTAACAGAATAAATTTGCAATTAAATAAGAATTTAATGTTATGAATTGGAGTTAAGAAATTTTGATGAGGAAGATTCGGGTGCTTATCTTTTGAATTAAATATTATTTGTTCCATGTCAGAGGCGTAAGACCTGAATAGACGATCTCAAAGTTTTTTGGCGTATTGAAAACGAATCCGATTCCTAAATTTCTCAATTAGCTTAAGTTAAGTTATCGAGATAACCTAACTTAAAAGTGCAAAAATAACGATTTTTGATTTGTACATATTTATATATATATATATAACCAACCAAAAATTTTTTGCTTCCTCGCAATATCGAAGATACGAGAAGCTTTGTGATCGTTTTAAAATGAGACAAAAAAAATGATTTCAAAATTTATAAATTAATCTTTTCGTTTTGGCCTAAATAAACACTTTTCGTTCCGTGTCTGTCTGTCTGTCTATGTGTCTGTCTCATGAACCACTGAACCGATATTCATGAAACTTGGTTGGATGGTTGGGTCTGACTTGAGGACGGTCCCATTTCAAAATCATCAATTTGTAAGGGAGAGGGGTGACACCCCAAAATATTTATTTTTCAAGATATACGACAGTATATGACTCTTAAAATTAATAATTACAAATAAAAAATGTGTAATGTTTATCATAAAAATTCATTGTTTGATTTCTGGACGAAGCAATCCATTAAAAATTACTCCCAAATGAAATCATATAAGCCAGTGTAGTTATAAACACTTTTTTTAAGTTCTGTGTGTACTGAATTTAATTTTGCTAATTGCTAATTGAAAGGCTGAAATTACAATTAAAAATGTAGAGTTAAAATGTGTCCATTAGTGTCGTATACCCTTCAGTTTAACCGCCTAAAGCATGAGCCAATCAATTAGTTTGACAGTAATATTTAAACTGACACTGACTCCATACACCCCTGGTCTAAATGATTATTATTTGATACTAGAAATCGATAACACTTCTAAATACCAATCCCTGTATCAAATTTAATAACTGTAGCACAATGGGTTCTCTAGATATTCAATAAACACTAATTTTAGGTAAAATACTGTAGCTCCCTCACGAAGAATTTCCGGACACAGGTTTTATGCTTAGAATTACATTCTCGATCTACTGTAATTTTTTTTACACTATGTACAGTCACCTGCATTAATGGTCTTGCAGTTTGTATTCATTTTCGCTTATCACAAACTTAGTAGGCTCTTCCCATTTGATTATTATAATATTTAAATCATTTCTCCATGTATCAAACAAAGACAGATATTTTGAAATTCATTTGCTAGATAAAGAACTACTTTTCGTTTATAATAGGTACTCATTTATATTTGTGCAATTAAATTATTATATAATTTATTGAAAATTGTACAAGTAAATTTTGTGGCAATAAATATTTGATATTCCGAATTTTAGTATTTAAATATATTAAACTTGGTAGAAAAAGATAACCGATGATGTTTGTCTTTAAATTTGGAATCTGTTGTAAGCGATTCTAACCTTTAGGGTGCCAGACAAGTTCTGCAGGCGACTGTACTTGTAAATCAACCTGTATAACAGACAGCCTGTATATGTACTTGAAGAACTATATATTTCGTTTGAAGAAGTATTTGACTTCAGAAGCACATACACGTACGATTGTCTGTAGACGATTTAGTACAGGCTTTTATCGACAGAGTTCAAATGACGTAACTACTCCCAGAAGTAGCTTCTCACACCTCTAAGACTTGGTGCTGTTTCAGATGCGAGAATTTAACTGTTACGTACATAAAATTCGACGGATATTTAAAGAATAATGTGGCGTAAAGAAATGGATTATATTTCTTATTAAATGCTTTGATGCTGTACATTTTTTTTTTGGTGAACAAAGAAATAGAATTTTATTTTATTTTTGTTTGATATAAATGTTTTATTAGTTTTGTGTAATAGGTTTGTAAATTGTGATGGAACACAAAGATAAAAAATTGAATTTAATGTTCTCACTTCCTTTCTTATGATAACATGACAAAAATCTTGTTGATTTAAAAGTGAGGCCTGAAAAATATAACTTTTAATTTTTTCTTCAAATAATAATGCCTTTTTGAGGTATTTTCGTATATTGAACTAAAATATAGATATACATATTTACAATATTTTAAACAATTCTTAAGAAAAATACAATATACTAAGAATGAAATTTAATGTTTAGTATTAAAATTCGCGGAATTAGTTTTAAATCGGACTTAAGAAACCAGCTAAATCAAGAAGATTTATGATATATTTTTTTCTTGTACTTACGATTCATTTTTTTAATTTTATAAAGAAGTAAAAATTATTTAAACTTTTTTGCAACGAAATATTTTTTGAAAAAAATTTCATACATTTTTCCACAAAATTGATCTCTTGTAGTTTTACCCCATATAGTACGTCAAATTTTCAAATGCCGATATTTTTTTCGATCTCTACGTACCGTTAAAAACTAGTACTAAAATATATGTAAAAATTAAAAAAAAAATCGGTGATAACAACCAAAAAGTGTGTAGTTATTTATGGAATGACATACATAATCTGCTAAAATCACAACTCTCCTTTTGGCTTTACCATAGTCGGGTAAATACAAATACTCGACCGTCATTCGAACAATATCTGTCACAATATGTATATTCGTAATTAATCATTATAGAAATGAAAATTTGAATCATTATTAATAGTTGCGGTTTATACCCAGAAACCAACAATCAAATTTACATACAGACTATAATTTATTTCTCGAGTATAATTAATCAATACATTTGTAGATATGAAAGGTTGAAAATCACGAAAGCTAAATAATTATTTAACATTTATCACGTTTTATGTCAAAAGTAAGAAGTCATTTTTCTTCATTTAGTTTAAGGCCGTAGAGATACAGAACTGAAATCTCATTTATTTTAACATTAAATAAGCTGTCTTACTTGTAATAGTAACGTAGGAATGATTTTTCTTTCTGTCAAATAATTACAGAGCTAGAACACGAACAAAAATCGTTTTTAAACATTATCGAAGATGTTCTCTAATATATATTATTTTATCTGACATTTAATTAAAATGCTAGATAAGATAGTGCAGTTGAAATCAACCTAACACATATTTTAACGCCAGTAACGTCCCAGAATTTCCACCTTAGCAAAAAATTATAGTTTCATTATTAATATTTTTGCAAAAGTTATAAATGAATAATGTATTCTGTCCACGGCGATTTAGCATTGTCAACAATGCCCACTTCAGGTCAAATCCGTTAATTAACCATTTCTGCGAACTTTGCCCAGCAGTGTCGACTTTGTATACCTCGCGAGCTTTGACTATGATCCCAGTAATGGATATTTTTTAATTAAATGTACTGAATTAAAAATATTTGTTGATATTTGATTACTACCATTTCTGAATATTAATCTATATACATTCAACTGTCTTACAGCGTGATTTGATGACAATCGGCCATTAGGTGTCAAAATGGTGGACATTTAAAGTAATTATTAGTATAATTTATTTATTAATTTTTTTATAATGTATCAAATTCGACGATTCTTTCTTTTATATCTTTTATGTCGTAGTACTTATCATTTTGTAATCATTAGCAAGTGTTCATCACTGCGTGCTCGTTACTGGTTTTACTTAATATCTATTACTGGAGAAAAAACATAAACAAAATAAAAAGTTATAATTTAAAAAACAAACTATATTTGCGGACTTTGGTATTTAAATTGATTAATAATAATAATGATTTACTTGTTTTATTAATTTAACAAAAATATTAAACCATGCTCTTATAGCGGTCATAACTGGTGCCAGTACCTTAACTACCTGTAAATCTTGTACAATTTATTTTCTCCTTTTATAATCTACAGTGTTTCAAATTCAGTAGATATCAATTTGCTGATTACGAAAATTTAGAAAGCAAAACTATCAAGGGTTGTCTCATTGAAAAGGATGAGAGAAAAGAAAAACCTTTTGGTGATTTTTCTTCATTGTTCCCGAATTAAGCTGGCGACAAATTCAGGAGATGCTACCCCATTATCGACATAACCACTGAACGAGTTATCGTAATGTCCCTTCTGGAAATCTGGAAAATACGTTATGTTGTACCTCCCTCAGATCGAAAGTTACGAGAAATTTTGTGATCGTTTTAGAATGAGACAAAAAAAATGTTCTGCGATTTAAAAATTTTTAATTGATCTTTTCGTTTCATGTCAGGACAAATACTTTTCGTTCCGTGTCTGTCTGTCTGTTCGTCCGTCAGTGTGTCCGTCTGTCTGTCTCCTGAATCCTTGTCACACGCATAACTCATGAACCACTGAACCGATATTATTGAAACTTGATCGGATGGTTGGGTCTGGCTCATCAAAATCGTGTGTAGGGGGAGGGGTGATATCCCAAAATATTTATTATACACTATGGCCTCACCGACTTTAGTGTTGCACTCGCACCCGTTGTCTGTGTGTGAGTCGCACTCTTTTGCTCTTACTGACGATTTATATAATAGTTTCACAGTAATTGTACTTCTTGCATATTTAATTATTAATATTATTTTACCTGCCCTAACGGCAACATATACACATGATTTTTATTAGGGTTCCGAAGAAACCCTATTAATCTCACTTTGTCGTCCGTCCGTCCGTCCGTCCTTTTCACTCAAAGCTAAATAGCTCGTAAACTATATAAGCTAGAAACTTGAAATTTTTACTGAACATGTAAAATGACACCCTCTAGTAAAATATGTACAAATTTATTGAATAAATAATTTTTCAGGAGGGGCATTAAGGAGTTAAAGCTAGGTAAAAAAAATATTTTTTTATACCAAGGCATGTGGCACGTTAAAATGTATAACCAAACAAGTGGAATTTGATCCTATTTCTATTTTTTTTTTCTAAATCAAAAATGGTGCCTGTAGGGGGCTTTATTTTGTACAAATCTATTGCAAAGTACTTTTTCCTTGTTAAAATGATACAATGAGTAGTTTTCCAGGGTTAAAGAACAACGTGGAGAGGCTAACGTTGCGGACCTAATTCATTACACTCACGGGTAATGGGGAAGGGGGTATGGACACCTTCTTACAGCATCGTTACTCTAGATTTATGTACGCTTGAAAACTCCGCCTCGCAGTACGGCCTCTGTGAAAATATTTGCGATTCTCTGTTCTTTTGGAAGGCTTGAACTCAAGCAGTGAAACGTAACATTAGTGCTGGGAATTGAGTTTCTGGTACTTGAATAACGGCTTTTAATTATGACTTACTGAGCATTCTAGGTATTGGTAGTAAACAGGCGCGTAGTTTGTGTTTTTATTTTGTATTTTTATATAAGTTTTACTATTATTAAATCTTTAATGAAAGTTCTTGAGAGCAAAGCTATTTTGCTTGGGAGCTAATGCTATCTGCTAGGTGTCAAATAGTTATAATTAACAGTAGATCGAGAATGTTATTTTAAGCAAAAAACTTCATATGAACATGTATTCGGAAATTCTTCGTGAGGGAGCTACAGCCTTTCAAAAATTTTATTCAAAATTAGTGTGTATTTAATATCTAGAGAAGTTATTGTGATACGGTTATGAAATTTGATAACCGCTTTTTTATTAATAAGTGTAATCGTCAAAAACATAAATAAAGAAAAATATTAGGTAATATGTTATTATTTATTGTTTTTATACTTTTTCTGGGAATAGAACAAACGTCTCTTAAATTTTAAAATCTATTAAATTTTTTTGTAAATTTTAAAATATAAACAAAACGGTATTTTATATCGAAAAATAACAAGATAGGTACCTATATATTATTTAGGTTTTATTAAGAGGATTCTGAAACATGTGATATGAGTTTTTTTTTGTTTCAAATAAATGAATTTTGCTGACAAACGATTTTCGGTCAGAACATATTTGCTTTAGAAATAATTAATTTTCGCTAAAAATACGCGAGATTGATCTGAAATTTATTGAATATCCCTATTATAACTTAACTAATTATGATTTTTATTGAATTCTTTATACAATACCTTGTAATGGACAAACCGCAATTTGAATTAAAAAATAATTATTATCACTTAAATAAAATATTCATTGAATTATGTTTGTCAAAAGACTTTCTAATCATACTATACATTGTAGCACCACAAAGAAAATCAGATTACGGATCGTGAATAATGCAATAAAAAAAATTCGCTCTGAAATCTTTCCCACGACAAACTTTAGTAAAACTCCGGATTCAATTTTTTATTCCATTAAACGAAACAAAAAACACTACTTTTCGACTTTTACATTAGGCCGTTTTATCATTAGACGCAAATTAAATTTATGTTATCACCATTTACGAAAAACTAAAGTTTCTGAAAAAGTTTGTTTCGGTTTAAGTAAGCTTACAAAATGGCACGATATTATTAGAGAGCTTTTTTCCATTATTTGTTTTCATGTTTTTATAAGGTTATATATGTATAACATGAAATAAAAGTATTATGTCTGTTATAAAAATTATTCAGATCGATTTATAATGAAATGAAAAATTTTAATATCTACAGTTTTAAATAAGTGTTAAATTTTCATAACAATAGTTTTTTAAATTTATTTATCTTCGGTCTATCGAATCGTATTTATTTTTTGTTTTATACCCGGTAGGTATTATTGGGATATTATCAAGTATTTAGGTTAGAAAATACCACAAACAAGTGATAATAAACATAAATCTAGATCAGGGGTCACCAAACTTTTCGAGAAACGGGCCGGATCGATTTTTTTATAAACATAAAGGGTCGGACGAAAAATATTCTTGTTGGAATCCAATTTATTTACATGTGCATTTTAAAAATGAAAATATTTATTAAAATGTACATTATTAAATTACATAAAATTAATATTTCTCGGTAGTTTGGTGACCGCTGATCTAGATAAAAGAAAATTGTTTATTACTTATTTATTCTTTTCATTTTCTACTCGATTTAATATTAATTATTATTACTTATATACATACATAAATAATTAGAATAATAACAAAAACTAGCAACAAAAATATTGTCTCAAATTTCTAGATCATAAATTTTATTATACTGTCATTTCAACTTTCTTGAAATATATTTAAACACATTCAAATTCAGTGAAGCAAAATGAATTTTCATAATATTGTATTATTTGAAAATTTCAAAGAAACTCGCTTTATAAATGAAAACAATTTTCTGTATTTTGTCAAGGAAATGAAAACGACATTGATATTGACAAGCAAAGATAACATTGACTTTGCGTTTTGAGAGAAATAATTTTGATTTTTGGGAAGGAAATTTTAGGGTTTTTAAGAAAAAATAAATTGTACTATATTTATTGTTTTTGTATACTTATATATTAGTTAATATTAATATTAATGAAATTTTAAAAAAGGAATAAATTTTAGTACATTGTACAGTCACCTGCATTAATGGTCTTGCAGTTTGTATTCATTTTCGTTTATCACAAACTTAGTAGGCTCCTCCCAATTGATTATTATAATATTTAAATCATTTCTCTATGTATCAAACAAAGAAAGATATTTTGAAATTAATTTGCTAGATAAAAAACTACTCTTCGTTTATAATACTCATATATATTTGTGCAATTAAATTATTATGTAATCTATTGAAAATTGTAAACGTAATTTTTGTGGCAATAAATATTTGATATTCCGAATTTTAGTATTTAAATATATTAAACTTGATAAAAAAAGATAACCGATGATGTTTGTCTTTAAATTTGGAATCTGTTGTAAGCGATTCTAGCCTTTAGGGTGCCAGACGAGTTCTGCAGGCGACTGTACATATATATAACATATTATAGTAGCTATACAAATAGTTTTACGAAGCTGTAAAAATTGCAGAATATGTATAATATATAATTAATGTATTTTCTTAAAGAAATACCATATAGAACAATGTTATATTAATGTAAGATAATAATATATATGTATTTATATTTAAAATATAATAGTTGTGACGAATTTTTTTGTTATTTTTTATGAATTTATAAATTTTTATCGTCAAACTATTAAGTAGAATAAAAGATTGAATAAAAAAAGGTGATAGGTACCTAATACGTCTATAACAGAAAAGTAAACGTAATTTGATTTGATTTATCCTACCACAGTCCTGTCAAAAGCAGGCTTTTCTTCTCAGATAGATAATTTCCAATGGCAATATATATTATATGGTACGATGACGTCAAACGTTACAAATCGTCAGGGATTTGTTTTGTGTTTGGTGATCTGTGAAGCGCAGAGAACCGCAATAGGGAGCCATTTCTTTCACTGGCGACAATAGGGGATGTTGCTGTCTCTAATTGTTTGATTGTTTCTAAATTAAACCCAAATAAAAACGGTCGCGGCCAGTTTGATCTCTGTTGAATGTATATGGGCAAATCCACAGAACGTGGCCGCTTTGGGGGAACGGCAATAGTGCGCGTGTGGTAATGTATATTACCCACCCATAAGTACACGAACTCAAAGTATACTTTATTGTGGATGTAAACATGGAGTTACAAGTCGATTGCTTGATTCATACAAAAACTGCAGCACAATTTGCATTGAAAAATCGGTTATTTTCACGTTTTCAGAATGGAACTTTTAAAAAAAGAAAAATTCATACCACCGCAATTTTCTCAGATTCAAACCAATGAATCTGAAATTTTTACTGGACATGTTTTTTGGTACAATGAACCTTTTCCCGGAGTTTCAAAGGCGCACACCTCTTACATTTCATATGCGCGATTGTTTTATCCAGCGAACGGCAATTTCAGCGTTTTTTATTTGGTTTATTTGCTGTAACTTTTGGAACGTCCGAAGCACACTCCTGAAATTGAGACCAATTATTCTTCTCTTTGTTACGAAGATTTTGAGACGACATAGAAGAGTGTGCGTTCAATGTTCCATTTTGAAGAAGCATTTGAGTATTTTAATTTAAAGCTAATGCGGCCACGTTCTGTGGATTTGCCCATATAAGACGTAATTTTCGTATGACTTTTTGTAAAAGGTTTACTATTTAAAAAAAAAAAAATTACTAAGCATGAATTATTTTTAACTTAAGTTATTGTAATCGGTCCGAAAATCAAAATCAAAAATTTTAACATATTTATACGTTTTAAGGTCACTATAGTATATTTACACTATTTTCAGTGTGCGTGCGTGTGTTTGTGCGTGTCATTTTTTACGTGAACGAAATCTTGCAAATAAAAAATGCTATTGACTTCGTTGGGGTGCCAATCGAAGCGTCTTGAAAACCACCCTCAGAATTTAAATTTTAAATACTAATAAATACGTTTACTAATTGATGTTAAATTCAAATTGTCAGATAGGTTATTCTACAAATTTGTATTATATTATTGACATTAGGATATTAGAAAACTAATATTTATAAAATATTTCTGACAAATCCCATAGAAAATTTTCTGAAATTTTGCAGAACGGAAATGTATTTGTATTGTTAAGAAGTGAAATTACATTGCAGTTTAAATATATCATAAGATTATTCGAATACAATAGATTGTATATTATTTACAAACTAATATTTTGAAATATACGGGAGAAACGAAAAATTGTAAAAATATCCAACAAAGCCTGTACAAGAACCCTAAATATTTTCCTCTTCGAACAAATTTAAAACTCGAGGAATTTATAAGATATTTTATATATGAAAGAAGAAAATATTGAATTGATATTTACATATTACACATACAGATATATGGCAAACGTTTTCACATATATTCGAGCAAAAAAAATATACAAAATCATCCCTTTTTCAGCTCAATCGAATCCTTGTACCCTTTTAGTTTAACTTTTTTTCATATTTCAGTGTCGTAACAATAATATATAAGAAATCACTTTTACATTTTTAATTTGAAATGTGAACTTAATATCTTGATGAAATTAAAACTATATATAAATGAAAACAGGGAAAGCTTTTAAGTTTGATTTATCTTCCATTTAAAAATAATAAGTTTTATACAACTCCGTTTTTATATTAGTATTTTTTGACCTTTTCGATACTACAATATATCTGATATAGTCAATTAAAAAGTGGCGAAGCGTCCATAGAAGCAGGAGAAGCAGTGCTTCCCTTTCTTTATGGGTAAATTAATACAAATCTGTGTTTTCAGTGCATAAATAATTTAAAAATATTATTATCTTTATGCATAACCCAAACATTTTAACCAAAAGTCAAAAATAGCATTTAATATTAATTTACACGTTCAATTATAAAACTATTATACCTCTACGTCTTATTTTCTTTTATTTTAGTCGATATTTGTATGACGAGTTGAAGTTTACTGCAGGAAATTTCACTAATATTTTTTGAATTTTTGATTTCGTTAAAAGTATGTTTATTGTATAGAAAATGAGGTGAAAAGTTGAACTGTTCAAACCGCAAATCTGTATATCAAACCGTTCTCGAGATATAGTCTCTCAAAGTTTTAGTTTTTTCAAATTTTTGGAGAAAAAAGGCCGTAACTTTTGAACGTGTGATCGGAATTGATTTTAGTTGACGGATTTGAAATCAGCGTGTCAAAATCTATATAATGACATGTATTATACCTTAAAACTCGAAAAAAAAAATTTCACGAAAAATCGAAAAAATTCAAAGGGGTATACCTTAAAAAAATGTTGATTTTTGACGAAAATTTTTTTGTCGGATTTTAAGGTATAACACATGTCATTATATAGATTTTGACACGCTGATTTCAAACCCGTCAACTAAAATCAATTCCGACCACCCGTTCAAAAGTTATGGCCTTTTTTCTTCAAAATTTTGAAAAAACTGAGACTTTGAGAGGCTATATCTCGAGAACGGTTTGAGATACAGACCTGCGGTTTGAACAGTTCAACTTTTCACGTCATTTTCTATACAAAAAACATACTTTTAACTAAATCAAAAATTCGAAATTTTTTAGTGATATTTCCTGCAGTGAACTTCAACTCATCATACAAATATCGACTAAAATACAAGAAAATAAGACGTAGAATCATTTAGTTACTATATAAATATGTAAGAATTAATTTAAAAAAGTAAAAGCTTGAATTCAATGTGTATCATGTTTTTTTTTGTTAATAGGAGGGGGAGGATTGACAAAATATGCTTCCCTTATAAAAAAAATCACATTATTGGCAAATATTTTTATATTTCTTTATAATAAATAATTTTAATTTCCAATCTAGTGAATCAAATATAATTTTTAACACAAATTTGATTGTTACGCCACTGCCTAGTTTACCCCGAGGTCACACGTCATTTGTCAAAGGCTGGATATTTATCATAATGCCCTGGAGTAGAACTTAGGAGTTATACAACATACACATATTTGTGACGTTGCGTTCTAATGCAAACATTCTAAGATTTATTTCCACTGGGAGTAGTTGTCATATAAGGAACTTTATAACCTATAACTAAATTAAACCTAACATAACATGACGTTCATTTTGATTTGAAGCCTCAAAAGACAACGTGATATTATTATTATATTATAATATGATAATATAAATTGTATTATTTCTGAACTGTCAGAACATGCCGCCCACATTAGACTGAAAAAAAGGTACTGGCACCAGTTATGGCCACTATTAAAGCAAGGTTGTAATTCTCATGAAGTCATATTACTTTATCTTTTAAGTCCGCAAATATATTTTGTTTTTTAAATTATAGCCTTTTATATAGTTTATGTTTTTTCTCCAGTAATGGATAAAGTAAAACCAGTAATGAGCACGCAGTGATGGACACTTGCTAAAAAGATATAAAAGAAAGAATCGTCAAATTTGAAACAATGTAAAGGAGTTGATATGATAAAATAATAGTTAATAAATAAATTATACTAATAATTAATTTAAATGTCCACCATTTTGACACCTATTGGCCGATTGTCATCAAATCACGCTGTAAGACAGTTAAATGTATATAGATTAATATTTAGAAATGGTATAGTAATCAAATATCAACACATATTTCTAATTCAATACATTTAATTAAAAAATAGCCATTACTGGGTCATATCCAAAACTGTTGTTTACTTTTTTAACCGATTTCAATTCGGCTGTCGATTTTTTATGCATATTCAACAAATATGCACCCATTTAGTTTACTTTCTATGTAATGAACAAAGAAATCCTGTTTTATTTAAAAATGACATAGAGGTAGGTAATTAAATTTTAATAATGTTTAAATATATGATATATGATAATAATTTCCATAATATCTGGTACGTTTTTGTACACCAAAAAGTGTATAAATTAATAAATTAAAATTTCAACATTACCATACATATACATATTTAATACGAATGTATTTGACAGAATTATAAAACAGTATTTAAGTTTTACATTTGGCTAAACAAATCCCTCTTTACAAAATGTCGTGTTTATTATTTAAAAATACATTCAGGGAAACATTGTACTGATATTAACACATTCAATCCCTCTTAAAAATACCATTTGTTTAGTATTAAATTTACTTCCGAAATTATATTTTATTTTTTGTAAAATACTTGACAAATACCCTACAATAATATTAAAATTGTATGTTCTGAGAATCACTGGCATTAAACATGTTAATATTTTAATTAAAAACACGGTAATATTCTCGTATATACGGTATATAATTATTATTTTACAATGAAAAAATACCTGTCTCCATTGTACAAAGAATTGACAACATAATACAATATTCAATACCGCTTTTTTATTTATAAACATTCAATTTCATATTTTTAATAACTTTTTTTTGTTTCTATATAATATGCTTTTATGAAAACCTTTTTATTTTATTAATTTTTATTATACAACTAGCGCATTGAACCCGGTGTTACCTTAATTTAATTAAACATAAAATAATCATGCCCACTCAACATGCCCACCCAACATTCCCACAACACACGGTTCACCGCGAATTGTTTTTTTCCGACTTCATGAAATTTACACAAAATATCCACAAATTTTACATCGCAACCTAACCTTTCCATTAGTGAAAACCGGAATAAAATCCGTTCAGTTGTTAATGAGAAAATAGTGTAAAATTTTATTTTATAACTTTTTTATTTTCTTGGAAGTGAAATGTTTCTTTATATTTCAATTTTCAATAAATATATTTCACAATATTTAATTGTTAACATGTGTCAAAAATCATCCAATTGTTCGACAAAATATTTGCAAGAGACAGTGACCTAAATTAATAAAATATTGAAACCGTAAATTATATTCTGGAAACAAAACACGACTTGATAAAGATTATTTTAGTCTTTTGATGTTAAATCTTAGGTTTTCATAAAATATTATTAGCCACACACACATAAAAATTAACTAACTATTTGTGAAAACCACATTGAAATCGGTTCAGTAATTCCCGAGTCTATAAACCTCATACAAACGAACATTCATTTTTATATAATATAGAAAAGATTAATCCAAAAAGGTGTACATATATATTTATATAAAATCCACTCTTATTATTATTTGTGGGTATTTTGCATTTAAATTTCAAGAGGCCACAGTGGAAGCCTGATGGCACAATATACACATGTCAAAATAGAAAATATGGTAGCTCTCCTAAGTGAAAATGGTCCAATTAGAAATGCTGTTATTAAGTTATCTATAAAGGCTCGATTACAGACAGAAATTATTGATTTATCGAACCCAATTTAGGGAAGTAATTGCATCAAATAATTTATAGATAGAGGATTATATATATATGTGTGTGTGTGTGTGTGTGTCTGTGTGTCTGTACTTACGCCTCTATACTTTAACAGTAATTGCCATTAGTTCTTATTGCAAAATCCATGAATATTTATTTAAATATTTTACGTTTGTACTAGGTTGTAAAAGAAAATTATCATACCTAATTTAAAACATGACGCAATTCCAAAATTACTTTATTTTTTTCTTCTGTAGGCTTTCAGAATCACTTCTGAAGAAGACTCCGATATGAGAGTCGAAACGTCAAGTTTAAGAATACGACAACGTGGACAACAGCCCGAAAAGTTTTTATTTTTATTTGATAGAGTTTGTCATGAGCAAAATATCATTACTTTATTTACTATTATTTTTTTATTAAAAAAATCAATATACAGGGTATCCCAGATAACCATTCCAACATGGGGATCTCAGTATCTATTATATAATGCCCGGTATTATAAAGAATTTGCTTGGGTGCAGATGCAAATTAGTCAGTGGTGAGGTGTGAAATTTTTAATAAGGGAAGCATATTTTGTCAATCCTCTCCCTCCTATTAACAAAAAAAACTAGTTATGAAGCTTTCACTTTTTTAAATAAATTCTTATACATATATTTATATAGTAACTAAATGATTTTACGTGTTATTTTGTTGTATTTAAGTCGATATTTGTATGTTCACTGCAGGAAATTTCACTCAAAAATTTAGAATTTTTGATTTCGTTAAAAGTATGTTTTTTGTATAGAAAATGACGTGAAAAGTTGAACTGTTCAAACCGCAGGTCTGTATCTCAAACCGTTCTCGAGATATAGCCTCTCAAAGTTTTAGTTTTTTCAAATTTTTGGAGAAAAAAGGCCATAACTTTTGAACGTGTGATCGGAATTGATTTTAGTTGACGGATTTGAAATCAGCGTGTCAAAATCTATATAATGACATATATAATACTTTAAAATTCGACAAAAAAATTTTCGTCAAAAATCGACATTTTTTTAAGGTATACCCCTTTGAATTTTTTCGATTTTTCGCGAAAATTTTTTTTTCGAGTTTTAAGGTATTATATATGTCATTATATAGATTTTAACACGCTGATTTCAAATCCGCCAACTAAAATCAATTCCGACCACACGTTCAAAAGTTACGGCCTTTTTTCTCCAAAAATTTGAAAAAACTAAAACTTTGAGAGGCTTTATCTCGAGAACGGTTTGAGATATAGATCTGCGGTTTGAACAGTTCAACTTTTTACGTCATTTTCTATACAAAAAACATACTTTTAACGAAATCAAAAATTCTAAATTTTTGAGTGAAATTTCCTGCAGTGACCTTCAACTCGTCATACAAATATCGACTAAAATACAAGAAAATAAGACATAGAATCATTTAGTTACTATATAAATATATGTACAAGAATTTATTTAAAAAAGTAAAAGCTTAAACTTAAGGTGTTCAAAAGTTATGGTCTTCTTTCTCCAAAAATTTGAAAAAAACCCCGATTTTATAAAAAATTTAGCTATATAATATATAACCTTAATAAAACTATCAATTATACAATTCAATTTGAGATATGCAACAATAAAGTTGGGTATGATATGTTTTTTTTTTAATTCCGTACGTTTTTATGCCCTGTAAAAATTTTCCCTTTATTTGTGAAGGTCAACGAGGGTTCAAGATGAAAAATTTAAATGGAAATCTATATTTAATTACATGACATTTGAAAAGTCTTTAAAAGCTAAATTAAATTCTGTAATCAGATTTTAAATACAATTTACCTTTTGAATGATATAATCATAAAACCGCACAATATAAATATCACATAATTATACAGGATGGTGTAAAAGTCACGAAGGAGTTTTTAAATAATTTAAAAAAATTTAATTTAATTTTTTTGTAATAAGTAAACTAATTTTAATTACGTGTAAATGTGTAAAATATCACACCGAATATTTTCCAGAAATTCCGTATTTAAAAACCCTTGATTATGTATTTTTTGGATTACTTAAGAAGATGGTTTATATTAACACAAACAAAGAGATATTGACAGTTGTAGGAGAATATTTGAACCGAGCTACAAATACTATCACCAGATATTGTGAGACGATGTCTTGAAAAATGTATTTGATAGAAATAAACTGAACCAGATTATATTAATTATAAATAGAGGAGTACCAAATTTAGAGATTGGAAAAATAGTTTTTCAACTATTGCGAAAAATGTAACTATAGTAATTTTTATTACATATCTCCATCGACTTCAGAAAACTGATTTGATTGAACCCAATTTGAAATCAACTATTTTACCTTTCCAACTATTTTTAAACTATTTGCCTTTTTTTTATCTAACGTTAAAAATAATGTAGTTTTATATATTTTTAGAAAATGTTTATAGATATTTATGTGTTGTTTTTACATATTTATTTGTTTTTCCTTTTTTTTTTAGCTTTTAAAATCTATTTAGAATCGCATAACATGTTTTCCTCGAAAATTTCAGATTTGACACTTTTTACTAATACGTTAGGTAATGTCACTAGTTATTGATTAAATAAAATAAAAATTTATTGTAAAAAAAATTGTAACTATTTCACCAACTATTTTAATTAAAAAAAACTATTTGCCAACTATTTTACAGAAAAAAAATCAACTATATAGTAACTATTTCATTTAAAAAAACAACTATTTTTCCAATCTCTAATAATAATATACATAGTAGTGACATTAAAATATTCACTTTAAATCTACATCGTGAGTTCCGGCCGAAATTCTGGTACACCTCTAATTACAATTTTATGTTTTCTGATAATTATATTAACAATAAAATGCTTAAAACATAAAATATGAACAACATATTAAAACATAAAAGTGGATATTTACTTTTTAATTCGATGCACAAATCTGCACAATTATAAACGGACGAAATTTTATTAGAAGAAAATTCAGTTACGGTACCAATTAAAAATCTGTTTGCATACTAATTAGGTTTACTTTATGAAAAATAACTGAATTTATGGGTCAAGTTTATACACAGCTGCACGTTACTTAACACGTTTTTAACTTAATTAAGATATCAAAATTTTAATAAGCTACCGCATCTATAGGGTTAAATTACATAAGGATTAATCCTCTTTTTTAGATTAATCAACTTATGTTTTTTGTTTTTTTTTTACACAAATATTGTCAGATCTGACTAACTCTTTGTTGATTTTCTAGAATATAAAATCTTTGTATTTTCTTTGGTATAAAATCCTTTTCACTTTTATGTATATAATTTATTAGACAATATCGTACCTAGTTGACTAAATTATTCAAAATAAATTGAATTTTTATTTCCATTTTTATATATTTTTAATATAAAAAATAAATTTTGAATTTTCTTTAAAATTGCGACCCCACTGAAGGGTAAGCTAGTTTCAATAATAAGACAGGTGAACAGTTTATAAATGGTAAATAATACCCCCATTTTATGTAACCAACTAGCTTTAATTACCATTATTTTACTAAATTATCTTCTACGTGAGATCCCAAATACTGATTCAAAATTTTTATACTTTTAAACAGAGTCCAATCAAAAATTCGGTTTAAATATCAATTGTAAACGTTCTTTAACTCGGTTTACACAGTGAAAATCCCATCAAAATCGGTTTGGTAGTTTTCATGATTGGAACTAGACAAAATCATCCTTTTTAATAGTAGTCAGATCCAAAAACCATTAAAAATTGAAAAGAATCAGCTGTATGTAACATGAATTACTTTTTAGATTGAAATTTTGCCAACCCCAAAAAAATATTGCCTATTATCGACTAAAAAATATTCAACAAAATTATTCTTGCAGATTTATTAATTAAAAAAATACTAAAAATATTTTAGACGATGCTTTCTTTGCTAAAAAATTTTACGTTCAAAATACTGTAATACAATTACAAATATTACAATATTTTTGTTATTTTTCGTTTACGTAGTTTAAGAAAATAGAGTGTCCAAAAAAACGCTGCTGAATTCATAATAAGAGCTTCGACACACTAAACTCTCTGAGGGACAATTTGCACGCGTTCGGGCGTAAAAACAATCTGGGTAACCTCCCCAATTATTTCTAACTTCTTGTGAAACAATGAGCTAACTGGCGTGCGTGGCTGCTAAGAATATTGAATAAAAACTTGAGTTTTTTTTTTTTTGCTTTGGTTATTGTCGTGGTAATTTGATTATACGATTTTTTGTCTTTGGTTGTTTACAAGAACTATTTTTTTAAACTTAATGAATATTTTGATTTTATAATATACAGGATGTTTCATAATTGAATGTCAATATTTGAAAACAAAAAGTTCATATAAATTTTTTAAAGATTTTTTTGAAAAATTGTTTTTTTTTTTTAATAACTCCGAAACTACATTAGATATTTTTATAAAACTTGGTGGATGTAAACAAGGTATAGACCCATCTTTTGTGAAAAAATGATTTTTTTAATTTCAACCAGTACCTGTTTTGATGGGGCGATTTTTTGTTACTTAAAAAACAGCTTATGAGAGAAAAATAGCAAAATTTATAAAATGGTTTAGTTTCTATATTTTCCCGACTACGGCCTCTATATTTTATCTTTGTCAGGCTATGGGTCCCGTTAAATTACCGGAATGCCTTTAGGCTAGTCCAGCCCTGTTTAGCAACAAATTAGAGATGTTAGACCATTCAGATTTTTTTATGATTTACAGTTTCAAAGTATGAGTGCTATATGCCGATAACAGGATATTTTTTTACTGTCCACCTGGTACATGGAAAATAACGTCAATGTTACTTGAATAATAAATAAGTTACCATGAAATTTTATTGTAATTAGAGACAAGGAGAAAAAAGTTAATTTAAAAAGTAGAAAGGATAAAGTTTCGCTGGTTCGATTTTTTAATTAATACAATATTAATCGATTCAATTAAACTTTTAATTTAAACTCTCGATAAAGTTTGTTAAGCAGATAATTGATTATAGATACTATATTATTTAGATTATAATTTATAATTATTATTATTATTTCAGTAGTATTACAGTGTATAAAAAAGTCCGGTGGCACCCATGGTTTTTTTTTCTTTGATCATTTTAAAAATAGATATTAAAATAAAATTTGTCATTGGCTTGATTGGTTTGTTCTTTTTCACAGTGAAAAATCCCCCACACCTACTACATACTTTTTTTGTACCATTATATATTTGACAAATGTAAATACAAGTTTTAAATCGCCTTTGAATTAGTCTCTATGACTGAATATTTACTTTTGTACGAGCATATCTTTTTTCGCTAAATTATTGTCAATATATGCTATACAAATTATATTTACTTTTATTTCAGCAGGGTAAAAAAAAGAAATTTTTACCAAATGAGAATACAATATTTACTCGATGATTTCAAAGAGGAGAAATTAGGAGTGTTAAATATTTTCATCGAAATTGTTTGGGTTTTTAAGGGCATATTAAAAACTTCCAGTCTTTGAAGTAAAAATTTGGTGTTATTGACAAAATTATTTTAACTAATTTTTGTATCCGGTTTCGATAAAGAAACAGTTACCAAAAATTTACAGGTAATTAAGGTACTGGCACCAGTGATGGTCTCTTTTGTGATTGACAGGCTTCTTTTTTATAACTCATATTACTAATAAAATAAGTAACTCTTTATTTAATCAATTTAGTCCGCAAATATAGTTTGTTTTTTAAATTATATCCTTTTATTTTATTTTTTTCTCCAGCAATGGCTTCAGAAATCATCTGCTACCGTAAAGATCAGAATCGCTTACAACACATTCGATAATATTAAGACAAACATCATCGGCTATCTTTTTCTAGGGCAACTTCGAAATTTATTGCCACAAAATTTGCTTCTACAATTTTCAATAGATTACATAATAATTTAATTATTTAATTATTTATAAACGAAGAGTAGTTCTTTATCTAGCAAATGAGTTTCAAAGTATTTGCCTTTGTTTGGTATATTTAAATATTATTATAATCAAATGGGAGCAACCTACTAAGTTTGCGATTAGCGAATTTAAATGAAAACTGGTCGACCATTTCTGCATTTCACTGTACCTATCGTTTGTAAGTCAAGGCAATAACCATTATTGCGTACATAAAAATATTGAGAAATGCTGGTACAGGGATCGGCTTGAATATTGAGAATGACAGTTCAGTGTAACCACAGTTTAAAATCGTATTTTATTAAATTCCGGAGAAGAAAAGGGACAACCGGAATCGATTGGAATATGTGATGGAAAAGGACGACATTATCGATAAGGTATCATTTCTCGATTCATTTGTTTCATACAATGTCATGGCAAAAGGGATTTCACTTTAGTAGATGTATACAGCAAATATAGATCGTTGATTTACTTTCATGAAAGAGGCTAAATTTTATATATTCGTTTTGTACTTAAATATTTATAAGTGCCATTTTCTTTATTTTAAATAATATTTTTTATATAAAAATGTATATATTCTTATAGATGGATGCCTACCGAATGATTATATTGCAATAGATTTTAATTTTCGAAATTAGATCTGTAGAAAATGCGTTTAAAACGTGACAAAAGTTTCAGTAAAGTTTTTATTCAATTCTAAAAGTAGACATATGTATTGAAGATTTATAATAATTGTTTGGGAATAATTCCTCCTTTATCTTTGATAATTAGCTTCAAGATGTTATTCACTTCTAAAATACTTTTTTTATCTATTGAACAATCTATATGGGTACATATACTTTACAAAATGAATTCAGGACTAGAAAATTGATCGGAGTTTTTCTGCTAGACTCGCTTTTTCGACGCAAAATGATGATACCAATATTCCCTAAAGGGAGTGATCGAATTTCTTGAAGACGTTCATTAAAAATTTACATCCAACCGGTTTTTTCCTCTTGTCAATACACTTTGTGCCATTAAAAAATACCAACGTTGAATTATTTTTGTCTTGTGTTTACATTATTATTACACATTCCTTTTAAATATTGTACTATTAAAATTTATAGGTAATTTATATGTATTTTTAGAATTACACCTTCTGTGTTTACAAATACCCGGAAAATTTTCATCTTTGGGAAATTTCATTTCCCAATTCGTATAGTTTTTAAATTTATTCAATAATTACGATACTTTAAATCAAATTTTTTTCAATAATTCTAATTCAGTTATTGAGTTTTAATCTTTAGCAAAGTAAATGTTGTCTGAAAATTATATTGTTTTTAAGGTACTGGCACCAGTCTTGGGTCATACTCCAGTGTTGGCTTTTTAAAATTTAAATGTACTGAATTATAAATATTTGTTGATACTTTGTTAATTATTATTGAATATTAATCTATAATCATTTAACTGTCTTATAGTTACTTGCAATAAAATATTAAAATAAATAGATAAAACTTAAAATAATTTAAATTAAATTGTGCTTCCGCAAGGCAAAGAAAAATTATTTTATTATTCTTGGGTTTCGGTAGTTCAAAAATAAACAAAATTTCCTGGGATTACCGAGGTTGAAACACTAACAATAGATACATTTCATTATTCTAACACGTATGCTAATATTTTAAATAAAAAATGTATATTTAAAATGTTATATAATTTTCTGTATTAATTTATGTATTATTATAGTTACACAAATATGCAATAATGAGTTTGTACGTACAAAAAAGTTTCAAGAAAATCCAATTTCCGGAAAATTGATCGAAGCTAACCGGAAACGATTTCGTTTTGAAAAATTAATTCAATCTACCAATTTCCGCTAAGAATTTTTTTTGCGTTTTCTTAAAAATCGATATACAAGTATTAACAGGGTAGCATCCTATAATATTAACCTTACACTATTTTCCTTAAGTGTTACAAAAACTATTTATTTTCAGAAATTTCATTATCCCTGCAGCAATGATTATCTTTTAAAATAATTTTGTAATAGAAATAATGCCAAACCATTTTTTAAATATTGTTTTTCGATATGCTCGCAATTTTTATTAAGATTAATTTGAATTGCATAATTGTTTTATTTGATATATATATATACTTTTAATTGTTTTTTTGGTAAATAATGGGTTACTAAAATATCGCCAAATATTTTAATAAATAATTTCCATGGTTTATATGTATTTCAATTATGAATATGAATATAATTAATTCTATGTAATATTCGATTCCATTTTGCTGTTTACATTTTTTTTAGTAAATTTCTAAAATAAGTCAAGTAACATAAAAGAATTGTTATGCCAAAAATATTCATAAAATATTTACATATTTTAATTACGTCAATTTTTTTAAAATTAATAATTTAAAGTACCTTTTATCTCGAGTAGGATATTTCGTAAAAAATAATCCTTAAAATATATTATCCACATACATTTTAATATTGTATGTCAAAATTAAAATTAGATAAAACCTTCGTTCATTTTTGATGAACAGGTTCTGTAGATATTAAATTAAATTTCCGTAACAAAAATAAATTTAACATGACCTAATATATTCTGACAAGACAGTTGATAGACTGACGCAAAATTTAATCATTTAATTAGAATAAAATTCTGCTTTCATACACATGGCATATACAATACATAATACAGGCATGTTAATAAGTCTAACAACATTTTAAATAAATTGCAAAGTTTATATTGATTGCAGTGTTTTTTTCAATATTTCTACTATTATAAAAGAAAAATGATTTCTTTATATCTTGCGATGGAACCCATATACAGTGTGTCCCAAATTTATAGAGGCACCTACTTTTTCGGACATTACTTTTTTTTTACAAGCAAATAAAACATAATTTTTACAATCTTCACGACTTCTGTCTGATTTATGTAAACTTACGGTAATTCATTTGTTTATTTTTACAGATTTTGTGAAAAAAGTGGTGTCCCACATTATTAGGAGCATTGGGAATAGACACGTTTTTTTTACAAAAACCCACTTTATTGGTAAATTTTGATTAAAATTTGGCTCTACAACATTTGTTGTAAAATATTCCCTTACAAAGATTTATCTCAATTTATTTTTAAAAATCGTGTTTTATTTTCTAAATTGATATTTGCCTGGACATTGTATAAAAGATTTAGATTTAAGAAAGTCTTATGAAAAATTTCTAACTGATATTTTTTAGTAATATTGTATAAAAATCAAATGGTTAACCAATTCCGCGCAATTTATCTAAACACTATCGGTTTTTATTTAAATTGTTCAATAATTAACTACGTTTGGTGAATTTACCACGAGGAAGAACTGTGCATTTACTTGGCAGTTTTATACAGTGTATTCCAAGTTGATTAAGACATAGGAAATTTAACATGGGGGCAATTAGAAATGTTGTAGTAGCCTTTGGTCAAATTTAATAAAATAGTCATTAGTATTTTGTTTTCAAATTTATATCTGCCAAAAAATAATATTATTATTTTATCTAGGATGCTTACTTTAATTTCATCGATGTATTTTATTGCCGAAAACAAATTACTGTTGATTAATTTAAAATTTATCAAGGCGGCATTTCAATCACACATTGTTAAATTTGACCAAAGGTTACTACAACATTTCTAATTGTCCCCATGTTAAATTTCCTATGTCTTAATCAACTTGGAATACACTGTATAAATGTTTTATATAAATCTCCGTTTGAGATTCACTGCTCTAAATGAACTTTGTACATACACATATATATAGTTTTCAAGTATCTCCCAATCGTTGTGAATAATAATAATAAAGCTAGATGCTGCGTAAGATGATGTACCTATGTACATCTAACGATATCTAAAGTTCCTCGTCTATTGTTTGCCTGTGTATAGTTTCTCACAATGTGTAAGAAGTTGTATTGGAAAATCTGCAGTGGAAAATTCAAACGCTGTAATCTGATTCTGTTGTTGAACACATCGTCTTTTGTTATCGCAAACAAGATCCTTGTAGTTGTTCTTGTTTGTTACTTTTTTTGCTCGTCGAAACAGTAGAAGTTAAAAACAAACATATAAGATTTTTGTTTGTTTGTATTTAATCAAAGTTCGATTCAGTATTTTTTACCGAGTGGAGGGGGGGGGGGGGGTAGGAATTTTTAATTCTGGAATTGAATACTTATACTTCAATACTAGAGTGTACAATTATTACAAAACTTTTATTACCTTGATCTGTAGAAGAAATTGGGCTCAGAAGTAAAGTAAACAAATTAATAAAATCATATTTAAGCGATAGAGCTATGTTTATAACTCTGACACAGTGCCGGTCACGATTGGTGTACCTCAGGGTACCAATCTTGGACCGCTGCTCTTCAATTGTTATATGAATGACTTGCCAGATCACTTAGGAGCCGAGAAAATAATTATTTATGCTGATGATGCTCTCGATCATATAATTAGTTTTTGAGATAATAATTCCAAAATTCACCGTCTACTTGTATGTTCCCCCTTAAGCTAAGCTTACAAAGTATAACCAAACTGATTTCTATGTTTGATAACAATTTTAAATAATGATATAAATCGTTGATAGTATTGCATTTTTATTTTTGATATAAGGTGCAGTGGGGTAAGTGCAAACCGGTTTTTGAATCTTTATATTTTCAATCTGTCAATAAATACTTAATATTTTCAGAATAAAATGATTGTGCAGTTATTACTGACTCTTTTAAATTGAATAGGACGCCAATTTTCTTTGAATATTTGCATTATGATAGGAAATTGTAGAAAATGTCAACTACAGTGCACTTGTCCCATTTTCGGGGCAAGTGCATTACCGGTAGTTAAAAACGCTTTGAAGCATTATTTCATATGCTAGAATTGTGAATACGCCTAGTATAAAATGCTTTTTACCGCATTAGTTTTGGAGTAGTGAACTTTTTAAACAAGTTGGTATTAACTTTTAGTAGTTCACTACATATTAGCTATTACAATTTCATTCGTATTATAATAAAAACAACCCGTTTCTGCACTTACCCCACTCATCTCTAAAAATATGGAAAATATATAGAATTTTAAAAAAGGGGACGGCATTTGGCGACTATACCTTACTAAAATTTACCTACATTGTAATTAAGAAAAATATCTAGTAATGAAAACAATGCAAACTTTTATATTTTTGATATAACTAATGTCAGGCAAATATGTCGGTCGTTACTTTTGACTAGCCCTGAGTAATGATTTTTCGGGAGAAGGCCTTTGGAAAGTTTTTCCTTGTTATCAACGTATCCCTCATTGATGTTTTCACGCTCCTTAAAAATAGAATATCCAACAGCTCACGGTTGCCAGACTCGTTATATTTCTTCAAGTGTGAATGATAAATTTTCTAAGGTAGAGAAAATTCGTTAAGCTTCCTGTGAATTGTGGCAAGAAAAAAATATATTAGATTTATGTTGTTGGGTTTTTTTTTGTGTGTTGTAACTTGGCCGGTTATATTTTAGACTGTTAATACAGTAAATTATCTTTTTATTTCCTCCACTTAATTTTTGTTACTCGACAAAAGTTCAACTAAGGTGAAGTAGGGTAAGTGAGAATTTTTTGAGGTCAGATACTGAGTGGGTATTTCAGAAACTTTGGTCTCAAATTATAGATCTCGATTAGATTTGCAAGGCACTAGTACAAATCAAAACATTTAACCAGTTTTAGTGAGTGAAAAACTTCATACTATAAAAAACAAAAAGTTTTTTAAATAAAAAAAAAAAAGTAAATTTCTTATTTCCACGATTTCGCTCGTAAATATTAATTAATTGAATTTGATTAATTTTTTTTAAATTGAATCAAGCAAAATCTATGCCTCACTACCCCATTTTACTTTATTTTTTAAAGCTTATTAAACTTGACGTAATATTAGTAATTTATAAGCAAAAGTTAAATAGAAAGTACAAAGGTTTATTTACTGAACGATTAACAAGATAACTTTAACTGTAAAGTTAAATAGCGGAAAGGATAGATGTTAATCCGTATCATGTTTATAAAAGTTAAATCCTATTAAACCCTAGACTTGATAGACAAATAAATAAAACGTAATTCGAGCGTTCATTCGAAACTCCATTTCAAGTGACGATTTGAAAAACAAAACATAGGTACTGTCAGTGACATAGTGACTTTAATAAGCTAGTGCAACGGCAGAAACGGAAGGATTAAAGCAGTAAGATGCTTAGTGTCAAACCCGGTTGGTTTGTCTGGAATACGGGACTCTCTAAGCTCCATGTCAGCTGTTGACGTTCAGGGGATAATGTGTATTAACCATTTGTATGTCAGAGACCTAGAAAGTTTACAGTTAATGGGTTGATCTTTGACAGGCCCTTGGATAAGTGGTGCAGATAATGAAATAACAAAGTAGAGTGTGTTCGTGGCTACTTGTTTCATAATTTGAAGATAAAAAAGTTATGAGAAAATGCTCAAATATTAAAAAAAAATTTTTTATAATTTTCCATTTTTTTACAAAAATATTATGTATTAAGGGGGAAGTCACTGTGACGGAAAAATACATTTTCTTAAAGTATACATATTCAAAAATATGTATAAAAAAATTTAAGTTAAAATTCCGAAAATTACTTGAGTTACAGTTAATTAAGTAAGAGTAGATAGCAGAAAACTTTAAACGCATTTTTCTCGAAATGATTTTTTTCGACTAATGAGGTAGGAAATTTAATTCTCTATAATAAAGTTTTCAACGAGCTATTCACTCGGAAAAATAGTTGTTATTTTCAATGAAATAGTTACTAGTTGAATTTTTTTTCGGAAAATAGTTTTTTTACGGTTTAATAATAATTAGTGCAAACGAAGCAGTAAAAAGTGTCACAAATAGTTTAAAAATAGTTGCATATAGTTGATTTCAAATTGTGTTCAATCAAATCAGTTTTTTGAAAACGGTGGAGATATGTAATAAAAATTACAATAAATGCATTTTTACGCAATAGTTGAAAAACTATTTTTCCACTATTTTATAACTAAAAAAAAATTGGTTTGATCTACGAGTCTGATATTTTGGGGCAGTTAACTTATGATCCAAAGCTAAAACATAGGCCAATGGGACCCGAAAAAAAACACCCTACTATACATAGTAGTTGTTTACTTTAAACAATACAATTTCAACTATAATTTCAATCGAATATATCATTCTAAACTTACTGCTATTCGATTTAAATGAGTGGAACTTACCATCCAGTTCACAATCAGTGATAATTGATACATTAATATACGCATTGTAGTTTCGCAATTTTCCCGCACAAAAACACTATTTACGAGTTTTTCGTTTTGGGTGTTTTTTATTGGTTTTTTTGTTTTGTTTATTATAACATTATATTGAAGCTACTGCATTTCAATAGATTCGATTAGAGGAAGAACAAAGGAAGGTTTGGATAGTTGTAAATCGATAAAACGTGATGGTTTCACTAGGCTACCCGGTTATATTCAGTAATAAATGTGTATGCTTGGAAAATGTATAATTTTTTTTTCTGAACGATATTGGCACCAATCTTGGATATGACCCCCATTTTTAAATTAGAAATATTTGTTGATATTTAATTACTACCATTTCTGAATATTATATTAATCTATATACATTTAACTAGCTTACAGCGTGATTTGATGACAATCAGCTAATAGGTGTCAAAATGGTGGACATTGAAACTAATTATTAGTATAATTTATTTATTTATTATTATATTATCATAGAAACTGTTCTACATGTTTCAAATTTGACGATTCTTTTTTTTATATCTTTTGTGTCGTAGTACTTATCATTTTGTAATAATTAGCTATAATTTAAAAAACAAACTAAATTGATTAAATCAAGAGTTACTTGTTTTATTAGTAACATGAGTTTATGAGAATTACAAAAAGAACAGTAAACCTAGCGGCCATAACTGGTGCCAGTACCTTATTTGGTTTTTCCATAGCTTCTCCGTTTTAATATTTGGTAAAAGAAAGAAAAAATAAATCTCATGTTAAGTGAATGATCAAAACAAAAAAAAATTAAATCAAGTTTTCTCGAAATGTTATATTTTGACTTATATGTCTGTTTTTCCCACTCACCGAAGAATTTGTTTCGACATGTTTTTTATTAACAGTCATTTTATTTTTGTTTTCACGCACAAAAATAAAGACATTTTATTCGTGTTTATATGTTCACATTCCTGATCTAATAGCTTCATATATATTCTAGAGCAGTATTCTTTTGTGGTAACATAAAAATAAAATTTTAAAGCGTGTTACGGCATAAAATACAATGTGTATACTGTCCCCGCGAGATTTTCCGGCAGTGTCACAGTCTAAGTGTAAGATGCAATAACATTTATATAATCTGTAATGCTTAGACTGGGATAATCGAATTATTTGTACAAAAAAAGTAATGTTATTTTTAGATAACAATGACGTTAGTTTTATTGTTAACAGGAAAACAGAACGTATTAGTTATAGGTATGCTGCTCGTTAAATATTAGGAGATTATGTTGTATTAATTACGTATACAGGGTGTCTCGAAATATAATAATATCATTTTTTTGTTTTTTACCCTGTTTTCGATGACGTTAATTAATATTTTTTGTAGCGTTCAACTGAGCCAGCAGTAATTTAAACTGTTAATATTAGAAGATTATGTTGTATTAATTACGTATAGAGGATGCCCCAAAAGATAAAGCAATTTTTCTAAAATGACTAATACCATTTTTATATTTTTTACCCTGTTTTCGATGACATTAATTAATATTTTTTGTAGCGTTCAACTGTAGTAATTTAAACTGTTAATATTATAATATTATGTAGTATTAATTACGTATACAGGATGTCCCAAAAGATAAAGCAAATTTTCTAAAATGACTAATACCATTTTTATGTTTTTTTAACCTGTTTTTAACGACGAAAATGTATATTTTTGTGGCGTGTAAAACCCTTCAGTCACAATATATTTGCTTTTAAATTTCGTTATTAGAGCGTCCCCCCTCTCTCTAATTTCTAAAATCTGTAAAAAAAATCAAGAATATAGCTTTTAATTAATACTTTCAATGAAAATTATAACGAACACAAGCAAAAATAATTTATGAAAAAATTCGAAACTCTTTTTATCAATCGTAGTGAGAATGACTACGGAACCCTATCATGTGCGTGCCCAACACGCACTTGGCCGTTTTATTTATATGAATATTTTAATTATGCACATTTTTTTAAAGTAATTACCAGTTTATTTTATATTTTTACAAAGATTTAATAAAATGGTGGAGGCGCAGGGTAATATATTTAAACATTTGATATGAAATAATGATAAGATATAAGATAAAATAACGGTAATGTCGAAGCAATTTTCATATTGTGTATGTACTAGATTTAGATTATTATCTAGTTTGTAGAAAATAAACTGATTTGGCAACCCCAATTAATTATTAATTAAAATTATATTGTAATTAGTTGTTGTTCTTATACAAGAAAATATACTGGTGATAATTTTTGTAGTTTATTTATTTAAGAATAGATTTTATTTTCAAAATTACATTTATCAAAACATTATTTTCCTTAAGCCGAACCCTATTAAAACATTTATAGTGAAATCAAAACCTTCCAAAAATGTGTCGGGGTTTTCCGGCTTTGCATGAAACATGAAAATTCATTACTGAATGGAAAACATTTCTGTGGTCCTGTGGCAAAAACAGATATGACACTTTTCGGTGATTTTTTTGTTTTCAACTGATAGATGTCGAAACATGAAAAATCCGAAACAGCCTAAAACGTATTCGGTATTAATCTTTTTTAAATTCCTGTTTTAACCAAATCTCTAAATTTGATTTTTGATTAACCAGCAAACTTTTATTTCCCTCTCTAAATATATTTGAAAATGTGACATATCTGGGTTTGCCATAGACCCACAGAATTTCATTATCAATAAATTTAATATTAAGATGAAATCTGATACATAATTTATTACATAAAATTACTTTATATATATATTAAATTACAAATTTTTTATATGATTTGTTTTATATTTTTCTCATAATACCCTAGAGGTCATTTTGATTATATTACTTAGAAAAAAAAAAGTATTCTGATTATGCAATCTATTATAATCAAAAACGAAAATTCCTTGGTGGGATTTAAAACATAACAATTTTAATAAAAGGAAGGAGGTATTATTAAAATTTATACAAAAATTATGAATCTAATGCTAAAAATATTATTTTGAAAATAAATATAATAAAGAAAATGAAAAAAATGTTCTATTAATACAAAAATATCGAAATGGAGTTAAAATATTTTTAATAAACATGAAAAATTTTCTTTTTCTTATTTTTTCTTTATTTGGGAGGGGGCATGTGGATCATAAACCCCCAATTAATTTTTTGTGTAGATTTTAATTTGTATTAATTTGATAAGTTTTTGGGATTCCGGGGAGCATAATCCATATAACCTTATTATTTAATTTGCATTAATTTTTTTTTGGGGGGGGGGGCGAATATTTCCAAAACCCCTTATCCGATTGGCATCAAAATCAATAGGTCTGAAGTTATCACCGAGACAAACATTTTCCCAAAAAATAATTAAAATCAGCGCATATTACAATACCATAAAATTTATGGGTAATTTTTAAGCTATATAGTTTTTTTAACGACTGCTGAATTAAAATCTATCCTACCTTGTTCAAAATATCTTCATTATAGATACAGTAATTCAGCCTTATTGGTCCCAAAACAAAAATGTATATGCAAATGTAAATTTCCAATTCTATAAGAACAGAAGACTCGGTAGAATTCACCACCTTTTCTTATTTTCTTGTTCTTCTTCTCACCGAATGATCTTAATAAATCAAAAGTTTTTCTTGGTTGTCTTAATAATATTACTTATCAAGTGAAAAAAATAACATCTGTGGATTAAATTTAATTATATTATTACACAAGAAATTACATTTGAAATAAAGAGTGACAATTTTTACTAGCAGTATAAAAATTAACCAGTCGGTTTAATAGTAATTTCATATGCATCCACAATTTAAAAATGTATTTCATTTAAAAATGCAGTAGTTACCGTGGTTTTTGATGGCAAGGATAAATTTTATTCAAGAATTTTTGAAAACGATCTTACAAATGGAAGTGGATGTTTACTTTACTCGATTGTCAATTTTTTTAATTAATTTTGAAACTGCGAATTAGAAAAAAATGTTATAGAAGATATTATTATCTATAGTTTATGTTCCATTTTTTTTCATATATTTTATCAGTTAGCCAGAAAGATGTATTTTATATAATTACAAATAAGTTCACTTTCAGTATAATATAATTTTTTGACAAAGAATATGTTTAAAAATCGTTCCAAGCATCATTTGTCTATATTTAGATATATAAAAGTCGACAATTTCTTCAACATGACAAGGGAGTAAGGGAGTCTTGAAATTTACATTCTGAAAACGAGTATAGACTACTAATTTATTTAAACATTTCTTTTCCATCTATTTTGAATTTTATCTACAAATATCTTAAGGTGTAGAATTTTTGATCATCTTGAAAAATCATCTGACATAGAAGAGATATGCTTTCTCGGGAAATTGAGACATAAATAGCGAAAGGGAAAGAGGTATAAAACGTTTCACCTATTTTATGAAGATTGCCTCCAAAATAATAATATTCAGTTATGATATATTTTTCGTTCAATTTTACATACGTTTTCTATGAAATAATTATGTAGATTTTTCTAAACGTGCGAGGTTCAAAAATAACGTATGAAAGTTAAAAAAAATGGTATAATAAAGCTGCAAAAATATATGCATGGAAATTTTATCCATCTATTAAATTTGTTGTGTTATTTTTATTTTCTTATAAAGCCATATACAGTGTATTCCAAGTTGATTAAGACATAGGAAATTTAACATGGAAGCAATTAGAAGTGTTGTAGTAACCTTTGGTCAAATTTAATGATGTGTGATTGGTGCATTTAAAAATGCCGCCACAAAATTTAATAAAATTGTTTTCAAATATTTATCTGCCAAAAAATATGATTATAATTTTATCTAGGATGCTTAAATTAATGAAATTAAAGTTGAGAACAAAATACTGTTGATTAATTTAAAATTTTTCAGTTATTTTCGAGGCGGCATTTCAAAATGCACCAATCACACATCGTTAAATTTGACCAAAGGTTACTTAATCAACTTGGAATACATTGTATGTATATATCATGAAAAGTATGGCCTAAATTACTGGACGAATTTTGTGTCAAGCCTTTGTATCCTAATATTATAATTGATCATTTTCAGTTCAAAATTTCAAAAATAAATCGGATTATCGCAGACTCATGTTCAGGAAAAATTGTAGTTGTTATTTTATAGTACTTGACATGAAGAGTATTAAACCTAATTTGTTGGGCTGATAAGGTTATATGATAACTCAATTAGGACGTACCCGTGTTAAGGAAAATGTATACGATTGTTATTTTAGATATAAAAATATATATAAATAAAACAGTCAAGTGCGTGTTGGGCACGCACATGATAAGGTTCCGTAGCCATTCTCACTAACATTATCTACTTGATAATACGTATCAAGAGCTTTTTCATGTTGTCGAAAAATGTAATCTCCACAAAAGTGTACGTATTTGTATGACGATTTATAAAAAAAAATATTTCTAAATTTTTCATAAACTATTTTTGTTACAGTGTTCGTTATAAACAAATAGCTAATGAAGTAAACATATTTTGTGAAAAGGGAAAATGGGGGAATTTAAAACTATTACAAAAAGCAAACAATTTATTTAAAAGAAAAATATGTGGTGGTGATTAAAGGTACATACCTACATCATTAAAATTAAAAAATATATTATACCTATAATATATTAAATGTACTTTAACCTGGTTAAATTTAAAAATTACTTATTTATACGTATAAGAAAGTCTTGTGGATTCCATAATAATAAATAATTTTCTGAAAGTATGTAGTAACATAATACGTTATTTAAATATGCATTCGTAATATTTTTTATTGTTGAAAGTTATCAACAGATATGTTTATTTTTTCCTACTGCAGATATATAATTTTTAAGATATACACTTTCAAAGTTAAATAATTTTTAAGCATGTTATCGAAGCTCCACTGTACATTCTATTTTGCTTTTTTTTGCTCGGCTTCTTATGAAATATATAAGAAATATATTCTTTTGTTTGGTCTCTCTGAGGGTTTATAAAAACAGTATTACCTGGTCCGTGATTCCTCTTTTCACTTCCGGTTTCTCTGTTCTTTTGTTTTTTGTATCCCCGTGAGACCGCGAGCGTTATTGGTCAAGCTATGGTCATTATATACAGGGTGATTAACAGAATATAACATGTGAAAGAAGGACCTCCCCCTAAATAAATGTTTTTTTTGCGAATGAAAAATAAATTAAACAGTTTTTTTTAAATAGGAATAAAATTAATGTAAATATTTCTAACGTCATGTTTGTTCAGACCCAGGCAATTTTCCCCCCTTTTTGTGTATGTATTTTATGTACGACCCTTTTTTGCTGGAGTGTATTGTTTTTCTATTAGACTATTTTAACTGGTACACATTTTTTTTAAATTAGAGTTTCTAAAAAATTTTAACCACAATTTAAAATATAGTGGCAACGTATTATATTCACCCCCAGCGATTCGGGTTTAATGTAATAATAATAATAATTTAAATAATTTATTTGAAAATCGATCAATTATGGTAAACAAAACGTCACTGACATCAAAATTTAAACAGATAGGTAAATAAATAAACACAGTGCGGTACCATTAACTAGTGAATAAATAATAATCAAGAGCATTATGGGTAGTAGAAATAAAATTCTGAATTTTAAAATCAACTTTGATTTTTATGGATCTAGGCTTCTGGGTGTAAGCCGTGTCAATTTATCTAATTAATTTTTTTTCGTGATACAAAATAGCCTATGTCCTCCCTCAGGATGCAAGCTATCTCTCTGCCAAATTTCATCAAGATCGGTTCAGTGGTTTGTAAAAAGGTAATAAACATACAGCCAGACAGATAGAGTATATTATACAGATATATATAATATTTAACGAAACGTTGGTCGAGATAATTACCAAAACAACTTAGCATACATTGACCCAAAAGTCTTAAATCACTGAAAAAGGTTTACATGTATTTGAATGCACTAAAATATCCAGAGTGAACTCAAAAATCATCGGTTAAACATTTAACAGGATCATTTAATTGTAATGATTCAAAATACACGAAAAAACTATAATAATCAATTTGATAATTTTTTTTTTATTCATTAACTAGCGCATTGGCCAGGTGTTACCCGGGGATATTAATTTAATTAAACATAAAGTAATCATGCCCACCCAACATGCTAACAACACACGGTTCACCACGAATTGTTTTTTCCGGCTTCATGAAATTTACCCAAAATATCCACAAATTATACACCTAAACTTAACCTATCCATTAGTGAAAATCGGAATAAAATCCATTCAGTAGTTATTGAAAAAATCGTGTAAAATTATATTTTCTCCCAGGAAACACCAGGTCTTATCTTAGAATTTGTATGAAAATCAAAAATAAATTAATAGGTTACCTTTCTTAGAAGTTCTTTATTATAATTTATAAAAATCCGTTTATTTATATTGTAAAATGCATATTTTTTCATTCAAACTCATGGTGGAAAGATATATATTTGTAGGTATCATGATTCAAACTGACATTCACATATAGTAATTGTTTTCAGCGTCTTATATTCCATAGCTACTGTGTTTTTCTATAAATGACAGTTCTATGCTCTGACATCATAGAAACAAAAGACGCTGTGCAAAATTTTATTTTTAATCTTTTGATGTTAAATCTTAGATTTTCATAAAATATTATTAGCCACGATACTGCTCGTAAAAATTATCTAACTATTGGTGAAAACCGCATTGAAATCGGTTCAGTAATTCCCGAGTCTATAAGTCACACACAAACGAACATTCATTTTTATATATATAGATATTTATAAAAAAAAAGAAAACCATTTGTAAAACTTTAGAATACTAAATCATCCTGTATATACAATACGAGTATACAGAAATACATTTCTACAAATTTCCTGCGAGTACATTTTCGTTTTTGATATTATTATATTTGAACCCCAGTAGGAAAAACAAATTTGTACAGTGATATATTTACTTTTGGAGATTAAAGCGAATCAGGCATTTGTTGTTTTACCAGTGGAGGGTATAATTTATAGTCAAACTATACAATTCGAACAGAGAATTCAATTTTTTTTAAATTAACAGCTTAAATAACTTTTCTAGATATATGTATGAATAAAATGCAGTTTTTACTATCGGTCAGTTATAATACAACTTACGATTTTCTAAACTACAGACAGACAGACAGACATGGAACGGAAAGTGTTTGTCTTGACGTGAAACGGAAAGATAAATTTAAAATTTTGAAATTGGAGAACATTTTTTTTGTCTCAATCTAAAACGATCACAAAGCTTCCCGTATCTTCAATATTGCGAGGAAGCAATTATCCAACTGAAGAGGATTTGGTTTCAGAATAAACGCAAGCGAATGTTTTTAATTACTAGATACTACAATATTTATTACAAAACTTTGAAAGAATATGCAAGCTAAATTCTAGGAAAAATTAAATTATATTCCTTAGATAAAAATGACAAGTGCAATTAAAAACAAGCATTATCTTGTAAGATTTATATGAATATTTTATTTCTGAGATTTACTACGTTCGTAAGTCGGATTGTATAGTTATTAAAATATGGAATACTCACGGATACAGAATTGTTCATTTCCGGTTTAGAACCAAGCAGTGTACTTAGGAAGTGGATTGTAAATGTTAAACTTTAAGATTTCATAATAATCTTCTTGCTTCAAATTTCAAGCAGAAATGTAACCAGAATTCATACATACATACAGTGTATTCCAAGTTGATTAAGACATAGGAAATTTAACATGGGGGCAATTAGAAATGTTGTAGTAGCCTTTGGTCAAATTTAACGATATGCCGCCACAAAATTTAATAAAATAGCCAGTAGTATTTTGTTTTCAAATTTATATCTGTCAAAAAATATTATTATAATTTTATCTAGGATGCTTACTTCAATATTAAAGTTAAAAACAAAATACTGTTGATTAATTTAAAATTTATCAGTTAGTTTCGAAGCGGCATTTCAAAATGCACCAATCACAAATCGTTAAATTAGACCAAAGGTTACTACAACATTTCTAATTGTTCCCATGTTAAATTTCCTATGTCTTAATTAATTTGGAATACACTGTATATATATATACCGGGTGTGTTTTTAAAAACTTTCCAAAATAACGAATTTTCAGAAAAAATATTTCAGACAAAAGTTTTATTGTTTCGAGGGGGCTAAATATTGACATTATGGGGTGACCTTAGAAAAGTCACATTGATGAGTTTTCAGGTTCAACTTTTCTTTTTCAAATCTTAACCTATAATTTTTGTTACAGATTCGTATTTTAAACAACTTTTGTTTGTAACATTTTTTCTGAAAATGTCCATATTTTATGATAAGAAACAAACCAAAGAGAAATTTTTGGATTTTTCATAATTTTTTACCCGAAAATTACTAATTTTTAAAAATAATCGCAAGAGGTAAAAAGTGCAAAGATTCTCACAATTTTTTTTTAAATTTGTTATTTAATTTTTTTCAAAAAGATGCATAAACAAATTAACAATTCTGCGATAATCCTTACTTAGTTCTTCTCTTCTTCTTTTTTAATTTTATGATTTTTCTTAAATATTTATAGTTTTTGAGTAAAAAATTATCAAAAATCTTACATAAAAATCAATCAAATTGAAAGAAACAAAATAAAATGCATTAAAAAACTATTCTGTCTGATATGTGTAAAAAGCAAAAGCATAAAAGAATGTTTGATTTATTGTGGCCAAATAACAAGAATTTTATCGATATATACAACCACATCTTCCTCATTATTTCTTATTCCCTCTCACCATATCTTTCTTCTTACAGAACGTGTATTTTGATAATGTTTCAGGTGTTAAATGAAAACGTTATTACATTCATCTCCGTGTTTATTATTTTGTTCAAATTGGATTGAAATTTATATCAATTTCAGAAACGTGAAATTGTTTTTTTAACGTTATTTTATTTTTGATATACAAGTTCTTCCGTTTTAATCGCCCCAGGTGTATAATTCAAAAGCAAAGCAAGGTAGAGAAAGATGTTTCGGACGAAATTTTATGAATTTAAAGGGGGGGACACCAGCAGGTGTCATATGAAGGTCGTTTCTGTTTGAACTTATTTTATTTTTTTTAATTGAATCGAATTTTTTGTAAAAAATTATTTAAAAAAATTTGTTGCTCCAAATATAATCTCTTAATAATAAATATTCTGTATCAATTGATAGAAAGATCAAATGTCGAATAGGTAAACATACACTTTCAGGAAAAGTTTAATACAAAAAAACAGCGCAACTATAAAGATTTGATCAAACCAAAAAATATTTTTTAGAACCTACTTTATCAAACCACAGAGGTTTTAAAATTGCACAATTTTCGGCTGAGATGTTGGGGTAAAAGAAAACATAACAACCGTTTTTTTTTATATTTGAATTTGATTTTTTTCAACAGAATTTGACAGAAAAAAAAAATTCAAAGTTTGACAATAAAAAATACAATTTTCACTCCTTTCGTATCGATTTCCTTCTGTATCTCAACTGGAAATAGACCAAATCTGATAAAATCTGTGTATAGAAATGTAAATGTAATTCTAACAATTAAAAGAAAAATAAATTTTTGTAAAATACCCAATACAACGCTCAAAATGTGCAAAAAAAAACTTCTTCACTTATGTTTCAAAAATATAGATAAAATGGGAGAATATTATTTGAATTAAATTGGATTTTTATAGCGTAAATTTTTTTTATCTAAATGAAGAAATAATAAACGTATATAAATTATCTTACAAAATGTATTATTATTTTCATACAATTTGTTATTTTAATATATTGCTTAGGCCTCGAGGTAACTGCTTTGCGTCGCTACATCGTACCAATATTAAATACACGCGTACGAAACCGCGGGTAAATCTAATATAAAATGTAAAAATAAGATAATGAAAGCTTTTTATTTAATAAAATCAAGTGTGAGGAGTAAAGAATCCGCAAATGGAAAAATTAATTTAATAATTTGACTCAATTGAAATCAATTTCGTTCCTCTTTTATAAAAAGTACTACATAGTAATTTTCAAAGTTCAAAGTGAATATTATTTCGAATCGCAAAGACCGGAGAATAATTTTCTCGGCTTTGATGTTTCTTTAAGACTCGATCCATGCTTCATCATCAGAATTAGAGTTTTAGACACGGTGAAATAAAATTACCATAAAGATTATTTTTAAAGTGAGTTGGATATTTTTATTTTACTTAATGTTCGCACGTGGAATTTTTTTTATGTTACGTAAATGTAGAAACTTCATTTTGTATGAAATTTACAAAAACTTAGTGTGACACCAGTCTTGGCAAGGACCCCAGTAATGGATATTTTTTAATTAAATGTACTGAATTAGAAATATGTGTTGATATTTGATTACTACCATTTCTGAATATTAATCTATATACATTTAACTGTCTTACAGCATGATTTGATGACAATCGGCCAATAGGTGTCAAAATGGGGGATATTTAAACTATTTTTTAGTATAATTTATTTATTAATTATTATATTATCATAGTAACTGCTTTACATTGTTTCAAATTTGACTATTCTTTCTTTTATATCTTTTGTGTCGTAGTACTTATCATTTTGTAATCATTAGTAAGTGTCCATTACGGGTTTTATTTTATCCCTTACTGGAGAAAAAACCCAAACAAAATAAAAGGTTATATTTTAAATTTTTTTTTTTAAGAGTTAGTTGTTTTATTAGTAACATGAGTTCATGAGAATTACAAAAGAGAAGCCCGTCAATCACAAAAACAGTAAATCTTGCTCTTATAGCGGCCATAACTGTGCATAACTTACAATTTATACATACATGAAATATACTGTATATAATTAAATCTAGTAGGTTTATTTTGAATGAAAGTTACAGATAATCTTACTGTCTTATATTATTTAATTCATTTTACCAAAAATTTTTTTAAGATATAATAATATAGAATACGATATTATAAAATTTTGAAACCGTTTTAAATAAAAGATGTAGAAAATACTTTATTTTTTGTTATAAAGAACCGTTTTCAAGATATTCGTTTCTGTATAATGATGTAATACAAATATTTTGGGGTGGCCAAATCAGTTTATTTTCTACAAGCTAAATAATAATAATCTAAATCTAGTACATACAATTTTGGGTTAATTTCGCGGTATAATGTTCAATTTTCTTATGTAAATTCTATATGAAATTGCTTCAGCATTACCCTTATTTTATCTTCATTATTTCATATCAAATGTTTAAATATATTACACTGCGCCTCCACCATTTTATTAAATCTCTGTAAAAATATAAAATAAAATGGTAATTACTTTAAAAAAATGTGTATTTTGCATTCAACGTAAAATATTAACTACATTCATCAAAATGTTCATAGAAATAATGTAAATTCTATATGAAATTGCTTCGGCATTACCCTTATTTTATCTTCATTATTTCATATCAAATGTTTAAATATATTACACTGCGCCTCCACCATTTTATTAAATCTCTAAAAATATAAAATAAACAAAAATGTGCATTTTGCATTCAACGTAAAATATGAACTACATTCATCAAAATGTTCATATAAATAAAACGGCCAAGAGTGCGAACATGATAGGGTTCAGTAGTCATTCTCACTACGATTTAAAAAAAAAATTATTCCAAATTTTTCATAAACTATTTTTGCTACAGTATTCGTTATAATTTTCAGTGAATTTTTTTTCAGATTTTTTACATCGAAATTTTAGAAAATATAGGAGGGGACGCAAATATATCGTGACTGAAAGATTTAAATCAAAAGGTCCTAAAACATTTTTTGTTGCATTTGATGAGACATATCTACTATTCATTCAATGAAATAAGTGAAAAAAAATTGAATATACTTTTCAGTCTATGGGAAGAGGATTCAAAAAAAATTTTTTTTAAATCTCATAATTTCTGTTTTTGGGTCCGTGTACCAAATTTCATCTTAATCAGTAAAAAAATTTATATAGACGGACGGACGGATGTTCAGAACGAAAATATAAGGGTCCTTAGTTTTTTACGGAGCCCTAAAAAGGGCAATACTCAGAGATTTGTAAAGATCTCAATCAGTAAAACTTGGTTCTATTTGTTATATTTATTATCGCTTTTTTATTTTCATTGTTGTAGAAATAAAAACAAATAAAAACAATAATAAGTGTAGAAATTAAATTAAAAATGGTGAAAAAGTATTACTGGGCACCCCTGATATATTCTATCAAATACAGTACAATAGATGTATTCGAGAATTGACCACAAAAGTACATTCAAGTTAAAGGTGTGGCAAAAGAATTTTTCTCAATCAAAGAAGGATCAATGGGAGTCCTTGTCCCAATTGTCCTTTCAACTCTTTCAGATTAAATCGAGATTCTAAAGAAAGAGAGAAAGAAAATATAGAATACCGATTAAATTGTAGTCAACGACAGAATTTTTTTCTTTTTTTCCTTTATTGGAAATAAATCTTTCCAGTATTATATGCAGAAACTTGGTAGAATATTTTAAATTGGTTTTTAAGACGTTTTCAATAAGACTTTTTTAAATAACGATTTACTCAAAAGCATTTTTTGTTAAGTTATAATAAATCATTATTTGAAAGAATATGTAACATATGTAAATCGGCGAACACATAAAAAATTATTTATTGCTAACTTTCAAAAATACTAATTACAATAAGTAGTTCAGTTAGATTTTAAATTATCTTAAAACAATTGGAATTTCATTCATAAGATACGAGAAGCTTTGTGATCGTTTTAAAAATAAATAAAAATTGTTCTCTGATTTCAAAATTTAAATTTGATCTTTCCGTTTCAGATCAAGACCAACACTTTTCAATCGATTTATGTCTGTCTGTCCGTGTGTCTGTTATGGTTAACCAATGCCAGGCAATTTATCTGAACACTTTATCGGTTTTTATTTTAAATTGTTCAATAATTAACTACCTTTGGTGTATTTAGCACGAAAAATCATTGTACATTTACTTGGCAGATGTTTGAAATATAATTTGAATTTATTTATAATTATAATTATAAGTAAACAATATTAGTGTGGTAAAATTGGATTAAATAATTCGTAATTTGTTTTAATATTTAACTCTATAATATAAAGGCCTATGTACTTACATATACATAATATGTATGTACGAATATGTAAATTTAATAATACAGGAAGACGCGAACAGTAAATTAAGTTTAAATTTAGACGCCCTTAGAGCATTTAAACATATATAAATTTATATACAAAATGGCACTTAAGAAAATTTGAGAGTTGATCCCCTGATACTAACATAGACAGTAGCGTAACTAAAAAAATCATGTTACAAAACATTTTTTTAATTTCTCAGAAAAACTAAAAAAATACTATAAAGCAATTTTAAAAAAAATGTAACGACAGTAAGGTGCATATTTTTTACATTTTAACCACCACTTTTCCCCCTTCATAATAAATATTTATTTTTATTCCTTGTTCTAATTTCCCATATTATTAATTTTCCGTTTAATTACAAAAAAATATAATCGACATTTTTTTTTTAGTTTTTTTTTTTAACTACGGCACTGCTGCATAGTAATTCTGTTGTTACAAGGTTTATAAATAGTAGTACATCAAATTTAACGTAGATGGTGTATATATGTACGTTTACATATCACAAAGACCTAATAAATATTGATGATGCTAAATCTTTAGAAAGCTTTGTAAGATTTTGTTATATTAACTTAGTTCTGTTTTGTTTACATACAGGAAATGAGTGTCTGAATTTATAATTGTATTCAAAATTTGTATTCAGGAATTATAACGAATAGATTTTACCATAGTTTAAATAAGAGGTAGGCAGGGTTTCATAAAAATCTTATTTATTTTAATCATTCGAAATTTGTTATTTAGATTTTTTAGTTTCAATACTAGCAGATTTGTACCGGCTTAGCACGGGGGTTAATATTGCACCCCCTGTCACGTATGGAGGGTTGTAATTAATGTTTTAGCTGACCCGACAAACGTTGTTCTGTCCTGAAATAAATTGTATAAAAATCAGATCAAAAACATAAAAAAAGACCAATTTTGCATGCTTACCCGGTTATAGCCTTTACTTAAAACAGCTCATCGCAAATATATAAAATTTTATATGGGTACGATCAATATCTCGGCAATCAAGATCTCATTTCTATCATCCATCAATCAAAAAAAATCTAGCTCTTACAAGTTTTACAAATAATCTTTTTTTTTTTAGAAATTGTTAATATATGATTTTCCTAAATGCCAATAACCCTTGTTGAGAGGAACATAAATGTTTATACAAAAATGATTTATTGGCTTGCAAATAACCGTAATTTTTTATTTCACAGTATTATCAAAATGATTGTATTAAAAATTCATCAAATTTTTTTTTTTATTAAAAAATACCTATCTATATCTATAATTAATTATAATAATATAATAAGTACGAAAAGAACAAATAAATAAATTCAAATGGAAATGATTTCACAACAGTTTTAATGCTGAAATGAATATTATTCTAAAAAGAAAAACAATTACAGGTAGAAGTTACCGACATTATTTCAAAACTTATTTAATTAAATTTTCTGCATATATTTTCAAATAACAGCAATAAAACGCCAGGCAATTAAATCTTGTGCAATTCAGTTTTAATTCAATTTACTACTTCATACTTACAATCAGTGGCGTACCAAGCAATTCATAATAATATTAAAACTGAATTATGTTCACAAACAAAATTTAGAACTTATGAATTTTGATGAAACTTGATAAAAATGTTAAGAAAGTGAAAACTAAGAACACCTATTTTTCCGTGCCTGTTTGCAGGTTTAGGGGATGAAAACGACTCTAAAATATTAGGGTAATCACTGTGATGGCTCAAGTATTTTGCTTGCACAAAAATTAGCATAAAAAATTACCCAATTATTTTTTTAATAGTTAATTTAAAATTGTGTATTTTAAACATTTTAAAGCTTTAGGTAACTCATGAGTCTATTTGAAAAATAGGTATTAGTTTATATGTCTATTAGAAGTGTATTCAAACAGTGACTACAACTATAATATATAAAACTTCTCTACGTTTGACAGAACCCCAAAACTTTTTATTTTTGCCGCTTGATGGCGCTAGGAGTATTGCCATGCTGTTGAACGATGCGATGGGAGATAAACAAACAGCGAGAGGGAAAATCATGTGTGTATGTTGACTTTATTTGACACATTTTTACCTTGTCTTGTGTGCAACCCTAATCTTAACTTCTAAAGATGATTTCAGTTTATAAAATATATTATAGGTGGATAATGTATACAACATTTTCGTTTATTTTATTTATTTATGTAAATATATTTACCTCGATTTTATAAAACGTCAAACACAGATTACAACGAGTTAAAATCCTTTTATAATGTCGACCTGATACCAGCGTGGATGATATTCAGGTTCAGTAAAATGCTTTTGACAGATATTCTCTAGCGAAATCGATGTAAAATAACAGGGTCGGTGTATTTAAAATTGTCTCCTAAATTATAAAAAAAATTGGTCTAGATTAAAACTTAACCGAAAGTTTTCTACAAGGTACTGAATTGTATTATGATATTATGATATTCTCTAGCGAAATCGATGTAAAATAACAGGGTCGGTGTATTTAAAATTGTCTCTTAAATTATAAAGAATTTGGTCTAGATTAAAACTTAAACCTAAGTTTTCTACAAGGTACTGCATTGTATTATGTTCTTTATGGATTAAAAAAAAAAAAATCCATGGGTAACATAACAGAGATGTTTATCTTACTGAATTTCGGTTAGATTTTAGTCGAAATCAAATGCCGTAGTAGGATAAGCATATGAAATCTGCCTCTATGTGTTTTAACGAATTAAAAAAAATTATAATAATTATCTTTTGATGCAATGAAATTGCAGAAAATAAATACTTATCAATAATTATAATATAACCATTGCACATGATTTAAATGTAATTCCATATATTTGTTAAAATGATCAACGCATTTAAGTGGTAAGGTAAATATGTAATTAGCATATATATGTTTGTATATCCTTCCCTTTCCGACAATGATTATTTCATCCCTAAAATTCACTGATCCCCATATGCTCATTGCTTATGTTGAATTCACGTAATATTTCAATTATAGATTATTTTTTACTTTTAAAAAAAAAATTGGAAAATTTTTATCTTCCACTATGATTCCGCAATAACCGTAACTCAAAAAAATTATATGCTAAAAAATCTCAAAACTAGAAACTAGAAGCTTTAAAATACTTTTTTTTCATCTCGATACGACTATTTTTCACAGAGATACAGCTCTTCAAAAAACACTAAAAAAAATTTGTATTTTTGGATAAATGTAAAAGTATGTAATTTTTTAAAACATAACAATAGTATGGTGCAGTAAAAACTACGTGTATTCCTTATTTATTAATTCATTAGATCGAAAAGAGGATAATAATCTATTTCTGTATTTACCCCTAACATATATAAAGGTAGAATTAATTAGAAAGCAACTAGGATTAAAGGATGTTTGAATTGAGTATCTGATGAACTTCAAATACCACCTCCAAAGTTATTTCATTTCAGTTAATTTAGCCTTTAAATACAATAGGTTTAATAGACTCTGATGTCTAATTATATATCAATAGAGATCCTGTTATTTTAGATGTATGCCAGTGGTCCTCAATCAAGAAATAATGTATTTTCTATAATATATTAGGTTAATTCTCTCTCGTCTCGATTTTTTAGTCGATATTTGTATGATAAGTTGAAGTTCACTGCAGGAAATTTCACTAAAAAATTTTGAATTTTTAATTTCGTTAAAAGTATGTTTATTGTATAGAAAATGACGTGAAAAGTTGAACTGTTCAAACCGCAGGTCTGTATCTCAAACCGTTCTCGAGATATAGCCTCTCAAAATTTTAGTTTTTTCAAATTTTTGGAGAAAAAAAGCCATAACTTTTGAACGAGTGGTCGGAATTGATTTTAGTTGACGGATTTGGAATCAGCGTGTCAAAATCTATATAATGACATATATAATACCTTAAAACTTGGAAAAAAAAATTTCGTGAAAAATCGAAAAAATTCAAAGGGGTATACCTTAAAAAAATGTCGATTTTTGACGAAAATTTTTTTGTCGGATTTTAAAGTATTATACATGTCATTATATAGATTTTGACACGCTGATTTCAAATCCGTCAACTAAAATCAATTCCGACCACGCGTTCAAAAGTTATGGCCTTTTGTCTCCAAAAATTTGAAAAAACTAAAACTTTGAGAGGCTATATCTCGAGAACGGTTTGAGATACAGACCTGCGGTTTGAAGCATTCAACTTTTCACGTCAGTTTCTATACAATAAACATACTTTTAACGAAATATAAAATTCGAAATTTTTTAGTGAAATTTCCTGCAGTGAACTTCAACTCGTCATACAAATATCGACTAAAATACAAGAGAATAATTTAGTTACTATATAAATATATAAGAATTTATTTTAAAAAGTAAAAGCTTGAACTTATAGTGTTTCATAACTAGTTTTTTTTGTTAATAGGAGGGGAAGGATTGACAAAATATGCTTCCCTTATTAAAAATTTCACGCGTCGCCACTGATGTACATACTTGCTTAAATTATGATTATATGAAATTTTGTTAAAATGCTGAAATGTTAAAATGATTATATTTTTACAACTGTTTTTTTTAAATCAAAAATTTTAAACTTGAACGAAAACTTGCTCTTATAGCGGCCATAACTGGTGCCTTTACCTTACCTACATAGAAACTACGAACGATCACACGAATATCGTGGAAGTATTAAAACGTGTAATTATTTAACTCGTCAAGAACTGCCAATTAACTTTTTTATATTAATCATAATAGATAGGAAAAAATATTGGCATTTATATTAGTTACCAAAAGTAATTATCAAGTTAATTGTTATTAAATATAATGAATGACAGTTATCCTTAAAAATATTTCTGGTGAAATCAATTATAACTTTCTTTCAAGTTTTCATGAAAGTTTCAATATACTTATTAATAATAATAAGTACATACTTACCGGCATAAAATTCGATCCATGTGATTTAACGTATTTTATTTTGACTTAAGTAATGAGTTAAGAAGGTTTGTAATGTCTGGTATTATAAATAATTTGCACGCAAATTTGTTTCCAGCTAACGCTATCTACTGGGAGTCAAATTGTTGTGAAATTGCTTGATATTTGAAAGCAGTGGTAATAAATGTATAATAATGTAAATGTTATGCATTTTATGAGGTACTTAATACGAATGTGTCAAAGCAGATAGCGTTAGCTGGAAGCAAATTTGCGTATGGTTACTCCATTCATACTAATTCTAGGGATTTTTTTCTAACGTTTATTATTCTGTAATGTACCAAATTCCATAGACTTATAGAATGGACTGAGCAATAACCTCACAAAATTGACCACTCTCTTGAAAGAGACAAAGCGACTGTTGGGCCAATACCTGTCTCTTTTCTGTAGGTCAATTAGAATTCTAGAAAGAGACAGGTATTGACCGATCAGTCGCTTTGTCTCTCTCACACTTTTTCGCCAGTATTTACTTCACAGTTGGATAGGAAATGCTCAGTCAATTCTATAAGTCTATGACCAAATAGATAATTATTGGTATTCCCCGTTTTTGTCGTAGTAATTTTATATTTACATATTTTATTTCTTCAATCTAATATTATTTGGTGAGTAATAGGGAATAGTACATTAAAAATTCTTACTAATTAATATTAATATAATAATATTTTAATTTAATTACTTTGTTATGCTCATGATATTTCTTATCAGAAGATAAAATATTGAGGTTACATTCCTAGAACAAAGAAAATAGGTAATATTTATAATTTTATAGGTACTAAAATTGGGGAAACAAAATAAATAAATAAATGTAAGTATTTATACTTTATTATATCAATAAATCCAAAATCTACTTCTAAAATATTTCCATAAATACCAATGAAAAAATAATAAAAATATCAATATATTATATTTAGAAATTATGATAATTTCTAACAAAGGTGTCTATAACATGAACAATTCTATATATTATTTGCTACAAAAATAAATAAACAATTTCGGTAAGTACTTGTCTATTATAACACCACATAAACGAGTACAAACATAAAATATGAAGTTCCTATGTACTTTTATAATTAAAAAACAGTTAGTTGTGGTAGAGATTTAGTCCGTTTTATTCAAAATAACTTCCAGCTTTGTACTAGAGATTGTTCTAACTAAGAACAGTTAATTTATGTTTATAGTGAGCTCATACTTTTGTGACCGGTGTCGACATAATAGACAAGTACCAATATTTTAAACAATTTTACCTGCAACAGTGTGGATAAACAGAACGTCTTGTTTTCAAAGACAGAAACAGAGTATTCTGGAACTTTTAATCAACAACAATTTTGTGTGTCAGTGCTTAAAAATTGGAAAGAGTTATAATTATAAAATGTACATAATACTAGACTTAATAACAAATATTTTAAGACCTGACCAAAGTTTATGTGATTGTTAATTCCAGAGTGCTACGTTGTGAAAACTAATATATCATCGGTGTAATTTTAATACCTCATAACCTCAAAAACTCAACTTTTGAGGTTATGGTTTGGTAGAAAAATTGATTAATTGGTAATTTCTTTTATTAAATTCAAATGGACAAATATACTTCATATACTTTCATTCAAGATATTTTTTAGTGACTACAGCACTTAAACTATTGCTCTGAAGCTTTTGAGGTATTTTCCAATCATTCTGTGCACTTTTTATTATTGGAATAGCTCATAACCTCAAAATAAAAAAATTGTAGATTACGAAGTACTAGAATTACACCCACGATATGTTTTATTTATCCAGTATAGTAATACAACATTTCTAAACTATCATATAACTAAATGTGCGGTATCTACATACTTTATTTTTGTATCATTAAATAGAAATGTAATAACTATTTTTTGCAAATAAAATAATACTATATACAGATTTTTTACATCACAATGCTAGTTATATAAATGCAAACTTAAAATTTACACAAATATGGTTTTCTGAGTATATTTTATTTTATCGGGATTTGTACCCAGAAGTCCATTGTGGAAGCCTTAAAAAGATTGGCACTTTGGCATTTTATTTACAATGTATGGTATAACATAAGAAATATCTAACTATATTACTTACAATTAGAACCTTAGTATACTGGAAATCATGATACAATTAATTATAATTGTATCGTGACTGGAAATTATATTTTTTTAATGTAACATAATAAAAATCATAGACAAATCAACATCTATAATTTGGTGCCTTATCATTTCGCTTTTCTCTTAGCTGCCCCTTTGGAATGAGTATAATTAAAACAATACTGTAATTTATGTAATATATTTGACCAACTCGTTTTTAAGAAAATAAATTTTAAAGTTCAGTTGTATGGCAGTTAATGTTAAGGTCATAGATTTGGCAACAGCAAACACTGCGTCGTACCCAATGTAACTTCCCAACCTCCTTAATAACCTACCATTGCCAAAAAAATCTGCTGACAGCTGCCAGACTTACATATTGATTAGTGATTGTCGGTTAATTTAATAGCTCTCCGACTAATATGATAAAATACAAAGATAGTTATAAAAATAAAAAATATCACTTAAAAGTAATAAAATTGTACTATGTAGACGGATGTATTTTAATTTAAATGTAATAATTTCTTCAATGTAGAAATAATAAAATTGTTTTTACAAACAAAATACTGTAAATATAACTTTTGATTATTTGTACTAAATATACATACTATAGGTATAGTAATGAAATCAACAATAAATCATTTTTATGCCTGATATTATAAAAAATTTGCTTGAGTGCAAATGCAAATTAGCTTCCAGCTAACGCTATCTGCTAGGTTATACCTTTTATGAGGTACACTTGGTAGCACTCATTTTTTGTGTTGTGTTTATCATTTATATTTAAAACCTAGCAGATAGCGTTAGCTGGAAGCTAATTTGCTTTTGCACTCAAGCATAATACCGGGCATAAAAATGATTTCATTTATGTGTATTAACAACGGCACATAAAAAATAAATAAACATTTATAATTACCATATCTGAACACAGATCTTTCCACTAATTTTATAAAAATATATATAATTTCTATATAAATCATAAACGTAAAATAAATATTTTAAAAATCAACAAATACTATGAATCAGGATTAAACGTTTCATCAAAAAAATTCGTTATATATCTAATTGCTTGTAAAAAAGCTGCTAGTAATATAGATAATGACAAGGAAACAATTTTTTTCGGTACTAATTCCGCGGTGCTTTCCGCACGCTCTAATTCTACGCTATCTTCTTGACCAATCGTATCGATTAAGGCATTTTGTATATCATAAATATCGTCGTCACTAGACGAACTACTTACTTCACTTTCACTACTCTCGTAAATTGTATACCGTTCGTTGTTTTCAGTGTGCGTAATAATTAGTACATCTTCAATATCATCGTTTGATTTTTCCTCGGAATCAATCTCGATATCCTTACAATCTTCATTTATAGGCAAGATTTGACTAGAGTTACTATTACCTAAATTACTTATACAGTCTATATCTCCTAAATCACTTTGTAATCATGTCCTATTTTCATTTGGGATCACAGCAAAGTTCTTAAACCTAGGTGGAACCATATCTTCTATGATGTTTACCGTTATCTTCGGACTGCTGCATTCAACTATTCGGAACTCGTTCATGAATGTCGCAAGGAACAATACAAAAAACAGAGCGGTGATCCATTCACTTAAAGTGCTGACAATGTGGAACGAGTAGCCTGCGTTATCTTTTGTCCATTTACGTGGATTGTCTCCTAAAGAAACATAATTAATGCGCGTTCTTGTTTAATTTCACGGTTATGTTTAATCGATACGTACCTTCAAATTTTTTTAGTGAAATCATTGCGAAAATGAACGTAGATATAAATGATAAAAAGCAGAATACACTACAAAATAACCGCAAATGGCACACGAATTTTGTGCAAGTAAGAGGCGTTGTTTTGTACGAAATTATTGTCTGAAAAGAAAATCATATATAAGAACAATACTAATCTATTAATATTATAAAAAAACTCAATTGATATTAATTATTAGTACAGGTCTGTATTAAGGAAAATTTACAATTTATGTTTTCTGATAAAATTGCACCAGTCAAATGTACTTAATTAGAAATATTTGCTGATGTTTTATTATTATCATTAGCAAGTGTCCATCACTGCGTGCTCATTACTGGTTTTACTTGATCCATTACTGGAGAAAAAACATAAACAAAATAAAAGGCTATAATTTAAAAAAACAAACTGTATTTGGGGACTTTGGTAATTAAATTGGTTAAATAAAGAATTACTTGTTCATGAGAATTACAAAAAAGAAGCTCATCAATCACAAAGTGGCCATAACTGGTGCCAGTACCTGATTTGAAAATTTCTATAAGAATCAAATATACTTACTTGAAGAAAAAAATAAACGACACCCATTCCAAAAGCCATCAACGCTCCAACAAGATGTATCGATAAAAAATTAGTTTCCTGAAAATTTCCAACAAGGCTTATTCCAAAAGCCATTGCAACTCCGACCCAAATCGAAGCGACGTTAATTTTTTTAACAGCGAGTCTTAAAGTAAAGACATTTCCAAGGTCTTTTATCTGTTTGTATCTTATATAAACATCAACTCCAACTAAAAATTAAATGGTCATGTTAAAAAATAAAAAATAAAAATCTAATGTGGTCTTTTGGTAAAAGGTATAAATTGCATCTTTAAGATCAGAGGTCAGGGGTATATTATTTTTATTTTTGAAGCCAGTTTTTATTCTGGTAGAAAAATAAGTTTACCTTTCTAAAAAGATAAAATACAAATGCATGTATATAATATGGAAAATAAGTATTATAAATTCTAATTCATTTATTTTGTAATAACGTATATTATGTATAATTAAAGATAATTTCAACAATAAACTCATACAACATTGTTGATAGTATTCTAGTAGATATAAAGCCTAATTATTTTCATTGCATGATAGGCTAAATTATTTCATAATATCTAAAACAAAGTATGTGTTTCTTTCTATTGCAAAATGCACTTAAAAACCTGAAGGTTAAAATATTCAAGTTATTAATACAGTAATAGTTCCCATATATAACAAAAAATATGCATACATATATTAATTTCATTTTTGGATCATGGACTTATATTACTAATGTTCTTTCTCTTGAAAATTAACTGATTTAAAAATTTTATACAAAATACTAACATTTTAATTAATAAAATTAGGCAATATTTATATAGGAAGTTGTAATATTTTAGGATGCTCATTCTCAAGGTTGAAGAAATCATATATTTTGAATATTTTAATCTAATTATTTTTTTATTAATAACATTAAATAAATATTTGAAAATGAATTATTCATTTACTGGGTTTTTGATAGTTTATCTTTTAAGTAAATATTGTTCTAATTTCGAAACAAAAACTGATCTAGATATGTATAATTAAAAAAAACTGGTTTTTAAAGTTACACAATTAATACAAAATGCATTTTATAAAATATTTGAATGTTTATTAGACATAAAAAATTCAAAATTTATTTTAAATGATTATAATGAGCATTATTGTTGTATGCAGTCTACTCTTGAATGTATTGATAAAGTACTGGCACCAGTCATGGATATGACCCCAGTAATGGCTATTTTTAAATTAAATGTACTTAAATAGAAACTGTTTTACATTGTTTCAAATTTGACGATTCTTTCTTTTATATCTTTTGTGTCGTAGTACTTATCATTTTGTAATCATTACTGGTTTTACTTTATCCATTACTGGAGAAAAAACAAAATAAAAGGCTATAATTTAAAAAACAAACTATATTTGCGAACTTTGGTAATTGAATTGATTAAATAAATAGTTACTTGTTCTATTAGTAACATGAGTTCATAAGAATTACAAAAAATTAGCCCGTCAATCACAAAAACAGTAAACCTTGCTCTTATAGCAGCCAGAACTGGTGCCAATATATTAATATTAACTAATCTCCTGTTGCGAAACTAGGGATTATTTCAGTTAAAAAAGGGAACACGATATTAATACTACCAAATTACAATTCTATGTTTTTTTTAAAGATATTTAATTCATTGTTTAATGCTTTGAACCCTATTGGCCAGTACTATTTAAATGTATTGTATATTTTCATAATCATATTTATGTTTTTATAATAAAGTTTTATATAAAATAAAATTGTTTTCCTCATAGCATCAGGGCCATGCTGCCAGTAAGACCAGGAGATTAGGGTCTAAAGGGTTAAATAATCAATATTAAAATTATTTATACACATACCTAATACAGCTCCAATATTCATCAACTGTCCGAAAACACAACTCTCTGGTGCGGTTGTTCCAGTGTCACTTATGTAGGGGAAAACGGGAGTTACATGTCCAAATTTTACAGACAAAATATATCTGTATATAAAAAATACAATACGTTACTTATTTTAAGTAATACTAATAAATAAATAAAAGTAATTGTATGTGTACTTACGAAACAATAAATGTAAGAGGAAAACATATAATTGTAGCAACAGGAAACCAGAAAACTTTAGTTACTGACATTTTATGTGAATTACTTGATTTTGTAACATTACATATTCATTTTCTGAAGTATATTTCTTGTAGTTATGTTTTATCTATTTTTTAATGCTGTTATCAATAATTGTTACTTGTTTGAAGTACCAGTGATTGACTACTAGTTAGTAATCATTTAAATGCAGCAAATTTAATTTAATTTCCCACTAGCAGTGTAAAAAACAACATTCGTTTGAATTTCAAGGTCTATCAACAAAAAACTTGTGAAATTTTTGATCATGGTTACATATTAACCTTGAATGTTTTAATTATTTATAATTAACTAATGTTTAAGTTTATAAACATACTGATTTTTGTTTACGTACCAAGTTTCTTTAATGTAAAAAATTAAAAAAATAGCAATTGACGTTTGCTGTTTATAAATAGAAAAATTTAAATAACCTGAAAAACCGGTGACACCAATGTTATGTAAAAAATCGATAAACCCATTTTTATGTTATGTTTTCAATAAAATTGATTGTTCAAAATTCATTTTGATGAAGCATTATGATTTTTTTTGTAAAATGTCAAAATTTGACAGCTATACTTTGGTGCCATCTATACGAACTAAAATATTTTTATTGTCAGCTGTTGTTTGACAGATGATATTATTAAATACTCCGTCTTAAATACTTTGATTATCTAGTATAATCTAGTGTGTTAAATTTAGTGTACAAATAAATAAATAATACTTTGGATGTAGTCATATTTGTAATATTTTATAGAGAATCAAAATGCCGTACCAAGGATTAATATTTGGTGCTATGATAGCAGTCGCAGTAGGAACTACCTTATATTATCTGTTGACTGGGCTGCATGAAGCACACGATACACACAATCAATACAGATATGAGCCACCTCCTCCAACACCAAATTCGTGGAGTCACGATAACAGGTATTTCTTTTTTTCATTTTGCGTATTGCATATCGTTCCCTGTAACTGCAGAATATCGTAAGCGTTGTGTAATCAAATGGTAGTTACGATACTCCGCATTAATAATTTAAGTTTTCGAAGAACCATAATAGTTAATCAGGGTGGTCACTTACCAAACTGGTGGACTTTGACTGTTATTTAACACATTGACTGCCATGACATATGGAATATCTAGCTTTAAGTTGTTATTCACTGCTGTCGGTCATATGTTCTGTCTAAAATGCTATTAAGATTGACCAACACGAGACAGGTAACTGAGAAAATTCCTGACATGGTGCCATGTATAAAATTTGGCCATTAATGCATTAAACTTGAAGAAATAACAAATCTTTTCTTAATTTTGTATTTCCATAATTTTATGTGTAATATGATTATTATTTATTTCAAGTGAATTGCGTCAACGCCGAAACCAAAGATCACAGCAACCTGAAGAATGTTCGATATGTTATAACGAAGTAGATTATAATAAAAAAACATTACAATGTGGTCATTCATTTTGTACAAAATGCATAAACAAATGGTTGAATGAAAATCGATCTTGTCCAAACTGTCGAAAACCAGTTTAATTAATTTTTTGTAAGTTGATATAGTAATACAGAAATTTCTTTATTTACAACTAACTTATAAGCTTTTAAATTAACACTTGCCATTTTATTCACTTGTCCACCATAATCAGTTGCAGTTCAAAAACATTATTTGGCTTCAACGTTTTCAATTAACGCATAGTGAGATACGTATGCTATTCTACGCAATCAAAATTAAGTATCTTGTGGCTTATGGTGTCAAAACTATTGAGAACTGACTCATGGTGATTTAAAGTGTTAAAATGAACTATCATCGGCTTGTAAGTAAAAAGCATTATGTCAAAAAACTGATTTTGAGAAAATCATGTTTATTTTCTTAAATATATAATAGATAGACTGGAATGTCTGGATTAACTGTGTATAATTGTATATGCACATTTTATTTCAAATTTAGTAAAATCTAGAATTATAAATTTCCAGTCGATAGAGCAGAAAAAAAGGAGGTTAGGAAGTTACTTTTGAGGGGTAGGTGGTGGGGTAGGGACGCAGTGTTCGCTGTTGCCAAATTTACAACTTGTCTTTCTCACTTGCACTCATGTATTTCTCATTATTTGTAATTTTACAATACCAGCGCTGAGTTTCTTATATTATTTTTTTAATAATGGTATGGTTGAAACTTTTAATTCTTGTTTAAATAATTACATAAATGTATACTTTACAGTATCTTACTGTTTTTTATCATTTTTGTTAACAATCTATTTTCATCAACTGCCATTTAACGCCAACTTTAAAATTTATTTTCTTAAAAACGAGTTGGTCAAAAAGTCTGAAATTTCAGTATTTCATTCATTTTGAGTGTTTAAATAATTGTTAGAAATTCTAATTTTGACTTAACTTCCTAACCTCCTTAAATCAATAATCGAAAAAATCGATTTAATGAGTTTTACTTGTAAGCTCACAATATTTTTTTATTAACTAGTAAATTTAGTATGTGAGAATTTGTATGTATAGAAGTTTCTGTATTAATATATTATATAAAGCCTGTTTGCAAAGTAATAAAAATATTAGTATTTTTGCAATAATAGATGTTTTTTCATATAATTAATTTTTTTTTACGTAGAAGCATAAGTGATATAAAGAATTTGTATTATTCTTAAAAAAAGATAGAGAATTGTTTGTCACAGTAGGTTGTGTGACTTAAATATATTAAAATAGTTATATCCTCATTTAAAAAAAAAACTAATTAAGCGACCCTTCACTTTTACAAATTTTATAATTTTGATACCACGATTAGTGAAGTGTTTTTCAGAAAAAAATATACACAGTAGTGTTTCTCTTTTCTCAAAATTTAGAAAATAAGGATCTATAATTTGTTTTTCACAATACGATTAAGTTAAGTTAGGAAAATTGTTATTTTATAAATATACTTTTATAAAATTGTGTACAGATACAAAAATGTTGTTACTGGCAGTTAAAATCAAGGAGAAATGGGGTTTATAGTATCGGCAGCTAAACCTGATACGTCATTTATTCTTGTCACCAAAGAAGATATTAACAGAGATATGACTAGATATATTTATTTAATTGTGACAATTTTATTAATAGTGTTGACTTGAAATATAGATTGTGTTATAATATGAAATATAAAGTCACTACTTTAAGTATTAGTAAATAAGTAAATTGCACAAAACATATGTATAAATATAATTAAGAAGTAAAATCAAACATTAAATGGGCATTGGTACAGGGCCGTAACAAGAGACTCTGGAGTCCCCTCAGTCTACAATTTTTGCCCGTTAATAATTTTAATGACCTTTTTTTGTTCCTCAATCTTGTCGACGTCGATTTTTACGCTCCTACGGGGCCCCGAGGTACTGCCCTGGTGGTAGTTACGGCCCTGCATTGGTATATAATTTAGATACTAATCTATAAATTTAATAATATAATAAATACATAATGTAACGTCATTATAAATATATGTACCTAAAGCTGTTTTATGAGCTTTATTTACTGCTATTTGCGGCCACATGCCTGTTACTTACTCAGGGCCGTAACTAGAGGCTCGGGGCCCCCCAGATATGCAAAAATAAAAATTGAAGACCTTTTTTTGGATCATAGCTTACAAATTTTACATTTGAATGACTTTTTTGCTTGCCAGCTAGAATTTTACACTTCTTAGTAATTTTAATGGGTAATAAGTGTAAAATTGAAGTTCATAAGCCGAAAAAAAGGTCTTTAAAATCAAAATTAGTAATAAGTAAATCACGTTTTCATGTTAGCACCAAATACATTTTAAAAAATCTTCAATTTATTGATACTGCGGGGGGGCCCTAACCTCAGGGGCCCCGGGGCACTACCCCGGTGGTAGTTACGGCCCTGTACTTACTGTTGGAATAATACATTTACATAAATCTAACTGGCTACAAAAACAGAAGCCTAGAAATGATACTAAATGTATTTAAATTTTGTCTATGGATTTGAAAAAATGTCATTTTTAATTCGCCTTGGTCAGTGGTCACTCTGTCACCTATCGGATAAAACTTGAACCCTTCTGAAGTTCCCAAACAGCGATTTGAATTCAAATTAAGATTTATATTATTAATAATATTGTAAATGTACTATTAAAAACGTGGAGGTAAAGTTTAAATTTTTCACCCATATTTCTTTGACAGTTGCATTTTTTGTAATAAATGAAAACTTAATGTTTTATTGGATGAATTATTGTCACAATTTGGTACAGCATTACGTGATAGTTATTCTTTTATTCTTGATTGATTTTTAATAATTTTAATTGCTTATTTACATAATTTTTACATTACAGTTAAAAATTTAAAATGGCTGTTTGGGAACTTTATAAGGTTTCAAGTTTTATCTGATAGGTGGCAGAGTGATCACTGACCATAGCGAATATTGACTATTAATAATTGTGATGCTAGAATCTAGAGTTTGATTTTACAATTGTTAGTTTAAAAAATAAATGAGAGAGATAGAATTTATTTATATTTTTGAAAACTTGTATTTTAGAATGTAACATATTTTCTCTACTGTCTTTAGTTTACTAATCCCCAGTTTTATGAAAGATAGTTACCCAGCATTCATGATTATCTCGGACCTGAATATGGTAACAGATAAATATCGATCGCTTTTTTACTATTTTTGGAAAATTATTTATGTCGATCAAATAAACTTTATAGAAGGCCTGGTAACTATCATTTGTGATAAGGGACCATCCATAAATTACGTCGGTTTTTTTACCCCCCCCCCCCCCCCATCCCTGTTGTGACGTCACACAAGTTTCAAAAAAATAAGTAGGCAGTCAAAATCAACGAAAAAAAAAATTATTTTTATTTATATCAATTTCTTTGTTTATTAATAAAAATTATATGAAATTTTACCAAGCACGTTTAAAAATTTCCCAATAACTCTTCAACAGTCTCGAGTTACTAAACATAGTAACTTTTCCTCAAATTTTGTTCTAAGAATTCAAAGTTCATTGTTTTGATTTTGTGATTGTCACACTTTGTAGACCCCCCCCCCCCCCTCCTCAATATGTGTAGTTTATAGATGGCCCCTAATGGGTATTAATTTTGTAAATAGTTTTCTTAAATGATGTTTTAATTAAGATTTTTTTCGATTGCAGGCTTTATTATTTTGGAATTATTATCATATTTGTAATAAATATTCTAACTTTTAGCAATAATAATTGTTTATATGTGTGTATTGTAATATATAGAAAATAAATTTTGGAGAAAAGGATATCCTTTTTTTATACAAAATAAAATTTTGTTTAATTTTTTGTAAAAGGATTGGGAAAATATTTGATCTATCAAATACAAATCTCCTAACCATAAAAATTGTAAGAGTTTAGACTTACACGTGTTTCAATAGCAATGCTATCATTATCAGAGTCCTAAAGACACTTAAAAAAAAATTTGATATAAACTTATTCAATATTTTATTTTATCTGCTCTTAAACAATTATTAACTATTAACAAGTTTTACATATTAATTATTATATATTTTTAAATAATACAAATTATACAAAATATACAATTCATTACCTTTATTGTTATTTATACACATGCATTTTCAAGGGTTTAACATTTTTTTTAAACATTTTATGAATTAATGCATCAATCGACTCAATTTTGGAATCTGAGACAGAGGCTTGGAACCAATGGTATGTATATTTATTAAGTAGTTAATTATTTTTATACCTTTTCTACATTAACTACTCCTTGATTATCAACATATTTGATCTAAAACAATAAAAAGTTACAAATTTGTATTGTATGTAATAACTTTTTTAATTTGTACTTACCTCCATTTCAATTACAGGTGAATATAAATATATTTTCCTAAATTCTTGCACAAATGTGCAAATAAATAAACAAAAAGTCACAGCTAGAAACCATTCGGAAAGTGCGCTGGTATAATACCATTTCAGTCTGGGGTCTGTTGGTAGAATTTCGGTAAGATTTGTACCTAAAAAATACGATGTACTTACTATAATATTTATCATATAAAATTTTTTGGGTGAAATATAAACAGGGCTCGTTTAGAATAGAGTAATCCGGTCAAAAGTGAAAATCCCTAACAGAAAATGGGTTATGACGTCACAAACGTTTCAACCAATCACGTGATTTTTACGACTTTTAAAATGCTTTTATTATTTTTTCAGCCTAATCTTTGCAATTAAGTAATAAGAAAGGTATGTCAAAAATTTCCGGATTACTCTGTTCAATTTGAACAAAAATGCACCCTTTTTTAAACGTCTTTAATGAACAATAATCAAAATTATAATTTTTGCGATCCTTTTAATTGGTTGTTCGACCGCCTGTGCGTAATGGCCCTGATTGATAATTGTATGTATTAAATTGTTTTTTCGCAAATGTAATATAGTTAATATTTATGAAAAATAATAGCTATACATTTCTAAGAATTTTGTATACTTAATGTATACCGCGCGAGTAGTTAAAGGTTAACATATTTACCATTAAATAGTGAGATTGATATAGATCCAGTCACAATAGTTGATGTCGTCAATAACACAGAAAGAAACGATAAAAATGCTCTTAAGTATAGCATTCTTAAACTGTTTATGTAAGGACATAGATTCCATGAAAAAGCAGCCTGAAAAAAAATTTGTAAAAAGTGCCAAAAATAAAAACACTTTTAAATTTTAAACTTACCTGAAATATGAAATAAATATTAGTAGCAAAAAAACATGTGAGTGCTCCAATCATGTGCACTTTTCCAGATCTAGATGTCTGAAAATTCGCTATTACTTCGAGTCCAACACAAGAGAGAATTCCAAATAATGTAGCTATTCTGTTAACTGGCTTAGGAATTCCAGATGGTGGTTCCTTTACAGAAAAATACGATATTTGACGATGGCGTATATAAACGCACGTAGCCACTGAAAGTATATAAGAATACAGTCAAAATATAACAATCCAGAGCCCCCCAAAAAGTTGCATTGGTTTTTACGAGGGCTTAAATAACGAAAGCTAAAATCAGAAATTAATAAATTAATTTAAAAAAATCTGAATAGAATCTTAACTCTTTTATAATTTAATGGTAGGGGTGCTAGATATGTGTTCTACTCAGTATTTATATTTAGTTTCATTGTGAAATTTGTTTTATGTGTTACTTTTAGTATTATAGCCCCCATATCCTATTGTATTCCCTCTACCGGGTTGGGACACATACAGATTTTTTCAGGGGCTGTCCAAAAATTAAATAATTTTTTTTCAACAATTTAAGAGCAATCTGTAAGGTCCCCCACTATACCTCCCTACAAATCGGCCCAGCAAATTGGGTGGTGTATAGAAACCTTTATATTCAACTAAAAACGTTATATTTGTATAATTTTAAGTAAAACAGGATTCAAATTAGTTTGTTATATTATTTATAAACATAACAAACCTAAGATAAGTAGTGTCACACATAAATTTATCTTAGAAAGGTCAAATTTAATGTTTATATAGTATAAATTTGTCATATTTTACAATAATTATTGCATGAAAAAAATTAACGAATTTAGACAAATTTTTATATATTTATTGGCAACCATTCTGGAGTTATTTTAAATTCATTGCCAATAGAATCTCCACAATTGTACAATAATTGCAATTTAAATCTTAGCAAAGTTGAGAAGCATATTTATACAAAAAATTATTATTATTATAAACTTATAAAAGTACATATGATACTTACATAATAAAGCAGCTATGTTAAGTAGTTGCCCAAAAACACAACTTTCTGGAGATAAAGCCCCAGTGTCACTTATATAGGGTATCCCCATCACCATGTGACCCCATAATACAGCAACGCAGTATCTAAAAATAACTGATTTTATGTTTTGCAAAATACTTAAAAAAATGTTCATTGTTTGATTATTTCAAAATTATGAATTCAAGAAGCATTATATTTTTTATTACGATTTAAATAACTTACGAAATGATAAATGTAACTGGAAATAATATACACAAACTTATAGGTAACACGTGTAAATTTTTATATTGTAAAACCATTTTTATTTCGGTTAAAATTGTATCACTTAAAGTCGCACTTTATTTTTAAACTAATCAAAACGTCCATTGTTCTTATTTTAATATGTCAAAGGCAACTAGACTCAGTGATAGTAGAACTGTAAATGATAAACTGATACTGTACAACACACAGAAAGTGTAAAAAAAAAATATATGTAAATAAAACTGATAAGATATATGAGTTTATTATGGTACCAAATAATCATAACAGTTTTGGTATAAAAAAGTTGCAAAAAATACGTATTGTGACTTTTGAACTCTGAGTGTTAGAATTTTCGTATTTTGGGGTCATTGGCTATTTAAAAATATCTGCCTTGGGAACCACGGGACTTTCTTATACGTAATCCTAACAGTGAATAGTATACGTGATTCTTTGTTTATTAAAACATTTCTAACAAACTAACAAAATGAATAATATAGGTAATATTATTCTCTCCATTATATTTTTTTAACGTAATAACTGAAAACGGATGTTTACTCTTGTAAATTTTTGGTTTTTTGAAATAAGAAAAAAATGTTTTAGATAAAAAATGTCGAGTATGTTATTATCTATAATTTATTCCCCATACATTTTTTTCCAACATTTATGATTTAGCCAGAAAGATTTTTTTATGTAATTATTTAGATTCACCTACACTGTTCACTCTCAGTATTACGTATAAGAAAGTCCCATGGTACCTACGACAAACACACACACTGTTCAATCTCTGTAATACGTATAAGAAAGTCCCATGACACTCATGGCAGATATTTCTCCTCTGTTATGAACTATTTGAATTATAATAATTTATTTTTTTTCAAAAATTCGTTTTTACGAAAAAATGAATAGAACATAAATTATAAATATAGATATATGTTTCAGAGTAATTCGAAAAATTAAAAAATCGACGTAGGTAAACATCCGTATCCGGTTGAAAGATCGTTTTTAAAAATAGGACGTTTTCTTCCCAGACAAAAGTTAATCTTAAATATAAATTTTCACCCTTCTACGATTTGTCGTATTTGAGTTACAGCGCTTACAGACTGACAGACACACAGACATCATGGCGAAAATAGTCAGAAAGGATTCAGGGAAGGTCAAAATAGATAATTCCATCAAAATCCGAGATTCGAAAAAAATCGGCTTCACTATACTTATTTATACCTACTATATGTATATTTATAAGTTGATTTATTTCCACTAGAAATAACGTTAATATAATAATAGTATATCTCTATAAGGTAAAAGCACCAGTTATGGCCGCTATAAGAGCAAGTTTTTGTTTTTTTGGATTAATGGATTTGTTTTTTGTAATTCTCATGAACTCGTGTTTCTAATAAAATCAATTTAATTACTATAAATTTACAAAAAATTAGAGTACATCTTGCAACCCAAGGGTTCAGTGTTTGAATCCCAAGGTGTTCTGTTTTATTTTATTTTTTTATTAAAAATATTTTATCAATGACGACATGTAATAAGTAAGTACCTATATAATAAATATTTATAAATAAAAGGTAAGTAATTTCAATTGTACAATATTTTATACCTGTGTAGATAAACAGGTAACAAAGAACTAATTATGAGCATCTATGTAGATAAATAGATGCTTTAAATTCACTCAGTTTTTAGTTATGAAAGTGTACACGTCATCGTATGTAACACTGATAACATACATTACACCAGATTTTAAATTCATTTATTAATACATACGATAAGGTCTCTTCTTTGACAAAAAAAAATTGATTTAGTCGGAACGGCATCTGAAAATAATATTGAAATTTGAAAGGTACATGTGGCGCCATCTAGCAAAAACTACTTGAACTAATAAGTTTTTGATAGTGCTACATATACTTTTTAAATTTCAATGTATTTTTCAGATGCCATTCCGACTAAATCATTATTTTTTTTGCAAGTAAGAGATGCTATCGTATGTATTAGAGCATTCTAATTCAAAATATGCCCATAAAAAGTTGCACTCGGATCGATAACATGGTTTTTTTATCAACTTTTGTGTAAACAAAATGTTAAAATTATGAATCAGTGAATGTATTTAAAATCTGATATCATATATGTTATCAGCGAGTGTTCTTACATACGATGGGGTGTTTATTACTTTCAAATTCAAAATGGATGTATTAATTATCATAATAAAAAACACACCCTTTTTGAATTTGAAAGTAATAGATACGCTATGGTATGTAAGGGGACTCGCTTATAACGCATATGATATCAGATTTTAAATCAATTTACTGGTTCAAAATTTGATGAAATTTTTTAAGACAAAAGTTGATAAAAAACCGTGTTATCGATCCGAGCGCAACTTTTTATGGGCATATTTGGAATCAGGGTGCCCTAATACATACGATAGCGTCTCTAACTCGCCAAAAAAAAAATTCCCCAAAAAGAAACAAGGCTATAGTATGGCTTAAAAAACAGTCGAAAAACACTTTTTTCGATTTTCAAATAATTAGATACGTTATCGCATGTAAAGGGATACGCTAATTCGACAATTTTTATCTGTTGTGAAATTCATCAAAGGGTTCAAAAGTTACAGCCATTTTACGACGAAAAATTGATAAAAAACAGTGATAGCGGTCCGAGCGGAATTTTTTATCAATATTTTTGGAATCACCATGCTGTTATACATCCGATAGCGTGCCTAACTCGACAAAAAAAATTTTAATCTGATGACGGCACCTTCGCCATGGTGAAGGTGCCGCCGTGTTACGTCATCAGATAAAAAAAAATTTTGTCGAGTTAGGCACACTATCGGATGTATAACAGCATGGTGATTCCAAAAATGTTGATAAAAAGTTCCGCTCGAATCTCTCTTACAGTTTTTTATCAATTTTTCGTCGTAAAATGGCTGTAACTTTTGAACCCTTTGATGAATTTCTCAACTGATAAAAATTGTCGAATTAGCGTATCCCTTTACATGCGATAACGTATCTAATTATTTGAAAATCGAAAAAAGTGTTTTTCGGGTGTTTTTTAAGCCATACTATAGCCTTGCTTCTTTTTTGGGAAAAAAATTTTTCTGGCGAGTTAGAGACGCTATCGTATGTATTAGAGCCCCCTGATTCCAAATATGCCCATAAAAAGTTGCGCTCGGATCGATAACATGGTTTTTTATCAAGTTTTGTCTTAGAAATTTTAGTGAAAATATGAACCAGTAAATGTATTTAAAATCTGATATCATATATGTTATCAGCGAGTCTTCTTACATACGATAGCGTGTTTGTTACTTTCAAATTCAAAAAGGGTGTATTTTTTAGTACGATAATTAATACATCCATTTTGAATTTGAAAGTAATAGACACACCATCGTATGTAAGAAGATTCGCTGATAACATAAATGATATCAGATTAAAATTCCTTTGTTTGTTAAAAATTTCAAGCAATTTTTTTAGACACATGTTGATAAAAAACAGTTTCATCGGTCCGAGCGAAACTTTTTATATGCATTCTTGGACTCAGGATGCTCTAATACATACGATAACGTCTCTAACACGTTTAAAAAAAATTGACTTAATCGGAATGGCTTCTGAAAAAATTACTATTATTTTTCAGAAGCCATTCCGATTAAGTAAATTTTTTTAAACGTGTTAGAGACGTTATCGTATGTATTAGGGCATCCTGAGTCCAAAAATGTATATAAAAAGTTTCGCTCGGATCGATGAAACTGTTTTTTATCAACATTTGTCTAAAAAATTTGCTTGAAATTTTTAACAAACAAAGGCATTTTAATCTGGTGTTATATATGATATCAGTGTGTCCTTTTACATATGATGGCGTGCATAATATTTTAAAATTCAAAATGGGTGTATCAATTAAAGTACTGAAAAACACATCCTTATTGAATTTGAAAATAATTAACACGCCATCGTATGTTATATGTCACGCTGATAACATAAATGATAATAGATTTTAAATCAATTCACTGGTTCAAAATTTGATGAAATTTTTTAAGACAAAACTTGATAAAAAACCATGTTATCGATCCGAGCGCAACTTTTTATGGGCATATTTGGAATCAGGGGGCTCTAATACATACGATAGCGTCTCTAACTCGCCAGAAAATTTTTTTTCCCAAAAAAGAAGCAAGGCTATAGTATGGCTTAAAAAACACCCGAAAAACACTTTTTTCGATTTTCAAATAATTAGATACGTTATCGCATGTAAAGGGATACGCTAATTCGACAATTTTTATCAGTTGAGAAATTCATCAAAGGGTTCAAAAGTTACAGCCATTTTACGACGAAAAATTGATAAAAAACTGTAAGAGAGATTCGAGCGGAACTTTTTATCAACATTTTTGGAATCACCATGCTGTTATACATCCGATAGTGTGCCTAACTCGACAAAAAAATTTTTTATCTGATGACGTAACACGGCGGCACCTTCACCATGGCGAAGGTGCCGTCATCAGATTAAAATTTTTTTTTTCGAGTTAGGCACGCTATCGGATGTATAACAGCATGGTGATTCCAAAAATATTGATAAAAAATTCCGCTCGGATCGCAATCACTGTTTTTTATCAATTTTTCGTCGTAAAATGGCTGTAACTTTTGAACCCTTTGATGAATTTCACAACAGATAAAAATTGTCGAATTAGCGTATCCCTTTACATGCGATAACGTATCTAATTATTTGAAAATCGAAAAAAGTGTTTTTCGACTGTTTTTTAAGCCATACTATAGCCTTGTTTCTTTTTGGGGAATTTTTTTTTTTGGCGAGTTAGAGACGCTATCGTATGTATTAGGGCACCCTGATTCCAAATATGCCCATAAAAAGTTGCGCTCGGATCGATAACACGGTTTTTTATCAACTTTTGTCTTAAAAAATTTCATCAAATTTTGAACCAGTGAATTGATTTAAAATCTATTATCATTTATGTTATCAGCGTGTTATAATACATACGATGGCGTGTCTATTTCTTTAAAATTCAATAAGGGTATGTTTTTCAGTACTTTAATTGATACACCCTTTTTTAATTTGAAAATATTATACACGCCATCATATGCAAAAGGACACGCTGATATCATATATTACACAAGATTAAATTTCCTTCATTTGTTAAAAATTTCAAGCAAATTTTTTAGACAAATGTTGATAAAAAACAGTTTTATCGATCCGAACGAAACTTTTAATGTGTATTTTTGAAATCAGAGTGGTCGTATACATACGATAGCTGCTCTAACTCGACAAAAAATTTGACTTAGTCGAAATGGCATCTGAAAAATTTATTGAAATTTAATAGTAGGTACATGTGGCACCATTTAGCGGGACAAACTTTAACAAAGATGTTCGTTCAAGCTGTTTTTGGTAGATGGCACCACATGTACCTTCTAATTTTAATATTTGTTTCAGATGCCATTCCGACTAAATCAAATTTTTTTTTGTCACACATAGTTGTTTAGTATTTGTTAATTTGTATACCTGTTTATCTACACAGGTATAACATACATGTTTGTTCACTTACTGAATTTATAACATCTATTTATCTACATAGATGCTCTTAATTAGTTATTTGTTACCTGTTTATCTACACAGGTTATAAAATATTGTATAATTGAAAATCACTTACCTTTTATTTATAAATATTATTATATAGGTACTTATTACATGGCGTCATTGTTGAGACATACATACTATGTATTATTGAAGCACCTATTGATTATTTATTGTTAAAATACTTTTTATTGTATTGTGTATAATAAAAAAATAAAATAAAACATAGCATCTTGTGATTTGAATACTGAACCCTTGGGTTGCGAGGGGGTAAATACACATGAGTTAAATTTTTTGAAAGTATTTTGAACTGATGTTTTCTCAAAACATACGTTTTTTTAGACCACTGAATATTTCTGGGAGGGGGGGGGTCGTCGTCGTCGTCCCCGTTACTACGCTACTGAGGTCAATACAAAGAAATGTGTTCTATAATGTATTTTCTTGCATCGAATTAGTTCACTGAGAAAAAAATGCCCTTTAAAATTGAAAGGGTTGGGCCAGTCCGGTTCTGCCTTAAATAAATTAAAAAAAAATTATTATCAATAGCCAAATGATTTTTATTTTTTTTATTTTCATATTTTATTTATATTAACAGTCACAGTGAATTTTCCCACGCTATAGGCCGCCCGGCATTCCTCATGGTTGTCCCTGCATACATTCATTGCGATGCTACAATAGAAGCGCCGGTGCTTCCCACGAAGTCGCGTGTCTCCCGGCGCATGCTAGAAACCCTATGTTGTAGGTGTATTGAGATCAACATAGTGAATTTTCCCACGCTATGGGCGCCCGGCATTCCTTATGATTTTCCCTGTATACATTCATTGCGATGCTACGATAGAAGCGCCGGTGCTTCCCACGAGGTCGTGTGTCTCCAGGCGCATCCTAGAAACCCTATGTGTTGTAGGTGTATTGAGATCAACATAGTGAATTTTCCCACGCTATGGGCGCCCGGCATTCCTTATGATTTTCCCTGTATACATTCATTGCGGTGCTACGATAGAAGCGCCGGTGCTTCTCACGATGGGCGCGTGTCTCCGGCGCCCCTCCCTCTATTGTGAATTTTTGTGGAATTTTTTACTTAATTAGTTTATTATTTTAAGCGCCGCGACCTTCACAAATATTTCTTCCCACGCCGCGGCGCCAGTACAAATTCTTTAAAGTTTAGTTCGAATCACAAAGTTCAATGTACAACTACGAATACCTATACATATTAACGATCCCCAATAATAATAATAAAATAAATCCAGCCGGGTCACCCATCCAACACTTGTCTTCGCTAGATACTGCTTAACCTCTGTGCAAATACATAACGGGTGTATTCTATATAAGCTGATCATTGCATTTGAATAACGTTTCATTTACAGTATAAAATACTTCTCTTGATTGAAAGCATATAACTTCATTATTAAATTTAATCTAGTTTTATACGAGATATACTCTAATTTAACTAGAATACAAGTGTTTAAAATGGGTAGCAATAATAAAAAAGTGAATCAAAGTAAATACAACATATAAGTATATTTTTATTCTAAATAGCATATTTAATACTGATTAAATTCTCAAAAATAATCGTATATATAACTAATCAGTATTATTATAATAAATACTTTAATAATAACAGTTACTAAAAAATACATAATTTAATACTATTGTCATTTAAAATTTAACAGAATAGTTTTTTCTTCACGTGTTGTTAATTTTAGAGATAATGTACAAAATTAAATTTTTTATAGTGGGTAAAAAATTATTTTATTATGATAAAATTTATGACTGTTGTATTAAAAACTAAATACGTTGAAAGAAAAAAAACTCAAAAATTATATTTTTTTTTACGTTTAAATATTATGGGACTTCTATATAAAAATCATACTAAAAATATTGTACATTTCTTCTAAAATTAATGTTACTTTCAAAGAATAACTTTTCTTTAATTTATCATCAATATCGTAGCTTAAATAAATAAATATTCGTTTAAAAGTCTTTGAATTTTTATTTTACTCTTTTTTTTTAATTTTTACTCCGAGATTTTTTTGAGTAAATAAAAAATAAAAAAAAATCTACGGCAGTGTAAATTTATATTAATAATATATATTATAAAATATAAATTATTGATTAGACAGTACCATACTCAAAGTATCAACAAATTCTAACAATATTTTAATTTATTATATTAGGTTGATCTTTTCTATTCCAAATTACAAGAGAAGATAATTTTACAAACAGTTTGGGTTGATTCCTTTTTATATGACACCTGCCCAATCATATTATAATTAAGGCTATATACATTTTTACGTAAAAATTCACACATTAATGAATGTTATGTACAGTGGCGTAGATAGCTTTTTACGATGGGGGGGGATTTGAAATAATGGCTGCGAAATAAAAAATTTGTAATTTTGAATTGAATTACCTTTTTTTTTTGATCATATAAACTGTATTTACTTATCTTCTTATTACTAAAAAAAAGGTCATACAAAATTGAAAATTACCTTTTTTTTTGGTAGTCTTAATTTACCAAATTTTCCCTATTTACTTGTACTATTTTCTTCATACTAGACAAGTTTAAAAAAATATAATTAATCCCCCCCCCCTATCTACGCCACTGGTTATGTAGTTTCATACTAAGGTCTCTCTTAAAATTATTTGAAATGTATTTATGGGGTTATTTGGTTAAAAAAACGTAAATTGAGCCGTGATAAAAAATAGATATACAGGTTGATTTACAACTAGTGTAAAAAAGTATGCCGAGAATATTATTTTAAGCAAAAAACTTCATATAAATATGTATCTGGAATTTTTTGATTGATATAAAATGTTTTATTAAAAGATCGACCTTGTATTATTACTAATTAAAATTGTTATACTTTTTTGCAACTAACGAACAAATATTTGGTCTATTTTCATTTTTATTTTGTATTTTTATTTTAGGTATGAAAGTAGAATTTGAAAAATAATATAAATAAAGCCCTAAGATAGAATCTTATGGGCCTGTTTTTAAGTACACTGTAAATAAAATTATGAAAGTTACATACACTGGGGACTTTAAATAAAATCATAGTTGCAGAAAAGTTGGGTATATATTTAAAGTAATGGGTATTGTTAATATAATATATGGATTTCAAATTATACCAAATCACACATCTTCATCATAATTGTAATTTCCGGTATTATAAAGGAGCTCGCAAATGGGGTATTAATTCTGTATTAGTATCTATGGAATTTAGAGCAGTAATATTTCAACTAATTGTAACACAGTTGGCGACTTTGACCGTACAAAATAATATTCATAATATCACCACTGTTTTAATACCGTTGGTGTTGCGAGCGCGAAACTTGTCAAAGTCTTCAATAAACTCCAAGAGAACTGTCATATATGTTTGATACCTCATTTGAGAGTGCTTGCAAGCTAGTAAATTTGTTTTATAAAATTGTAAAAATTGTGTCCTTTAATTATATGAAAAATCAAAAAAACTTTTCAAATGTTTTAATTTTTTTTGGACCCCTCCCAAATTTGCTGTATCCCACTTATTTTTTAATATTTTGCCATAAAAAAATTACAATGTTTTCTGTAAATACATATCTTTCATGTGGAAAAACATTTGTTATTAATTATTTTAATGCGTGGCCAAAAAAAATCCTAAAAAAGAGCTTTTTTTGGAAGTCCCAACTGGGTCTGCCCCCTTAAACACTGATATTCAACTATTTTCAACCTATATATGAATGTATATTTACTTTCCATATATTATATATACACATTGTAACCTCAAATAATTTATTTTAAATAAAATCCATTACAATCTACATACGCAGTCAAAAACCTTCAGTCAATATTTTATTTTTCAGTCAGCAATGCAACTATCATAGGACGCTATTCGTTAGCAATTTTCAGTGTTAAATTGTTTATAAAATTAATAAAAATTTAACTTTTACATCAGCTGTTATAATTCATTCTACAGGGTGTCGGATTATTATGAATTTAGTTGGTATTTTATGGCTGTGGTAAGAAAATAAAAATGCTACTATCCATTCTATGGTGTACGCCAATTACTACTGCTTTTGGACTACTGATTTCTACGCAACTGCCATTTAAATTTGATACCCTGCAGAAAGTATTTGTTAGGTTTTGGTCTAGATTCTTGATCAAATTTTTACTGTAAAATAAATTGATTTTTTTTTGTTTAATATTCTATAAGTTTATTTCAGCTGTCTTCAAACTTTTTTAGATGCAACTTTGCTTCCCCGCAATATCGAAGATACGAGAAGATTTGTGATCATTTTAAAATGAGACAAAAAAATTGACCGAAAAAAAAAAAAACAAAAAAAAAACACCCTTATAAATATATATGCATGTTTGAAAGACTTGTTACCATTATTAAGAGATAAAGTGCCACCACTGGAGGGTTAATTTAATTTCAGTACATAATTTTATAAACAATTTAAACTGTTTCGTATGATTTTCGAACTTTAAAATGTAAGAAATACTTATGCTAATTTATTTACAAATATTATAAACAAAGGGCTACTATTATTTTATATTTTACGTATTTTTCCCACTGCTATTGTAAGAAAATATCTATTTTTCATATAAAATAATTTTTCAGAATTGGCGAAATATTTTTTTGTTATTAAAAATGAATAATATATAAATTAAATATTTGTATTTGTACTTGAAAATATAATTATAGTACCTATGTTGAATACTTTTAAATAGTTTTTGTTATAAAAAAGTTCTTTTAATACATATTATGGTATTTTTTTAAATTTCCATAAAAAATGTTGACAAAATTTTATAAATATTCGTATAATTCATTAGTTTTTAAACAACATTGTAAAACGAAATTAAGATCAAACTTTTGACCAGAAATGACAGTTAGTAATAATATAATAGATTGTCAGCCAGAATTCCTCACTAAAGAAATAACATTAAATTAAAAATTGTTCAACAAAAAAATGTCTATAATTTTTTTGAAAACTCTAATGAATTATATTAATATTTATATTAGTTAGTCTATGTTTGGAAAAACATATCTAATCTATGTATATCAATTACATTATATAATAACATGTAAGTTTTAATTATTATATAAACGTTTATCAAGTTATTTTATTTATAAAGTATTGTGTAGAATAGAAAATTCCAATTTGTAAAATTGTCATACTATTTTTTTTAATAATTAAATAAACACATTTTTTTATTAGTTTTATTATGTGTATAGTAGTACACATACAATTTTTAAAAATATCAAAATTTCTTATATTTAAAAGTAGAAATTGTTAATATTGTTTTTTTATAAAAATGACTTTTGTCATATAAAGTTACTAAATCTCACTTTCATTCGTTTTTGATTTACATATTCTTTAAAAAAATCTATATTATAATTAATACTAACACTTAAAAATTATTTTTTTCAGTTCAATAAAAATAAATTAATAATTTGGTGAACTAAATAGGTATTCAAATACCTCAATAATCCCAGCAGTGGGTTAAGTGTTAATATTAAAAATATTCATCAAATGCAATCACTCATTTTAATTAAAATAGTCGATTTACAAATAAAATACACAACATATGCGTAGACATCGCTATTATCAGTGGGTTTATTAGCCCATAATGTAAAATAATTTAAAAACAATCGAATACTAGAAACAGAATATTCCACAAGCAATAATAAAATACAAAGCACACTTATTAAATACATAAAACACGATTGGAGTTTGTTATTTGAATCAGGGACAGATAAGCTTCAATATACAGGATGATTCAGTACTGTCGTGCCAAACTTAAACAGTAAATTAAGAAATATATTTTAAGCAAAAAACTTTATATGAACATGTGTCCGGAAATTTTTCGTAAGGGGGCTACAGCCCTACAAAGATTTTATTTAATATCTTGAGAACCCATAGTGATAAATTTATGAAATTTGGTACAGGGTTTAGTATTAATAAGTTTTATCGATTTCCAGTATTAACCAATTATAATTTAGACCAGGGCTGTATGGGGTTAATAGGTCCATCGATTTTTATCTAGTATTTTTTTGTTCTTTAATTTTTTCCTGAGTTAAACATTTGAATAAGACTTTATAACACAAAATACGTGTCCTCTTAGACCTATTAATTCTATTAATGTTGCAAGTAATTTACTAAGATAACTATAGAAAGCGATACTTGTTGGTAAGGATGAATTTTTGGAGGTATATTTTTATTATTTTTTGTCTTATTTTTTATCATAGAACGTGAATATACAAATATTAAATAATAAAACAGATATTAAATAAAAACTAATTTTGAATAAAATCTTTGGAGGGCTGTAGCCTTGTCACGAAAAATGTGTTTTGCTTAAAATATTTTTCTCAATATACAGTTCAAGTTTGGCACGACAGTGCTGAATCACCCTGTATATAGGTATGATAAAGCGGCGTTAATTCGAAATGAAAATAAATTCTGAATAATTTAACGATTTGGAACGTTATAAAATCCATGATTTAAATTAATAAAATTTTATCAAACTGACGCTTCATCGATTACAGTTATAACTCGATTAGGTTGTGCAGACATCTTCCATCTCGTGCTAGTCCTAGAACTTTGTGAATCACTCACTTCACATTCTTCAGGAATACCAGGCGGAGCTCCTTGCGACTGCCTGGACTTAGCCAACGACCACCTTCTCCCCTTCCTGTCCATTATAACCGGCATTTCCGCTATAAGATTATTCTCAAATTCACTCAGCATCAGATAGTTCTCAACCTTGTTACAAGAAGTTATACAGTCCCCTATATAATCCAAATCATCCAGGAGGTTATCGGGAAGATCCATATCTGCAATACCTTCCTCGGAAATGCACGTGAGTTCCGGTTTATCATTTGCAGCTATTGTTTCTATGAGCCCATCGCCTGGATTAGGGCCTGCTAGGTCTGTGCCTAGCACGAGGGCTGCTGCGGCAGTTCCCGCTGCTCCTACAGGACCGTCGTTGTCGGGTTCCTGGGTAAACGAGAGTTTTCGACGTTGAGGACATGTGTCTGATACGCAAAGGTGTTTTGTGCCATTTGCTCGAGTATGCTTATGCCGGGAGATGTTACGTCTGTGCAGGTCGATAAAGAAGAGAGCTAGACTACCGACGAGTACGCAAGTTGAACTGAAATAGTATCCACTTTTGTCTCCGCAACCAACGTTCATATAACCTGGAAAATGTTTATGAAATATATATTATATGTGTGATTCAATATAAAAAAATACATCCTTATATATACAGTGTATTCCAAGTTGATTAAGACATAGGAAATTTAACATGGGGACAATTAGAAATGTTGTAGTAACCTTTGCTCAAATTTAACCATGTGTGATTGGTGCATTTTGAAATGCCGCCTCGAAACTAACTGATAAATTTTAAATTAATCAACAGTATTTTGTTTTCAACTTTAATAAAGAATAAAATACAAAGCATCCTAGAGAAAATTATAATAATATTTTTTGGCAGATATAAATTTGAAAACAAAATACTAATGACTATTTTATTAAATTTTGTGGCGGCATTTCAAAATGCACCAATCACACATCGTTAAATTTGACCAAAGGTTACTACAACATTTCTAATTGTCCCCATGTTAAATTTCCTATGACTTAATCAACTTGGAATACACTGTATATAAAGCTCAACATCTCTCTGTCTGTCTGTCTGTCTGTTAGTGCGCTTGTCACTCGTGTTTTTATTAATTCATTATGTAGTAAAGAAGTGTGTAGAATAAAAAGATCTAAAATAAAATCCGCGATACTAAAATATATCTAACTTTTATATTTAAGTCACAGTGACTGCTTTTATGTTACAAAGAAAATTAAAAAATATTTGGGTTCTGTTTACGTGAACTTATGACCTGCAAAACATGAATTTTTATCGAAATAAATGATTTCATCGTAAAAAGTAAAAATGTAGATTTAATTTTTAATTAATTTTTCTGATTCGTTTTTGTACTTAATTCAACTATATTTTTTTGAAATCCTAAACAATAATTCCATAGTCCACGCGAGTGAAGCCGCTAGTTTTTAATATAATTTGTAATTTTGACTGTAATAAATATATCGTATATTAATTACCTGAAATAGGAACTCCAATAGCGATGGGTATGGCTTGAGAACATTGCACAAAACCCCAAGTTCTTGCAAAGTTTCTTGCTCTAACCCTTTCGTAAGTATACATCTTCAATGAATAGTGATATCCACCACAAAAGATACCTGTAAAATAGAAACTAAAATAAGGTACTAGCACCAGTTATAGCCGCTATAAAGTTTTTGTAATTCTCATGAACTCATGTTACTAATAAAACAAGTAACTCTTTATTTAATCAATTTAATTACCAAAGTCTGCAAATATAGTTACTTTTTTAAATCATAGCTTTTTATTTTGTTTATGTTTTTTCTCCAGTAATGGATAAAGTAAAACCAGTGATGGACAGTTGCTAATAATAAATAGGTACTACGACACAAAAGATATAAAAGAAGTAAAGCAGTTGCTATGATAATATAATAATTAATAAATAAATTATACTAATAATTAGTTTAAATGTCCACCATTTTGACACCTATTGGCCTCATGTCATCAAATCACGCTGTAAGACAGTTAAATGTATATAGATTAATATTCAGAAATGGTAGTAATCAAATATCGACAAATATTTCTAATTCAGTACATTTAATTAAAAATGGTGCCACTATCTTATAACTTTGTGGAATTTCAAATTTTCATGTTTCCCTCTCCCCAGGAGTGAAAAAAATATACACAATTTTGGGCAATGTAATTTTCTGTTTCCGATCCCGTAAAATTCTCGACAGTGGCGTAGATAGCTTTTTGCGGTGGGAGGGGGATATGACTTAGTATTTAACCTCATATTTTTGGTTCAGGGACCCTCAATACGTGTAATTTCGTTAAAATCTCGAGTTCGATTTTTTTCATTATTACTATACTTTATTATACAGTACATTTCATGTAATGTATAATAAAAAATATAAAAAAAACATTTAAAAAAATTAATTTGCCTTTTTAAAACCGACTAAGAGCTGAAAATAAAATCCTATTAGACTCTTTTCGTACTAACTATTGCATTTTAAAAAAAAAGTTGATTTTGTTCATACTAGAAGAGTTTATTATTATAAATTCTTTTGATCAACTTATAATTTTTGTAGACTCATGGGGGGGGGATTGATCCCCTTGATCCCCCCTCTATCTACGCCACTGATTCTCGGGAAACACACAACTTACCATAAATCCAAACAAAAATAACATATCCATGATAATTTCCATGCACCGCCGTAAGTGCCAGCATACTCAATCCGCACATGAAGACCGCCGTCTGACAGAGATACTGTCGAGCTATTCTGCATTCCACCGAATCTCTGACTACCAACAGCCCAAATGCGACACAGCCAAGTGTCCAAGCCACCCCCAGATACGCGTGGAGGGTAACTGAAGCCGTATCATCCAAACCGTCTTGTTCCGCATGTTGGGCCAAGTAAAATATCGGGGTGTTGATGCCAAATGCGCTGATACCGGTAGAGACTAGAAGAATTCGGACGGTTTTGCTGCGCAGAGTACTGAGGTCGAAAAAAGGTGGGCGATCGTCAACCTATAGTAAAGAGATTAAGATATACAGGGGCGCCGACTTGTTAAAAATATGGGGGGGGAAATTTTTTGGACTCCCTACTCCATTATATAAGATAAAATAATAATATATGTACCCCCTCCCCTATAAAGTTTACGTTAGATGCTTTATCAATAAATAGCAATTTCAAGTTTCGTTTTTTTAGTCGCAAGTACGTTTAACAGTAATATAAACTGGCTATAGGTCTAAGGAGGTATATTATTATTATTATAAGAAGGTATATTAACACCTATCCCCCGATTTACACGGCACTTGTTTTACACGATTTATAAATTGACAATTTTTAAAAAACTAGTAAAAATGTTTATTCCGCTCCATTTACGCCTATACAAAGATTTGATGGCATTTTTGAATTTTTTTTCCATCGGTTACCTGATGAAAAGAACAGGGGATTCCCGGGCTTGTAAAATATACATTTAGGGGAATCCCTGTAATCTTCATAAATTAAATATCTACTTATATTACTTTCATATGTTTGTTGTTTTATGAACTAAGAACAATTTTGAGTTTTCCAAGATGTCTGACTTTTGTTTTACTTAAATAAATTACTGAATCATGCACATTTTGGGTTTTTTTCTTCGTTTTACACGATTTTACTTAGCAAAATCCAAGATTTCAGTTTACACGGTTTTATTACAGAACGTATCTACCGTGTAAATCGGAGGATAGGTGTATTTTAGTTTGTAAAGGATGAGGGGCCATAAGGTGCTGTATGTTTTTAACTATTTATATGTGAGGTAAAACCAATACACATATGTACCTTATTTTTGTCTTTGATTTTACGTTTTTGGTTTTTCAGATGGAGTATAGCTCTTCTTTGTGGATGATACAAGGAAGCAGATCTATAAAAAGTGCCGAGAAAAAACGTGAAGAACACAACGACAGTTACAGCCTGAAGCCCCAGCCTCCAATTCGTTGCACTGAAACATAATAATTGTACAATAGAAAATATATTAACAATCAATATATCGAAATATTTAATTTTATGACTTAAAATTTTTCAACGTGTAAGTGCACTTAAAATTTTTCTCAGTATATCTATTTGCTTCTAAGATATTTAATGGTTCTTGAATCTTCGTTCATGTCGCTCCAATTTTTTCTCTCCCACCCCCAGGTTACTGAAACGTCCATCCACGTTTCACAATATTTATATAAATCGTCACGTACTTTTATCCCATTTTATTGATCGATATATTTCACGAATTGACTTTTTTTTTATTAAAATTAATAGTTTATATTAAATTACGTAACTTTTACACTTTACCCTTTACTATCCAACAATTTAAATAATACAATGCGAGGTAAACATATGGGTCAATATATGTAGCTACCAATGAATTCAATTTCGTTGTTACTTTATTATTTTAATGAATTTTTGAGTTTTTGTAATTTTTGTAATTTTGAAATTTGTAATCATTAATTGTACAAAATTACTAAATTAAATGTAAGAGTTAAATTCTTCGAATTAAAACGTTTATAACAGAAAAAAGAACTAAAGCCAATTAGTATGATTTATTTTTACCTCTTAAAACAAATGAATCTCAGTCAGTCGTGGATCGATCATTTTTTTTTTTCATTAAAAATTATTTTATATATACTTAGGATTAAGTACATTCTTGTTTGAATACCATATTATCAGTTGAACCCGAAAGCCACAAAAAAAATGACAATTTTAGTAATGAAATTAAAACGCCCATATCTACAACGAAAATAATTTAAACTTAAAATTTAGCTAGATCATTTGAAACTAGACTCTATAGGCTTTCAAATGACATCAAGCCCATTATAATTGCTTCACTATAACGCGTGCTATAGCGAGTTGAAAAAACATTGAAAATTGAATCTGATCATTAAAAAATTTTAACTACAGTTTCTGTTATCTAATTTTATACTGACTAAAATTTCATCAAAATTAAAAATGGTGCAACTTCAGCCACTTGATGATTTTATATGGAATGACCCCCATTGTTTAGAAGTGTATGAATCCTCCCCCCCCCCCTATGCCTAAAACTTACCTTATTGCACCTTTTATGAAAGCCGACATAACTGCAATACCTAGACCGCTACCGGAAACGATGAATATCTCGACAAATTCCCTCCTCCTTTTAAAGTACTGGGCTACCATCAGGGTAGCTGTATCCCTTGTCATACCAACGCCGATGCCAACTACTCCGCCGTAACTGGAAGAGAAGAAAATATAGTTTAATTAAACAGAAAGAAAATTCGTTTTATTGTTTGCATTTTATTGCATTTTTTTTTAATTTATCTGCCCTATGGTAGTTTTATTTTTGATGTGGTATATTGAACTATAAAATTTTATTACTGAAATAGCGTATGTTTTTTTATACAGTCTTATTTCGGAATTTTGAATCTCAAGGGAAAAATAACATGAATACATTATTTTTATTCATGGTCGATCTGTATAAGTCTGACTGTAAATGTTATTTTCATCAATTTAGAATATTTTATAAGGAGGATAAAAGAAACATAATAAAATAGTTTTGTGAAAATATTCGTATATTTTAGAGAAATGGCAAAAATATTTTTTATGAAAATAATAGGAAAAATTCAAATTATCATATCTTTGTTAAAAATAGTTGCAGAAAAGAGCATTTTGAAACACTAATCTGTAGTTTTGTATGGTTATTTTTTTTAATTCAAATTTAATTTCTTAAAATTATAAAAAAATATTTTCAAACTAAAAAATCAATTTTTAAAATTTTGATTGAAGATTTTTTAAATCCTTTATATTTTTTTGATGAGTGTATCTATAGGATTATTGCAACCACGATCAACAAATTTAAAAAATAAAATTATATGTTCTATAAAAGCTAGTTTGAAACCAAAAATTGTATTTTTTTCCTGACAATATAGTAAACCAATTAAAATTAAAAAAAATATTTTTATTGTATTAATTTATTGTATTAATAAATACACATAACATTACATATACAAGCATAAATCTTACCTAAAAAATAACTGATGAAATTGTGAAGCGAACGATGTAAACAGACATCCTAATGCTGTTACCAGCCCGCCCATGACAGCCGTTAAACGGGTAGATTTCCGTCTGCAGAACGCTATTGTGATAGGAGAAACTAGCAGAGCAACGCCTGTAGAGAGAGCTCCCAACCAACCTGCAAAATATACAAATATTTGTGTTTAGCGTTTGGGTTTCTGGTTTTGACAATATAAAATAAAATCATACAATTTTTACATCAAGATTGCACTAATGGTTTTAAAACAGTAATAAAAAAAATCAGCCAAGTAAATGCACAGTGCTTCCTCGTGCTAAATTCACCAAAGGTAGTTAATTATTTTAACAATTTAAATAAAAACCGATAGTGTTTATATAAATTGCCTGGAATTGGTTAACCTTTTAATTTTTATACAATTTTACTAAAAAATATTAGAATATTTTTTCATATATTTTTAATTTTTTGACAATTTCAATCTAAATCTAAATTTATGCAAATGTCAAAATGACATTTAAAACGTCAAAATGAAAAATAAAACGCCAAAATGACATTTAAAACGTCAAAATGACATTTAATATATCCAAGCAAATATCAATTTAGAAAAACAAAACACGAATTTTAAAAATACATTAAGATAAATCTTTGTAAGGGAATATTTTACAACAAACATTGTAGACCCATATTATAGGAAATTTAATGCTCTACAAAAAATATTCTAAATATTCTCAATCTGAAACGATCACAAAGCTTTTCGTATCTTCGAAAGTGCGAGGAAGCAAAAATAACGTTGCATAATTAATATTCGGTTAAAAGAATGAAACACATATATTGCTAATGTTTCGTTTCGATCTAAGTGCAGTTTGGTTACATTATTAAAAATTAGATGTATTGGTGAAGTGAGTAAAATATATACACAATAACATGATACACATAAAAAAACATTTTGAAACCACATTTGTAGAAGATCCAGTTTTAATCCCTGGATAAAACCCCCCTATTTAAAAACCATTCGTTTAGAAATACCACCTGTGATAAAAACGGGCATTAACCTCCCGCTACTAACATTCTTTTTGAAAGAATCTTTTCAATAAACAAATCGATATATATAATTTTATTTATAATCAATTCAACTGGCTAGAATTACTTTAAAAAAAACTCATTTTTCCCATCTCTAATGTACATATATTTCTATTTTAATAGTTTTTCGAAGATCAAAGCAAAAGAACAGCATCCATAACTTTTATCTCAATGTGCGCAAATGCGTTTAGAACCATAAGTGAAATAAAAGAAAGCTTTGTTGTAATTGGCGTGCTTTGAATTTAAACTCGACTTGTATCGTATAGCGGTTTTTTGTTACAACATGAAATGTGGCCAATATTTCTGTTGTAAAACAAACAAAAACTATAGCGTTTCTGTTTTTATATTACGTTCACTTTTAACTTTTGCCGCTCTGTGTTTACACATTTAGCACAGGGCTGGATCAAATGTTTTTATTTTATTATTTAAATTATAAATGTAATACAAGTTTAGTAATTGTAACTATGCCTTAACTAGATTTCAGAGTAACCCTAAATCTAAACAATTTCTAGGGAAAAATAAATCGTACAATTTTATTTGCTTCTTCACTATTTGGTTAGTGACTTATATGTGGGCGACCCATTTTGTAATCACTACTTATTGATTACGTATTTAAAATTAATTCAGAATTTTCACATTTTTATATTTTAATATTAATAAATATCGAATACGTATTTTTTAGTTTTGAAAATTATGAAATCAATTTAAAAACCTGAAAAATAAAATGACTAGCTATGTGAATACTACTATATAACAGATATATTGTGCTATACTTACAACGACCTATATTATTCAACTTGCCCACCCAACATGCTTACCCAATTTGTTTATAACAAACATATATTTTAAATAAACTTTAATTATTTGTGTTCCTTAATCCCACCCTGTATAGATGTAATTTTAATGATCTACTAAACTATAATATGTCTGTTGGTACATTCAAGTATTCAAGTAATTTCAACTTGCTTTTTTAATTTTTTTAACCAACCCAAAAAAATTCAACTATACAATTTGACGAATTAATTTCAAGATGTGATGTAAATTAGTTTAGCAAAGGTAATTTTTTATTCGGTCATATTATTATCCAACTATTTGTGTTCCAAATTATAAAAAAAAATATAAAAATACTGTGGCCAACATAAGACTTTTTTTATACATTATTATTTATGCATAATTTTTGAGAAAATAATATTCTCTTCAACATTTTATATATTGTGAACTATTTAAAAAAAAAATTCTTTTTTTTAAGTACAATTTACGAATTAATATAATCTCTACAAATTTTATAATGCCACAATTAAAATAAAAAAACGGAACATAATTTTCTGCTGAGAAAAATAATTAAGAAAATGTTCCATAAAAAAACTTTCATTAAGAATTTTACATTTGTGTTAAGGCAAACAAAAGAAATGTCCTTTAGAATGTTATTATACAGAATGTCGTGAAATATGTTCCAGATAGGTATAAAAAGGTAGTGTTTGTTTTTACTCAATTTATTTTTAAGTACATTTAAAAATGCATTTTCCATAATGGAAAATGTAGAAAAAGAAAATGAGAGTAAAAAAATGCAATTTAATAATGTTTAAGAGTATTAAAGATTACAGTAAAAGTGTTTTTTAGAAGTTTTAATATTAGATTATTTTAATTAATTAGATAATTTTTAAAGTAACTTTCTTACATAAAATAGGTACATTTTATTTTTAATCATTGTGATACCGGAGGTGTAAAAATAAATGAAAAATGAATTTTGGTCTTTTGGGGTTTACCCCTGCTTAAATTTTATTTTTTTGATTTTTCATAATTTTGACCTGTTTTTTTTTTAAATCGATTGTTCCTAATAATTTAACAAAAAAAATTGAAAAATTCCCGGAAAATACTTATTTTGACAACGTATTCTTAATCAGCGGCCCCCAAAAACCCCAGGTAAAATTTTCTCGTTGAAAAAATATAAAATCAGAAAATTATACAATTTTTCAAAATTAGAGGGGGGGAGATTAAGTCTGACGGTTAGAATGTTAGGTATGGTATAACAAAAATTTAAAAAAATGTTATTTCTGAAGGTTTTGGTTGATTTTCGAGTTTCATTGACTCGACTATTATTTTAAATTTTACAGAATTTGAGTTCAAAATTTAACACACATTTTTTACATCCAATAAAAATACACTACAGACAAAGCAATGAAAGTTATATTTTCTTTCGCGCTAGTTTTCTATGTAATGTTTTCTACAGACAGTAATGTTGAAAACATGGAAATTTCGTCAGTTCATACAATGAAAATATTCCATGTTTTATTTTCTAACTGCAATTTTCTTTTGAAATGTAATACTCTGCATGCATTTTTCTAAAAAGTACATATTATATATACAGGGTTACTCATAAGTAAGGACCTATAACTTAACTGTCAATTATATATAGAATTCAGACGATATCAACTTTATTTATAAATCTTGGTTTTAAAATTTGTTATTAAAAATTACTATTTAATATTTATAAATCAAAACGTGTGATCTCATCAGGCCTAAACTACTGGACGTATCGAAACCATATTCACACTATATGTTCGTTTGGTTGAAAATTTATATTGCCATTTAGAAAAGGTTGTATAAAGAAAAAGTTTATAAATTTCCATTAAACTTTTAAAAATACATTTTTTGGTATGATTAAGAGTAACATACTTTTGACAAACCCTGTATATATATTTTATGATTATATCTATATTAAACTATAGGATATTTATCAACAATTGTGAATAAAACTGATAATAAAATCTAACGAAATTCGATTTGTCACAAATGTCTGTTGAATTTTACATATATATGTAATGTATATTTTATGTTTTCACATATTCTGTATGGAATACTATTACTCTACAGTGGCGTAGATAGGAGGGAGGGGGGGATTAAGATGATCAATCACCCCCCATGAGAAAACTCAAGATATTTTTTTTAAATAGAAGGAAGAAAATAGTAGAAATAAATAGAAAAAATTGGAAAGATAAGAGTAAAAAAAAAGGTCTTCAGTTTTTTTTTAATTGAATGACCATTTTTTAGTGATATGAAGTATAGTAAGGAACTAATAAAATAAAAATTTAAAAAATTAACTTATATTAAATTAATAATAAATGTATATTAGATAACGTAGGATTTATTAATAGTACTGTAAATATATTTTCAATTACTGAAGACATCAATAAATACAAAAGCAAAATCGTAAACATGCAAGTGGTAATTAAATGTCATTCTAAATTACTCAGATATGTAAATCATGAAATAGAATATAGCGGTTTTAGAGCAATTAAAAAACTCGATCTATAACAGATGTACTATGATCTGAATTTTCTAGTAATTAATAACCAAGAAGTGTTTTATTTTGTCAGTTATTTAATAATTTTGACACATTAACAATTTATAATTATAAAATGTATTAATGCGATGACGAATTTGGATTTTACAATAAATCATCATTTTTTTTAAATCGATTACATAGTTAAACTCAAAATTCAAGCTCAAATAAAAAAAAACTTTCAAAAATTTGGATTTTTTGACTCCGCACATTTTTTGTGTAGCTGTGTTAATAGATTTAAAAAAGGGATATGTACATACGAGTCGAGTTTTGCACTATTAGTGTTCCGTACCATACAATTTTAAAATTTATTCGACTACATATGTTAAGATAGTTTTTTTATTTGACTTACAATTGTGAACACTTTTTTTCTATAAACTAACAAAGTTAAGACCCAATTTAAACCCTGAGGAAAAACATAGTTTATATATTAACAAATAGATGGCGCTATAGTGTTATTTTCATTTTTATTACATTCTAATGACTGAAAAAAATAAAAATAAACCGACAACAGATTAAGAATTCATATAAAATGTGAAACACAAGAGTAAGGTACGTTTTTTTCTGCTTTTGTTGCTTCTTATGTCGTCCAAATTAGGTTCGGAATTTATACGTAACATTTATATAGACATATTTCATGTTCGCGATGCTTTTTTTGTTTATGATTCTGCAATGAGTTCTTTTAAGGGAGTCGGTGTTGAAATTGCAAGAAAATAATATAAATGTACGTACGTATGCAGAAGTGGTCGACCAAATTGCATTCAAATTCGTTGTCAAATAAAAAAACAAAATGTTTTTTACTTATTTATTTAATTTAAAATGAAGAATGTTCTCCAAAATATTTTTGGCTATATTATATATGTAGCCTATATAATCGATCTTCTAGCTTTAATAATAACAAATTTAGCAATGATTACTTGATTCTGGTGAACCCTGTATATACCATTTAAATAAGTATTGCCTGTATGCATTATATGAATTAAAAAAAATCTTTGAAACTATATGTGTATATATTTATAATCTGATTCTTAGAAAAATATATCATTAAAGCTTTGAGATTATTTTTATACTAATTGAATTTTTATGACAGCTTTTAACCATTTAATGTTTGTTTATATTTAATCCCAGTTTTTATGCGGACATTAAAAACTTTGCCAATACAAAAAGTAAACGCCTATATCATCTTTCACAAAGTAAACAGTTTATTACTGTTTCCTGTTTAAATATTTTTGTTAAAGCTAATAATTTTTTGAATCAATATTTTGTTCGTTTCATCGTTAAAATTAGTTTTGATGTTATTTCAAAATCCAAAATGATGAACTCTACTAACATTTGAAAAAAGTAAATGCACAGTGCTTCCTCGTGCTAAATTCACCAAAGGTAGTTAATCGATAAAGTGTTCAGATTAATTGTCTGGTATTGGTTAACCATTTAATTTGGATCTTAGCTTCTGGGTGTAAGCCTCGTCGGTTTGGTAGTGTTATCGGCCAATGTTTCGTCACACTCGTTGGCTGATAACACGACCAAACCGACCCAGAAACCAAGATCCATATCAAGATCACCGCGGAAGCCTCAAGACTTGTATAATCATTTACTTTTTATACAATTTTACTAAAAAAATATTAGTTCGAAATTTTTTGAAATCGGATAACATTTTTTTTCTTATTCTGAAACGATCACAAAGCTTCTTGTATCTTCGATACTGCGAGGAATCAATAATATTTTATAAATTGTTTTGTTACCAAAATTAATAAATTAAATTAAATTAATGTTTTATTAATTTATAGATCATAAATTATAGCACTTTATTATTATTTTATATGTGCTTTCACACATATTATAAATGTATATTTATTATTATTATATTATTAATAAGGACCGATATCCATCCTTTTAAATAATATAATTATAAAACATTCAAGATCTGTTTTGTTGGCATATTTTATAATAATTTATAATATTACCGTACTCTAATAGATTTATCTCTTATTGTTTTTAACCATCCTGTGTGTGCTGTGCCTGCCCATAGCACACTAGATCGCGTGGTAATTATATAGAAACAGGTCACGGAGGAGTTAGTCTTTCACATTATGTAAAAATCAATCCATCTTCATGAAGTGTCTAAACATGATCTACGTCAATAGCTTTTTCAATTTCTTGATGAATTATGCATACGTATACGGTTTATTGTGGCGCTACACGAAAATATAAAGATACAGTGAAACTAAAGTACTGGCACCAGTCTTGGATATGATCCCAGTAATGGCTATTTTTAAATTAAATGTACTGAATTAGAAATATTTGTTGATATTTGATTACTACCATTTCTGAATATTAATCTATATACATTTAACTGTCTTACAGCGTGATTTGATGACATGAGGTCAATAGGTGTCAAAATGGTGGATATTTAAACTTATTATAAGTATAATTTATTTATTAATTATTGTATTATCATAGAAATTGCTTTACATTGTTTCAAATTTGACGATTCTTTCTTTTATATCATTTTGTGCTCATTACTGGTTTTACTTTATCCATTACTAGAGAAATCAATTACAAAAACAGTAAACCTTGCTCTTATAGCGGCCATAACTGGTGCCAGTAACTTACAAATAGTTATATAAAAATAAAGGATCTACAAAAAAATTATTGTTAATCAAAAACAAACAATTTAATAAAACAAAAAAAAAATTATTTTTTAAAATTGATTAATTATTAGTTTTACTTTACATACATAAAACAGATGCACTGCAAAAAATCAATGATTTATAAATACAAACAAGTATAATTAAGTATGCTAAGGAAGTATTAAAAATTCCTCCAAACCCAACCTAAGCACTTAAAAACAATTCAATATAAATAAATATCCTAAGACATAAAAATCAAAACGGTATATAACACATAAATTATATAGTTTCTAATATTTATTATACGCGAAATTATTTCGTATTCATTTTTAAAAGATTTATATTTTCAGGACCTTAATAAATAATTATTTATTACATTTCAATACATTATTTCTTATGATATATATGTAACATACATTTTGTACAAGAATATATCCGTTTATTGAACTACATACATATTTTATAATGTCTTCCCTTTTTATTTACAAGAAAGTGTAAAAATATATTCAATAATACCAATACATACCCTGTTCATATATAAAAGTAAAAATAATAACAGGTAGAAGATAGGGTTTTATTGAAAATTATTTTGTCCGAATTTACCTTATTATCACAAAAAGTTACATAAATATATCAAAATTTAAAATCCTACCCCAATCCCCTGTCTCGGTCTCGTCTCGTTAAAATTTAAGTAGTCGCGTCTTTATTTCGTCCAAATTTAAGTCTATCTTTGCAATGTATTCAATCTTATCTAATTTTAAAATGTATAGCAAATTATTCTGGCTAATCTTACACAAAATAGTTTAAAATAGAACACGAAAATATAATAATTATCTTAAGAAGCAAGCATTAAAATATCATATCTGAATATATATAGGTACTTATATATGTACAGTCGCCTGCAGAACTCGTCTGGCACCCTAAAGGCTAGAATCGCTTACAACAGATTCCAAGTTATCTTTTTCTATCAAGTTTAATATATTTAAATACTAAAATTCGGAATATCAAATATTTATTTCCACAAAATTTACGCATACAATTTTCAATAGATTACATAATAATTTAATTGCACAAATATATATGAGTACTATAAACGAAGAGTAGTTCTTTATCTAGCAAATGGATTCCAAAATATCTGTTTTTATTTGATACATGGAGAAATGATTTAAATATTATAATAATCAAATGGGAGGAGCCTACAAAGTTTGTGATAAACGAAAATGAATACAAACTGCAAGACCATTAATGCAGGTGACTGTACCTAGCTCTCTATATGTATATTGTATATAATATATAGATATTCTTGTTAACCACGTTCTAGCAATTAATATCTAAAGTTAAGTTATTTACGACTAGCAAGTAGGCTCTGAATTGAATTTGTAATATTATTATATTGGTTTCAGCAACTACTACTATAGATAACAAAGTCGTTAAGCTGAAGTTAAATATCGAGTCATAATGCGAGTTCTGAATAATTAATATCGAATCTAAATACATTTCTCTGCTTAATTTTAGTTACTTCAATTGTTGTTCACTGTGAAATTTGACGAAACTTTGAATATTATGAACTAAAATAATAAACTACTAAGGCGGCTATTACACTATCAAATAAATATGTCAAAGATCTTTGACAAAGATTTGATCATATTTCTTTGATAAAATACGAAATTTTGTTCTATTACACTACATAAAATATTTGATAATATTTTCTTAGTAATATCTAGGGATATTTTCTTCTTTTTTTGGTGCATTTTGATAATCAATGTGTGGATGTTCGTCAGTTGACGCGATCGAGGTTTGAATTTACAACTGTGTATTGCAGTTTTTATAATCAATAAGAAGATTATCATATAATACTGGATTATGTTGATATTCATATATTAACTGTAACTGTCAGTGATAACTTGGTAGTCGCCATTTTGATTTATCTGTCAAAAAACATTTGATCAAATATAAGAGACTGTCATTAACTATGATCATAGAAATATTATTAAGGTAAATATTATAAAAGTTGACTTATTACACTGTCATATTTCTTTGATCAAAGAAATTTTATCACATTTCTTTGATAGTGTAATAGCCGCCTAAGGAAAATAATATTAAATAATTTTTAGCTTCTCGTTTCAAATGTTCATAAATATACAAAAATAAAAAAAAATTGAAATATTTTTTAAGTGGATAATTATACTGAAAAAAAACTAATTGTTACATAAATTCCGTTTGAATTGTGGTTACTTCGAGTTTAACTGTATTTCGATTTTATGGATGATAATTGTAGAAATTGTCTGGCTTCAACAGGTTAATAAGGAGAATTGTTGAAACATCTAATTAAGTTTAAATTGGTTGAAAATTTAACGGATATATGCGTTCTTAATTGCATAAAAACAGTATAAAAAAAACTCAAATCGTGTGCGGTACAAATCAGATTTTAATCTATCGATAAGACAGTGTACACCGGATGCAGAGAAGTGGCGCCAAATTTTAAAAATAGTGGGTTTATTTTTTATTTTGTCATCATAAAAATTGATATAATGAATCTTATATATTTTAGCTTAGTAAAGGCACCAGTTATGGCCGCTATAAGAGCTGAATGGGCTTGTTTTTTGTAATTCTCATGAACTCATGTTACTAATAAAACAAATAACTCGTTATTTAATCAATTTAATTATCAAAGTCCGCAAATATAATTTGTTTTTTAAATTATAGCCTTTTATTTATTTTTATTTTTTTCTCCAGTAATGGATAAAGTAAAACCAATGATTAAAAAATGATAAGTACTATACAACACAAAAGATATAAAAGAAATAATCATCAAATTTGAAACAATGTAAAGCAGTTTCTATGAAAATTTAATAATTAATAAATAAATTATGCTAATCATCAGTTTAAATGTCCACCATTTTGACACCTATTGGCCGATTGTCATCAAATCAGACTATAAGACAGTTAAATGTATATAGATTAATATTCAGAAATGGTAGTAATTACTGGGGTCATATCCAGTACCTTATATGTATTTGCATATATCAGATAAAATAAATTAGACAAAAGTTAAAAAAACGAATACATTTTTTGTGAAATTATAACGTACGCCACTGTTGTACCGAAATCTAGTCCAGGTGCGAGCATGCTTCATCAACAACAAACTGATTGAATGCACTTTAACACGATATAAAGGAAATTACTGGTTATTATACCGCCGAGAAAGGCGCACGCACACACCGTCAATGTCGCGGTATTCATAATTACAAGTACATATATGTGTATGTACATAATTTGTATCGGATTGTATTTATTATGACTGATATAACAGTGACTGTGTGTCTGTATTCATAACGAGATGTGCGTGTGTATGTTTATTATACATTTATGTATAATTATATATTTTGGTAAAAATTATGTTGTTGAAATATGAAGTAGGTAGTACATGTTTTTTTTATAGTTTTAGGGCCGATGGTTACGACAAAAATAACAAAAAAATATACATTCAAGAAATTGACGTCAATTTTATTTTTTTGACAAGAAGATTTTCTTAACTTTGAAATATTTAATTCACAAGTCAATGATTTATTTTGTTAATTATTTACAAAACAACTTATTTTGGTGTTTTATATTATTGCACTAAAAATTGATAGAATGCACTTTGTAAAGTAAAAATTAATAAAACCAATTTTTTTTCAATTTTTGTCAAAAATATATATAAATATAAAGGTTAATTTAAGTAATTTTGTATAAGGCGAATATTTAATAGGGGGGGAGGTATGTAAGTTTCACTAAAAGGCGATAATTTATTCGTTTTGAATTAAGAAAACTTCAAATTTTTATTTTTTTGTAAAAAAATTGGCTAAACTGAAGAATATGCCGGTATTACGTCATATTAACTGTAAAAAATTACGTACATACACAGTTATTCAGAATAGAGTTGATGCGAAGGGAGATAAAAATAAAAAATATAAAAACATCAGTACAAAATATCAATTTTAATTTTTAGTGGAAAAGATTAATTTTTTGTACAAAGTATTAAAATCTATGTTCGAGTGTACTATCAAATTTTTAGTGAAATGATTTTTTTTAAATTGCATTTAAATACAAGCCCTTCTTTTGCTGCTTCTGTGGTTTTTTTTTAAACAAAATTAGAATCATTCTTGTAGGTACGAATTATCTAATTGTAAGAAAATAAATACGAAAATAGTACAAAAAAGTGCTTTTAAATACAAGCTCTTTTTTGCTGTTTCTGTGTGTTTTTTTTAAAACAAAATTATAATTATTCTTGTAGGTATACAAAGTATCTAATTGTAAGAAAATAAATACGAATATACAGTAATACTGTAAATTATGTTGACTATGATTGGTTATAACAGGTTACGCCTTTCCAATATGTTTTACTTAAGCTATACTTTTGCAAATGTATTTCAATTTGTAGGTGTGTACTGATGCTTTCTACGACTATACCTACCACATATAAATGATTATAACACTGTATGCCATGTGGGTGTACATATTCGTAAATAAATACATACGAAGACACATGTAATCTGCATCTATTTAAGGATGAATGGCACGTACAGTCTATGTCGAAAATAACGTAAATCTAGGTGAGATGGAACGATCTAAATCAAACTTTTAAATATTCATTTTAAGTGCATGTAGGAAAGTCAAATTATAATTTTTATAGAGTACGCCATTTTTTTATTTTTTTCGACATTTTTCAGCAATAATTATTTTTTTTTTTCACAATTTAGTTCTGTATGCATATAATTTTTTTTATGAAACTTGTTGCTAAATATGTAAGTGACGTGTTGAGAAAATTTCAGATTTTTCTCGATGCTTGAACCATGTGTTTTATTGGAATTCAACCGTAAATACACCATTCTCCCATAAGAGCCCATGTTAATTTTTTTAAATAATAACTTTTAAACTATGTTGTAAAACCTTTTGAAATTTTGTGTGGGTACTTTAGATTTATTAAGGAGTAACTTCTCCAAATTTCAACTATTTCTCGTTGAAATTAGATACCTGCCATACATCCTTAATAGAATTTCTGCTTTAGAATTGTTAATTTTTACCCGTTGCTACAATAAATTAAATACGTATATGGGCAAATCCACAGAACGTGGCCGCATTAGCTTTAAATTAAAATACTCAAATGCTTCTTCAAAATGGAGCATTGAACGCACACTCTTCTATGTCGTCTCAAAATCTTCGTAACAAAGAGAAGAATAATTGGTCTCAAACGCTGAAATTGCGGTTCGCTGGATAAAAAAATCGCGCATATGAAATGTAAGAGGTGTGCGCCTTTGAAACTCCGGGAAAAGGTTCATTGTACCAAAAAACATGTCCAGTAAAAATTTCAGATTCATTGGTTTGAATCTGAGAAAATTGCGGTGGTATGAATTTTTCTTTTTTTAAAAGTTCCATTCTGAAAACGTAAAAATAACCAATTTTTCAATGCAAATTGTGCTGCAGTTTTTATATGAATCAAGCAATTGACTTGTAACTCCATGTTTACATTCACAATAAAGTATACTTTGAGTTCGTGTACTTATGGGTGGGTAATATACATTCCCACACGCGCACTATTGCCGTTCCCCCAAAGCGGCCACGTTCTGTGGATTTGCCCATATATGTTTACATCTGGAAATAGAGAAACATTGGCTACTGGTATTTTGTGATTCGGAATACATATAAACAGGGAATCTTAACATTTTAATATAATAATTGAATGTATGTGTCATCTTTTAAAACTAAAAACGCCAAATTTTCTCGTGAATTTTTTTTTTTTAATTAACCACAACAAAACAAAAAAACTTATAGTTAAGGTAGTAAACTAACCAAATTTCATTAATATCGGTTTAATGCTTCATGAATTATGAATACGACAAGGCTTCGGGGGAACGAAAATTGATTTTTTTGATCTGAAACTGAAAGATCAAGTGGATATTTTGAAATCAAAAAACATAATATTTTCTGCTTTGAGAAAAAATCATATAGCTTCCCTTACCTTTGGATTCAGTGAGACAAAATCGTCCTAAACTAGTTAAATTGGACACTATGTATATACAAAAAATGTAAATATGTAAACAAAACCTTCTAATTTAAAATAAATTTAAACTAAAAACGCCAAATTTTCTCGTGAAAATTATTATTATTTTTTAATTAACTACAACAAGGCTTCCCGGGAAAGAAAAGTGCTCTTTTTGACCTGAAACTGAAAGATTAAGTGGATATTTTGAAATCAAAGAACATAATATTATCTGCTTTGAGAAAAAATCATATAGCTTCCCTTTCCTTTGGATTCAGTGTGACAAGATCGTCCTAAACTAGTTAAATTGGACACTATGTATATACAAAAAATTTAAATATGTAAACAAAACCTTCTAATTTAAAATAAATTTATGTTCATAACTGGAATATTTTCCATTTTAACGGTATTTCATAAAATATCTCATACATATACTAACAACTCAATTAAAAGGGAATACACCCGGTTTTAATAAATACATAAAATCAATACATATGCAAATAAGTACATATGTTATGTCATATATATAATAAATAAAAAATAAAGGTTTAAATTGATACAACATATCGGAGGCCGCTTAAATTTGTGGACATGGAAAACAGGTACTAGTAATAAAGATCCGCAAATAAAATAATAAAAATGTAAATTAGTTACCATAGGTTCGCGTATTTTATTACTACACTAAGGCGTGGTAGTTTATGTTAAAAAATAGATATGTATAGGATGAACTGTGTAATGCTTAAAGACATGTTACTAATTTTAAATAGGGCCAACTGGAATAAAAATGAAACAAAATAAAAATCTTTCATGTTTTTTGACAGTTAACGATACAAATTCATACTTTAATTTTTTCTACTAGATGCGCTTATGAATAATCATTTTAAATACTTAATGAAAAAAGTGTGTTTCATTTTTAACCTCTAATTTGGGAAAAAGTGATGGAAATATTTCTCGAAAAATTAAAAGAAAAGCTACTTTGGCAACTTTGATTTATCTTCTTTGTGGCATATCAATGTGAAATTGTAACTTTAATTAATATCTGAGCTATACAGAAAGTTATGTGCAAAGAATTAAAATTTAATTCACACGTTTTGACATCGACTAACAGGGAAATCTGTAGGGGTGACACATCACTTATTAGGCGATTAATATTTTCAGGTCGCTTTAACAAACCTGTCAGTTTTTATAATTCTCCTATAAACAAATTAGTTTTTTAGTTGCAAGCTTGTTTCACTTTTACCCCATTTTTTTGGTGTTTCATATTTACCCCGCTCGACCCTATACTTTGTATCACTATGCAGATTCTTTGCATTTATACAGGGTGTCCAAGATAAGCGTGAAATGCATGAGGACTTCCTAATCGGTAAGAGATACAGATTTGATTTAATGATATGAATTATTTGTAAAAGTGTTATTTGTGAAATCCTTAGAAGTTGGTTAAGGCTACACATTAGACGAGACGAGAGTCAAGTAAGTCTCGTTTTGGTTTTTTTGTCTTGATCGAGACCAAAATCGAGAACAAGGCTTTATTTTGTGATAGAAATAAATAAATAACAAAGAAATATGACTGAAGGGTTAATATTATTCATATCGAGAAACAGAATATATGAAGTTTCTATAATATAAATCATATATTACATATGTAAACATAAAATATCCTAAGGGTTAAAGCTCGAAACTTTTGCGGTAGGACAAGTTCTAACCAACTTCCGGCGAAAAATACAGTAGAAAGTACAGATTAAACTAACTTCTGAAAACTAAACTTACAAATTTATGTTGGTATCCGTGACGAGAATATTTCCTCCGACATTTTCACAGTCATATATACTTGATGAGTTAAAGAGTGTGGTTCTACTCTTAGACTGTGACTAAGCTTTTTTAATGTACGTATTTAAGTTGGTGGATTTATACATATACTTATAAGCTTTTTCATTAAATAAAATTGAATCTGATCTTCCATTGAAACCCTTAAATATTTCGTTGTATCTTTACAGGACTATTAAAACACATTGTTTTAAATTTTACGACTCTATTTAAAAAAAGAAAAAAATATATTTGCGAATTTTGGTAATTAAATTGATTTAATAAAAAGTTTGTTGTTTTTTAGTAACTCGATTTCATGAGAATTACAAAAAAATATAACTTTGCTCTTAAACCGTTCAAGACTGGTACCGGTACCTTATGCAGTTCCTATTATTGAACAGTACCACTAACAATTAATCGAAAACGGATATTAACTCATAATTTTTAAAAGTATTTTTGGTAAAACATATTTTAAAACACTGTAGATAATTTTATTTTATATAAGTTATGTTCTATTTATTTTTTTGGTATAACGAATCTTTATCCCTGTAAATAATGTATAAAAAATCATAAACAGCATTTTATTAAACAAAATACTTGAATACAAATTTAACTTTTACATATAAAAATAAATCTAGTTGAACTTCTGTAACCTGAATATTTTTCAGTTTGAATATATTCAGTTCGATTTTCAAAGTTTGTACTATCAAGTTTCAGAAGTTCTACTGTATTCTTATTCACACAGGTCTGAAGTTAACCACAGAACGTCCGGGCCCCTATTATTTCATAGATTATAAACTAACTGTTACACTAGGAAACGCTGGTTTGAATGCCTAATGAGAAGCTAATGATTTTTTAAGTGGGTAACCACACAGATGAACAAAAGATAGAGCCTGTTGTAATTTATACTGATATTCAGGTTATTTTAACACCATTCCGTGATCATCGTTTCCGAATTTACTATAATTAGGTTAAAATAAATCGTTTCAATTGTTTACTGATAAGGCACTAGCTCCAGTCTTGAATATGACTCCAGTAATGGCTATTTTTTAATTAAAAGTACTGAATATTGATCTATATTCTTTTAACTGTCTTACAGCGTGATTTGATGACAATCGGCCAATAGGTGTCAAAATGGTGGACATTTAAACTAATTATTAGTATAATTTATTTATTAATTATTCTATTATCATAGAAACTGCTTTACATTGTTTCAAATTTGATGATTCTTTCTTTTATATCTTTTGTGTCGTAGTACTTATCAGTAGTAATCTATATCATATATTCAAATATCATTTGAAGATTATAAAACAAATATACATTTATAAAAGTAATGTAAAAAGTATTAATTTTAATAACATAATGAAACTATGTAGTTTACTTTGATTCTTATTTTCTACATTTAAAACAGAACATCTCTTAAAGCTCCTTTTTTCTATGCTACAATAAAAACACGTAAGATCTTATCATAGAAAAGTTACGTTGGGTCTTAACATGTTCTTTATAGCTAGCTTTTTTTGGAAAAATATACCGATTAGTATCACGTTTTATATGTCACCTTAAATTTGCACTGTTTTATTGGGTATTTTTATGTCAAAATCTTATCTAACTTTTTATATTTATGTAGTAATCTACCATAAATATTTGTTTTTGTGCAAAATTTATCTAAAATATTTGTCAAATGCTAGTCGAGCTTCACGTACTAGTGTCCCGTACCGTACAGTTTGTTCGATTATGTTAATTTAATTTAATTTTAGGAATTTTAAGAACCACATAGTTCGTCTATTAAATCGATGAAAATTTACTAGGTATATATTTAAAAAAAAATTTTCTTTAACAAACCGAAAAAATAATTACTTTTTTTTTAAGTTTGAAATTCTGTTTTACGGAAACTAAGTAGTGAAATTTAAAAACTATAAATAACAATATTTTGTACAACTTTTATTTAACGCATTTTTTTCTAATATTCACGTTTAAAAAATAATTAAAAGTATTCAAAAATTGACAAGAATTAACGCCGTATTAGTTATAGAGTGTTCCTAGACAGACATACCGACACACAGACGCCATTGAGATAAATTGTTAATATACAATATCAACTCAAATGTATCAATAAAATTTATTTATATAGTCATGTCAAATTTTGACGATATAAACTATATATCTTTTATAAAACGTTTCATATAATTTATATGTCCAAAATATTCATTGTCTGGAATGTCCAGGGGTGTAATAACAATGATTGATTGTCCATTCAAGGATATAAAAATCCGCAATCATAAATATTCCTTTGTACAGTAGGTGTTAAATAATTACCATATATGACATTTTTTTATACGCGTGTTTTTTAGTTTATACAATTCACATTGTTACTTTTAAGTGAAATTCCGATGTGCGTGAAATTAATCATATATAAAAATGAGGAATATAAATTGTGTAATACAGGTTGTCCAGTTACGAAAGATCAGGAGTTATTTTGAAAAATACTCATAATTATAGATCTGAAACAAAAATTATTTTTCATGAAATTTTTTATTTTCATTTTAGTGCCAAGAAATCATAAAAATGTTTGATTTTTTTAGGCACGTACAAATAATAAATGTCCCTTAGGTTCAATTGAACTACAAATGTACCAAGTCTTATCAAAATTAGTGAGATAATACTTGCAATGTTCGCTTTTTAGACGAAAAAAATTACAAAATTTCGAATATTTCCAAAACCCCTAATCCGATTAGCACCAAAATCAATAGGTCTGGAGTACTCACTGAGACAAATATTTTCCCTAAAAATAATTCAGATCGGTGCATTTTTACAGTAGTTATCAGAATTTGTAATTTTCTCGGACACGATTTTTCGATGGTATTACAATACTTCCATTTCTTTCGGAACATGGAAGTAAAAAATTACTTATTCAGAAGCTCTGGGTATATCAGACCCTCTCATTAAACCAGGAACGTAACCACAACCACTGGAGCAGTTGTGTGTATTTATTTTTAGAAAATATAATAAAACACGCATGGAATTTTAATAGCTGCAAATATAATATAAATACTATAAATGTTTATAATTCTTGAAATCGATATTTTATGTTAACCGGAATCTAAAAATACATTTGCGATTTCGTAGGTGTTTTAAAATTGTAATAAAATTTAAGAGCTTGACATTTTTATAACACTTTAAAATTTTATATCCTAGTGGCGCTATATTTATTACTGGCATATTAAAATATGTCATAAGTGACAAGGATCTAAGAACATCGAATAAAAACATAAAAATCCAGAGCACATATCTGACGTTGACATTTTTTCTTTATTAAATAATCGTTTGGTGACATTTTTATATCATACATTACATGTTTAATTTTTATAACATATCTTACATAACATTAATAACTCAAAATATACTACACGAGCTGTTTGTAACCAGAATGACTCAATAAGCCATTCAGAAGTAAAGGCACTTAACTCTATTTTATATATACTTAAGTGCTAAACTATTTATAATGTAGTTTTTAGACTTAGAACATAAAATATTATTTTTAAAAGATTGGGCGATACATTTGTATCAAATAAGGTAGTCATGGCAAATTTTTAATTAAATGTACTGAATTAGAAATATGTGATGATATTTGATTACTACCATTTCTGAATATTAATCTATGTATATACATTTAACTGTCTTACAGCGTGATTTGATGATAATGGGCCAATAGGTGTCAAAATGGTGGACATTTAAACTAATTATTAGTATAATTTATTTATTAATTATTATATTATCATAGCAACTGCTTTACATTGTTTCAAATTTGACGATTCTTTCTTTTATATCTTTTGTGTCGTAGTACTTATCATTAGCTAGTGTCCATCACTGAGTGCTCGTTATTGGTTTTACCTTACTGGAGAAAAAACATGAACAAAATAAAAGGCTATAATTTAAAAAAACTAATTTTGTGGACTTCGGTAATTAAATTGATTAAATAAAGTTACTTAATTTATTAGTAACATGAGTTCATGAGAATTTTAAAAAAACGAGCCCATTAATCCAAAAAAACGAAAACTAACCTAACCTTACATAATTATTGAGTTCATTAGGTACCTACTTAAAATCACTTCTCATGCAGTGACTGGTTGGGAATCTCTGTATTAGTTAAATAATTACAGTATATTTATAGGATCAGTTTTTTTTTTAGATTTATTTTTTAAATATTTAAACATCAAAGTTAATTTTGAAATAACCGTAAGCTACGGATTTTTAACGTCCTTTTGGTAAAACTTTTTATATGTTTCCTGTTTTTTGTATTTACGAACAAAAAGGCTACATTGTGGGAGTATTTTTTTGCTTGTTGTGATTGCTTGGACGCTAGTTTTTGCAATCAATTTCTTCAGCTTGATTGGAATGGAGCAAAAAGTTTTACCCAGATTTTAGATTAAACAGACGTAAATTAAATTATATCTAATACATTCTTTTGTTATATTTTTTTGGTCATATTTTTATATTTCGTTTGCTATTTCTTAAATTGAATTTTCGAAAAAAAATTTAATATTTGGAGAAAACCAAAAAATAATATAGTATACGTATGGAAAGAACGTAAAATTTCACTTAAACGTGGTTATTTTTCTTGTTGCAACCGGCAATAAGGTTCTGGCACCAGTTATGGCCGGTATATATATATTAAATATTATAAAACAAGTAACTCTTTAATTAATCAATTTAATTACCAAAGTCCGCAAATGTAGTTTGTTTTTTCTCCAGTAATGAACAAAGTAAAACCAGTAATGAGCACGCAGTGATGGACACTTGCTAATGATAAATACCACTGCACAAAAAATATAAAAGAAAGAATCGTCAAATTTGAAACAATGTAAAGCAGTTTCTATGATAATATAATAATTAATAAATAAATTAGTTTAAATGTCCACCATTTTGACACCTATTGGCCGATTATCATCAAATCACGCTGTAAGACAGATATATCTATATAGATTTATATTCAGAAATGGTAGTAATCAAATATGAACAAATATTTCTTATTCAGTACATTTAATTAAAGAATAGCCATTACTGGGGTCATATCCAAGACTGGTACCAGTACCTTATCTATATATTGTATATATAATTTACGTTATTGAGACATAAAATTTCGACTGGATAATAATTCTTTATTAAATATTTTTTCATATCTTCGGGAAGCAACATTTTGTATTTTAATATAATATTGGTTTTTTAAATTTTTTAAATCGAGTGACATATAACGAACTTATTGCTGACGTTAAAGAAAAAGCATATATATTAAACTTAAATACGTCATTGAAAAATGTTGAAAAGAGAGAGAGGGAGTGATAGATAGGTGTCGCACTTCAGCGAATATGGAAAATAGCACAGATTAAGTTTTAGTAAGTGATTTCAGCAATTTTTTATATTATATTTAGCTATGGCAGGGGTGAACAAACTAGCCCCCTCTCATGATAACGCGAGGATTGCGATGACAGCCATGATTTAACTTGCTGGTTTAGTAAAATGTAAAACTATATGATATTAAAATAAAATCTTAAAATTATTAATTAAAGTAAAATATATAAAATTCGTTTTATTTTAAAATTTATTTGTTTATTATATAAGAATTAATGGAAAAATTGTATGTCTCGTTTCGAAAAATTCTACAGAAATAGAATCTTTTTATTAAGAACTGAACTCCCGATTAGTTTTTTAACATGTTTTAATGGCCAGCGTTGAAAAGAAAATATAAACATGATATTTCAGCTATCTAAATGTTTCAACGTTTTGAAGTTATAAAAATATGAAAAAATATAAACAATAAGGTAATAATTTATTTTTATATTCTGGACCAAACTATATAAATTAGAGAATAAAAATATAACATCTGATGTATTTTTTTTAATTTAGCTATAAATTGTAACTGAAAAAAAAAAAGTTTTTGTTACAACATATTTTCCAGGAAATTTCATTGCCTTTGTAGTTGTAGATTAATTAAGGTCGTATGAAACGCAATTAAAAATATATAGGTCATAAGTAAGAAAGGGTACGTTGTATAATTACAAAATTTTTCTATTCTAAAAACATTTTACAAATATTTGTGTTATTATTTAAGCCATTATTCAACAATGCATATTTTTATATTGTAAACAGATAACTTTCTTTTTTTACTTCGGCAAAGATCTATAGTTTTTTTAAATAAATGATTGTATCCAGACATTTTTAATTTGTTTCGCCTCGAATTGTACCATACAAAACAAAATTGTATAAATAATTTCTATTGTATTTAACATAATGATGAATCATGTTGATATCGATATTTTGAACAATGATTGTCAAAAATAAATTCTTGAAGTTTCATGACAATGATTACTTTTATTTTAATTTTCTCACGCGTCGATTTTTTTTCAAGAATTTTGATGGAAATATTCATCCCTTAAATCCATTCTGACTATTTTTTTGAAACAACAAAACATAGAAGGCTGAAATTTTATATTTAAGATTAATTTTCGTCTCCAGAAACAAAAGTTTACTATTTTTGAATTTTTCGAAATATTTTTGAAACAGGGCAAACTAGGAAAAAAATGTTTAAGATTCACAGGAAAGATTTTTTAAATAAAATTTTTATTAAATTATTACTGAAATAGTTAATGCTAATTATAAGAAATTAATTAGAAGTTACTCTATTTTAATCGATATAAAAGAAACTGTAAAAAGCTCTACAATTAAAATCATTTTATGTCGAAATAAAAAAATCTATAAGTTTTAATGAAAATTATTATAACTATAAAATAGAAAAACTTACTGAATTATATTCACAAAAGTTTTCAAAGTGCACTTTGTGATTAAATGGACGGAGTCAATTTGTAAAGGAAAAGTTTTTATGACTTTCTATATAAATAATACAAACCAATAAATTCATATAATCGACAATGAAAATGAAATACAAGAGGCGGGTATGGATTTTTTATGTTTAATACGAATTTATGATCGTTTCAAATATCAGAATCAAAAGGTTTTTTTGTTATTATATTGTCAATAATTAAATAAACGGTTTTATATTATTCTTGTAAATTTGTTTTATGTAACTATGAAATTATTTTTATATGCGATCTGTAAGAAAAAGAAATTAGGTTTTTTATTTCAATCTTTATCCATTACAAATCTATATTATAAAGTACTGGCGCCAGTCTTATTTTGACCCCAGTAATGGTTATGAACTAGAAATATTTATTGATATTTGATAATATTAATCTATATACATTTAACTGTCTTACAACGTGATTTGATGATAATCGGCCAATAGGTGTCAAAATGGTGGACATTTAAAGTAATTTAACTGTCTTGAAATTCATAACGAAGAATTTTTTTTTTTTTTTTTGCAATCCAGCGAGTGTAATTGAAAATATGAAGGTAACTATTTAAAAAAATTGCCTTCTGGAGATCGCCCAATTCTGTGAAGAATACAACAAGTTAATAAAAATGCATGCTTCCTTTTAATTTATTATTTAAAAAAATAATTTCACTTTTATGTAAAATTTGATATAACAAAGATTGATACATATCTAGTTTACTGGTTGAGAAGTTCTACATTGTACGTAGTGGTAATCTAACATTCATCATGTCAAATTAACTTTGTTTATTTCATTTGCATCTCTCCTTCGCTAATTAAGACATGTTCTGTTACAACATTTCGAAATGGATGCACAAATATATTCGTTTTATCCTATAAATAATTAACTCATTTGCATAGAAATTTAACTTGATTTTGTACATATATAAAAATGTATTTAATTGAAGTAGGTTACACGGTTTTTTTAATAAAAAAATTTTGTTCTAATATTTATAAAAAAAAATCAAATTTTTAGTACATCTTAATACAGTGCCTTCCAAAAGTTCCGGACCATCTTTTGAATGGTTTGAAATATAATATTGAAATATATAGGGATACAATGGGATCAAAAAGTCTATTATTTAACAACAAAAACACTAGTGTTACTTTTCTAAAATTTTGAAATTCGATCAAAATTACTATCTATAAAATGTTAACAGATTGAGATATTTAAAAAAAATTTCAATAGATATTAAATCGTGTCACAAACGTGACCCATCGAGCGTGAATAAAATTTAAATCGTGAGCGTGGTATTATTTTCTATAGACTAAGTTGAAATAATTTAATTATTGTAACTTTTTTTTTAAGTAGGTACTGAAATATTTTCAATTCAATAATCGCTGAAATTTGAACTATGTTAATGTGAATTTCTAAAATAGCTTAATACTTAACACAAATGCATTAGTACAAATATAATTTATAGTCTTCTATACACTTTGTTATTAAGACGTATTTCGAATACCATAATTTTGTAAAGTGCATATGCGAATATTTACAACATATGGTATTATATATATTACGGTAGAAGTGATATAACAACAGTTCAAATGAAATATTAGGTTATTTTTTCCCCACAAAAAATAAACAGATATAATATATCATACATAATGGATATATATACACAAAATGGGTGTGGAATAAAGAAAATGACATGTTAGGATTTTTTTTATATATTTTTTAAGCTTAGAAATAATGAATCTTTATGTTTGGTTGAAACGGGTCCCCAAAACTCTCGTTAATTAAATTTACTATAATGTATAAAAAAATTAATTTGTTATAACTTTTATATTGATTCCTCACAATATTGAAGATATGAGAAGCTTTGTGATCGTTTTAAAATAAGTCGAAAAAAGTGTTCTCCAATTTCAAAATTTATAATTGATCTGATCAAGACAAACACTTTTCGTTCAGTGTTTGTCTGTCTGTGTGTGTATAATATAGTTATTTCTTATGATTTATACGAATATAAATACAATTAAGGTGCAGTGGGGTAAGTGCAGAACGGTTTTTGGACTTTGAACCAATATATTTTCAATCTGTTATATAAATACTTAATATATTCAGTATCAAATGATTGTGCAGTTATAACTGACTAGTTTAAATTGAATAGGATGCCAATTTTCTTTGTATATTTGCATTATGATAGGAAATTGTAAAAAATGTCAACTACAGTGCACTTGCCCCATTTTTGGAGCAAATGCATTAACGGTAGTTAAAAACGCTTTGAAGCATTATTTCATATGCTATGGGGCAAGAGCAGAATTATGAATACGCCTAGTACAAAATGCATTTTACCGCATCAAGATACGTTGTTTAGTTTTGGAGTAGTGAACTTTTTAAACAAGTTGGTATTAACTTTTAGTAGTTCACAACATATTAGCTATTACAATTTCACTCGTATTATAATAAAAATAACCCTTTAATGCACTTACCCCACTGAACCTTAATTAATTAATACGAAATTTACTTTTTATTGTTTAATTCAATTTAAAAAACTTTAATCAAAAAATTAAAAACGTTAGGTCATAGAGAATATATTCTAATATCCTATTATTATTTTTTTCAATTCATTTAATTAATATTAACAAGCGCAAGTGTATTTTTTGTATCTAACATTGTACAAAATATTGATACAAAGCCTCAAATTTTGCATTAATATATATTTTTGATAAATTCATTAGTGCATTGTAATCAAAGGATAAATATATTGTTACAGATTGGGGATTGGAATGTTGCAAAATTGGGGGAAAATGGGGGTGAGGGGAGACTACTCCATTATTGTTGTTATACAGTTTTGACTTATTGCTTGAGATAGCTCCATACGAGTTATTTATAGCGGTCTGGGAAGTTTTCACTGCGTTCTGCATTCACAGTAGAAGAGGGAATAGGGGGGAGGGGGTGTGCTAAAACACAGCAGAACGACACTTTACTACTGGTGTTTCTGATAAATGCAGTTCAGCCAGAATAAATGTGTATCTTTTGTACAACATGGATTTTACGCAACGGCTATAGAAGTTTTTTTTTATTATTTGGGGTAAAAACATCTACATTGTTTGTACCTAAATGATTTGTTAATGGAAAGCAAAGTGAGTGACTTCATAATACAACGGGATAAATGTATAAATATGAGATTTCGAGTTTTTTTTAAATAATTAACTAGCATTTTTCTCGCGGTTTTCAAAATTTGGAATAAAAATGACCCTAATTATTGAACGCGTTATTTATATAGTATTTATATAGTAACTTAATGATTCTACATCTTATTTTCTTGTATTTTAGTCGATATTTGTATGACGAGATGAAGTTCAGTGTAGGAAATTTCACTAAAAAATTTCGAATTTTTGATTTCGTTAAAAGTATGTTTATTGTATAGAAAATGACGCGAAAAGTTGACTGTTTCAAACCGCAGGTCTGTATCTCAAACCGTTCTCGAGATATAGCCTCTCAAAGTTTTAGTTTTTTCAAATTTTTTGAGAAAAAAGGCCATAACTTTTGAACGCGTGGTCGGAATTGATTTTAGTGTGTGTCAAAATCTATATAATGACATGTATAATACCTTAAAACTCGGAAAAAAAAATTTCGCGAAAAATCGAAAAAATTCAAAGGGGTATATCTTAAAAAAATGTCGATTTTTGACCAAAATTTTTTTGTCGGATTTTAAAGTATTATACACGTCATTATATAGATTTTGACACGCTGATTCCAAATCCGTCAACTAAAATCAATTCCGACCGCGCGTTCAAAAGTTATGGCCTTTTTTCTCCAAAAATTTGAAAAAACTAAAACTTTGAGAGGCTATATCTCGAGAACGGTTTGAGATACAGACCTGCGGTTTGAAGCAGTCAACTTTTCACGTCATTTTCTATACAAAAAACATACTTTTAACGAAATCAAAAATTCTAAATTTTTTAGTGAAATTTCCTGCAGTAAACTTCAACTCGTCATACAAATATCGACTAAAATACAAAAAAATAAGACGTAGAATCATTTTGTTACTATATAAATATGTAATAATTTATTTTAAAAAGGTGTTTCATAACTAGTTTTTTTTTGTTAATAGGAGGGGGAGGATTGACAAAATATGCCACTGTATTGTATTATTATTTTCATTATTTCTGTATCAAATTGGGAACCGCTGATATAAAACATAGCGTTAGTTCTTCCACAAAAGTATATTATGATTATTTATAAATTATTATAACCGTGAACGATGCACCAAATTCCTGAAAGTATAAGCCATTTAATGCGACCAGACGTCAAAACCACATGCAACGGTTGTTTAGGGTTTTTTCTTTTCTTTTTGTACTCCCTCTTCCCTTTTTTACCCACGTTTTCCCTTTCTCTGTACTTTCACCAAAATGTTCTAACACATGGTTTGTGTTAAAAGGAGTTATATCTTTTTTAGTACATAAAAAACATAATTTTATATTTTGTGTATTATAGATTATGCTTTATACAGTGTATTCCAAGTTGATTAAGACATAGGAAATTTAACAATTAGAAATGTTGTAGTAACCTTTGGTCAAATTAAACGAAGTGTGATTGGTGCATTTTGAAATGCCGCCTCGAAACTAACTGATAAATTTTAAATTAATCAACAGTATTTTGTTTTCAAAAGTAAACATCCTAGACAAAATTATAATAATATTTTTTGGCAGATATAAATTTGAAAACAAAATACTAATGACTATTTTATTAAATTTTGTGGCGGCATTTCAATTTTCATTTGTTTTTTTACAACTGATTTTACTTTGACATATTAATTAAAAAATTGAAATTGTAAAAAATTAAAAATATACGAAAAAATAACCACTGTCCAAAATTAATATTTTTAAATAAAATTGTATGAAAATTAAATGGTTAACCATGGCATAGTTTTTATTTAAATCGTTCAATAATTAACTACTTTTGATACATTTAGCACGAGGAAGTACTGTGCATTTACTTGGTAGACGTTTTTGTAGAATGTTTTAGGCCGGGGCTCACGATATTTTAATTGAGCATTTGGGGCATCCACTCCTAGACTCGCCCCTGTATACATTTTATCGATAAGTAAGATCTTGTATGCACCTATTTCTACATATGTTTCTCAAGACAATTTCTACTATCACGATTCTAGATACAATCTTTTCGAATCCTTTTCTTAATTTTTATAAAAATTTTGTTGTTTTTGTTTGAAAAAGACCCATTACGTGATATTTATAGTTGGCCGAAGTACATGCGCATTTATCTTTAAAACAATAGAACAAATTTTATTGCATCTGTGCTTTGTTTTTACGTTGTTTATTGCGAAATATTTGTTTCACTTTTTTATACGTTTAAAATTGCTTGCAAAAAATAGATACCTGAATAAAAAATAGAGTGCTTTGACCCATTACTTTTTTAGCATGAAACTGCAGCATTTACTACAAGTTGAACTATATCTAATGTAATCAATTCTAGACGTTGGCCGATAACACGACCAAACCGACGTGACTTACACCCAGAAGCCAAGATCCATGAAATTCATACATAAATATGACAATTTATCTCAAAATAATGTAAAATAAAGGGCCAAACTTCTAGTGAAAACATTAATGTTTTTATACAGAAAATTTATATTATATTAAAAATGTATGAACCCTCCCTAACTTCACCTGCCCCTTTTCTTTCCACCTACATCCTGATTGATATAAATTATTAAATATTTGTTAAAATATTTGTTCTAATAATATTTATTAAATATGTGCCATATGTAGAAAAATATAAATAGAAGTTATGGTAATTTGATAGTTTAAAATAGATAGAAGCAGTTCCAAATATGGAAACGCTGATGTTTTATCTTTAGATCATATCTTTTTATTCGGTAATATGACGTGGCCAATGTATAAATTAAAGACGAAGCAAAGAATTCATTGTCATTTAATAATTTATTTTATACTAAAACATTTTTGATTAGATCATATATTAGATAAAATTTGTGTCGTACGTTGATTAATTCTAATTTAGAATATTTTTGAAGTTCTGATATTTATTTATTTTCTAGTCAGGTTAATTTTACATTAGCTATAGAATTATTAGATCAAAATAAACATTATTTTTTTGTAATTTTTCTCTAAAGTTGTAGATTTTTTTAATTCTTAAAAACTCAAAAAAAACATTAAAAAAATTACAACTAAAGTTTTTTATTTTTTTCTTGAAGAATATGCTTCTGCAATAAAAAATAGAGAATCCCATAAAAAATAATTTTTATAGCGCCATCTGAAATCCCCCTTTAAAAGTTTCCACATTTTTTTGTCTAGCTTTGTTTTTAAAATATTAAACAAGAGCGATTAAAAAATGGAACCCCTGTATATAATATACAATGCGTAGACAACACTGGTTAAAATAATAAATGCATTTTATTGCACCTTCAGTATTTTACAACCCTAGGCGTAAAATTTATTACAGGCTGTATTCGTTAATAAACAACGCATTTATTACCTACGCCACTGTCTAAATTAATCGCGGTATTTGTGTGCAGAATACATATAACACCGGCGGGGGAGACCGAGAAATTATGGGTATATATAAATTTAAAAAGATAATGAAAATTTAAAAGAGATTTTGTTAATTTTTATATATTATTAAAGTAAGATATTATATTACTTTCATCTCCTTTTTTTATTTCGAATATTATTGTTTTGATTAATATTTCTTAAGATTTTCTGTCAATTGATTTTTTTTTCTGTTATTTTCGGTTGCTTGACGGATTTGAATACAAAATTTTTGAAAGGTTATATGATTTATATGTATTTTTATATTCATCCGTCAGAAAAATAAAATAACTTTCAATACAAGGGTTCAAATCTTCTTTTCAAATAATTCTATTACTTCTGACACATTCTGACTGATTTTAATCCAAAAACTGTCCGGATTTTTTAAGGACAGTTAAAATACATACGAAAAAATATATCGCAATACTAAAAAAACTTATCAGCAAAATGCAAAAGAGCAGTAGGAAAAATCTAATTTCAGGACCTTAATAAAACATTATATGGCTATGAATTTTCATGGACCCTTGCGTTTAAAAGAAAGCTGCAGTTTGTGCATAAGAAATATAAATACAGTCTAGATTGCTTGCACTTTTCCATTTTATAATTTAACATTACTTTTATAGGTATTCAAATTCACATATAAAATAATATATTAAAAAATAGTACAAATAATTAATGTCCTTTAGGTTCAATTGAACTACAAATGTACCAAGTCTTATCAAAATTAGTGAGATAATACTCACAATGTTCGCTTTTTAGACGAAAAAAGTTACAACATTTCAAATATTTCTAAAACCCCTAATCCGATTAGCACCAAAATCAATAGGTCTGGGGTACTCACTGAGACAAATATTTTCCCCAAAAATAATTCAGATTGGTGCAAAAATCTACATCCTGACACACAGACACACGCATAGCCGCCATGCGGAAATTAACTTTTCTTTACGTTTTGAAGTTAGTACAATCAGAATTTGTCATTTTCTCGGACACGATTTTTCGATGGTATTACAATACTTCCATTTCTTTCAGAATATGGAAGTAAAATGATTAATTTATGATTCAGTACTAATTTTTACAAATGTTAAATATTGAAGTTGTAGTACATCACTATTTATATTGTAATACACGCCATAAATGTCTAGTACGGTATTTCTACCCCATTAGAATTTTAAAACGAGCTTGTAGACAGATATCGTTGTCCTTTTTAGGTAAAAAGTACCCCGGAAGTGACTGATATAGATCTTCGGTTATATTCTCAAGAGCGCGTCTTGCAAATGTCCTTTGCATCCTCGGCTTTCGACCAGGAAAGTAAAATGTATGTTTTCTCATTTATATCTCGGAGTGCAACTGAAAAATCCGATGTGTGCAGATTATCTAGATCGTTGACTTTCATAGAGGTGGTTCAAGTTAAATGTACTAACTCAGGTTTTTTAGATTTTTAATTTTGATAAACTTGAAGAGGGAAGAATATTATTGAAGGCAATATTATTTAGCTCCTTAGTACCAATTATAAAGAATTTGGTGAGTTTAGAAACGTTTTTAGATTATTATAGGAATCATGAAAATTGATGAAAATTAATGGATTTATCTCGGTATAAATATTTCTTATGGAAAATGTAAAAATTGATATCAAATAATTCAAAAAGGTAATCTAGTTATAATTTATATTTTCGAAAAAAAAAACGTAAATGCGGTTTGTGCTATTTTTCTTTTGGTTTCAGCATCATTATACAGATCCCACTATATATTTTTCCACAAAAAAATAAATTATAAACAATTTGCCCCCTTTTAAATAGCGTCAAAAGATTTTTTATTTTTATTTTTATTGATCCACCATTTCAGAAGGATATAATATTTATGATAGTTAGCTAGTGTTGATTCCATAAGTGTTCACTTTGTCGTCCGTCCGTCCGTACTTTTCAGTTAAATTAAAATATCTCGTAAACTATATAAGCTAGAAATAAAAAAATTTTTACTGAACATGTAAAATGTTGCCCTCTTGTAAAAATTTTGTTAAAAAATTAATTATATACAATTTTAGTTATATAAAAAAATATTCTGTGATTTAAGTAACTTGATTTCCCACTGTAAATACACATTTGTGAATTTATTATGAATTTAATTAATACAGAAGATTTAAAAAATCAAAAATATTATCATAATACATAATGTTTATAAATGTATGCAAATTCAAGATACTTTAATAATCTTAAACTAAAGAAATGCATTTAACTGTATCTGTTTTAACACTGTTATACCATTTCAATAAAATTTTATTATCGGCCTAACATGCTTATGTACCATCTGAACGGCATAAAAATACATCGAGAGAAAAAATAATGATAACGTTTTTGAATAAAACATAATTTCAACTATAAACAACTTAACACGTTATTTCCAGAACTGCAAATGTAAATTTAATTCAATTTTTAAATAAATTTTATCTACTCGATCTTCATTTTGGAACAGATCAACATAGATCTACGTAGATCTTTATTTTTCCTAATATTTTTGTACCACACACAGCTTGACTTCCTGCAGTAACTGGGTTCGAAGAAAAACACCTGTAACTGAATATTAGTCTATATACTTTATATATATAATTCAATATATGTATTATATTAATTCATATACTGAATTAAAATTGCTCTTCGAACCCAGCAACTGCGAGAAGTCACGTTGATCTGAATTGATCACTCCAGCAGTGGCGTAGCAAGCATAATTGGCGCCCAGGGCACGATACCATTTTGGCGCCCCCGAAAATAATAAAATAAAAAATAATAATAATTTTATAAGGCATGACTAAAAAAAAAGGTCTTCAGTTTTAATTTATTTAAAAGGTTGGTCTTAAAGACCATTTGGCGCCCTTCTGTAAGTGGCGCCCGGGGCATGATAGACCCTCTTGCCCCCCCCCCCCCTCTCGCTACGCCACTGCACTCCAGATCTAAATTTTTTTCTCGGATATTGTAATAGAACAAAATCTCGTATATTATCAAACAAATATAAACAATTATTTGTCAAAGATATTTGACATAATAATTTGATAGTTGCACATTAATTAAGATTGAATTTCTTGTAATATTCTTCTGCCGATAAAGTGTTAAGGTATACCTCTGTATTGAATACATCGTAGAACTTAATGTCTTCCATAAATGACTAAAGAAAAATCATTTGAGACAAATGGTTGTAAGAAAATACATCTGGAATACTCATTGATCCATACTGCATATTACAAATCGAATATATAACATAGAATTGCATCTTAGACATAGGTGTATTAAGGAAAATAGTAAACTATACAAACATTAATAAAATTATTATTGGCAAATTTTTAATTAAATGTACTGAATTAGAAATATTTGTTGATATTTGATTAGGTACTATCATTTCTGAATATTAATCAATATACATTTAACTGTCTTACAGCGTGATTTGATGACAATCGGCCAATAGGTGTCAAAATGGTGGACATTTAAACTAATTATTAGTATAATTTATTTATTAATTATTATATTATCATAGAAACTGCTTTACATTGTTTCAAATTTGACGATTCTTTCTTTTATATCTTTTGTGTCGTAGTACTTATCATTTTGTAATCATTAGCAAGTGTTCTACCATTGCCCCTTACTGGAGAAAAAACATGAACAAAATAAAAGGCTATAACTAATATACAAACTATATTTGGTGACTTTGGTAATTAAATTGATTAAATAAAGAGTTACTTGTTTTATCAGGAACATGAGTTCATGAGAATTACAAAAAACAAGCCCGTTAATCCAAAAAAACTAAAACTTGCTCTTATGACTGGCATAACTGGTACCTTTACCTTATCTTTTGTTTGTAAAATCTCTTTTTTACTGAATACAGCCCTGTGTGTACATGCCGTCACGTATAATAGAGTACGGAGCAAAATAGTGACCTATTGAAACTAGTAGAATCGGAAATACAATTAAAACCTAGCGTCTATTCGAAATTTATTTACCCCAAATTCACGTATGTAGTCAATTCTAATAATAGTTTTATGTACCAAAAATAACTTATTGTTATTATGTTTACATGTGTAATAATAGCTTGAATCTATTTGCACATGTACCCTAATTAAAAATTTATTAATTACAGGTAGAAGCCAATAAAAAAATGCCAATCACGATCAGGGCGATATATTTATGTTTTAATTTTAATTTATATCTTACATTTTTCTTAACTTTTATTTATTTTTTATTTTTGATTAAATAATGTATATTGGTACCGACAACTGCATTATATTGGTTTTGTTATTAATAAAGAATATGAAATTATAATTTCAAGTTAAAATATAGTTTTATATAAAACATTTTATAAAAAGTATTAAAATGCAAAATGTATGTAATTTTTTTTTAGTAAAATTGTATAAAAATTAAATGGTTAACATGTCAGGCAATTTATTTGAATACTTTTTGGGTTTTTATTTAAATTGTTCAACAATTAACCTACTATTTACCTACTAAGCACTGTTTTTAGTTCAAAACGTGATTTTGAATCAATTTATTTTTAATTTATTGATACATTTTCTATGAAACACTTCACTAATACACTAAAGTGGACTTATAGTAAGTCACATTGTCAATTGAGTTATTTCTTTTACAGATAGACAATTGTGGTTTTTATATCCTTTTTTTATATAGACTAAATGCTTTATACTTTTTTCGAATTTTCTTGAAACGATCCAGCGAGAAAATTTCCACAATGGGAAAATACAAAGGTCGTTATTTTAATAATGCAAGCTACATTTAACATTTTATGTGAATTATGATAAACACTTTCCAAGAAGAGTTAAAATTCTTAGTTGAAATCGATTTCTGAGGACACTAAGGATAATAATAATTGAGAAAAGGTTAAAAAACGATTTTATGTAAACTATCATTTCTTATGAACTAAATTTATCTATAGAACAATGCAACAAAAGGATTATAAGGTATTTTTAATATACATAGATTATATATTTTACTATCCCTATTCAAGGGCTTGTTTTATTAAGTCTATAATTTTAGGGTTATGTTACTCAAAGAAAACAAAAATATAATTCATATAAAGGCGGTATTCATTATATAAATATGTAACTGTATATCTACAGTATAAATATAGTAAAAAAATAATGATGCAGTATTTAGAATTTCTCTTTTGTCTGTCATCTTTTGTTTGTGTTTTTTTTTTATTTTTTTTTTGCAACAGTAACTAGATATGTTATTGTATGTAAATGAGAAACTATTAGAATAAATTACTTTCAAAGCTTGTTTGATTTTTATGTGAATAGAAATTATAAAAAAATCGTTTTTACTGAAATTAACTAACCTCCGCATATTTGACCATAATTAAAAAATTATTCAGATTAATTATTTCTAAAATAAACTCACTATTTGAAAACTAAATTGGCAAAAGCAACCAGTTTTACGTTTTGCTAAAGATGCCAAAGTAATTGAAGTATACTTTTCAGAAAAAAAATGTTAAATATAATGCTTAGTTTCACAAACGATAGATATCTAACAATTAAAGGTAAATTATTGGTTTGACCAATTTGAACACTTAACTGACAGTATGGCACCTTGACAGAATTCAGTTGCTATATTCAGAAATAATGAAATTACTATGTATGCTAGGTAACTAATTTTTATTTTGAAATTAGAAGTTAAATTAGAGATATTGAGTTTAAACAAATTTGGTTTTTCTTATTTTCGACTCACCCTATCATAAATTAAGAAGAATAAAACAGTGGTTCAAATATTATTTTCGTGGACTTTTCGGGGTTTGCTAGTGTGAATGCAATTTACAACTTTTGAAGATCATTGGAGCATTAACTTATAATTTACAGACGAAGGAAATCCGTAGTAGGATATTGTAGGGAATAGGGATCCGCAATTAACAAAGTTTTGGAACCACTGAACTAAATCATTCTGGCTTATGTACTGTTCATTTAAGAATCACAGTTTAAAATGCTGTGTAAAAAATTCTATAATAACTTCAATATAATTAAAGAAGCAGGGAGGGGTATAAAAATAGACTCCAGTCTCTACGCTTTTTAACTTAATACAAGGGTTCGCACTAAAACGATCTTGATGCATACGAATATACTTTTACTATTTGTTTTCTATATATCAAAACAAATATATACTTCTACGAATTTATGTTCTATAAAATTTTAACGATATTGTATTAGTTCATTCTATAATTGACTTAAAAAATATAATAAATTGTTGTGGCCGTCATGCCGCGATACTTTTTTTAAATGTTTCGACCTAAATTCACACATTACTGAAACAAATTTTTGAATTTTTTAAATTATTTTTGATAATTTTTATAATTATTAAAATTTATGGTCTAACTATTTTTTCAAAATTTTTTATTCCATACAATTAAAAAATGTATTGTGGTGGGTACAGCAGTTTATACTTTATTCAATATTATATACAATTTAATTTTTGAATTGAAATGAAAAAAAAAACATTAATAATTAAATTTCATTCAAACGTACAAAAAATAAATAAAAAAGTATTACTTTGGAACATTCCATTTAAATTAAATATCTGTTACGGATACCACATAAAATTAAACGGCGCTGTTTAATTCATCAAAATTAACAAAACAAGTTAAAACTTATCTCGTGAACAATGAGACCAACGTTTTCTTAACTGCTTCAAGAGAAATAAAAAAAAAGTTAGGATGGAAGAGGTTTGCTATATCATGGTAATATTGTTTTATTAACTATGTTGATATTATACAAGCCTCTGTAAGTTTTAAAAGGGTAATGCCATGTCATTGTGATTTGCTATTTTAACTATATCTTGGAAATAGGGTCCTAGAATTAATATAAATACTCATCAGATATTTCTAAAAGTTTTTTTTTAATATACCCTTGTTTGTGTTAGAAATCAAAGTATAAACTTTTGATGGTTCAGAAAAACTGTATCTATATATATTTTTTTAATGAAGTCTTTATTTTCAAAAAAATAAAAATAAATAAATTTACATTTATTTTTATGGTTTATCAATAATATAAATTAAAATTGATTTGGATATTGAAAAATTCATTATCACTTCTTTATCAATTTCTGTAAGGTGCAGTGGGGTAAGTGCAGAGACGGGTTCTTTTTATTATAATACGAGTGAAATTGTAATAGCTAATATGTAGTGAACTACTAACTACTAAAAGTTAATACCAACTTGTTTAAAAAGTTCACTACTCCAAAACTAAACAACGTATCTTGATGCGGTAAAAAGCATTTTAAACTAGGCGTATTTACAATTCTGCTCTTGCCCCATAGCATATGATATAATGCTTCAAAGCGTTTTTAACTACCGGTATGCACTTGCCCCGAAAATGGGGCAAGTGCACTGTAGTTGACATTTTTTACAATTTCCTATCATAATGCAAATATACAAAGAAAATTGACGTCCTATTCAATTTAAACTAGTCAGTAATAACTGCATAATCATTTGATACTGAAAATATTCAGTATTTATATAACATATTGAAAATATATGGGTTCAAAGTCCAACCGGTCTGCACTTACCCCACTGCACTTTAAATTAAAACACGAAAAATGCCTAGTTTTCAGAGCTTTATGTTAAAACCCTTAACTGATATCGTAAATTTTATAAACGTAACTGGTATCGTGGGGTATTTACGGCCCCCACTGAAAATTAGAGTGGGGGATACTTGGGGTTATTTTCATAAACTACAATTACTTAGCTCTCAAATGAGATCGACTGTATTCAAATTGATAAAAAATTGGCTTGAAGCGAAATTTCGCATAAAAAATACCAATCTTGGTTTTTCGAAGCTATTACAATCAAATCATAGTTCTTAACAAAATTACCGCAAGTAAATAAAAACAATTTTTTTTATATATATTTTATGACCTCATTTTAAAAACAATTTTAAAAATGGCACACACACCTGCTTGCACGATTTCTACGTCTTTGAACTTCTTCATCGTCTCCGTGATGAGCGTCCCACTGGCTTGGTGCAGTCCATGGGCCAGAGTTTGAGCTACGAGAGCGCACAGAACAATGACCCATCCCCAACCTCCCTCGGGGTAATAATGCTGTCGTATTGTGTTAGCAGTGCAACGAGCCGAATGCTTGATCTGGACATCGTTGTGATTGTTAGACGAGCTTCCGCGGTGATGTTTCTACATTTAGAGTTATATACGTATATGAATACGGTTCTAGATGTTGGGTGGGCATTTTGTATAGGTTTTGGAGTGTTGGTACAAACGGAATTAAGGATGGAGATACGTTCGAAACAGTTTTGATTGTTTGGAGGGAATTTTGGTTGAGTTTTGGTGTATTAAATGTCTCAAATTGTTGTTAATTTAATTCAATGTACAGTCGCCTGCAGAACTCGTCTGGCACCCTAAAGGCTAGAATCGCTTACAACAGATTCCAAATTTAAAGACAGACATCATCGGTTATCTTTTTCTATCAAGTTTAATATATTTAAATACTAAAATTCGGAATATCAAATATTTATTACCACAAAATTTACGTACACAATTTTCAATAGATTACATAATAATTTAATTGCACAAATATATATGAGTACTATAAACGAAGAGTAGCAAATGAATTTCAAAATATCTGTCTTTGTTTGATACATGGAGAAATGATTTAAATATTATAATAATCAAATGGGAGGAGCCTACTAAGTTTGTGATAAACGAAAATGAATACAAACTGCAAGACCATTAATGCAGGTGACTGTACCTATGTCCTTCATTTCTAATACTGGTAATGTCCATTTTAAGTTGTTTTCAGTAAAATTAATGTACGGTATATCGACTAGCTAAAAAAAATTTTCTAGCTTGCGAATGGGGTATCAAACATATATATAAAAATTCTTTAGGAGTTTTTGACAAAAGGATGCATGCATGGTAAATCGGTTTTTATTGTTTTTACTTAAGGTTAGTAAATATACTTTACATTCCTTGGTTTTTACCTACCGCGCATGCACCTATCTCTCAAAAACTTCAAAAAAAACTGTCATATAAATTTGATACCCCATTTGAAAGTGCTTGCAAGATAGAATATTTTGCTAGCTAGTCTGTAATAGATTCGTAATTTACGAGGAAAAATAAGCAACTTTTACTTGAAATATTTTTTCTGAAAATGTTATGATATGGAGCAAAACAAAGAGAAATTTTTGGATTTTTATTTTATTTGTAATTCATGTTTTTCTTTATAATTTCAAAAAATTTACTTTATAAAAAGTTAATAATAAATTTGAATAAAAATAATTCTCTGAGAATCATTGCTTAGATTTAAGTACATTTATTCTCTTGTGATTTTTCTTATAAATAAAGTTACTTATTTTTCCTTGTAAATTACGAATTTGCACCAAAAAATATGGCTTCGGATTTGAAAAAGAAAAATTTAACCTCATATAGTCAATATTTAGCTCCCTCGAAACCATGAAACTTTTGTCTGAAAATTTTTTTATGAAAATTCGTTATTTTGGAAATAATAAATATTGAAAATAACTTATTATTTCTTCTGAAAAAAATTAAAAAAAGTGAAGAAAAAAATTAATTTGAGACCACTTAATCACCAGACAAAATAGTTTTAAACAACATGTATCACCTTCTTCCTGCTATCATTGGAAAGCCCCGCCTCCTGGCAACATGGTCCATCATGCACTGGAGATGTAACTTCCTCATCGTATTCAAGATCATCTTTAACACATTCTTCAAGTGGGACAACTCTTACTTCAATCCTTATATCATCATCATCGCATTCAAATCCACTACAACTGGGTATCTCAGCACTAGTGGCTAAACCCGAGTCTTCGCAACCTTGCAGTAAATAACTATCTTGTCTTTTCAGTTGAGGAGATGAAGGTACTGAACTTATGTTGTTCGAGTGTAGAGGTATGTTCCTCAAAAAACTGACACTCATGGTTAAGAAGGAAATCAGGGTGAGTTGATTTTTTTGTAGGTAGCAACATTGGGTTGAATTTTTTTTTATTTTATTGTCGTGTTCCAAATTTTCAACATTTTGTTATTTTTATGGGTTTATTAAATTTCACATATATTGATTTATTATTGACACATGTTGTTAATAACAATGATTTCGCGATATTTTTAAACTGATTATTTTTCACTATAAATTGTTTGGATTTTAGTTAATAAAAAAGTTAAGTCGATTTTCTTAATTTGATATCAAGTCATTGTATTTCACAAATTTTTGACTGCCGCATCGCACCACCCAGTACCGATTTTCAAAATTAATAAAAATATAAATAAATAAATATATTTAAAAAAATATAATACTGAAAATATTTTTTTGATAATAGTAATTTAATACGTGATTTCAACAAATGAATACATTTTAAAATAGCAAAAAGGGCTTTCATTCATGAGATAAAATTTTTTTCATAAACCTACGTATATAATTAATAAAAAACACCAATCTTCTCTTTTCAAAGTTTGAGAAAAACTGGTATAATATATTATAATATATATATTTATTAACTGGTAATTTTGTGGAGTGAATTATTATAGCTTCTAAATTAGTATAATGTTATTTTATAATAATGTATATATATACTTTTAATCGACGTTAAGAATTTGAAAACATATATATAATATGCATAGCATGCATGCTATTAAACGTTATTGAGAAGACAACTCATCAACAAAACATTAAATTACAATATAATGATATCTGTTGGATTTGTATACATACAATTGATATACGACATCTGAATGAAAAATGGATATTTATTTTAATCATACTTAATTGTACATGTAACTGTAAAAATTTTTGCTGAAGCTAATATACTTGGAATAATTAGATGTACAATATTTTAAAAATATTGTTAAATTTTAATTATAAAAATATATTTTTTTATAAGTCATTAATTTTATTTTGATATCAAAAAAATACATCAAAGTTTTATTTTAAATAATACATATTTGGGTTGAAAAATGTTGAAAGTTATTTGAATACAATGAAAACAAGAATAACTTAAGTTTTATACGGTATAATAAAAATGTTATGTCATGATAGCAATTTGTTAGCTTTTTGAATTAATCTTAGGTAGAAAGAACGTCGATATTTTATATAAAAAATTGTCTGCACAATAACAAATAGAATTTTATTTTTTTAAATTTATATGCACCTGATTTTTGTGTTTCTTTTAAAATTAAACCTATTATTATAAATTTATTTTATATCACAGTTAAATTTAAATACTTTTTTCACGTTCTTTAAAAAAAATCACGCGCGAATTTCGGCACAAAACTGTTTTTAAAAGGCGCCGAACAAAAACCTCGCACGTCGAACGAGTCCCGAGTTCGACAGAGAACTAAACTCTTGAACAGTAGTGTAATGTTTTTGTGGACACGGCCAACTCTGATCACTTGCGCGGAGAATCCCCGATATGACGTACGCACACACATTCGCAAGGCGGGTTGGGCAGTGGCTAGCACGTGGTAGAAATGTCAAAAACCCGGTTGCCAGTTCTGTTTGTTGTTATTTTAATTTCACGTCGTGATTTGTTTTATTCATAATGTACACAGGGCCGTCTTTAACCTATTGGAGGCCCTGGGCACATTAGGATAATGGGGCCTCTATGACCTTGACAGAGCACTATTTTGTTAGGTTAGACAAAGAAAGTAAATAAGCAAGGTTTTAGATTTATTTTTATTTCTTTACAGTCACATTACATGAATAGATAATATAATATAATCCACAAAAGTAACTCTTTTAGTATATAGTTTGGTGATATGGGGGCCCCTTTCGATCGCCGGGCCCTGGGTACGTGCCCAGAGTGCCCAGTGGGAAAGTGGGGCCTGAATGTACAGGGAGAAAGAGTGAAATTTGGAATGAGGTGTGTTTTTTAAAACATTGTTGATTCTGATTAAAACATAATTTCAACTATATATAATTATCAAAGTTTTAATATTACCTTTTTTATATATGTTTTTTTCCAGTAATGGGCACTCAGTGATGGACACGAATACAAAATGGTGTGTAGATACGTCGACATAAAAGTTATAAAATAAAAAATAGTAAAACAGATGTTATGATAATATAATAATTAATAATAAAATAAAAAAATGTTTTTTTTCATTTTGACACCCATTGGCAGATTGATATCAAATTAAACTGTTTTAGAGTTAAGTGTCAATAGATTATGATTCATCAATGGCAATAATCAATATCAACAAATATTTATAATTAAGTACATTTAATTAAACAAAAATCCAACACTGGGGATATGATCCAAGATTGGTGCCAGTACCTTAAAAATAATTTTGGGTTATCACTTCCACCTGATTTTAAATATTTTTATGTGGAACCATCTACTATCTAAATCTAACTAATAAACCAAGTTTTCATTAATTAACAGACAGAAATGGAATTAAAACTTTTTGTTTTGATCTAAATCAGAAATATTAAGCAAGTGGTAATTAAAAAAAAAACATCTGCCAAGTAAATGTACAGTGCTTCCTCGTGCTAAATTCACCAAAGGTAGTTAATTATTCAACAATTTAAATAAAAACCGATAGTGTTTATATAAATTACCTGGAAAACCATTTAATTTTTATACAATTTTACTAAACATGTGTCGTTCTTGTGATATCTTGAAAAAATAAATATTTTGGGATGTCACCCCTCCCCCTTACATACGATTTTGAAATGGGACCGTCCTCAAACCAGACCCAACCATCCGACCAAGTTTCAATAAAATCGGTTCAGTGGTTCATGAGTTATGCGTGTGACAAGGATTCAGGGGACATACGGACGGACAGACAGACAGACAACGGATAAATCAATTTAAAATTTTGAAATCGGAGAACATTTTTTTGTCTCAATCTGAAACGATCACATAGCTTCTCGTATCTTCGATATTGCGAGGAAGCAAAATGAATAATATGGATATGCCGAGGGATCAAATATTTTAATGATTATACAACCCACAAGAAAGGCTTAAATATTCTAAATTATTATTTGATTACAATTTTTAATTCCAGAAATACCACACACGTCACTATAATAAAATATACGATTTTATGTATATTACTTTGACATTATTATTATTTCATTTCTTAAATCGTAACGATGTGGACATTTTAATATGCAAACAACTCAGAGATGGGGAAGCTTTAGGCGATCTGCCAAAACCGATTTGTGAATGTCTGTGTGTGTGTGTGTTTACATGTATTCAATTTACATATATGTATTGTCAGCTTGTTACAAAACTTGAAAGTTTTATTGCAACAAACTTCAAAAATTGTTGATTCTCTTTGAAAAAAAAAAATACTACAAAATAAAACATTTCAGTGTATTTTTAAAGTTTGTTGTTAAAGATTTTTCAGAAACAATGAAATATAATGTAGACTGCTATTTAGTCTATAAATAAAATAAAATGTTTTTTATTTTTCATTTTTTCATTTTCGGAAATTGTGGTTAAAAATTAATCAAGCGCCATTAACTTCTAAGAATCTCTTTGAAATTTTTGTTTCAGATCAACCGACTGCTAGTAATCTTGGAGACCGCATTGAGGTACATGTTTTACACCGATATATATTCATAAAAAAATGTGTAAACATACCTCAACATATATGCATTAGAATAAAATAAACCTGGATGAAATCGAAAAATTAGTTTTTGAAATAATAATTCCCAAAATTCGCCTATTTTTTCCGCCGTTTACTCATATGTATTTTCCCACTTAATAAATAAAACAGTAAAAAAGTATAGTAAAGATATATACATTTTTTAATTCAACCATAAAAAATGCCTGTAATTTACTCCCCTAAACTAGAATACCCCTTTAATTTTTTTAGCTCGCAAGCAAACCAAAATTTTTTTTGATTTGTTTTGTGCTGGTTCTTTATAGATTATTTGTGTTGTACCTATAGAAACTAAATTGCTAAAATCTATAGACAACTTAACACAGCTGTCAATCGCACTAGTAATACCTCGTAGACATAAAGTGTTTGCTTTTGCTTGCGAGTAAATTCTTTATAATACCATGGATTTAGAAAAATAAAGCATATATATACAGTGTCCCATGTCTGAGACAAAAACTGAGCACGTGAGTGATTTTCGCTCACGATCACGAATTAAATTATTTTACTTACGCACGGCGAGTTACGCTCATGATACGAATTTGAATTAAAAAAATATATACAACGTAATCTCTATCAGGGTGGGGCATTTAAAGTGTTAAAATAAGACTACTAAATAAAAACTATAGGTTACTATTCAAAAAAATAATGTTTGCCCTTCAAGCTTCAAATATCCTTGAAGATCACCCTATAATATTTATAAATATATATAAATATTTGATTATCCCCTCACAGTCAAACATTTTTTAGTTTTACCATTTTTCAAATATGCGATGGTTGTGAGATAAATAACTGTAATACTTTAAATGCCCCACCCTGTATAAAACGAGAAGTCTTATTGACTGACTCATCAACGTCCAGCCCTAACTCCTGATCTAGAAACGTGTTTTAGAGGATTAATGTTTTTGTCACGCAAGAAGAGTTTTGAGCTTTATTTTAATTTTAATAAACTTATCGACACCACTGCTATTAATATTATAAAAGTGAATTTAAGGCAAAATACTTTTCTTAAAAAAATTTAAAAAATTTTGTTGATAACTGTAGATATTTTTAGATATTTTCTGATAGATTAATTATATTTCTTGTATATGAAAATAGAGAAAAACTAGAAAGAAATAGAATAAACAAACACTGTCTAATGATTAGACCGACTATATTACAGTAAACAATGGAAATACTATGTTTATTTGTATTTTGTAATAATACCGAGTTAGAGCTAGAGAAAAACCTGTCTACATTTGGTTTGAAATATATACGTACACATTGATATTTGTATTCTCGTATATCAAAAACACATTTCTGTCAAATCCATTATCAATGCAAACTGAATTTTACCTAACCCCACATAATCTTATATCTAAAAAGTACCCAGGGGTGGACTTGTCAGTTTTATGTATATGTATTATTTTGAGTTTTAGTATTTTATAACATTGTTTACTTATACTTTTATTTTGAATGAGATTTCTTGTATTTTGTCTCTAAAGTTAGATATCTTGTAAAATTTAGGTTATTAACAAAAAGGTTTCAATGAAAGATATGTATAATAAGATTACTAAATAAAAATTATGTTTACCCTCAAATAACCTTAAGGCCATGATAAAATAACAAATAAATATTACTATTCGATTTCCCCCATTAATTTTTTTTTTCATATATGCTAAGATATAAATCTGTAACACTTTAAATGCTCACCCTATATATTTTTAAACTAGCATAACATTAACAAAGCATTTAATGTAAATTGTTTAGAAATCCCCCCTCGTTTCTGCCCTGTACTGTGACGATTTCAAACACAAGTTTTAGTTCTATAAACTAGAACCTTTGAAATGCTTTCTTTCTCCCCAACTTTGCCCGGGTTGTGCAATTTTATACCACCACTATCTCGCGGATGCAGAAAATCTTATAACACCCCCAACCCTCCGCCTCGCCAATTGAAAATCATGCACTTTATATGAAAACACGTTTAAAGATATGAAGTGTTGAAAAACCATCCTTATATACAGGCTGTCTCGATGTAACATACCAAAAAAAAAATCTTGAACTTATTTATTTTAATATCTCAGCTTGGCGCGATCCTACAGACTCAAATTTTTTATTTTTAAATAGCTTACATCATTAACTTTAATACTATCAAATGCTCTAAAACCGTCGTGAACCCTTTCCCCTATTATAAACAAATTAAAACTGATAAATTAACAAATAAATTGAATAATTAAGGTCAATTTATTAATGTTATAATTAATTATGCCGAACAAAATGTAAAAAAACTGTTTTATATTTATGTTTGATTTTTTAAAGAAAAATAATTTATATTATTTATGAATTTCTTAATAGAAAATTTATAAATTCCGACAAATTGAGGCCAGTAAAAATTTTTTTATAAAATCATACAAGTATTGGATATATTCATACTCCATATACAGAAATATTTTATTAAATATAAAGCACACATTTTAAACCACTAACAAAAGAAGTTGGATGGTTAAAGAGACATTAATTTCAAATTTTAATGCTTCTTATGATAAAGGGCTCTCTTGGGTTTCAGAACCATTGTTTTTGTGGTTTAACAGATTATATAAGTGGGTCAAGTTGAAAGGAATAAACTATTTCTCAAGTACTTTAGATATTCGAATTATCCCTACACGTTTTGAACCCTTTATTTTGCCATTAAAATTATTTTTATTAATTAACAAAATAAAAATTCTAAAATACTTAGTATTATTTTTCCTGAAATATCACGTGTAATCCTGAAAGAGTAAATTTATTATTTAATTAGTTTTGTTAATTTCAAAGTTTATAAAAGCTCTTATATAAGTTAGTTTAATTAAAAAGATTTCCTGGGAAATCTAATTTATCAAAGAAAATGTTTTATCTACCTCTTTGACCACTTACTTTAAGTAATGTGTATTATCTATTATTAAATTATATAATACAATTTAAAATTACATAGGTATGTCTGAATATATATTTTGTTTTCATAGGACCTTAGGAGTTTTAAAAGGCGTAATATTTATTCATTTTGAAGAGGCCTAGAGTCACATATATTATCAAATAAAATATATGTAGAATAGAACATTTTAAGGCCCTCTGAAACAAAAGACGTATCTATTTTTAAGTAATTTATCGGTTCATTTAAAACGTCAAAATAAATCAGAAAGAACGACTAAAATCTGTACAGATTAATTTGTTGAAATAACAAATCATATTGCTTCATTTGTGAACGGTATGTCCAACATAGTCTTTTGTACAAATTAAAAATAACCATCTCAGTGACGTGGAAGGATTTCGAAACTTAACTAAATTGTCAGTTATATATTACAATCATATTTTTCAAATTACTAAAATATACATAAGATTTCATTAATACAGAAATTCCTGTTTCATCTTTTTTATATTTTGTTATTAGTTTTATAAAATGTTATGTTTTAACAGTTTAACACGTGGTCTTAAGTTTTATTTATAAATGAATGGCGGTATAATATTGCAGACGTTCCCAACCTCTGTACCGCGTTGCCAGAAGTACATTTTGTTTCATTTTTTACGTATCAACACCAATATAACCTAGATAGAGTTTTTGCTGAATTCGTTTCAAATTCCAATTTTATTTTTTCTTACTTTATTTTATACTTTTCTAAATTAACGAGAATTTTGAGGGTTGGTTTAAATCTTCTACCTCCTCCCCTCTTAGCTATGGCCCACTAGATATAAATAAAATAAATTAAAACATGTTGATAACATAAAAAAAATCTTATTAAATTAATTGTATTTTTTCAGTAATTATTTACTATTTAATACATTTGATTATTATAATATTTAAATCATTTCTCCATGTACCAAACAAAGACAGATAGATAGATAAAAAAGTACTCTTCGTTTATATATATATATATATATACTTGTGCGATTAAATTATTATGCAATCTATTGAAAATTATTAAGTAAATTTTGTGGCAATAAATTTTTGATATTCCGAATTTGAGTATTTAAATATGTTAAACTTGATATAAAATTAAATGGGCGTATATTTGTGTTTTTATTTAAAATGATGTAACTATATAAGCTCCGCCCTAGAAAAAACTAATGATGTTTGTCTTGATATTGTCGAATCTGTTTTTATTTTTCCTTGAGGGTAAATAATTTTTCAGTAAAACTTAATTTGTTGTTAAAAATAAAGCATATTTCTTTTAATAATTATACATATACCTCTTCTCATAATTTTCGTATTTGAATGTTCACAAAAATAAAATAAAATGTTTTTAACTTGATAAAAAAATTGATAAGATAATTTATACAAAAAAAAATTATTTTAAGTTTCGGTTTGAAGTTGTTCTACTATAAAAACATTTTGGAATCACTGCATATAGAATATTACTCAATAAAAACTAATGTAATCTCAAATTTATTAAAACCAGCATCCCAATGGATTAAATTGATGTTTTTTTTCTTATGATGAAATATTTTATATTGATTTAAAATAGGCGGCCACGGAAGAAAAGAGATAGGTATATAATATTTTGTAGGTTGCTGTCATTTAGTGGGGAGTTGTAAGATATATTTGACTTCTTATAATTTATTGAAATACAAATCATATAAATTTTATGTCCCTTTGTAAATTTGTCGTTGTTATATACGAGAATGTACTTTTATATCAATAACCTGTGTTTATTTATTACCATATAAATATCGATTTCAATCATACACAATATATAAGAATTTTTCTTCACAATGTTTAAATAAAATTTCTGGAATTATAAATGCATTAACAAATACCGTTATAAATGAAAATAATATTTAATAGTAGTGTAAACAAAATATTAAAAGCGGATTTAACATCCATTCTATTTATTACACAGTAGATCAGCGATTCTCAACCTGTGAGGCGCGAACATATCGAAAAAAAAATTATTAAAAAATGTATTTAATTTACTGAAAGAAAATCAATAAAATACATTCTGACATAATAATAAATAAAATACACGTTTACATTTACACCGATATAGTACATTTATAAATAGGATTGTATCAGTACCTACTGCACAATGTATTTAATAATTATCTTATCAATATTAAATTAAAAACAAGATTAATATAATTATTAGTGTCTTGAAGAGCAAAGTTTTTCGAAAGAAAATACAATTACATTAAATAGAAACTTATATTACAATTACTACACGATTTCAGTGAAAATTATTGTATGGGGGGGGGGGATGAGAATTGTGATTGAAAATTGGGTCGCAAATACTAAAAAGTTGAGAAACGCTGTTGTAGATACAATAAATACTGCAAAAATCAAAAATACTGTAATATATAGTCTACAAATTTAATTGTTATTTTTGGTTCGATTTATTTGAATGTAATTTTTTTCTAATTTACTTTTTTAACTTGTCAGGCCACAGGGAAATTTACGGTGTCCCTCTAGGCCATTTCAGCCCTGAACATATTTTAAATTATAGGTATATACTTATATAAATTTAAACGCTTTTAGAATTTATATTTTCAAGTAAAGATTATGTTTTAACGGAAATTGATTCAACTTCCGGTGTTTATATTAATTCGAAGACAATGTTGTAATTTGAGTATCTCTGTAATATCCGTCGAATTTACATATAACTGGTTTTTTAATTTAAATAAAAACGAATCAATTTTGTAAAATAGTTTGTATTAAGTAATTTTTTCATGAAATAATATTAATTAAAAATATTTTACCTGCATTAACAGCAAAATACACACATGATTTTTTGTGTACACATTACCTAATCCAACCAAAAACTAGCCTTACTATTTCCTTCCTTTTATATGTTCATCTATTAATACATAGATCTCTCAAAACAACAATAGATAACAGAAATATATTTTCCGTTCACTCTTAGACAAAAATAAGAGAAAACGTATCTGTATTTCAAAATTATTAAATAAAAAATTGGAAACTTCTTGATTTTCTATTATTAAGCGTAGAAGCTTTTATTTACAACAAAAATTTCCAAATAAAAACATTATTATTGAACGTGAATTGATTTGTCATTCTCTACGTTTGACAGAAACCCAAAACTATTTATGTTTGCCTCTTGGTGGCGCTAGGACTATTGCTTTGCTAGGGAAGATAAACATTTGTGGAACACCGGTTAAGTACCACTGATGACTACACGTCTATGATGAAAACTGGTGTTATTAACACATCTACAAAGAAATATAAAAAATTGATAAATAAAATCCTGAAAAAATAAAATAAAAAACAAAAGAACTCAACTAAAATCTACCGGATAAAAGAAAACCAGTTGACTGTAAATATGGAAATTATTTTTCACAGGAAAATCTCGTGAATTTATAACGGTTTAATATGAAAATACTCAGTTTTATCCAGATTTGGACGGTGTTTTTTTTATATGAGGATAAAAATAAATACATATATAGTAGTTTGTATGAATTACATATTTTTAACGTGTATTTTCAGTTGTAATTCTTTTTTGTTTGTTATTTATAGAGAAAGAATATTGTTTTAAAACGGATATACACATTTCTTATTGTTAGTTTTGTTATTTATTATTCTGTTGTATATATTCGTTAATTTTGAGAATATATATTTTTGAAAATTAGATAGAAAACATTTTTTTTAAATATATCTAAAATTTTAAGTACATACATTAGCCAATAATATAAAAATTCGTATCATTTGATATGATATCAAAGCTTTGCACAAGTAGGTACAAATAAAATCGGTGCGTGTTGGGCACATGATAGGGTTCCGTAATTAGATTTGTACAATATAAAGTAAAAAAAAATATTCATTCTATGAGGGGGTCAAAAATCATTTTTTTTCTTCAAAAATCGCAATATCTCTGTTTTTGAGTCATGTATCTACGCCCGTATACCAAATTCTTAAAATCTTAATATGTATATAAATGACAGAATGGGAGGATTGTGACATACAAACAGACAGACGGACAGAGCGAAACTATAAGGTTCCTAGTTTTCTACGGAGCCCTAAAAATGTATTTTAGTACAAATATAATGCCCTAAAAAATTTTTGGAAGCATTTAAAAACATGAACTTTTGTTTGGTAAAATTATAAGTACAAGAACTACTTAAAAATGTACTTACTATGTATGTTCAGCTCTAAGTTATAATAAAATAAACAAAACAAAAAATATAAAGAATAAATTCATCGATAAATAACCGCTAAAGCCCCAAACCAGACAAACTAGAATAATTGAGATATCATAAAATAAACAAAATAAATCTTCATGTTAACTCTATCTCCTAAAGCTATGAATTAATAATTCTATAAATCATACATTGCTATATATAGGTAACTACAATGACAACGAAATTTATAAAACTCTTAGTTGGGTTACAAATCTATTTATTTTAACATTTTAATTAAAAATTCTTTTATTTTTACTTCCATGTTCTGAATGAAATGGAAGTATTGTAATACCGTCGAAAAATCGTGTTCGAGATAAGAGTAGGTTCTGATTGTACTACCTTCAAAACGTAAAGAAAAGTTAATTTCCGCATGGCGGCTGTACTTGTGTCTTTCGTTCACGATAACTACTGTAAAAATGCACCGATCTGAATTATTTTTAGGGAAAATATTTAACAGAGAGAGTACTCCAGACCTATTGATTTTGGTGCTAATCGGATTAGGCGTTTTAGAAATATTCGAAATTTTGTAATTTTTCTGTGGTTATATGCCAAAAATTCGATTTCAACCTCTTCAGAAAAATGGATATATATATTTTTTATTACTGTATTCAATAAGTTTCTCCACTAAAGTTAAAGTTATTGAGGGTGTCCATCTTAAAAAAACCCCTATACCTAAAAATATTTCGAAAAGAATGCCCCTTGTAAAATTATTATTTTGGCGTCCCTGAATCTAGATCTTGATCCTTTAAAACAATAGAGTACTTCATTACGAAAGAGTTGCTCCAAAATAAATCCCTTAAATCTATCAAAACAACGCCTCAGAATTAAATCCATTCTTATATTTATTTCAGTCACGACTTTGGGTATATATAAAGTTATTTATTGTATTTAATAAATGAGTTATAGAAGATATAGAAATAATTGTTTTGCTTTTTAATTGAGAATATCTCGGCGAAGTGGATAATAAAAGTTCGCATGCTTGTCTATAATAAATTGTAGTCGTGAAAATCTTCTAACGGATTATTAAAACGAAATAATAATTGTTAGATTCATCAATAAATATGTACAGAGTGTCCTGAAAACATGCATGATAAAAACTACTCACAGAAATTAATGTTAATTCAATTGCAAGCGAATATTTGTTCTGCTGTTAATCTTACAAAAAATCGTAAATAAAAATTATTATTAACTATTTATACAAAGCTGTAATACAATTAAGTAGATTATTTTCTGTTTTGTAAATTACTTGGAGGAAATTTAACCCAGGGACGAAGTTTAAACTGATACATTTCTAAACAAATTTCACATCTACAAAAAAAATTACTTGCATGTTTCCTGTAATTAATATGCCCATAGCAAAGCGAATATTTGTATGTATCTAAAATAACATTGATTTCCGAATATTCCATAGTTTAATTTTACACCGGATATTACATATTTAAAGTACTAATTTCTATATGTTGTACATACATATATATATGTTATCTATGTAATCATAGTTTACTGGTTTAAACATACAATTGTATTATTTAAAAACACTAGCTCAAGAACTATAAATTTCAGACTTTTGAGGTTAATTTAATAATTGAAACAAAAAAATTTTTTAAAATTTATTTTAGTATTATTTGGTTTTAAAATAGCATTTCTTTATTTTCGTCACAACCTATATAACATAGCTCATTATCGAAAATTGATTATAGCTTGTTAGTGAGAATTGCTCAAGGTCAGGGTTAAATTCACAAAAAAATTCGTACAGTTAAGATTTTTGTAAGTTTAATTACCTATAAATTTTTTACAGCATTATAATTTCTTCATTATTATTGACATTTTAATATAATTGGTATTGTTTTCCTAATATATTCTCGCTATAAAATTAAATATTTATTAAGTTGTCATTCCTTTGTCTTTCTTTCCCTCCCTAAGCCAGAAAATTGAAAATTTAACTAAATATGAAAGTTATGGCCCCCATACAAAGATGTGTTTATTTTGTGAAAACACATTTTTAAGAGGGGGGAGGGGGGACTATCAAAAATTAGATCTTAATCAGTAGAATTTGACTCTATTTTTATTTTATTTTCCCTAACTCGGCAATGGCACCAGCAAAGGGTTCGCCCCCATTATCAATATGTATTGGCTCAAAAAATTTAAAGCCTGTATTACATTTGTCATTTTTTAAATATTGGGAATTGCATTTTATTTTATCAATTTTAAGATGTAGTGGAGAGCCGTAAGATTTATACCTCGGAATCCAGGGCCAGTCAATGAATCTTTATGAAACCTTTTGGAATGTGTTTTTAACACTTAATAGAAAAAAGTTAAAAAAAAAATTTTGGACGGTCTCAATTTTTTATATATTAAAATTAATAATTGGGTCATTCCATATAAAATCATCAAGGGCTGAAGTTGCAACATTTTTAATTTTGATGAAAGTTTAATCATTTGTTATTATACTTATTAGATAGCAGAAACTGCAGTTAGAAAATTTTTAATGGTCATAGTTCGTGGGTGGTGACCATTTTACCCTCTTAAGATACGAAGATTTCGTCGATTTTCAACGTTTTTTCAACTCGCTATAGCACGCGTTCTAATAAAGCAATTATAACGGGCTTGATGTCATTTGAAAGCATAAAAAGTCTAGTTTCAAATGATCTAGCACGATTTTAAGTTTAAATATTTTTTTTTGTAGATAGAGGCTTTTTAATTTTATTAATAATATTGTCATTTTTTCTATTTTTCGAAATTTATTGTGGCTTAAAGGTTAAACTGAGAAAGCTATAATTATGTGTAAGTTATGTTCATTTATAGTACTCAGTACCCACAAAAAATCAGCTTGATTGATGCACATTTTTTATTAAAAAATGTTAGTTAAATATCGCAAAAATCCCGAAAACACCAAAATCAGCTTCGAAACAAATAGCGGGAAAAAAAAAAATTTGGAGAAATCTCATAGAATCTTTTTTAAAGTACTTGAAAAGAGCTTCAAAATGAGCACTGTTAAAAGTTGATTGTACAAAAATTGACGGAGATATGATACAAATAAAATTAGTATTAATATTTTTCAGCGTAAAAATTATCAACAATACCCCCACCATTACCACCAAAATCAAAATTGGACGTAATCCTTCTACAATTCCTTTCACTTGAGTACTATCAATGTGATCCAGGAGTTTTGACTTATTTGAACCCTTCATTTTAAAAATTATTCCGTTTAAAGGGACAGGGAAAGGGGACTTTCACTGTAACATACAAACTTCAAACGTTCATAACTCAATTATTTTTAATGCTACAGAAAAAAAAAAAAAAACTTATAGTAAATAAAAAATCCCAACTTTTTTTATTATTGCTATTTTTTTGTATCTGTATTAGTTTTTGAGTAATTAAAAAAAAAAGACAATCTTTTTTGAAATTATAAAAAATCTCTCGTCATTTCAATCAAACTTTTTTTTAAAACCAGGCATTTAAAACGGTCAAAACTCCTGGATCACATTGATAGTACTCAAGTGAAAGGAATTGTAGAAGGATTACGTCCAATTTTAATTTTGGTGGTAATGGTGGGGGTATTGTTGATAATTTTTACGCTGAAAAATATTAATACTAATTTTATTTGTATCATATCTCCGTCAATTTTTGTACAATCAACTTTTAACAGTGCTCATTTTGAAGCTCTTTTCAAGTACTTTAAAAAAGATTCTATGAGATTTCTCCAAATTTTTTTTTTCCCGCTATTTGTTTCGAAGCTGATTTTGGTGTTTTCGGGATTTTTGCGATATTTAACTAACATTTTTTAATAAAAAATGTGCATCAATCAAGCTGATTTTTTGTGGGTACTGAGTACTATAAATGAACATAACTTACACATAATTATAGCTTTCTCAGTTTAACCTTTAAGCCACAATAAATTTCGAAAAATAGAAAAAATGACAATATTATTAATAAAATTAAAAAGCCTCTATCTACAAAAAAAAATATTTAAACTTAAAATCGTGCTAGATTATTTGAAACTAGACTTTTTATGCTTTCAAATGACATCAAGCCCGTTATAATTGCTTTATTAGAACGCGTGCTATAACGAGTTGAAAAAACGTTGAAAATCGACGAAATCTTCGTATCTTAAGAGGGTAAAATGGTCACCACCCACGAACTATGACCATTAAAAATTTTCTAACTGCAATTTCTGCTATCTAATAAGTATAATAACAAATGATTAAACTTTCATCAAAATTAAAAATGTTGCAACTTCAGCCCTTGATGATTTTATATGGAATGACCCAATTATTAATTTTAATATATAAAAAATTGAGACCGTCCAAAATTTTTTTTTTAACTTTTTTCTATTAAGTGTTAAAAACACATTCCAAAAGGTTTCATAAAGATTCATTGACTGGCCCTGGATTCCGAGGTTTTAAGATTTCTATGCCTTACGGCTCTCCACTAATGTTCAATTTATTGTCGAAAATATAATATAAAATATTTTTGGTACGTCAACTGTAATTTTTACAGTACAAGATTACTGTTTTGCTAATTTTGCTGATTTATTGTTATTTATTATTTAACGCACTTGTATATGCCTCAATTAACATATTTTCTTTTGCAAATTAATACCTTATAATATCTACAACAATATATAACAATTTTTATTTATGAAGAAAACATGAATTATGTACAGAAGCAAGATTGACCTAAATAACTTTGAATTGTTTTAAGAAATGTAGAGGTCAAATGACTTATTAACTTACTCCTCTTTGATTGCATCTCTAAATTTCGTTTTAGATTCAGTTCCTGCAATTTGTTATATTCTTCTTTTTATTTTCTCTACGTCAATCGTCACAAAAGACGTTTTAATCTAGCTGAAACAAATTAGTGCTCGAACCATCACCGCTGACTAGATTTGTCTGAGACTTCTTAAAGTAATTTGACAGAGTGTGAAAAATCGCTATAAATTGTTGTGTGGGTCAAAGATCATTTCACGTTATAAATAAAGTTATTAATTTTATATTTAACTCTGATTATTCTATTCAGAGACGTAAATAAATTCAAGTTTCGCCTCTCAAGATTAGATACACATTCATCAAATAAATTATGGAATCTAAATTATTATACAAAAAGTATCTGTAAATAAATTAAAATAACGTTTTAATGTATGTACCTTTCAACAATTAATACAGACTGAAAAATAATTAATTATCCATTATCCTCAGAGTTATAGGATTATAAATCAAAGAAACAAATATGTAAACTTTGTTTGTAAACTTAATTTCAGTGTTATTTCAAAGCATAGTGTTTCGGTTTCAAAATGCTTTAAAAAATTATGATTTTGCATATATGATGCAATATGGTGTTGTATATATTAATATATTAATATATTACCCACTTCCCCTCTCACGTCATATTTTGTCATGCTAAGCACTACCCCCTACATCTCCCGATATACTTATGTAGTTAATGGACAGCCCTTTAAACATTATAACAAAAAAAGGTTTTTATGTGTGAAAATAATTTATAAATGCCGCCCCTTCCTATTATCCTAAGTCCTCAGGCTAGAGTCCTTGATTGTATTATGCCTTTTTAATATAAAATCTTTAATTGTTTTAATGAGTACATGATATTTATTAAAATACATTATGTACCTTTTGAAAATTTAACTAGTTATGCAGTTTTAGTTATTTTCTTTTATTGTTAATCAAAAAGGCATGAGGACAGAGGCGGATTATCCATAGGGCAAAATTTTTGAAAAATAACAAAAAAATAAGTAGGTATCTATGTACCTACTTACACAATATAAAAAGATTCTTGTGTGCATAAAAAGATGAAGTGATAATTTTTAACAAACAAAATATAGACGCAACAATAAGAAAATATTTGAATTTCGGAAATTTCATTGTTATATTTAATATGAAAAGTTACGTAACAGTGGAAGGGAGGGGCGCCGATGAGGTGCTTGCCTATGATGAGGACATTGTTACGACTAAAATTAAGACCACGTTCCAATTAGTAAAACATTCAGGAAAGATTGAGAATCCGTTCTCCGTTTCATCCTTGATGAATTCAGTAAACAGTTTTGACTGTCAGAACGTTGCACTTTAATTACAAGTATATTACAGACACGTTAATGATAACAGAGGATATGCATTAATTTAGGTGTACAATCATGGTCGATAATATCGCGTCCTGTGATTTAGTAAACAAGATAATGTAGTGATCGGTCGGTAATGTCGCCAGTGATTCATGAACTTCCAGATCATTGCCATATCAAATCAGAGCATGATGTTCTATTGGTATTACGATTTATGGGTTTTAGATTGCAGCGTTTGTATTGAGTTTGTTATCAGTTACCATTTATTTGAAAATGTTATCATAAAATGTAATACATTGATTAATTTGTTATGTTGAGGTAATTATTTATACACAAGGCATCTAAGACCTTTGTAGGTTCTAGACTCTGTATACGTCGGATCAGGTTCCTCAAATGGGTCTAATTGTAAGATTATTTGCGCCTTTAATTAACTTTTTTTCGTTGTCATATCAATTTCGGTGCCCCTCAACTTTACCATTGCGCAGTTCTTCCCTTGCTTTATGGGTAAATTAATACAAATCTGTGTTTTCAGTTAGTAAATAATTTAAAAATATTATTAGAATATTCATCTTTATGTGCAACCCAAATATTTTAACCAAAAGTCAAAAATAACATTTAATATTAATTTATACGTTCAATTATAAAACAATAACACCTCTACGTCTTATTTTTTTGTATTTTAGTTGATATTTGTATGACGAGTTGAAGTTCACTGCAGGAAATTTCACTAAAAAATTTAGACTTTTTGATTTAGTTAAAAGTATGTTTTTTGTATAGAAAATGACGTGAAAAGTTGAACTGTTCAAACCGCAGGTCTGTATCTCAAACCGTTCTCGAGATATAGCCTCTCAAAGTTTTAGTTTTTTCAAATTTTTGGAGAAAAAAGGCCATAACTTTTGAACGCGTGGTCGGAATTGATTTTAGTTGACGGATTTGAAATCAGCGTGTCAAAATCTATATAATGACATGTACAATACCTTAAGACTCGAGAAAAAAAATTTCGCGAAAAATCGAAAAAATTCAAAGGGGTATACCTTAAAAAAATGTCGATTTTTGACCAAAATTTTTTTGTCGGATTTTAAAGTATTATACATGTCATTATATAGATTTTGACACGCTGATTTCAAATCCGTCAACTAAAATCAATTCCGACCACACGTTCAAAAGTTATGGCCTTTTTTCTCCAAAAATTTGAAAAAACTAAAACTTTGAGAGGCTGTATCTCGAGAACGGTTTGAGATACAGACCTGCGGTTTGAACAGTTCAACTTTTCACGTCATTTTCTATACAATAAACATACTTTTAACGAAATTAAAAAATCGAAATTTTTTAGTGAAATTTTCTTACGTTAATCATACAAATATCGACTAAAATACAAGAAAATAACACGTAGAATCATTTAGTTACTATATAAATATATAAGAATTAATTTTAAAAAGTAAATGCTTGAATTTAATGTGTTTCATATAATATAGAAATTAGAAATCATTTAATAATAATTCTAAAACGTTAAAAAAATAAGGGGTTCCATAAAAAACTAGGAACCCTTATAGTTTTTTAAATAACATTTCGTATACTGGAATTTCACTATTTTCCAAAAAAATCATAAATACGACCTCTATCCTTAAAAAGAATAACTATTTCATTACAAAGAATCTGGTTTATATCTTTGCTATTTAATCCGACAAGTGGTACTACTATCGCATAAAATGTGAACTAATATTGTAACAGTGCCATCTATATTTTAATAGAGCAGATACATTGTAACTGCGGTTTGAAACTAGGGTTTCCATATTTTTTACAAATCTGAAAATTTTAAGTCTTGTAATTCTGTGGTAAATATCTTTGGTTTAAACTACATATAGAGATAGCAAATGAAATCTTACATATATATGATAAGTAGAAATCAGTGGCTTTTAATAAGTGCTGCCAAGTGTACCCCATAAAATCCATAGCATTTATATTGTTATACATTTGTTTACCACTGCTTTAAAATGTCGAGCAATTTCGTAACAATTTAACACCTAACAGATAGCGTTAGCTGGAAGCTAATTTGTTTTTTGCAGTTATACAAAATTTATAATGTACCCACATGGAAAGAAATTTCCACTAAAAACTGCGAGACTCACAATAAAAATTTCCTTGTTAGTAGAATTGTAACAATCGATTGAACAAATTGCATTTATTACTATTATATATTATATCTATACTTTGAAATTTCTTGGGTCTTTTTTAGACGGCTTTTAAACGTTTCATTGAAATTGTTTTGCTATTTTTTATAGAAATAATTAATTTATTATTGTTATTTTTGTTTTATTTTATTAATAACCACCAGTAAAATTTGTAATCCGGATCTGAATGTCACCTCGTCCCTCGTTACAGTAATTTTCACGGTAATTTTCAATGTAAAATTCCAGTTTACCCATATCAACAAAAATAATCTAAAAATTTTAAAATAAACTCTCATTTTCTAAAAGAAAATATTCCCATATTTACGATAATAGCTGTTATAAACTTTTAACATAATAATATACATACTAGGGAAAGCGGAAGTATGGGTGGATTTCCGTCCGCTCGGTCGGTAATTTCCAGTAGTATAGGAAACGTCTTTATCGACTGGAAAACGCACAGATAATTGTTTAGTTTATCTTACGAATACGAAACTGTTTCTCTATTATTTTATCCATTTAAATAACCCTTCCCCTTTCTATCAAAAAAAATCTGATTTCATATTAGTTCGAGATTAGATTGGTTTAAATTCTGACAAGATATATAAAGTGAAACAGGCCTCTAATGGAAAATATTTCTCGAAAAATTAAAAGAAAAGCTACAAAGGCAACTTTGATTTATCTTCTTTGTGGCATATCAATGTGAAATTGTAACTTTAATTAATATCTGAGCTATACAGAAAGTTATGTGCAAAGAATTAAAATTTAATTCACACGTTTTGACATCGACTAACAGGGAAATCTGTAGGGGATGACACATCACTTATTAGGCGATTCATATTTTCAGGTCGCTTTAACAAACCTTTAATGATGATGTCAGTTTTTATAATTCTCCTATAAATAAATTCGTTTTTTAGTTGTAAGCTTGTTTCACTTTTACCTTATTTATTTGGTGTTTCATATTTACCCAACTTCAGAAATAAACACATTTTATATCAATTTTTCAAGAAAATTTATAATTTTCTGAAAAGAAAAAACAAAATTAAGCCCTATATGTCAGGGCCTCGCAAGTCTTGGCGGAAAACGGCCCTGCTGAACATTTAAAAGTCATTATCTCTAAATTTAATATTATATTCACTCTGATGTGAGAGTGGAGATGAAAATATAACGAACAACAAATGAACGAGATAATATTTGAAAGATATTTAGAAAATATGTTTTCACATTTGCCAAAAAAATTTTCCAGACAATGATGATTCAAATGTATTAACAGCAATTGTCTATATGTCTATTAGAAAAGTTTTGGTTTAATCAATGAAGTAAATGTGAACATTAGAAGAAAAAAACTATAGAAATAATGTGTAGAGTTTTAAAAAGTGGTCGTTATCAGGATTTTTATATCTTGTTTTGACCAGAAAACAGATATGTTCTCATCTTTATGTTAAATCAATTTTTTTTATTTCCATTGTACCGCTCTATTTTCTGTTTTAATCAAAGAGTATTTAATTAATCCCATCACCACGCTGAGGCTCTCGCGGTTACTTATATAACTGATAATTAATAATTGGAAAAATAGTTTTTCAACTATTGCGTAAAAATGCATTTATTGTAATTTTTATTACATATCTCCACCGTTTTCAGAAAACTGGTTTGATTGAACACAATTTGAAATCAACTATTTGCAACTACCTTTCCTACTTTTTACTGCTTCGTTTGCACTAATTATTAATAAATCGTAAAAAAAATATTTTCCGAAAAAAAATTCAACTAGTAACTATTTCATTGAAAATAACAACTATTTTTCCAATCTCTATTAATAATATATCATATAGTACAATGGTTCCCTAAATGTGTACCGTAGCGCCATGGGGAACGGCGGCGTCTTTGCAGGGGCACCGCGGAATATTGCAATTTTTTTATATGTTACTGCTAACTGTTATTAAATGTTATTATTATATATAAAAATACCTGAACCAAAAACCGATATATTTAACGCAAACTTCTTTTTCAGGTTCATGATTTAAATTATAATTATAACAATTAAAGGTCGCAGTTTACTTACAATAAAGAGGTTGTACTGTAGACTACTTAAATATAAGTCAGAAGAGTAAATATTATGTATTGATAATAATGAATAAAACAATTATTTAAATTTAATTTGAATGTATAATATACGAATATATTATATCTGCATTTTAATTAATTTTCAATCAATAGAGGTACTAAATAAATATTTATGAGATACTTGTAAATTGATTATAGTGTTTTATTTCTAATTAAAACGAATATATTTATCTGTTTGTTGAAATATTAAATAACACATTATAAAGACTTCAGTTGATTAAGAAATTTATTTATTGTATCGTAAAATATTTCGTCGAGTTTCTGTAATTCAATTTCGATAGATTAAAAATGGTGAGAGCAATAAAAATGTATACATTTGTTCTATATATTATACTAGGTGTATAATGTTCATTATATACGAAATTTTATTTTTGCAATTTAAAGTAAAATTTTATTGCTAGGTACCACAAGACTTTTTATACAAAAAGATAAAAATATTAATTTTTGATAATATAGTTCTCTACAACTTGTATTGAAAACATAATAATTTGGGCCTTATGGGTCGATTTATTTGATAGAAAAATTTACGCCCACATATTTTTAAGGCACACTCCTTTTGAGTTATGTAACCGTTTACAGATTTTTGGGACATACTGTGTATAAAATAGTAAGAAAAAACAACAAATAATTGAAATCCCTTTTGGGAACTCTCATCTTAAGGTTTATATTTATAGAAACTTTTTTATCGAAGGTTATACATAGTATATATATATTTCTATATACTTTCATGAAATCAGTTGTTATAAAAGTATTTTTTTCTATCACCATTTTGATTATTTTTGTTATAAGCGACAAAACTTTAGTTCTCATATAAGTTTCAAGACAAACATTTCCGCAAAATCTTTATATAAAATAATAGAAAAGTTTTTTCCTCTCTTTACATTTTGTATTATCGGCTTACCCGAAAATACATAAAAAAATATTTTCAATAGCAATTTTAAATGTATTTTCTATAAACATGCAATTAAAAAAATTATGCTTTTTCATAAAGCACTAATTTAAAATGATAGGGGTAACTGCAATACCAAAATATGTTATCGAAGCTGTTTTCCATCTCTTAAAAACTTTAAATATTCAATTCATATCTAAAAATCCTATCTGATCTCAATAAAATAAAATCAACGTGAATTTTATTTCTATTACCTCTAATGCTCTTCTATATAATTCACCAATTAAATTTTGTATAAATAATAGAATTATTTTTATCACATTAGCCCTGAATAACTGGGGATTTACCCCAGTTATTGAGGGCAGAATCCGATTTTACAGTCAAAATAGCAGCTTACCCAGTTCATTTTGAAAATAAGGTGCTATTTTGTCCTAAAATTCAGATACAGTGCCTCAAAATATACATAGAAATGCAATGATTGTAAAGATGTTTTTTTCATACTTACGGCTCTAATGTAGTAATTGTTACATAGAAATCTAAGGAGTGTTTACCTGAAAGAAAAAAAGGGTTAATTAATTAAATGAAAATTGTACCAATAAATAAGATAATATAATTTTATCAACACTATAGATATTCTTACAATAAACTCTGTACAGTAGAGTAAGTAAAATACTCGAACACGAATCTAAATATATTTTAGTTTGGTATATTTTTAACACCATAACCTTTCTTGAATGCACAATTCTATCTCGCGTATATTTTTGCATACTTGTCGGTAACTGAAATTTAAAATTTCTTTACTAACAAAATTTATTTTAACTCGAAATAAATACAAGAATAAAAATATAGATGAAATAGTTGCGGAAACTTTTTACACAAATTTTATTATTTTTCAGCATTTTTACAACCAGGATAAAAACTATCTAACTCGAAGGTCCACTTTGAATAAAGTTTTTTATGATAATTGACTGAAATAACTACTGTGTTGTTTATTGGCTTCCAGATTTTGTTATACAATTAAAACTATTCTTAATATTTCAAAATATAATTTCCAGTAAATTACATTTAAAATAAAATAAAGACTGAAACCCTACACAAACCTGTTCAACCCACCTCGCTTCTACCTGTGTATATATTAATAGAAGCATGATAAGTAAAGTATTTATTTAAAAAATTCCAAATACAAAATTATTAGTAAAAAAATAAAAATGATTTTTTAAGTTATATTATTATTTGTGATAAACGAGGCTAAGAAAAGATTTGAAATTAAAACGAGAACGACAAGATAAGTCCTGTCGGTAATCACGGATTCAGAGCATTATAAATAATAACAATTTCAAACATTTTTGATTTTAGACGTAAAATATTTTTTACTGAAAAAACGGAGAAACTGTAGTTTCAAAGTCAATAAACTAATGATATACCTTAACCACAAAAAAACAAAGTACACTCCTGATGATGACTTCTTGTAAAGTCGAAACACGTGTTGAGGTGTATATATTTGATTTAGTAAAATATTTCGGAAATTGGTTTTTGAAGAGAAAAATTAATATAATTAAATTCGAAACCTAGAAGAGACGAGCTTTAACGAAATCTCTATTTCTATAATATATTAAGTATTATAACTTATATTGAATTGAACAAAAAATTCAACCTTACCCAAAAGTATTTTTATTGTACCGTCAAACATACATCTATAGAACTTTGAGCAGAAGTTTTGTGGGTAATGGTTTTACACAACTCAAATATTGTCTTAATGGCAGAACTCAAAACAATTTATATTACGGATAATCATAAAATAAATATTTGTTATATCAAACCATAATCCAAACTTATATATTTAACTATATACATATGTACTTGTATACATAATACATATATACAGTGTATTCCAAGTTGATTAAGCCATAGGATATTTAACATAGGGACAATTAGAAATGTTGTAGTAGCCTTTGATCGAATTTAACGATGTGTCATTGGTGCATTTTGAAATGCCGCCACAAAATTTAATAAAATAGTCATTAGTATTTTGTTTTCAAATTTATATCTGCCAAAAAATATTATTATAATTTTATCTAGAATGTTTATTTTAATTTGATTAAAGTTGAAAACAAAATACTATTGATTTATTTAAAATTTATCAATTAGTTTCGAAGCGATATTTCAAAATGCACCAATCACACATCGTTAAAAATTTGACCAAAGGTTACTACAACATTTCTAATTGTCCCCATATTAAATTTCCTATGGCTTAATCAACTTGGAATAATATATAAACAGTAAGATTCAATAATTAGTTTCTGTGGAGATGGAATTTATAAAAAAATTTGGTTTTATTTTCCCGTTGTTTTCTTTAAATGTTTCCTAATTTATTATGTTTTGTGTGCATTAGCGTAGATTCTAGGGTATATGGAGGTGCGGCTTTTGAATATTTCGGGTCACGATTGTGATCCCATATAAATTATTATAACAGACAAATAATAAAAATCGATAAATAAAAACAAGCTAAGTATATTACATTTTACAAAAAATGTATTGGTTATGTGAGTTTCATACATATTTTTTGCGTATTCACTGAATAAAACCATTACATTATTATCTTTTGTATTCATTGAAATATTGAAATAAGTTATTTATATTGTCTAGTCATGTCTACTATTTTTAGAATAAAATCTGTATTGAATATTTTTTTTACATCCTTTTAAACATTTATCAAAAAATTAACGAATATTTCTAGAAATATAATTTTGAAAACTTATTAATTAATGCCGCTTAAATGGATTATATAATAGGTATTAACTTCATAAGAAATAATTTAAAAATTCATATAGGATAAATTTTACATCACCATTAATAATTCTTAATAATAAATCACAAAATATTTTGATAGTAAAATTATAGAGTAGTATCGTATATAAAATTCATCTAAAATATAAATCAGACATTTTTTGAACTAATTATAACTGTCAGTATTAAATATAATATTTTTTTCACATGTCCACATCCATAATTATATATAATTTAATCTGATTTATTTAATTCTAAAATAATTGAAATACATAAAAGATTTCTACGTCGATTTTAGTTAACCTAGTAATAAATAATAAAAAAATATTTGTATCTATGTACAGTCGCCTGCAGAACTCGTCTGGCACCCTAAAGGCTAGAATCGCTTACAACAGATTCCAAATTTAAAGACAAACATCATCGGTTATCTTTTTCTATCAAGTTTAATATATTTAAATACTAAAATTCGGAATAACAAATATTTATTGCCACAAAATTTTCGTATACAATTTTCAATAGATTACATATTAAGGAGTAGTTCTTTATCTAGCAAATGAATTTCAAAATATTTTTCTTTGTTTGATACATGGAGAAACGATTTAAATATTATAATAATCAAATGGGAGGAGTCTACTAAGTTTGTGATAAACGAAAATGAATACAAACTGCAAGACCATTAATGCAGGTGACTGTACATATAAGCTAAAAAATAACTCATTAATACAAGTCTTGAGGCTTCCGCGGTGATCTTGATATGGATATTGGCTTCTTGGTATAAGCCGCGTCAATTTAGTCGTGTTATCTTCTGTGTTCTTCTAAAAGTGCATTTTTAGAAGAGCCCTGAAGATCTCCACTGCAATATATGCCGTTACTAAGATAATTCGAGTTTATGATAAACTTGATGTTGGACACCGCCCGTGTTTTGTTTATATAAAAAACGAAATATTAATGTTAGATAGATTTCATCTCATGTGCAGCCCTAAAACCTAATCGATATAACATCTAGATTTTCATTAAGACGACAACGTGAAAATAACGCACTTAAAATTTATTCGATTTTTTAACATCTAGATTATTTCAACCCGTTAAGGTGGCACGACTGATAAATAACTTAAATATCCCGCGGCCGGAAATGTCAAGGTCTTAAAAGCGGAAACACGAACCCGACTCTTATCGCTTGCGACAGAAAAATAAAAGGAGTAAAAAAGACGCATGCTAGTTTTTAGTGAGTAAGGTTCAACACAGCCAAGATTTAGTGACTGCAAAGAGTCGTTATTTTCTTAAGACAGTGCTGAAAACTGTTAAGGAAATTTTTTGTGTGATTGTGTAATTTCATCATAATACGTTTTTTATATATACTCTATCCAGTGTTTCTCAAAATGTAAGATTTCACTATTTTTTAATTAAATGTACTGAATATTTGTTGATATTTGATTACTACCATTTTCTGAATATTAATCTATATACATTTAACTGTCTTACAGCGTGATTTGATGACATGAGGCCAATAGGTGTCAAAATGGTGGATATTTAAACTAATTATTAGTATAAGTTATTTATTAATTATTATATTATCATAGCAACTGCTTTACATTGTTTAAAATTTGACGATTCTTTCTTTTTTTATGGCTGGATTTAATGAAACTAATTACAACCCCCCATACGTGATAGGTGGTGAATTATTAACTCTCGTGCAAAGGGGGGGGGGCTAGTATTTGACAGTCTCTTATATTTGATCAGTTTTTTGACGTCAAAAACAAAATAGCGACTACCAAGTTATCACTGACAGTTACAGTTACATAATTATTAATATATGAATATCAACAAAATCCAGTATTATATGATAATCTTCTTATTGATTATAAAAACCGCAATACACGGTTGTAAATTCAAACCTCGATCGCGTCAATTGACGAACATCAACGCACTGATATTCAAAAGGCACCAAAAAAGAAGAAAATATCCCTAGATAATATTGAGAAAATATTATCAAATATTTTATGTAGTGTAATAAAACAAAATCTCGTATTTTATCAAAGAAATATGATCAAATCTTTGTCAAAGATCTTTGAGTGTAAATAAAATTTAAAAAATGTGCAGTGTAGGGTTAAATTTTTCATCACTCAACGTATAAATGGGGTATTTGTGTATATTGTGGCATGTATTTCAAATAAAAAAAAAATTACAATAAATTATGTTTTTTATCTTTAAAAACTCCGCTTCATTTGCATTTTCAACACAAACAATTTATCGACGCGAGTTTTGTCGGAATAAAGAAGAGAGACGTCAAAAACAGAATCCGCAGATTGTAATCTGTCATTTTTTTTCTTATGTCACCTCCTCTTTCGCGAGTATGTGTTTTTTACATACACGTATATATATAGTGTGAAGTATAATTGGCTACCCTATTCGTTCGTTTCCGGAAATTTATTCCACTTTTTATATTTATCATTTAGATGTGTATTGCATATTTTTTTACAATTTCTTACTGAATTTTGATCGTTTCTTGACAATAGTTAATTCATTTTTTCACAAATAATTTTCAATAATAATACAGTGCAACCTCGATATAACAAAACTGAAGGAAAGTAGAAAATATTCGTTATACCAAGTAATTTGTTACAGTGAGGTTTGTTATATAAAGGTTAGGTTGGTCTACAATTCGTTATAACAAGGTAAGAATGTAGCGATGTTTATTTTTTTCGTTGTAGGATTCTCGTCTACATACTTAATGATTTCTCGTTTCTTTGCGACGGTTAAGGAACACCTTTTTTGTTTTTCAGCCATTCCAACTTTAAAACTAGCAACAGTGACAAACAGCAAAAAAACAATAATGATTGTCTTACGAAAAATTTAACATGTCTGAACCTGTCGAAAAATTCGTTATAAAGAGGTTGTTGACAAATGTATTCGTAATATAAAGGTATATTTTGCATTAGCTCTTACGGGCAGTTCTAGGGGATTTCGAAAAATTTGTTAAATCGAGGAAATCGTTATATTGAGGCTTGTTATATTAAGGTTACACTGTAGTTATTTTTTAGGTTCTGTTTTAATTTATTTTAATAGCTTTTAAAAATTTTGTCTGTTTGTTTGATGCGCAAATTACTGAACCGATTTTGACAGGATTTTCACCATTCGAAAACTTAAAGTACTAGATTTTATATAATAGAATTATTTAGGTTTTTAATTGAATTAGGGCAGGCTATTTTTAGGGACAATTTACAATTGATATTTTCTATTATAACTATTTCAAAATGAATTGATTTAATTATTAAAATCAAATTCATATTGAATACTACATTCAGGGAAAATTTTTATTATTTATATTTGAGGGGTACTACTACATATTTATCAATAACTTATGCAAGCGTGGATCTAAAGGAGGGGTCATGGGGGCATTGCCCTATCTAAATCTCTACAATTAAAGTAAATTATATAGAAAAATGTACTAAAGTAATTTTTTTTGTCTATTTCACAGACCAAATTGTAAATCTGTTAACATGTAATATATTACATGATAAATTGCAGAAAAAATGAATAGTTATGGTTCATCCTGTATAATACACTCAACACTCTTGATCTATTTGTGAATTGAGAACTGAAAGATAAACATAAATCAACGCAGTTAGCGTTTTTCAAACATCTTTTGATGATTATACTTAAAGAAATAAAATTTGTAACTTCATTATGTTGAAATATGCAACTAATTTATATATTTTTTGTGCTAAAAAATTTCAACAGTTTAAACGAATTTATTATTTTTAAATTAAGATTTAAAAAACCAAGCAGAAGTTCTAAAATATTTAATGATCTTTTTTTAATTTGATTCAATCATTCCTGGCTTTCTTTTTAAAACTTTTAATTATTATTGTAATTAATTCTTATAAGGTCTTACAAAACTAATAAATTAAATAAATAAATCATCAAAAATATTAATATTATATTAATAATAATAATATTATAATAATAATATTAATAAAAACTTATTCCAACTCTGTTGTAAATTTATTACACTCAGACGATAGCTTTTATAAGATAAATGTTTAAAATAAGTAAAGATTTATATTAAAAACAATATAAACAAAAGATGAAAAAGTCGTAAATTCTTAAGTTCTTCAAAGGCAGACATATGTATGTATAAAAGTACGGCAATTTTTCACAAGTGCTGACAATCTATGTCAAAAATTATTTATTTATACCGAAATATTTTGCTTGTAAAAGTCGCAAAAATAAAAAAGATTGTCAACTTCAATCAAATTCTTAAATCTTTTTTTTTTAAATTCAAATATATATTTCTTGATAAATATTTTTATATGTCACATCTTAATATTTTATTTTATGGTTTATTTTTACAAATTTTCTATTATTGAACTTCCTTATGAGCTATTCAGTAGACCAAGTGATTAACTAACTCTAAATATATAAGCGTTGAGGCTTCCGCGGTAAGCAAGAGTTTAATATTGCATAATTTATCCTGAAATCACTCATTGCTAAACTTTTGTTTATACTAAGTTTTTGACCATATTCGCCCAGGGCGCAAAATTTAGAAATACGTCCCTGACTAGAGTTGAATATTTAATAAAGGGGGTCGCGAATAGTGTAAGCTACATTTAAAAAAAATTGAGTCGGTAGGATTGCGCCAAGCAGAGATATTAACTATTCAATTTACTTCTTTGTTAGTTTTTGAGTTTTAATTTGTTTTTAAAAAGGGAAGGAGGTCGCGAGGGCCTTTAAGTGCGTGATGCTTTTAAAGATAATAGTGTAAGCAACATTTTAAAAAAATTGAGTCTGTAGGATCGCGCCAAGCTGAGATATTAACTATTCAATTTACTTCTTTGTTAGTTTATGAGTTTTAATTTGTTTTTAAAAAGGGAAGGAGGTCGCGAGGGTCTTTAAGTGCGTGATGCTCTTAAAGATAATAGTGTAAGCTACATTTAAAAAAAATTGATTACATAACATGTTACATAACATTTATAATATAATGTGTGAAAATTCACCTCATGCAAAAAAATTTTCTATAATCACTCGCTGTCAATTATGAAAATAAAATTACCTTATTCGATTAAAACAAGCCATGTTCTTACTTTAAGAAAGGCAAGATTAGATGTTACTTACACGTAGTTAATTGACAGCTGTCAAATTAATCTTTAGGATGTGTTTACTTGATGTGTTGTTGTATGATTTTGTTTTAATTGGCCTTTTATTTCTAATATGGCAGTAAAGAATCTTCTTTGCAATTGTAAGCCTGTTTTCCGATAAACTGAAAAAAAATAGAATCTAGCAATTTTAGTGACAGTTTTTTCAGTGTATGGGAAACAGGTTTTTTTTTAATACAAACTAAATGATTACCTCAAAGGCCTCTTTGCATATCATCTTAATTTATCAATAAATCTTTTTTTTATAATTTTAATAGAATTTTGTCTACTTCGACACAAAAACTACTAATTCGATTTTAAACATTCACTGTTAGAGTGCCTAAGATCCTAGAATTAGCTAAAAAATTTACAGTTGATATTTTCTAATTTGATTTCGAAATAAATTTGTTTATTCTAACTCGAAAAATACCAAATCAATTTTGATGGGACTTTTAAAAAAGCCTAAGATCCTAGAAAGAATTAAGATAAAATATCATTTATCAGGTTTTATTGATATTCTTCCCCTCTCCCCTAAAATAGGTAATAAAAAATCCACACGTAAAATAAATTAGCTTTAAATGCATGTTCATGCATTCTTTTCTGAAAGAAAACCCTGAACTATTCATTTCTGGAAAGGAACTACATAATTTTTACAACAATAGTCTCGTTGACAAATATAGGGAGAATGGTTAGCTAGTATTTATAGGGTATTGCAGTGGCGTAACTTGGGAAATGTTAGGGGTAGAAAATCTTTCTAACTAATCCTTGAAGAGAAGCATACCACATAACCTCAAAATTTAGATTAACTTGTATACCTTATAATCATAGACATAGAGAATGGACAGTGCATTCTGTATTAACACAATGGTGTAACATCTGTTTGAAAAAGTGAGAGAGAGATGCAGTGTAATTTGGAATATATCTATCTCTTTTTCTAAGAATCTGATTGGTAGCTTACTATAGTTCAGGGTAGTATTTCTGTTCGATATATTTTTGAATATCTATCTTGTGATTTTTGTGCAATAAGTTTTTTATTAGAAAAGTAAATAATATAAACAATAAACATACATATCATATTTCATCGAGGAAATTTAAAAAAAAAACATCAATTGATCTGATAGAAAATGATGAGGTGGATTGCACTTACAAACAGTACATACAAGATTTACTTAACAAAATTTAAGTTTTTTTTTTGATATTAGGTTACATTACGAAGCTACAAAAAAGGAAGAACAAGATACTAAAATTGGGTTAAAAAATTCGAAACTTATATTATTTAGAAATCAATAATTGTGTTTTTTAAATAAAATTTTTTTATAACGTTAATTACTTTTTGTTTTTAACCTCTTTATATATATCTATGAAATATAATGAAATAGATACACTCCTGTTTAAAAAAAGGACAAGTACATTCCAAACCTGTTTCCATCTCTTTCTTTTGACACGACTCTGTTTTCGAGTCAGATGCCTGGTCCATTCTCTATGTCTATGCTTATAATTATATTACACCACTGGCCAAATACATCTATTAGCGACATCTTGCAATCTTAAAAATCCTCGGGTCTGTTTGATTCCCCTAATAGGTTTGTTTGTGTGAATAATTTACAAAATGCGATTCTCGGCACCCCCCCCTCCCTACTCACACACATACACATAGTACAGTTCAACTGCAACGAGCAGTACGATTTACGAACAATTCTGAACGTTTGTTCGAACACCCACTATTCTTAGTGAACACGGATTGATAATGCATTTATGTCATTTGTTATGCACCAGTGGTGTACGTCAGTATAAATTATAACAGTATTTATATATAGGGAGAAATATTTATTGAAAAAAATTACCATGAAAAAAGTATAATATTGTACAGTTGCACACAAACGGATAAAGTAAAATATTAAATATAGTGCAAGCAGTTTTTTTCTGCTGTAAGATAATACTTGAAAATTTATTACTTATTTCTGGAAAAATTTTAAAGTACACAAAATTTTACTTATTAATATTAATTATAATATATACTGAAACCCGGTATTATAAAGATTTTGCTGGAATGCAAAAATAAATTAGCTTTCAGCTAACGCTATCTGCTAGGCAGTGAATATAAACGACACAAACACTCTCACAGATGTAACGAATGAAATCGTTCATATGATAATCTTGACGCATTGATAAGTACAATCAGTGACTTAAAATAAGTGCTGCCAACTGTACCTCATCGAATTATCACCACTGCTTTAAAATAACGAGTAATTTCATAACAATTGGACACCTAGTAGATAGCGTTAGCTGGAAGTTAATTTGCTTTTGCACTCAAGCATGAATAGATAGAAAAAAGGTTGTACATTTTTTTCTGCAAAGAAAAAAATTGCGTAGTTTTATTTTAAAATTTTTACGATTTATATTATATTATTCTTATACTTAAGTAAGTAAATCATAAAAAAAACATTTGTATGCATGCCACAGCCCTGTTCTTTACAAGTGTGGGTGGTAATGTAAATGTGGGATTCTACTACACGACATACAGATATATCCTTAAGTGTAAATCTATGTGGTGCATATGTTAACATTGGATTTATCGGATACTTTAATGTGTATTTGAACAAGCTGAACTGAACTGAAGTAAAATTAAACATAGAAGCAGGCATTCTATTGAAATCGTGTGATTGAAGATTAAACTGAAATATATGATTGATTGATTGAATATATTTATTATTTTTGGATTGTTTCGCGATAATAAAAAAACAAGTGGTAATAGTTGCAAAAATAAAACAAATAGGGTTCAGTATTAAATTACTAAATATTGCTTCCTCGCAATATCGAAGATACGAGAAACTTTGTGATTGTTTTAAAATAAAATTTTTAAATTGTTCTTTCCGTTTCAGGTCAAAATAAACACACTGCATTATTACAGTAGTTTTCGTGAACGAAAGAAAATTCTACATCCAAACACACACATACTTTTCTTTACGTTTTGAAGGTAGTGCAATCAGAATCTGCTTTTATCTCGGGTACGATTTTTCGACGGTATTACAATACTTCCATTTCTTTGGGAACATGCAAGTGAATTTAAAATTATACGGTACGAGACACAAGTACACGATGTTCGACTCGCACTTGACAAAATATTAAAATAACCATTTAAAAAATGTTTCATTAGAGAAAATATATGATGGAAATGTTTTCAAATGTTTCTTATTGAACTTTTATTTTTTAATTGACAGTTACTTAAATAAAACACCCAATCTTTGACTTAAATAAATAAATTAAATAAGTAACAGAATTTCAAGTAAAGCAATGTTTGAATATCAATAGTAAATACACTCAAGTGTTATAGTTAAAACTATTGAAGATAAAAGCGAAATAAATTATAACGAAACAGAATAATTACTGAAACTATTTTCAAATCACTATAAACTTTTAATGTATTTTAAACCATTAAAAAATTAATGGTACTCATAAATAGCATACATTATATACGTATATTACTCGTATTTATAAACTATACTATAAGTACACGACATATTATTTTACATACATCGTTAACAAACTATAATAGGGTTCGTATGTCGTAACTTGAACAAAGCAACAGAATATTATATAGTATAGTATAATATATAAATATATCTACCAACATATGTATAAAAAAAAATTTCAGTTTTAATATGAATAACAGATTAATTAAAAATTATATTGATTAAAAATATTAAATACAAACGTTTTGAAAAAAACGTTTTGAGTAAAAAATTCTTGAATGTTCAAAATCTCGAAAATATTTTATTAGATATCTTGTAACGTTTAGGTTATTCAAAAAAAGTTCTAGTTTTTTTTCACGTAGAAAAAGATTATCAATTTCTATTTAAAAAAAATTATTAAATAAATATTTTTAATTTTTTATTCAAATTAAATTTTTCATGTTTAATGGGCAGTTAATATGTCAGCTTGGCGCGATCGAGGAGACTCCATTTTTTTTTTAAATATAGCTTACACTATTATCTTTAAGACTATCGAATGCCCGAAGACCTTCGTAACCTCCTTCGGCTATTATTAAGAAATTTAAATTGAAAATTTAACAAATAAGTTGAATAGTTAATATGTCAGCTTGGGGCGATCGAGGAGACTCCAGTTTTTTTTTTAAATATAGCTTACACCATTATCTTTAAGACTATATAATGCCCGAAGACTTTCGTAACCTCCTTCGGCTATTATTAAGAAATTTAAATTGAAAATTTAACAAATAAGTTGAATAGTTAATATGTCAGCTTGGGGCGATCGAGGAGACTCCAGTTTTTTTTTTAAATATAGCTTACACCATTATCTTTAAGACTATCTAATGCCCGAAGACCTTCGTAACCTCCTTCGGCTATTATTAAGAAATTTAAATTGAAAATTTAACAAATAAGTTGAATAGTTAATATGTCAGCTTGGGGCGATCGAGGAGACTCCAGTTTTTTTTTAAATATAGCTTACACCATTATCTTTAAGACTATATAATGCCCGAAGACTTTCGTAACCTCCTTCGGCTATTATTAAGAAATTTAAATTGAAAATTGAACAAATAAGTTGAATAGTTAATATGTCAGCTTGGGGCGATCGAGGAGACTCCAGTTTTTTTTTAAATATAGCTTACACCATTATCTTTAAGACTATCTAATGCCCGAAGACCTTCGTAACCTCCTTCGGCTATTATTAAGAAATTTAAATTGAAAATTTAACAAATAAGTTGAATAGTTAATATGTCAGCTTGGGGCGATCGAGGAGACTCCAGTTTTTTTTTAAATATAGCTTACACCATTATCTTTAAGACTATATAATGCCCGAAGACTTTCGTAACCTCCTTCGGCTATTATTAAGAAATTTAAATTGAAAATTGAACAAATAAGTTGAATAGTTAATATGTCAGCTTGGGGCGATCGAGGAGACTCCAGTTTTTTTTTAAATATAGCTTACACCATTATCTTTAAGACTATCTAATGCCCGAAGACCTTCGTAACCTCCTTCGGCTATTATTAAGAAATTTAAATTGAAAATTGAACAAATAAGTTGAATAGTTAATATGTCAGCTTGGGGCGATCGAGGAGACTCCAGTTTTTTTTTTAAATATAGCTTACACCATTATCTTTAAGACTATCTAATGCCCGAAGACCTTCGTAACCTCCTTCGGCTATTATTAAGAAATTTAAATTGAAAATTTAACAAATAAGTTGAATAGTTAATATGTCAGCTTGGGGCGATCGAGGAGACTCCAGTTTTTTTTTTAAATATAGCTTACACCATTATCTTTAAGACTATCTAATGCCCGAAGACCTTCGTATGCTCCTTCGGCTATTATTCAGAAATTTAAATTGAAAATTTAACAAATAAGTTGAATAGTTAATAAGGGGTTTTGAACAAAAACCGAATTTTACAAGTTTGTCTACGCTTAACAGGTTAAAATAGAAGTTGTCGTTGATCCTCAGTGAGTTTTATCAAAAGTACAATTCAACGAACAAAAACGTAATTTTGAAATTAGATTTTTAATTGCGTTATATTCTTATCTTACCTGTCTGAAGTAATTATAAAAGTTTTCTAGAATCTTCATCATAACGTGTTTTTGCAAACAAAAAGGTGCGGAAATTTATTTTTATCTTGATCTATGGCAGGTGGTTTTTTATTTTTAATCTTTATTTATGTCGGGGTGTCTATGAATATTTTTGTAGAGTATACAAATAATTAAAATGAATGAGGTAACACTTGTATCAACTAAGGCGTTTCTCAAAAATTCAGTTGGGATCAAGTAAACATTAACAGTTAATTAGTTGATCCATTGATTGAAAAATACTGTATTAACCATTACTTTATAGTTTATACTATTAATAAATATTAAAAAAAAAATACATTTTGATATAAGAAGTTACCTTGTCAAAATATTTTAAAGAACTTAATGTATTTTACATTAGTAATGATCGTTTTAGATTAGTTTTCAAATATTTATATAATATATAATTTAGTTTCATAACAATCTATATTTTATTAAAAATATATATATTAAAGCTTATATTTTAGTTACATTGATAAAAATTCGTTTTTTTCCTCTATTAAAATTCATTATATTGTGGCAGTGATTTCTTAATACGTGCCTGGCCCAGTTAGGTATTTAATATTTGTAATACTGTAAATTTTCCTTAATATCGGCCTGACGTAAGTCAATTGTCATGTTGCTTAAACTAAATAAATTATTTTGTTTTCGATTTTTGTAGTCAGTGAAAATCTCATCAAAATCGGTTCAGTAATTTAATTGACATGTGATTCAAAAACAATTAATTGTATAATATTAATTAATCTACTAAATTGGCTATCTTTACATCAATAACAGATGGTTTTGATGGGCATTAATTATTAAAGTAATAGTAGAAATTAATATTAATTAATCACTTGTAAAATTATTATTATCAAAATACTAAATTGGCCACTTTCATATCAATAGCATAGGCATAATTTAATAAAGTAATATTAGAAATTTAACCTCTTAAGATTAATTAAAAGTTTGTGTGATTTGACAGTCGCCAATATTATTTACAACAGTGTTTTTTATATAATTTATATAATTTATGCCCGGTATTATAAAGGACCTAACAAAATTTATTAGCTAGCAATTACATTCAAATGGGGTATTAATACTGTACTAGTATCTATGGATTAGTTATGGAATTTAGAGCAGTGACACTTCAATTAATTGTAACACAGTTGGCATCTTTGACCGTACAAAATAATGTTCATAACATCACCACTGTTTTAATACCGTTTGTATTTACCTTCAACGCGTGCGCGAAACTTGTCAAAGTCATCAACAAACTCCAAAAGAACTGTCATATAAGTTTGATATCTCAGTTGAAAGTGTTTGTTAGCTAACAAATTTGTTAGGTCCTTTATGATACCGGACATTAGACTTGCTTTTCAAAATTGCATACCACATGTTAGGAAACACCGATAAAAAGTATATAGTACCTACAATTTCTATAGCACTCGCTCGATGCTGATCGCATGAAAGCTGTATATGAAAGGTAATTAAGGTTGTTTCCCCGTTGATTGTAATGTGATGAGATTAAACATTTTCAACTATTGATGACACTTCTCTCTTTAGCAAGCTTGCATGTAAAAGTTTATACCGTTCACACTCCAGTTGTTTTTATTTGCTACTATAACGTGTTAAATACAAACAACTTAAATGTAGTACACTAACAATGGCGTCACTTCAGTGGGTATATTAAAATATATCGGGTGAATAGGGAAATTAATAAATTATTTATATTATAGGTAAGAAGAAAGTAAACGAAAACTTGTAGAAAATAATTATAATATATCGGGCATATAGGCAAATTAATAAATTATTTATATTATATAAGTAAGAAAACTATTAGGGTCAACTGGGGTAAAAGTGAAACAAAATACAAATCTTTCATGTTTGTGACAGTTAACGATACAAATTCATACTTTAATTTTTTCTACTAGATGCGCTTATGAATAACCATTTTAAATACTTACGTCATTTGAACTGTACGATTCAACACGGACTTTAAAAATCAAAAAAGTGTGTTTCATTTTTAACCTATAATTGGAAAAAAGTGAAACAGGCCTCTAATGGAAAATATTTCTCGAAAAATTAAAAGAAAAGCTACAAAGGGAACTTTGATTTATCTTCTTTGTGGCATATCAATGTGAAATTGTAACTTTAATTAATATCTGAGCTATACAGAAAGTTATGTGTAAAGAATTAAAATTTAATTCACACGTTTTGACATCGACTAACAGGGAAATCTGTAGGGGTGATACATCACTTATTAGGCGATTCATATTTTCAGGTCGCTTTAACAAACCTTTAATGATGATGTCAGTTTTTATAACTCTCCTATAAACAAATAACTTTTTTAGTTGCAAGCTTGTTTCACTTTTACCCCATTTTTTTGGTGTTTCATATTTACCCCACTCGACCCTAGAAAATAAGATAGTAATAACGAAGTTGTAAAAGCAAAATCGATTATCGATAGTAGATAATATGTATAATTACAAATACGTTATATGAAATTAAATTGCGTATAGGCATACATATTTTCTATGTTAATATCAAGATAACACATAACGATAACTTCAAGTTAATTAGTTATAGGGTTGTAAACCAAGACGAGACAGTTTTCGGCCTTGTCTCGTTCTCGACTAGCTTAAATTCAGACAAGACGAATTTTAACTAAGAACCTAATTACTCTATGATCGCAACGTACATGCTATATTTTGTTATAGATTTTAATCAGTATGTTACATTATTTTCAAAGATCAACAATAAAATGTACTGTACTTTTTACCGTGACGAATGAAATTTTAATCAACAAAAATAAAAAAGATTCTATAATATGTGTTCGTGAAGAAATCTTATCCATTAAAAAAGATAATGATATATTATTATGGAATTTTTTAAAAGCAATCGGTTTTAATGGCATAATCCGCAAAACCACAAAATTGTTATTATATAGTAAAACACAGCTTAATTTTGAGATATTATCTATGTTTTCAAATTTTTATACATGCTTCATATAAAAAATTGACCTCACCTTACATTTTTTTGTTTCATCTTAAAATAAATATAATATATAAATACTGCAATTAAAGCATGTTTATAAAGACGCGTGAACTAATCATCCGCAACAGTAATAGAGTGCGACTTACAGGCAAGCAACGTGTGCGAGTGGAACAACTAGAGTCTATCTAATTTTTTACTTTTAATTATTAATAAAGTAAAAAAATCCCTTAAATGTACATGCGTTCTGCATATAAATTAAAAAACAATTTTTTCGAAATAAAATCTTTTTTTTTTAATACAAAGGGGGTGCTGGGCCAATAACCTTAATCCTGCATTATCTTTCTTAAACGGCGTTTGTGCACTGACAATATAAGTATAAAAAAAAATCGCATTTCCCCAATTCTTGGTCTAAATCAAATTTTGTACAAAACCGATTATAAATCGACAAAATATTCACTAGCTTAAAATGTTCAGTTGACTGGGTTTAATATCATATTTCATGTATAAAGAAACGTTGTTAAAAATGAACTAAGGAGAGATGACCTGTGTCCAGAAGCCAAGATTAATCATAGATCAAACTATGAGTATGATATACGAACAATATTTTTAAGTTTAGATGTACATAGGATGAAGTGTATTTTTGTATTTGGACACGTGCGTTCTTTTATTTGTATTTTACTATATCAGTTTACGTCATGTCTTACACATTGAACTGTAAACTATACGGGATCATTTATCTTTAGTTCTTGAAGAAGTTGTAGTGTAAAAAATGCAAAAAATGGGCAAATAGATAAAGAAAACTTTTATTGAGAATACTCTTGCAGATTAGATTCTGTATAAAACTGGCGGATACAATGTAATGTTAGGTAGGTGCTAAAGAATTATTAGTGAAAAGATTTTATATAAAAATGTTGTAAGGTAGTGGCAAGGACCCCAGTAATGGTAAATTTTTAATTAAACGTACTGAATTAGAAATATGTATTGATATTTGATTACTACCATTTCTGAATATTAATCTATATACATTTAACTGTCTTACAGCGTGATTTGATGACAATTGGCTAATATTATTTTGTTAAAAAACCGTCAACTAAATGTATAAATTTTATTTCGTTATAATTTTTCATTTCTCTGTATCACGATCTTTCGTTATATTCGAAAAAATGAAATATAGATCATAATCTGAAGCCGGCATCTTTAATTTTCAAATCGTAAAAATTTATTGCTTATATTTTTTATGGATTCCAATAAAATATATCAGCAGTAAAAGCACAGAAATTAATAAAATAACTACATTTGATCTAACAAATAAATATGTATATGTATATTCATATGTCACTCGATTGGATTTATTTAATAGCTTTTTAAATAGCCGACACAGTGATATGTTTATTCCATTGCCATTTTTGTACAGCAATATATTCTGAGAGGCTGTACTGTAATGCGGGACTTTCACAATACAATTTAAAACAGTGTAAGAGATATTTGAAATAACTAGTATTAAGTTCAAACAGATTAAATAAAGCGACTTGAATCTGAACCCGAAAAAAAACGTATTTTTTTGTAAACTGAACCCGAACCGAACTGCTATATTTCAAAGTCAACCGAACTTTTTCATGGATAATCGGTAACCATATATTTTTAAAAGGTTCAATAAATAATATATTTTTCTACGATGATTTTTAAAAGAGATTAAAAAATGTACTAACTGGAAATCTGTTTCAAATTTATCGTATGATGTGTTATCAAGTCCAAGTGGACATATTTTTTTCTTTCTTTCTTAATTCTGTAACTTAATTACATTTCGATTCGCGAAAAAAATCCGAAAATGTAATTTTATATTTTTGACTTTTTTCTAACCATATTTTATGTCTTTTCTTTTTCAGAAAATCTTTTATTTGTTAGTTATAATTTTTTTTTCGAACCCAAACTCGAACCCGAACCAAACCCGAACCATAAATAAATTCCGGTTCAAGTCCCTGACTTTAATTCATATTGATTATGTTCTGGACCCTTCATCTTCCCTTTTATAAAAAAAATAATTGAAATGTATTTTAAATCATTATTATAATTTTAATTTTGTTTTATCTGAAACAAATATCAGTTGTATTTTATAACATGTATGAGAAGCACAATAAAATACTATTATTGTTGTTTTTGAAACTCGTATTGAAAAAAACAAACAAGATTTTATTTTAAATTGATTACCTTTTATATGTCGTCAGTTACTTTTACATCTATAAAATAAAAATTATTACTATGCTTGGATTTCAGATTGTTGAAATATATTTTGTTATTTATTGGATATTTTTTATAGTGTAGAATCAATTTATGCATTATTATTACCAGCATGTATATTGAAAAATGATTATTTTGATGAAAATGGTAATTTTATTTTATAAAATCGGGCTTTATATATGATTTATATTATCGGAACGTATTTTTTTATATTCAAACTTTTGCAAATAACTTTCAAAAGAATGTGTTTTAGCTCTTCCTGAATTTTTGTAGATTGCGAAATTTTAAAACATTAAAATTAAAAAATACTATCTTGATATGTTTTTACATAACGAATTTTATTATGATTTCTTTTCATGTCGATGAAAAAATATTATTGTATTTTCACATTTTTTTCTTTTTGACGATTTATATATAAAGCTGAACGTCTGTCTGTCTATCTGTTAGTGCGCTTATAATTCGAGAACCACAAGTACAGCTAAAGTAATTAATAATTTTCTAATAACGAAGAATTAATTTTGAATTAAATTTATTCACTTTTAAAAATAAATTAAAAAGTATCATATTTTATTGTAAAAAGGTGTTAAAATATGGATTACGTTCATTAGTGGGAGTAAATTTACGCGACATCACGAACTATAAAATGAATTACTGTATGTAACTCTAAGCCGGTTATTGTGTAGTGTAGTTATATATCAGGCAAATGTACTAGAACTATCCAGTGGCAGGCATTATAAAAATTAAAAAAAAAGTATCTTTGGAATATTATATTTAAATTTAAATCAAAAAATATTGTATATTATACTAGCAATTTTCCCGTTTCTCTTATTCCATGGGTATTATTTATAAAGTTAATAAGGTACTGGCACCAGTTATGGCCGTTATAAGAGCGAAGTTTACTGTTTTTGTTTATTTAATCAATTTAATTACCAAAGTCCGAAAATATATATTTTCTTTATATTTTTTCTCCAGTAATGAATAAAGTAAAACCAGTAATGAGCACGCAGTGATGGACACTTGCTAATGATAAGTACTACGACACAAAATATATAAAAGAAAGAATCATCTAATTTGAAACAATGTAAAGCAGTTGCTATGATAATATAATAATTAATTAATAAATTATACTAATAATAATTAGTTTAAATGTCTACCATTTTGACACCTATTGGCCGATTGTCATCAAATCACACTGTAAGATAGTTAAATGTATATAGATTAATATTCAGAAATGGTAGTAATCAAATATCAACAAATACAAAAAAAATGGGGTCATATTTTCATATTATTTATTATTAGTGTGGATTTCAACTTACGCTAAAAATGTCGTTTTATCAGGTATTATTGAGTTAATTTAATTAAATTTTTTTGTTGGACGAGTCGCTACTGAGTTAGCTCCAGGTGTTTAGCGGTTTGAAAAGAAGAGGTGGAGGCTTCTTTGAACCAGTTTTGCTTCCCTCTCACTCTGACAATACATCATCGTTATTAATCTGTAAAGGAGGGGGTCTCAACCAACTATTACACATCGAGACCTACGTTACTTTACAGTTCCGGGCAAAAAATTAAAATAATGCGAAAACAAGAAACCCAGAAAGGTGAAAGTTGAAATGCATATGTTATTTTGGTTACTCAGCATATGTTGGATTCGTGGTCACATTCTATTCGATTTTTTATACATACATTAAATAATTGTACCTACTGTATAGTAAAAAAGTAGATTAATGAAAAAATTCCAACTCGAGATTTAGTTAAACATGAAATTTTAAAATTGAAAGTTATTGTAAAATGTTTATTTGTAAATTTTTAAGACAACAACTGAACCAAAAACAGATATCAATTTTTTTACTATTTTTTTTTATTTTTAAAAGATTGTATTGATTTTTTTTAAATATAATTTTTTTTAAAACGATTGGAATAAGAGAAAAATACTTTAAGTAGAAGTTGTAGAGAATATTATTATTTAACCATTTTTTTGGTACAACAAACCGTTTTCAAGATATTCGTTTCTATATAAAAATATATATAGTATAAAAAAAGTCTTGTGGTGGCCATAACAGTTTATTTTCGCTAGCATAAAATATTGTATTAATCCGTAATAATTAAAAGGAATAACATACATAAGTTTGTATGTATTTGTATATTAAATATCATTACTCTGCAAAAATATACACAAAAACGGATGTGCATATTTTTTATTAAATTAAACTTTCTTTTTTTTGAACGTCATGGTTTAAAAATACTTTTGAGTAATTAACAAACTATGAACTGTATTCTTTCAAAGGCAATTAAAAAACTAGTATATTAACGTTTCAATATGTACCTATATGATTCTTAGCTTCTTTTCGATTAAAATTTTAATGTACACTTTATAATTATTACACTTTTTTTGTCTATTTACATAATTTGAAATAGTTTAAAAATATGTTAAATCTTATTTTATATTCATTTATTTATAACGTAAGTTGTTCGAAATAAATTAAGGTACTGGTACCACTTATGGCCACTATAATTCTCATGAACTCATGTTCCTAATAAAACTAGTAACTCTTTATTGAATCAATTTAATTACCAAAGTCCGCAAATATAGTTTGTTTTTTTAAATTATAGCCTTTTATTTTGTTTATGTTTTTTCTCCAGTATAATGGCAAAGGTAAAACCAGTAATGAGCACGCAGTGATGGACACTTGCTAATGATTACAAAAAGACACAAAATATATAAAAGAAACAATGTAAAGCAGTTTCTATGATAATATTTATAAATAAATTATTCTAACAATTAGTTTAAATGTCCACCATTTTGACACCTATTGGCCGATTGTCATCAAATCACGCTGTAAGACAGTTAAATGTATATAGATTAATATTCAGAAATGGCAGTAATCAAATATCAACAAATATTTATAATCCAGTACATTTAATTTAAAAATAGCCAGTACCTTATACGTAACATATGTATATGTTAAAACTGGATCGTAATTTTTCAGAGTAATTTGCGTTCAAAGGTTCAACTTCACCACATAACTATCCTTTAATGAATACGATCGCTTTTGTTGTATGAAAACCCCGTTATACACGTCATTGCCCGAGTTGCGAGTGTGTGTGTGTGTGTGTGTGCGTGTGTGAAATACCATTAAGTAAATATTATGATAAAATCTCAATGGCTCTTCAATATATGTATGGAAAATGTTTAACCTTGCTGTTATAGAAATTATTTGTGCTATCGTTTTTGATTAAAACAGTGGCTTACAAAATGTTTGTGTATGTATTTGCTATAGTTTATACAGTGGCGAAGCGTCCATAAAGAAAGGGAAGCAGTGCTTCCCTTTCTTTATGGGTAAATTAATACAAATCTGTGTAAATATTATTAGAATATTCATCTGCAACCCAAACATTTTAACCAAAAGTCAAAAATAACATTTAATATTAATTTATACGTTCAATTATAAAACTATAATACCTCTACGTCTTATTTTTTTTGTGTTTTAGTCGATATTTGTATGACGAGTTGAAGGAAATTTCACAAAAATTTTTTGAATTTTTGATTTCGTTAAAAGTATGTTTATTGTATAGAAAATGACGTGAAAAGTTGAACTGTTCGAACCGCAGGTCTGTATCTCAAACCGTTCTCGAGATACAGCCTCTCAAAGTTTTAGTTTTTTCAAATTTTTGGAGAAAAAAGGCCATAACTTTTGAACGAGTGGTCGGAATTGATTTTAGTTGACGGATTTGGAATCAGCGTGTCAAAATCTATATAATGACATGTATAATACTTTAAAATTCAACAAAAAAAATTTCGTCAAAAATCGACATTTTTTTAAGGTATACCCCTTTGAATTTTTTCGATTTTTCACGAAATTTTTTTTTTCGAGTTTTAAGGTATTATACATGTCATTATATAGATTTTGACACGCTGATTCCAAATCCGTCAACTAAAATCAATTCCGACCACCTGTTCAAAAGTTATGGCCTTTTTTCTCCAAAAATTTGAAAAAACTAAAACTTTGAGAGGCTGTATCTCGAGAACGATTTGAGATACAGACCTGCGGTTTGAACAGTTCAACTTTTCACGTCATTTTCTATACAATAAACATACTTTTAACGAAATCAAAAATTCGAAATTTTTTAGTGAAATTTCCTTCAACTCGTCATACAAATATCGACTAAAATACAAGAAAATAAGACGTAGAATCATTTAGTTACTATATAAATATATAAGAATTTATTTAATAAATAATCAGGCACTAAACTAAGAATAAACATAAAAAGTTTAACAAATGGTAGTCCATCAAAAATTAAAATTCTTTGACAATTAACTCCCTTTGATGAATTTAGCAATAACTCGGTAGATGTTTTGAGATATAATTTGATTATTTCTTTATGTAGATATACTGTAAAAATTTAATATAAATATTAATTACATTTTATGATAATAATATAGGTTAACTGAAAAAATTGCAAAGTTATCAAAAACAATGTAAACAAATTACTAAATTGATTTTTCTTCTGAATTATGTATTTTTATATAATTTAGTGGTATTCTTGATATATGATAGCGTTACATATGTATGCAATTAATATAATTCCGTGAAACCTCTATAGATTGAACAAATATGTTTGAATTATTCCAATAAAATATTTTATATTACAATCAGGGATCTTATCCGAAAATTAAAAAAAAAAATTTCGAACTAGAAGCCATGCTTAAACATAAAACATATCTTGAAGTCTGAAAACCGATCCGAAAATTGCAAATATTTATTGTAGATAATAAATCTGTAAACCTGATTAATCAAAAATGTTATTTCACACGATCTGAATTTGAAATGATTTCTTACCGTACGGAATGTCACTTTCGTTAGTGGTGTCGTAAAATAAGTCAAAAAGAGTGTATACAGACAGTTAGTACCAACGGTAACCACGGTCGTAAACAAAATCCCAAAGGCGGCAGTTTTACTCTTTGTGAACTCGTAAAAAAGAAATTACAAGAACGGCCGACAATCCAGACGTTTGTATAGTCAATGGTTCAACCAAAGCCGTGAAAAATGTAGTTTAATATTCTTTATATCGATCTTTTCAGGTGTTGAAGTGAAATTGTGAAAATTGATCTATGAAAATTCCTGGTATTGGTTAACCATTTAATTTTTATACAATTTTACTAAAAAACATTGGTTCGAAATTCTTTTTAAGACGGCTATTACACTATCAAAGAAATACGATAAAATTTCTTTGATCAAATGTAATAAGTCAACTTTTTCAATATTTACCTTCATAATATTTCAATGATCATAGTTAATGACAGTCTCTTATATTTGATCAAAGTTTTTTGACGTCAAAAACCAAATTTCGACTACCAAGTTATCACTGACAGTTACAGTTACATAATTATTAATATATGAATATCAACAAAATCCAGTATTATATGATAATCTTCTTATTGATTATAAAAACCACAATACACGGTTGTAAATTCAAACCTCGATCGCGTCAATTGACGAACATCTACGCACTAATATTCAAAAGGCACCAAAAAAGAAGAAAATATCCCTAGATAATATTGAGAAAATATTATCAAATATTTTATGTAGTGTATTAAAACAAAATCTCGTATTTTATCAAAGAAATCTTTGTCAATTTGACATATTTATTTGATAGTGTAATAGCCGCCTAAGACGCAACAATTAATTTAATGGATTAAATGGGCAATCTTGACGTTTGTAGTCAAAGTGGTCCAACCAAAGCCGTGAAAAATTTAGTTTAATATTCTTTATATCGATATTTTCAGGTATTGAAGTGAAATTGTGAAAATTGATCTATGAAAATTCGTTATAAAATACAATATGATATTTTTCTCGTTTTCGAAAATGAGATTAAAACCGATACGAGATTCCAACGATACGAGAATAAGACGATAGACGATACAGAAAATGAGACGAGACTAACATAACTCTCGTTTCGTGTGCAGCCCTAGTTTTTTCAAATATAACTGCTCAAGAAATTTCACTTTATAATTTACCGATTTAAGTTAACGTCTTGAAAAAAAATGCAGTAGAATTTTTATTTGAAATCAAATATCGAAAATTGCTTCAATTTACATTGTTCGCATACAAATAAAGTATTATTTTTTGTACAATAGATAGATTTTATGTTATAATTCATATTCATCAAATCAACCGTAAAAAAGTTGGCGAGCTGTGTTTTTTTTTGTTCGTATTTTTCTTCAGTCGTAAGTTTTTATTGACCATATATAATTGACTCATATTTTCTATACATACACATATAATAAGCCCAAAGTGTGAAACACAAATAAAATTCTTGTAACGTTATTGAATTGCTTTGTTTTTTTCTTTGGTTTTGTCGAACCAGCGTCTCTTAAATCTATCAAAATAAAACAACATTCTAACTTATTTGTCTGCAAGAATACAATCTTATTATCTAATTGCTAATCTTCACTATAATTAAAAATAAATACATTAATTCTTAAGGTAATTCTCGTGCTACAGTACTATCAAAAAGTTACGCTCACAATATCATGGTAAAATATCGAAAATAATTGCGTTGCTACAGAGAATTTTTGATCAAGTCTGTACCCAAAGCCATCTATTGTTGTATTAATACGTATAAGGGCAGTTTTCTTTATTTTATGACTAAACGCTTCAACAGATTTTGATAAAAAACTAGCAAACGGCAAAGGGTTATTATTCTGATATGTGATAAAAAATTCAAAATGATTGACCGTTTCGTATTTGAAATACAATTGTATTTCATAAACAAAACGAATTTTTTTATCACATATCAGAATTATAAGCATTTACTGTTTGATAGTTTTTTATTAAAATCTGTCGAAGTTTTTAGTCATGAAAATGGACATAATACGAACTTGATATAGTGGATATATACGTACAAAAGTGGCAAACTTTGATGATAATTATCTCGAGTTTAAAACGGTCGATCTCTTTTAAATTTCACGATTGGGTAGATATCATTATTTTTTTTATGCCCTGACTTTTTTTTTTTAATTCTACCGAAATGATGTTTGCACGAGAACTACCTTAAGTAGTAGTGGAGTCATATTAGCAATTTTTTTTAATAAGGAACTGACAAAAAGAAGCAAACTTGTTCTAGACAACACAGGGAATACGGAATTGGAATCTTTGATCTCCGGAAGGCATTTTTGACCTTTTTACGTTTTTTTTTTAAATATCTACAATTTTAAAGGCTGGATTGAAAAACAAAATTTTTTCTTCGTTAAGAATTTTCTTACAAAACTGAATAGATTAAAATTCTATAAATTTGTTACATAACCTAAAAATAAAACTAAAAACCAATATAGTTGTTATTTTATTGAAAAAACACTGTGTGATTTTTTTTTTAACAATGGATAAAAAGTAATAACTAGAAAAATAAACAAGACAGACGAAGATAGCAGATGGGTTTTAATAAATTAGATTATGCAGATACGCATCTGTTCTATTTTTAAATTAACAAAGATCGTGTTTCTTTTTTTTTTTTTTGTTGCATAAGAAATAAATAACAGCCAAACAATAACTAGTAGATTTTTATCATATTAAAAGATTGATTAAGTATTTTCTATTCATAATATTTATCTGATAATCTTACATTAGCCAGTATTGTCGATATAAAAAATATCATTATAAAAAAATATATCTTATTGTTAGACATACATTAGACCAGCGGTTCTTAAATTTTAATTGTCTGCCAATCCCCATTTAATAAAAAAAAATCAACCCATAAAAATATATTTTTTAATTTATTACTGCAGTTTCATTCAAAATAATTATTATCAAAATTTTATTAAAATTTAAAAGAGTTTTTCAGATTTTATTGGAACAATAACCTAATTAATTAACCAAATCATAAATGTATTTTTCTTTGTACGTGCATCAAAATCGTTGATTCCGTAAATGAGTTTTATGTGGGTGACACATTAGTGGATAACACAATCCAAATATGATATACATATAATAATATAATTATTACATTTTCGTTCTTAAATATATAACGAAACGATTATGATAGCATACTTAAAATGTTTAAAGGATATTTAAAATTTGTTTTATCGTGAATATACTTTTTCAGTATCACATTTTTAATACTGCTGATCTATCTCGTTCAATGATATAAGTCAAATTCTGTTTACTCTATTACAGTCTCGGATAACTAAATTTTCGTGGAGTGGTTAAGACGAACTGAAAATTATTACAGCCTATATGAAATTTCTAGCTCGTCGCTAGCATATACAATACATATGTATAAATGTACAGTAGCGTATCTTTAAGAATTTCTCCAAATAATTTCATTTTTTATTAACGCATTTCATCACAATGATAATTTTTTTCCTATAATTCTAATTTTAATTGCTTTGAATGATCTACATACAATGTATTCCAAGTTGATTAAGACATAGGAAATTCAATAGTCAAATTTAACGATGTGTGATTGGTGCATTTTGAAATGCCGCCACAAAATTTAATAAAATAGTCATTAGTATTTTGTTTTCAAATTTATATCTGCCAAAAAATATTATTATAATTTTATCTAGGATGTTTACTTTCATGTATTTTATTGTTGAAAACAAAACACTGTTGATTAATTTAAAAATCAGTTAGTTTCGAGGTGGCATTTCAAAATGCACCAATCACACATCGTTAAATTTGACCTGATGTTAAATTTCCTGTCTTAATCAACTTGGAATACACTGTATGTCTAAATTCATAATTTTTTGTTGGGGCCTTGATATAGAAGTCTACAGAATAAATAAAAATAAAATCACCTACAAAAAATGCTGTTGCAAAGAAAACTTATTGTTGAATTGGTTCATGCATTTTGATTGTTTATTATTTTTAGTTGTCTCGTACCTCGGTGTGTTATATTTGGTAGGCGCCACTGACCGTTTCTGATATATTTGTTTTTGACTAGTATTTCAAATTGGTCGGAATAGTTTTATGGACAATGTTTATATAAAATGAGAGTAATTCGAGTGTCTTCTTCATTTATGAAATAGAGTTCATTCTGAAGAACAAGCTTCTAAGCAGATCTCGACACAAGAGAAATAATATAAAAGGCAGTTTATTTTTATAGATAGATAGTTATGTTATTGTATATATTTTTTATTATACTTCTTTATACGTAAGTATGAACATATATGGTTTAATCTAAGTAAATTTATTAATGCATATTTTATAAAAGTGACAGAAAAAAGTAGGATATGTAAATTTACAAAAGTATTTGGGAAATATGTAAGTATATATTTTTTTACTCACTTGAATTCGTTTTATTATTTTTTTACAACAGTTACGTTAACTGAATCTGAATTTATTATTGCTGAATTCAACAGTCCAGGTTCGATTTCATCTTGTATTTGTATTTTTTTTTATATTTGATTAGACTTTGAAAATATGTCATTTTTAAAATGGTAGTAATCAAATATCGACAAATATTTCTAATTCAGTACATTTAACTAAAGAAAGTCATTACTGGGGTCATATCCAAGACTGGTGCCAGTACCTTATTTACTTATTTCATTATAATAATTATACAGTGTATTCCAAGTTGATTAAGACATAGGAAATTTAACATGGGGACAATTAGAAATGTTGTAGTAACCTTTGGTCAAATTTAACGTTAATTTTAAAGTTAATCAACAGTATTTTGTTTTCAACAATAAAATACATTAATGAAATTAAAGTAAGCATCCTAGATAAAATTATAATAATATTTTTTGGCAGATATAAATTTGAAAACAAAACACGAATTACTATTTTATTAAATTTTCTGGCGGCATTTCAAAATGCACCAATCACACATCGTTTAATTTGATCAACACTTCTAATTGCCCCCATGTTAAATTTCCTATGTCTTAATCAACTTACAATACACTGTATATTATATGACGATTACTTTTAAAGAAACATACAAGAATATTCTAGTATAAAAAATCATAACTACAACTGATCAAGTCTTTCTATAACAAATTGTTGTTTTCATTAAGTAACAAATTAAAATGACATATCATATTTTAATCCAATTTAAACGATATATAAGAAATATAATCGATTCTAATGTATATGTATGTAATTTTTTTCTCTCGCATTAGAAGAAGCACAAATTAAAAAAAAACTAGCTTTCAAAGGCGTTTCAAGAAATTGTCAAGTCTCGATGGTTATTAAACGATGATATTTACAACTAATTGCGACCGCTGAGTTTCTCTCCATTGCAATGGAACTGGTAGATTGTTATTGGACTTGTTTATATACAGTACAACTTCTATAAGTCATTCTTGGAACAATAACATCGAAACTATTTTTTTTACATTTCTATAAAGTGACCATCTTTAACAACATACCATAGTGTTAAATTATAAATATCCGGGTATTTTTTATGATTAACTAATTGGGTATCGTAGTAGATACCAAATTTTGAAATACTTTTGCTTCCTTGCCATATTGTGATCGTTTTAAAATGAGAAAAAAATTGTTCCCCGATTTCAAATTTTTTTCCGTTTTAGGTTAAGAAAGACACCTTTCGTTCCGTGTCTGTCTGTCTGTGTGTCCGTGTGTATATAACTCATGAATCTCTGAACCGATATTAAAGAAACTTGATTGGTTGGGTCTGGCTTTTTTATCAAAATCTGTCGAAGTTTTTAGTCATAAGAATGGACATAATACGAACTTGATATAGTGGATACGTACAAAAGTGGCAAACTTTGATGACAATTATCTCGAGTTTAAAACGGTCGATCTCTTTAAAATTTCACGTTTGGATAGATATCATTATTCTTTTTATGCCCTGAATTTTTTTTAATGACGTTTGCACGAGAACTACCTTAAAATAAAGGATTTTGTTCGTTATTCATCTCATGACAGATTTTGATGACGTTAGAGTAAAAGACAAAATCCTTATATGTTGATCATATACTTCATTTAACGAAGATTTTACTTAACCATTCAGGAATTCTTAAAAGAAAAATATTCTATGCGTCAGAAAAACAGTTATCTAATAAAGAATTACCCTTAATTATCCGTTAGCTTTCTTAATCAGCGTTTGTGCTAATAATACGTCTATGGCACTTTCTTAGTTAATGCAAGATATTCTTATTAGGTACACCTAGTTTACTTATAGACTTATCAATTAAATTTGAAAATAAATACTTCGATAAAAGAGAAAGTGTCAATATTTTTACTAAATATTATTACTTAATTTATAGCTTTGTTTACGACGGATATCTGGAAAAGTGAGAAAGAGAGAGAAAGAAAATAAAACATAAACAATAAAAAAATATCGGGTGTAATAAAAAATTCCATAAGGACATTCCGGGTATATAATGCCCACGTTAGAATTCAGGACATCAATAAAGTCGTAGAGTTTACAAAAATTAGCACTCGTAGTTTGTATTTTGACGAATTAACCCTTCCGTAGCCCATATTTTCATATTTGTGTTTGTGTTTCGAAATTGAATTATTTAAAGGAACAGTTCATAAATATATTAAGTTATTTTATAAAGCTAACCCCGAACAAATAATATTCAATATAATAGGTAGGTACGATAAAATAAAAATTCAGGATTAAATATAATAATTTCGATAAAAAAAAAAAAAATTCATTTCTAAAAGAATTTCTCAGAACTTAAAGAATAATAAATAAAGGATAAAAAAATTGAATTTTCTTTCAACTTGTGCACGGGGTTCAAAAATTCGTAGACAACTTTGTTCAAAACATTTTGTTTTATTTGTTCTGAAACTGAAAAAAAAAATAGTTTTCACTTGCATAATTTAGCTTACCATTTAAAAAGGTTGCCCAATGCCCACCCCTAAAATATATACATTTTTTTAAATAAAAATTCACTAGTTTTTAGACAATACAAGACCGAGATGGGTAAAAAAATTAAATATAAATTATCGTGAAGTCCTCCATCCCACTATAAAATATAATACCAATATAAAATACCAATATTTTCTCAAACAAAACAATGTTTCGATTTTTCAAAAAGTCCTCATTAGAAGTCTAATAATACCAGTCTGGTAGTTATAAGGTACTAAGAAATCGTAGTTAATTTACTGGGTTAATAATATTCAACGATTACATATCAATATCACAAACAAATAATTTTTTCCCTTTTAAGAAACAAAAAACAAAATACATTAATTTTACTGTTTTTCCAAAAATAACTCCAAGAGTTCGCTAAATTGGATTAAATGCAGCGTACAGTTATTTATAGAAGGGAATATATTAGAGTAAAAGTTGGTCATGTTGACACATAATATTTCAGATTTAGGCGTCATTTAATCGAAAACTACCCCCATAAGATGTTATCTTGTGGAATAAAAAATACATATTGTTCTTCGCGCGAAACTAACTTTTGGAAACATAATCTTTATGTTCTGTTGATACATATAAACTATAAAATTTGAATGAATATTTGGCACATATATCAAAATTATCGTATGTATTTCCTTTTTTATATTCGCACAGTTTGGTATAAAATTATGGATAGAATATATCTATTTTGTTATTATTTATTTCATGGTTTTTTTATTGTGTTGGATATATGTATATACAGGTTATATTGATTTTGGTTCTTCTCTAAATCCAAAAGACGTAACCTTTTTTAAAAATTAAAAAAAATGTCCTTTTTAAGTAAAAAACAACACATTATTTTTTTGTCTATATTAGTCTGTTCTCTGAATCCTTGTGACACGATCTGTGTCCCTCATCGCGTCTGTCTGTCTGTGCACGATTTTATCAGGAACTACTGAGCGGATTTTATTCCGGTTTTCACTATTGGAAGGAAGATTTATTATACTTATGCATAATTTGTGAATATTTTATGTAAATTTCATGAAGTCGGAATAAGAACAATCGTCGTAGAAGATAATTAACGATAAGTAAAAACAATGTTGTATGGGTTTATTACAGATTGAATTTATATCCCCGGCTAGTACCGAGTTCAATACGTTATAGTAACTAAATATTTGTACTATTGTAAATACATTATATTGGATATTTCTGCCAACTTTTAATCTGAAAAGTTTTTTCCAATAACCTATTGTGAATATTTGGATATAGCGGGTAAAATTTTACGCACAGACTGATTTATATATCTCCATAAACTTCGATAAATGGCAAATACACTTCAACAAAGGACATTAAATTATATTCACTCAATATAGCAATTTTACGTGTATTGACTTAAGGAATGTTCAAAATAAAAAATAAAAAAGTTATTGATATAAATCATGAATTCTGAATTTGTTCTTTACTTTCACATCCAACGTTTCGCAACATAAATAAAATATCTGACATGGGTGCCACTAAAATTTCTCATATGTTATACTGGGTGTGTACGTGTAAAGTACTGGCACCAGTTATGACCGCTATAAGAGCAAGGTTTACTGTTTTTGTGATTGGCGGATTTTTTTTGTAATTCTCATGAACTCATGTTACTAATAAAACAAGTTACTCTTTATTTAACCAAATTCTCCAGTAATGGATAAAGTAAAACCAGTAATGATCACGCAGATGCTAATGATTACAAAATGATAAGTACAAAGACACAAAAGATATAAAAGAAATTTGAAACAATGTAAAGCAGATGCTATGATAATATAATAATTAATAAATAAATTATACTAATCATTATTTTAAATGTCCACTGTTTTGACACCTATTGGCCGATTGTCATCAAATCACGCTGTAAGACAGTTAAATGTATATATGTAAATTAATATTCAGAAATGGTAGTAATTAACTATCAACAAATATTTCTAATTCAGTACATTTAACTAAAAAATAACCATTACTGGGGTCATATCCAAGACTGGTTCGAGTACCTTAGATCACAATACTTAACAAAAAATAGTTTTAGAGTTCTTTTAGCTGCAAGTTTTCATGTCGATAAATTATTCAAATAATATTAATTGTAATTTAAACGAAAATATATTTTCTTTGTAGATTTTGATCTGACATAGTACACTCATAATTTCAGACGTCTGTCATGGACTGAATATTTTTTATGTTGTAATCTGTAGTTTGAATGTGTCCAGATTGTAATCAAGATAAAATAAAGATGCATGTTTTGATTCTGTCAATGTATTTTATAATTTAATTTTGAACTGGACTCATAAAGTAAAATGGGGCGTGTAGAAAAAATGTATTTGTTATTTATAGAGTATCATATATGCTAGAGATAATATGTTTTTATTTGTTTCGTTTCTATGTATATGGTCATATCTGATTCTTGAAGTTATAAAATATAACAAGATAATAAAATTCGAGAAAAAAAATCAAGTCTTGTTAGTCTCTTGGGTAATTCAGAAGTCAAAGTGTTTAGATTTTTATTGGCTGCCTTGTTTGATACAAATTGCTCAATAAAATTCATTTATTTATGAAAAATTAAAAAAATTTATCTCCTAAACTTGACTCCATCCAAATTTTGAGTCTATATATCGCTTTTTAGGCAATATATTCTATTTCTAGAATTATTTTATGATATATGAACAATTAATTAGGGCAGGCCCGTATTAAGAGATTTTTGGAATATATTTTTGTAACGAATTGATTTTTAATTGAAGAAATCGTAAATCACAAAAGCAATACTTATGAGTGCTTCACGCATTTATTTTTAGTGTTAAATGTAATAAAAATAATAATATTAGTACTTCATATACATACATATATGAAAAAATATGTAATAAGAACAAATTATTACATTTCAGTACGCCATTTTTTTTTTCAATATTTTTTAGCAATAATTATTTTTTCTCTCACATTTTTTATGAAACTTGTTGCTAAATATGTAAGTGACGTGTTGTGAAAATTTCAGATTTTTCTCGATGCTTGAACCATGTGTTTTATTGGACTTTAACCGTAAATACACCATTCTGCCATAAGAGCCCATGTTAATTTAAAAAAAATAATAACTTTCAAACTATGTTGAAAAACCTTTTGAAATTTTGTGTGGGTACTTAAGATTTATAAAGGAGTAACTTCTCCAAATTTCAACTATTTCTCGTTGAAATTAGATACCTGCCATACATCCTTTATGCTTCTGAGCAAATCAACCATAAAAAAGTAACAAAAATTACCTGCACTTTGTTGAACATCCTCCCCAAACTTCTTGACAATTTCGCTGGTCATGACCCCCGACCCAAGCTGCAACCCGTGCGCTAGAATCTGCACCATAGCGGTAACTAGCACTATGATCCACCCCCAACCTCCTTCGGGGTAGTAGTGTTGTTTTAATGTCAACAATTGCCTGATGTCGGCAACCAGCCGGTGAGCGAACGACACCTTGTCCTCGACATCTTTGTGGTGATGGTGGTCAACCCCCGGACATTCGCCGCCTATGTTTTATAGCCAGGGAGTGGAGGAGTTAGATTTTAATTGAAGTGATCTTGTCAGATGTACTGTGGTTTGGTTTAAAAACTTTTAGGTGGATTTAGTACATATTACAATAATGCCACAAATTAGCTTACAGCTAACGCTATCTGCTAGGTGTCAAATTATTTTTAAAGCAGTGGTAATAAATGTATAATAATGTATATGAGGTACATTTTTAAATATGATGTGTTTTCAAACACCGTGTTTAAGGAGGTTATCATATGCACTGAAATCTGTGAGTGTGTTGTCATTTATATGTAATACCTAGCAGATAGCGTTAGCTGGAAGCTTGTTTGCATTTGTAATCCAGCAAATTCTTTATAATATTCATAATAAATGTGTTAAATCAGAATCTGAAGTAATGTAGTTAGACTAACTATTTTAAACAGGCAATTTGTTTTACAACGGAATTCACAAGTCATTTGTTTTTCTTATATACGCGAAAATTTAAACTTCACTTTTCTTTTTGGGCAGCCGTACCTTATTTTATTGGGAAAAAATATCCATCGAAAACATAAACAACTTTGCAGTTACATTCCGGGCAGTAGGGGGGGCAAATCCGTTTGTCCTGGGCGGATTGTGGGCGGCAAATTTGAGATTTCAATCAAAATTGTGGATTGCCAGCGAGAAATTAAAAAAAAAAAGATGTTCAATTTTTTTATATTTAACATATAGTGCAAGGGGGGTGGAAAATTTGCCATCTGCCCCGGCGGCAGTAATCTACGGTACACCACTGATTTCGGGATATCTAATTGAGAATAAAATTGGTTTATTACTTTAATATGAACTACAAACTGGTCAAATAAGAATAAAATTCAAAGGGGTGAAGTCTAAAAATATATACATTCATTGTAGACATCTTTGTTTAAAATAATTTAAAGCCATGACAAATAAAACATGTGGTAAATATGTATGAGTTTTCGTTAATGATTGTTATACTTGTACATTATACATACAATGTATGTATGTACATACTTATGTACGCAAATAGAAGTTTATTTAACGAAAGAAAACAAACTTCAAATAACTAAATAAGACATAAAATTTTTTTACGAATGTCATTAAATTTATTCCTTTCATGAAATATTAAATCATTTCAACATGTTTTATACATTGTCTAAAAACACTTACTTCACTTACGTTTTGATAAGGGTAGTTTTGGAATGTTTACAATCCTTATATAGAAATGATATTCTTGGAAACATTGGCATAAAAATTAATAGGTAGTAATAAAATTTTAATATGGGATAAAATATACTATCAGTTTCACTATCAGGTATTTATTTCAACCATTTGTATGAATATATGACTGTTGCAATGCTTCATTGGATGCTACATTTGAATATTTTACTAAAATATTAATTACAGAAAAAAATAATTTGTCGGTTATTTAAAAAAGTTCGCGAAAAAATTATAATAAATAGGAATGTAGAATTTTCTTTCGTTCACGATAACTACTGTAAAAATGCACCGATTTGAATTATTTGTGAGGAAAATATTTATCTCAGTGAGTACTCTAGACATATTGATTTTGGTGCTAATCGGATAAGGGGTTTTGGAAATATTCGAAATTTTGTAACTATTATTGTCTCAAAAGTGTATTATCCCACTAATTTTGATAAAACTTGATACATTTGTAGTTCAATTGAACTTTTTTGTACGTGTCTAAACAGCTATTGAAGGGGTGAAAAACACCCTTAAAATTTGAATGATATGTTTCATATATTAAAAATTATTTTTATATTTATACAGATATTTAAAATGTTATAAAATTGTTTTATTGCCAGGGTTAAGTTTGAACTGATATATTTTTTAGAATTTACAAGATAACAAATTGAAATAACTACAGTTCACTTCAAATCTAAAAAAAATCATTTGTGTATAAGTAACATGATAAAAAAAAATTGATAACCATATTAAAACTTTTTTCTAGATTGTGTAATTATAATAGTACATCTGACAAACCATATCACCCAAAAATGTATCACCTGAAAAACTCCCGCTACAAATGACTCCCGAATCGTGATGTGAAAGATGGGGCAAAGATCTGGACCGATACAGACGGTGGCTGTGATGACTAGCTCCGGAGAAACGTCGGCTATTGTCGTCCGTGCTCGAGTCTTCTTCGGCGCAAGCCGGAAGTCCTTCATCCATTTCGAATCTTCGAATTTAGTTTGGTTGTTTTTTTCTACGGCTCTAGACTCCATTGTGACATTTCTTATAACAGCTTTTGAAGCTGGCCTTTTGTTGATTTAGATATGATTTATATATTAATATTTATTTAATAATACATTTGGATAGCAATATATTTAAAAACAATGGCAGTTGTTTCGTTATTGGATAAAAAAAATTTTTACACAGTATTTTTTTTTTAATTACGGTTAATTGTATTTACTTTTTCATTAATATTTTAAAATGCTATACTAATAATCTATTGATTAATAAGACTAGAAACGAAGTGAATATTTGGTATAAATAATTATACTGTTTTAGATAGATCAAAAATTATTTATAGGATTTTTAAATATTGAATGAATTGTGTGGTATGAAAAGTTTCATTTTTAAAACGTTTTTTATCACTAAATAAAACAATTGTTTAATGTTTTTAGTCGCCACATTTTGCATTTATTTTTATTCAGAATCCACTGAAATAATTTGCATTCTTTTTTTTATTTATATTTTTAAATAAATAATTTAAAACTTTTTTATAAACATATTTGTAGGTATAATATATATTACTGATAACAAAAACTGTGAGTTAGTAACTTATCACTAATTGAATTAGTGCATTTTACTGATTCATTCAGTGTCATATTTTTACTTATGCATTAAAGAATACTACTTAGTTCAGTAAAATTTATTTTACAATATTTAAACAGCATGGTTGTTAATTCGAATTTTAATTAATTAATCAATTTCGATGGATATTCGATTCTTTATATTTAATTTGGAAAAATGTTTCCCTATCAAGAGGTAAGCTGATTTTTCGGTGACTTAAGTGCATGTTTACTAATGAAACATTGTTTTTTTTTTTACTAATACAGAGGGAACTAAATTCAGGGTCTTTAAAAGAGTATCTGAGTATTTAGCATTTTTTTAATCAGTAACATATTAATTTCTCTAAAATTACTGACTATATTTAATTATATACCAATTTGTAATAGCAGTAATTGGTCATACACATGTAATAATTTAATTATTGGTTATATTATCAACTATTAATTAGTATAGCGTGTGTCCATCTATAGATGGACACTCGCTTTGATGTATTGACTAGTACCATATTAAATTATTCTACCTAATTGTGTTTAGGAATGTACCTAAAATATATGTTTGTATCTGTGAATTATATATTCATTATATACAGGTGTTTACAATGTATGTGTTCAGTAGTTACTTTGATTTTAAAATCTGTTTTTGTATATCTCCCAAATGACATATTAGTTAGGTTCCTTAAAATGCCGTATTATGCGAATCTATCATAAGAAATATAGTACAAAAATTAGGTTTCAAAAATTAACAAAACCAAGCTATAGAAATGATATGTTGTACGATATTTTCCCAAGTTTCGAACTGTGCTAGTGCGAAACTGTATTATATGAGAGATACCTGTGTTTAAAGATGTAAAAATAGATTATTCCTAACTTAAGCATTTCAAAGAATGCGAAAAATCCTTTTTATTTTCTTATATATATACTTTTTATACTTGATTTTACATCCAATTTTTTATAAAAAGTTGTGGCAGAGAATTAAGATATTATAATCATATTTAATACCCTTTAATATCTTAACAAAAAAGAGATGAAAGATGAATTTTCGAAAATTCTAATATTAGATAAAAAATAAAATTAGTATTTTTAGAGAAAAATAATAAATGAAATGTTGAAAATTTAGTCCTATTGTTATTTAAAAATATTTAAAAGTATTATTGCTGTCAAAAGGTAGATTGTTTTTATTATCTACCGAAGAAGTCTGAAATATGACGAAACGTTTATAATAATAAATAATGTTATATTACATATAACGATTTTATTGACATATAATGACCTAAAATCTCGAAGCAAAAGAAAATAAAATATTTAAAAAATATATATTCTACAACAAATTTTTTTTACATAATATCCAGTAAATTTGTTACAAATCACCCTGTATATAATAACGGTACCATATGTCGTGTATGCAATCCAATATAGCGACATAGGTAATTGTGTACACTTGTTAATTAGGCTACCGTGAATCTGGCAGGACAATTTAATTAAAAGCCATTTATAACTATACGATACCAATGTAATTTTTCGTTGTTATTAATAATTTGTTCACGTATTTTTTGGTGTTCTTTGTACATATATTTGCGAACTACATAATTTCACTAATTACTTAAACCCATTTTGTTATATTTAATGATACATATTTGATCTGTATTTCTGTTTTTTCCATATAAGCCTCATACAAACAAATATATAGAGATATGGGGTCCGGAAGGGGGGGTGCAAGGAGATGCACTTGCATTCCCCTGGCAAAAAAGAAAAAAACACATGAAAAAATTAAGAAATACAATTTTTATTTTAAAATTTACTCTTTGAATAACATTTTAAGTCATAGGTGTCTAACCTTTTGAACTTTCTAGGCCGTAGGTCAGAAAATAAAACTGCTAATTTCAATTATTATTATTATTTTTTAATTATTCTCGCATGTAATTTAATTTTATATATCTAAATGCACCCCCCTGAATGAAATTCTGCCGGCGCCCATGTATAGAGATAAAATAATATATCTTAACATTTATAAAGACAATATTTCTGTTAAAAAAAATTCTAAATGTTTTCACAATTCGAAAATCAATGATTTTTTTGACAACGTCATTATTCCTCCTGGAAATTTTTTTTTTCATTTAATTTATTAATCGTTTGGTTTACGTGAACATCCTGTATATGAGTAGATACTTAACATAAAATAAATAAAGCATATCGGTAATCGGCTTTACAACAAAGAAAGCTTATAATAATATTATCTGACATGAACATAAAGCACAAACGTTGATTTTAATCAGTTATTTCTTCATAGTTTATAGTTGCGACAAATGCATTTACATATGTGCGTAATGCATATGTTCTTTTATAATAAAAACAAAAAAAACACTATATAAGAATTTATTTAAGGGGGCAGACCCGGTTAGAATTTTGAAAAAATCATTTTTTTTTTTTACATTTTCTCAAAGTAGAATATTTCAAAAGTATTCTCTGAAAATTTCAGACAAATGTCCTGTCCATAGACGATTCAGTGTAAGTTCCAAAATAAATTTTTTATCTGCATGCAATTCGTACTCAAAACCATGTTTTCGAAGTCGGTGATCACTGTAACTTGAGAACGGCTTTGCCGATTGGTTTGAAATTTTTCTCACTTATTCTATACATAATTGTCCTCAAGATGAACGAAGGATTTTTTTTTGGACGATTATTATTTTTTTTATAGTCGAAAATGTGAGTGAAATTTTAGTCGAATAAAGAATTTTGACTTTCAATATCCGCCATTTTGTGAAAATTCAAAATTTTTCAAATCCCTTCCTTCATCCGGAGCATTATGTCATTAGCTAATGATCCCTTATGTTTTTTTTTATTTCAGATGATCTAGTGACGAGCAGCAGTGATCACTGCAAAACACTTTTTTTTTTTGAACCCCTCCCAAATTTGCTGTATCCTACTTATTTTTTAATATTTTGCCATAAAAAAATTACAATGTTTTCTGTAAATACATATCTTTCATGTGGAAAAACATTTGTTATTAATTATTTTAATGCGTGGCCAAAAAAAAATCCTAAAAAGAGCTTTTTTGGAAGTCCCAACTAGGTCTGCCCCCATAAAAAAGTAAAAGCTTGAACTTAAGGTGTTTCATAACTAGTTTTTTTTTGTTGATAGGAGGGGGAGGATTCACAAAATGTGCATCCCTTATTAAAAATTTCACCTCGCCACTGCTTAGCCCATACATAAAAATAACTCTAACTAACTAAAAAAAAAATTGGCTTAATTGTCACTAGAGAAGATGGTTTCAATTTTTATGAAATAAATACGAAACTGTGTTACAAATCTTGTTTCATCTCGTGTGCAATCTTAGTTCAATATAAATGCAATGTGACAGAAATACAAATTCAAGTATCAATAAATCAAAATTTTAATAAAAGTCGTTTGTCGTTGCTGAGATTGAGTTATTTTCGCTATACCAGAGACTCTTCTGACCATGATAGTTCAATATTAAATACTTTACTGCCTCTTATATTTATAGAGCGGATTTAATAAGGTACTGGCACCAGTCATGAACACTTTAAGAGCAAAGTATACTGTTTTTTGGGATTGATGTGGTTTGTTCAAGACTGGTGCCAGTACCTTATGTCAATGAAAACAAAAATAGATGAAATAATAATAATACATTGTAAAACCAGTCATATTTTTTTTTTATTTGAATAATGAAATTTTTATAACCCCTATAAGATTTTTACTTAAATAATGTATATATATACATATAAAGCTTCTCTGGTAAAAGTATGAGGTATTTTCTATATCCCCAAAATTTAATATAAAGAAACGTATATCAAATTATGTAAAACTGTTTTATTCAAAATTCTTACATACTTGAATTAAGTTGACATTTTATAAGGATCAAAACGTAGGCCTATATAATCGTTGGAAATTTATTTATAAAGTTTAAATTTTTTGAGTTACTTTAATATTTGTTTTTCCATTAATATTTAAATATTCGGAGAAAATTGATATGAAATATAATATGTTATATACATGTGTAGTAAATTGTAACATTTTCAAATTAATTTAAAATATGATTAATGCAAAATAAGTACTAGTTACAAATACATTTCACTGTCATAATATGTGAGTTACAAATATTAGTTATTATTGATATTTAATAATTACTTATTGTTAGTGTATTTAGCTGGAGGCTACTTCTCAACAGTCAAAAATAATATAACTTTGTAACAGATATACGGTGTATGATAGAATAAATTTGCATACTTTTACTGTAAGTTTGTTGTTTATATTTGTACATATACAGGGTGTAAAATTTTATTACGGTACATAGGGATGTTAATTTTTTGTCAGACATATGCAAATATTATATCTTTTCATTTTCTGTTATTTCAAACATGATTAAATTTTACTTAATGAAATATTCCCTTACAAAGATTTATCTCAATTTACTTTAAAATATTTTATAATAAAATTGTATAAAAATTAAATGGTTTTTTTTGGCGAATTTAGCACAAGGAAGCACTTTACATTTACTTCGCAGATTTTTTTTCTTATTAAATATTTAAAAAACTAAATAATTATTTGTTCTATTCTATAACATTTAATATATTTTCTATATTATCAAAAAATCGAATAACTTGAATACTATATCCCATGTTCAATTGTCCATCTAAAATCCCCCCTTTCCAGAATTTTCATTTTCCCTTAGAGTAAATTCTTAAAGTATATATTTATGATTTATCACGTTAAAAAAAATCATGGCAAGTAAATCGTCCGTTAACTAACCGTGATTAAACTTAAGAATAACGTCAATCTCGTGTTAGTTAACGGACAATATATTATTCCTGAATATTTTTGCATTATGTAACGCACCCCCATGGTAATGAAACTTTTTTTACATAACCTATTATTCAAATTGCGTGCTGCACTTAAATATATCACCCAAAAATGAAACATTATAATTTATAACTGCTCTTCTGGAAAATTAGTATTTTTAACATAATATCTACCGAACACCACAAAATATATAAATCATTGAGAATTTTACTTAACTAAGTAGCATTTAAGTCATATTATATACCATTAAGAGTATTGTTATTTTGTTATTAATAATACATTAACATACAATCTTTCAAAAAGACAGATTACAAGTTTCTAACATGCAAGATAATTTTTTTTTACAGAATGATAAACATTATTTTTATGATTACAATTACTGCAACATAAATATGTACATATCTACTACAAATATATTTATCAAAAAAGTGTAATAAAACACAATTTTAAAACACTAAACACTCACCGTGTATATATAAGCTATTATTATTATTAACAATTTAAATAAAAAATTATACTAGAATAATAATTTATAAATAACATCATGCCCGATAGTTTAGTCGATAAAAAATGGCCAATTTACAGCATACGTTTATTATTTACTATATTTATTAAACATCAACACCAAATTTAATACAATAACATTAATTACATATGAATCACATTTTATGAAAGAGTTAATTATTATAAAACATTTATGTACGAGTCAATCGCGAGTTGTATTATTGTTGCACGTGGTTTTATAAAAGGGGTCTCGAGATACAGGTCATCGGACCATTCCTCTGAGAGCGCAGCACAAACTACCGCTGTCTTGAGCAAACCTGCTGCCGCGGATTCTGCGAGCGGCGCGCGCTTTGCAGGACCGTATTCAGACAAAGAAAAAATCTTAGGTGTATTATTCGAATTTTTTTTAAAATTGAGTTTTGATAACAAGGCCGTAACTACCAGCAGTTAAACTTATTTGGTTCTAACTTGAAAATGTTTTGCAGGACCGTATTCAGACAAAGAAAAAATCTTATTAAAATCTTAGGTGTATTATTCGAATTTTTTTTTAAATTAAGTTTTGATAACAGGGCCGTAACTACCAGCAGTTAAACTAGTTTTTTTATTTGGTTCTAACTTGAAAATGTTACACTTATTACAGATTTTGATTTTAATGACCTTTTTTTTCTTTGCCAACTTAAATTTTACGGTTATTAAAATCAAAATTAGTAATAAGTGTAAAATTTGCATGTAAGGATTAAAAATTTTTATTTTTGCAAATTCTGAGGGGCTCCAGAGCTTCTAGTTACGGCCCTGTTTGGTAAGACTCATCTCGTATAGGATTTATAAGTCTTGTCTTGGTCTCGTTTTGTAAAAGTTATCTCGTCTCATACATTCCCTCGGTCTCGTAAGATTTAAAGCATTTTACCATTGTTTTTTAAACAATTGAATATTCTTCTAAATTCATTTTCATCCCTTAAATGGCTTTTTAGGCACGTACAAATAATAAATGTCCCTTAGGTCCAATTGAACTCCAAATGTACCAAGTCTTGTCAAAATTAGTGAGATAATACTCGCAATGTTCACTTTTTAGACGAAAAAAGTTACAAAATTTCGAATATTTCCAAAACCCCTAATCCGATTAACACCAAAATCAATAGGTCTGGAGTACTCTCTGAGACAAACATTTCCCCCAAAAATAATTCAGATCGGTGCATTTTTACAGTAGTTATCGTGAAAGAAATAAAATTCTACATCCGCACAGACACACAGACACACAGACACACGCACAGCCGCCATGCGGAAATTAACTTTTCTTTAAGTTTTGAAGTTAGTACATTCAGAATCTGTCATTATCTCGGACACGATTTTTCGATGGTATTACAATACTTCCATTTCTTTCAGAACATGGAAGTAAAAATGAAAGCGAAAATGCGAGAAATTTCTAGTTATTAATATTATGTCACTTAATTTTATATGCAACTATTAAAAAATATATATAGATATTACATTAATGCGTATTTATATACCCTAAAGTAAACATAATAGAAGTATTTTTAATATTTATATTAGAACACCAATAAAGATTTCATTATAGACAAATTTACTGCATGAATATATTAAAAATAGAGTTTGTTTATTATTACAATAGCTATCATCTGAAAGTGGTTGACCTAAAATTATTGAGAAGATTCGGTTTTTCATTATTACATTATTAAAAATTGATAATATTTTGTGGCCTAATTTAACAAGATATTAACTATCAAAAGTCGATACGTTTTTTTAATAAACCATCATCTATATAATATGTAATTTTATTACTATGTTATACAGTGTATTCAAAGTTGATTAAGACATAGGAAATTTAACATGGGGACAATTAGAAATGTTGTAGTAACCTTTGGTCAAATTTAACGAAGTGTGATTGGTGCATTTTGAAATGCCGCCTCGAAACTAACTGATAAATTTTAAATTAATCAACAGTATTTTGTTTTAAACTTTAATTTCATTAATTTAAGCATCCTAGATAAAATTATAATAATATTTTTTGGCAGATATAAATTTGAAAACAAAATACTAATGACTATTTTATTAAATTTTATGGCGGCATTTCAAAATGCACCAATCACACATCGTTAAATTTGACCAAAGGCTACTACAACACTTCTAATTGTCACCATGTTAAATTTCCTAACTTGGAATACACTGTATATTTACAACTGATAAAGTCATTCTGTTGTATACACTGTTCGTAACTAGGTTAAATGTCAAGTATCGTAAGTTCAAATAAAAAATAAAATACAATGTAAACATCTTGGACAGTTTTCAAATAAAAACTAATGATAGAAAGGGGACCTAAGTACGTACTTCCTATATAAAATCATATGAGAATAAAATATATCACGAAGCTTCTGTAAGTGACCTTTTTACATTATTTTTGACCCAACTTTATTTATTCGTAAAAATCGAAAATAAATTAATATTTATTTGAATTCAATTTAAATTACATGTTAATTATAATATTACCATACATTAAAATAAATTAGACATCAATTAAATATAAAACCGGCCCTGATATCGATAAAATGTATTTAAATAAAAAAGACAATGACATATTATAACATGAAGCTGCCATGAGTTGTTCTTTGTTTAAAAAACGACATAAATAATGTTTACATAGATAAAGAGCTAAATATACTAGATATATATTATAGCATATATCTATTTCTTTTCATATGTATTCTGGTGTATGGTTACTACATTAAACTAACTTTTCTCATTACAAAACAAAGATAGAGATATCGTGTGAAGTTTTTCTGTATATAACTATTTCTCTTTTGTAATGTGATATAAACGAAATATAAGTTTGTATTAGTAAAGGATGGATGTATAACATGTAGGTTGGTTTTCATAGTTCTGTCTTTATTTATGAAGAATATTTTGGACATATTTATAAACCTGCATGGTTTAAGTTTGATAAATATTTTCTATATAGGTAATTCCATAAGATTTTCGCGTTTTCTTTGTAAGGTATAAAATTTTAACTTAGAATTAACATAATGAATTTGTTTTTGTACGTACTATGAAATGATTTTTAAAAATTAAATAGAAAATGCTTATTAAATACACTAAAATAACTGTTTTGTCCATGTCACAGTCAATCAGTTCTCTGTTAATCAATTATCACTGGAAATACTTTTATAGACAATATAAAACATTTATTATTAATTAATTTTATAATTCAAAACAACTGATATTTATTTTAAAATCTGAATGATACGCCAATGACTCGTGGAGTGATTTTTCGTGGAGCGATATGGTAACAACGCTAGGTAATGTGTTATTTGTCCTTTATCTTTTATCTTTCCTTGTCTAAGATTCGTACCGTCAAAACCCCGGAAACCACTGCATTTTTAAATAAAATAGAGTATAATAATAAATTTTGTTATAAATAAATATTATCCGGTTATCAACTTGATATTATAATATTATACTTATCAAGTCAAGTATTTTATGGAACGACGAAAAAAAACTATTTGCGTATTCCTAAACAATAGTCCCAGCTGAAGCTAAAAAAACTCTACCGCGATATGATAAATTAGGTGAGGTATGACATAAACGATCTATCAAATTTAAAGAGTGTCAAAATTTTCGTACAGTGTTTTTATTATACAAGCAGATCCTTTTAAAGGAGATAAGGAAGGTAATTTATTTAGAGAGACACTTTGTAAATATGTTTGTAACATTAATAGCAGATTAACTGCCCCCATCCTCTTCCCCTTTGCACCTCTTTTAACCCCTTTTTTATTTATCTCTTCTATATATTTACAAGAATACGTTATTTACTTTTTTTATTAATCGTTAATGAATTTTAAAGATCTTAAAATGTAAGATTTGCGATTTTGAAAGTGTTGAATATAAAAAATTTATTAAATGTATTAAATTTATACTTTCTTGGGGTTAATATAATAGCATAACTTAAAAAATATATTTTTTAAGGAGGACGACTAATTTTTTATTAATTTATAAATATAGATTAATGTCATGCGTTATGATTTTCTAAAAATTTTTTAGATTGCTCCACTTTTGACATCGAAAATAAGCTCCTCCCATTTGATTATTATAGTATTTAAATCATTTCTCCATGTACCAAACAAAGATAAAAAAGTACCTACTCTTCGTTTATAGTATATGTAATTATTATGTAATCTATTGAAAATTGTATAAGTAAATTTTGTGGCAATAAATATTTGATATTCCAAATTTTAGTATATAAATATGTTAAACTTGATACAAAATTAATTAATGAGATGAATTCTGAAGCCCATAGTACAAAATTTTGTTCACGACGAAGCAATTTTCACTTCAGTGGGTCCTCGGTCTTCTAAAAGTTGGGAACCACTGAGATACCTAGATATAAATAATATAATTGTTGAGTAATTTCTTATGTTTCTGAATTTAAATTTCTCCAAATATTTTTGTACTTGTTTGATTTTTTTATGTACATGCAATTTGATTTACACAAGAATAGGCGGAAGTGAATAAAGGGGGTAATTCCGTTGAGGCATTACTCCACTATATATCTGCGTTGCCATTTGTAAGTTAGGAGGTTTTTTGAACCCAATATATGATTGATTTTCAATTTGTTTGTGGTATGTATTTGTTCTGAAACTCGCAACAGAAATTACTTCTGGTTTGACTTCTGTTTGTTCACAAAAATAAATTTTCTTTGATTTTTATTTTCAAGTGCTTTTTTATTATTTCTACTACATAAATATGAAATCCAATAGGTTGCCCGAACGTCAATTTGATGAAAGATTGTTATCAAGAAGATATCTACCTACTTTCGTATAAGAAATAAAACACTGACAAAATCCTAAATGCTGTTTTTTATATACTGTGCACCATTTAAAAAATAATTCAAAAATTAACATCAGTAAACATCCGTTTCCGGTTTAGTGATGGTTTTCAAAAATAGAAAGTGTACATCTACAGTATACAAGAACCTTAAGTTTTAAATTCCATGTCTGTAAGTCTCACCGTTTTGGCTGTAGAGCGTTCACAGACATCATTGATATAATGGTCGTATGTGATTCAGGGACGAATTTTTTTATGATCACTATACTTTATTATACAGTATATTTCATGTATTTATAAAAAAGTTAAAAGTATGTACGCTTTCTTAGATTAATATTTTACATTTTGATTTTTCTCTACAAACATGATGTTTTTCTCCTCCTTACACTAGGTACAGTCACCTGCATTAATGGTCTTGCAGTTTGTATTCATTTTTGTTTATCACAAACTTAGTAGGCTCCTCCCATTTGATAATTATGATATTTAAATCATTTCTACATGTATCAAACAAAAATATTTTAAAATTCATTTGCTAGATAAAGAACTACTCTTCGTTTATAGTACTCATATATATTTGTGAAATTAAATTATTATGTAATCTATTGAAAATTGTATACGTAAATTTTGTGGCAATAAATATTTGGTATTCCGAATTTTAGTTTTTAAATATATTAAACCTGATAGAAAAAGATAACCGATAATGTTTGTCTTTAAATTTGGAATCTGTTGTAAGCGATTCTAGCCTTTAGGGTGCCAGACGAGTTCTGCAGGCGACTGTACATATATACATACATAACTCAATATTATTCATTTAAAACAAACAAACAATATTATAGATAGAGAGAACATTTGACAGATTTGTCACAATTTTAAATTCAATTTCTCTTTCGTAGACGCCAGTGCTATCAATCTTGCATTTGACATGTTTGAATTTATTCTAGTATATTTGCTTTGACATCTTATTCTGCTCGTCGATGTGAAATTACTTTTCTGTCCCCTGACACAACGTCATGGATATTTGGACCGTGGTTTGTTAGAATAATTAGTTTTTAAAAGGGATTGTTTTATTATTAAAATGTACAAGAACTGACTGAAGTAAATTGCTTAAAATTAGTTTTAAAATTGAAGTATTTAAATGTATAGGAAAGTCAGATATGTATATACTTCTTGTGGCTTAATAGACCTGTGAATATACTTAAGTATGTAAGTTCTTTAATATAAAAATAATTGTATATGACTTTAATACAATTTGACATTTTTTGTAATTTACTTGTATTTTTAAGTATATATTTTTTATGGATTAAACTTTTACTTAAGTACAGTTTTTGGTAAAAATAATTTTGTGGTTCAGAAAAGGAAATTTTAAGTTAAAAAAATGGTATTTAGAGATTTGACGAAAGATGATTTGAAAATTATAACGAACAATGTAGCAAAAATAGTTTGTGAATATTTTTGAAATAACTCTTTTTATAAATCGTAGTGAGAATGACTACGGAACCCTATCATGTGCATGCTCAACACGCACTTCGCATAATTAGTCAAACACAGAGTCGAAATTTTCAAAATAATTTTTTGTTAAGTAATAAATGAAATTTGTTGATTCAAAATTTATTACAATAAAATAGGTCTTAATATAAAACTATTTAGAATCTAATTTTTCCTATAACTACGATTAAAATAAGACCATTAGCATTGAGTGTACATTAGAGAGTAAAAGGTTAATAAAAATTTTCCAAGTATAATCGATGAAAGTTTTGTAGAAGATATATAAATATCTCCAGAAAGTTAGAGGCGTAACATCTGCCATATTGACATAGGGTGTCTGAAATCCTTTGATAGAGAAATTCTTTCTCTTCACGTCGTTTTTGTTTAGACTTTAGACGTTATAATATGTTTTTCATCGTTTATTATATTTTCATTGATTTCGTTATGAGATTGTAAAGTTTTTGATCGGTTTATCGCGTATTATATTATATACGGAACTAACAATAAATAAAGAATTAGTTTTAATTACAATAATAAACTACTGATATGAATTTGTATTATAATATATGTAAATAATTCGCCCGTGTATATTTTCGATAAAAGTAATATAATATTATTTTAAAAGTGTGTATATACAGTGTAACTATTCCAAGTTGATTAAGACATAAGAAATCTAACATGGGGACAATTAGAAATTGGTCAAATTTAACGATGTGTGATTGGTGCAATTTGAAATGCCGCCTCGAAACTAACTGATAAATTTTAAATTAATCAATAGTATTTGGTTTTCAATAATAAAATATATAATGAAATTAAAGTTAGCATCCTAGATAAAATTGAAATAATATTTTTTGGCAGATATAAATTTGAAAACAAAATACTAATTACTATTTTATTAAATTTTATGGCGGCATTTCAAAATGCACCAATCACACATCGTTAAATTTGACCAAAAAAAATTAAAAAAAATTAATTTGCCTTTTTAAAACCGACTAAAAAGCTGAAAATAAAATTCTATTAGACTCTTTTCGTACTAACTACTGCATTTTAAAAAAAGTTGATTTTGTTCATACTAGAAGAGTTTAAAAAAATGTCTTTGAGTTTTCTCATGAAGTAGACTCATGGGGGGGAGATTGATCCCCTTGACCCCCCCCCCCCATATCTACGCCACTGTATCTCAGGGTAGACTAAAAACTATAGATATAGTGAAACAAAAATTAAAAAATGATTTGGCCAACAAAGTTAACAAAATGTAAATCAAAGTTCTACGACCTATAACAACAATTTTACAACTGAAGTCACTGAAGCGATGCTCGCTATTTTACCCTACTTAATCTGTCCCAGCACGAGTGTTATCAAGAAGAACTGGCCTAGCACAATGAAACCCTTGTTCCAGAAAAAACTCTCTTAATTACGTTGAAGTGGGTAGAAAGTGACATATGGAGGTCCTGCGCAACGAAAACTAGGAAGTCGGGGATTAAATTAACATAATTGCACAGATTCTGGTTCAGACGTAGACAAATTGTTGTTGGTCGAAATCTATTTGATGTTTTTTTATCTTACATAATTGATATTTATTGCACATTGCTGGAAATGTATACAGTAAAAGCTCCTTATTCGCGTTTCCTTCAATCGCGTTTTCACTATTCGCGGATTAAAAAAATGCGACCCAATTCCTATATTTGCGGCTAAAGATTTCTTTATTCGCGGATCTAATCAATACATACATAATAATAAAAAGGATTCCAATAAAAAATCTTAGTGAAGGTTTAAGAATGGCAAATGAGCTTTTTATGAAAATTGATCCGTCTATGGAACGAAGTCTTATTTTTAAGAGGCAAATTGCTAATGCCACTGCTGAATATCAGTATGAATTGAAGGAGCTTTTAAAAACTGCCAAGCAAGAAAAAATTACAAAATTCTTTAAACCATTGCCTAAGCCTGAAGATAATAATTAATCAATATGGTCAAAAACTTCAATTAAATTGATTTTTTTATATTGTATTTGTTTATTTATTTTGTCACCTAGGAACGTATTTCCTATAATCCCATATAAATTACCATTCCGTATTCACGGTTTCTGTATTCGCGGCAAATTTATGGAAAATATACCCCGCGAATAAAGAGCTTTTACTGTATTGTACTGGCCAAAAAAAACTTAACTTTTAATTTATTTCGCTGACGAAAGAATTGTTATTTTCTTACATACAACAGAAATTCAAAATTAAGATTTAGATGGAAATATTTCTGACATTCACTTAATCTTGATTTTTTTCACCTCAATATAAGGTACGGGCATCAGTTATAGCCGCTATTTTTTGTGGTTGACTGGCTTTTTTTTAAATTGTCATAAAATCATGTTATTAATAAAACAAGTTACTCCTTATTTAATCAATTTAATTACCAAAGTCCGCAAATATAGTTTGTTTTTTAACTAAAGCCTTTTATTTTGTTTATGTTTTTTCTCCAGTACTGGGTAAAGTAAGACCAGTAATGGACATTTGCAAAATGATAAGTATTACGACACAAAAAATATAAAAGAAAGAATCGTCAAATTTGAAACAATGTAAAGCAGTAGCTATGATAATATTTTAATTAATAAATAAATTATACTAATAATTAGTTTAAATGTCCACCATTTTAACATCTATTCGCCGATTGTCATCAAATCACGCTGTAAGACAGTTAAATGTATATAGATCAATATTCAGAAATGGTAGTAATCAAAATTCTAATTCAGTACATTTAATTTAAAAAAAACCATTATTGGGGTCATATCCAACTAAGACTGGTGCCAGTACCTTATGTGTGTCTATCAGTCTTTAGATATTATCTATTAGTTACCTTCGAATCAGTTTTCCTCAAACAAAAACAAAAATATTATACAAGTAAACAAAATTAGTATGTTTTGAACATGTATAACATGCTTTGAAGCTTCTACAGTTTTTTTTAAAATAATTATGTAATAAGTGAAGTGGGGATAATACCATGGTTTACACCCAGAATCCAAGAATTACGATTTTAAGACAGCCAATCTATAATCGAATAATAATAACCATGAAAACTTCAAGTTAGAAAGTACAGTTAATATAAAATTATGATAGTTAATTATATTTTGTATAGTTAAGGGTGACATTCACATACCCTTAACATCCCCGGACGTTGTTATAAGGGTAGGTTTTATTATCTGTTTTTGCAATTGCCGCTAACACGAAGATTGTTTTTATTGCTTTTCACAGTTGGTGTCGCCAAACTATGGGGTAGCTTTATTTTTCAAGTAAAAAAGTTTTTCTTTTCAATGTACGTACTGCAATTATACTGCGCTTAAAGGATATTCATTTTGACGAACTCTATTTAATTACTTTCTCGCAAAATTAAATTGACTAAACAGCATCGTTCCTTTTAAAAATTTTATCAAATAAAAGAAAATTTTTTTTTACCTTTCGTAATTAAAAAAAATAGTTATTTAGTTTGTATATCTCTCAAATCAGATGTTACGAATTTTCAAATTTAACGATTGTTAATTTAAGACTAAAAAAAATATTTTCATTTACATCTTAAAAAGTTACAAACCAATAAAGGGTATGCCAAAAAAAAATTCTCTACGAAATTTTTTCATTGGTTTATTGAATTTTTTTTTTATTGCAAATTTAAAATATATAACGTAATTTTCGGGACCGTTTTTTAGCCATCGCTTCTAATAATTTTTATAAAACAACTTTTTTTGCTCAAAATTGTTATAATGTTTTACATTGAACTTCTTGTTATGCTAAAAAGGTTTTCAACGTTGCCATTTACGATAAATCTTAATATTTACATGGAATATGATTAAAGAGACATATGTACATATATCAAAAGGAAACATTGTTTTGATTTATAATCTTCACTCTAGCTAGGAATCAGTAGGTTTTGCAAACAACTGTGTATTTATTGAAACTATTGAACGTTAGTGCACCTATAATCCGTTAAATACCTTTTGTGTAGCTTTTATAAGCTTACTTTGTCTTAATACAAATAGTATTGTCATAGACAAGATTATTCTATAGTTATTAAAAAATATACTACTTACGTTTATGAAGAGCATATATTTTAGAACGTACCTGTAACAAAAATATATATATTAGAAATATTGTTTATTCATAAAAACAGTAAATAGAATTTTTGTTTTAATAATATTGCATTTATATATATTGCACATGCTAGCAAAAATGCTGTAAGCAATAAAATATTTTTAATCGAACAGGGTCACCCATCAAATAAATATTTATATGCGAACTTCAATAAATGAAAACAGCAAAATATATGTTCTTTAGAGGGGGATCACTTAGATAATGTATATTTTTATCAACAAAAGCGAATCTGGAGACATTTGTCACGGAAAAGTAAAAATACTGCATTGGGGAAAAATGCAGGACAAAACTCCAATTACATTATAGTAGCAGAAATACTTTCTGGTTGCAGCAGACAGTGGCGTACCATGAAAAAAAAATCATTATTTTTGACGTGAATAACTTCTATGTAGTTTTTCTGTAAAAAAAAAAAAACTTTTTTCCGACTTGATTTATTATTATCGTCACTGCTTAGTTGTTATGTTACCTAATACGAGAATGTACCTATGAATTAAAAAAATAGATAAGTGGTTGTTGAGTGATAAGTGCACTAACGGACAGACAGACAGATAGAGAGACGTTGAGCTTTATATATATATTAATAAGGAAGTAAAAGATAATTGATTGGCGTACGCCACTGGAGAAGTAACATTATTTAGACGTATTTTACTTGATTCTTGCAATTCTGTGCTGTATAAAAAAAGATAAAGAACAAAGATAGAAATGGAAAGTTTCGTACAAAAACAAAAACGACAATGTCTTTACACTAGTATATAGTTTACTCCAAACATACTTCGACAAAACTGTTGGGTCATATGTTCGATAACAGTTTCTCGCTGTTTTTGTTTGTTTTTTATATCCAACAGTTAATATAGAAAATATTTACTGCACTCTGAAATAACTTATTAAATACGTTGTTAATTTCCTTCCTAATTTTGCATACTAAAATGTAACCTTACATAATAAAATATATACTAAATGAATTTAAAAAATACACGTAAATCGGATAAGTAGTTCTCGAGTGACAAGCGCACTAACGGACAGACAGACAGACAGGCAGACGTTGCGTTTTTATAATATGTAAGGATTATTGCGCATAAAGTTCAGAAAATGTAATGGTTTTATAGTAAACAACAGACAAAAACTATGGTTATTACTTATCAAATACAAATCCCCTAAGCATAAAAATTGTAAGAATTTAGACTTACACGTGTTTCAATAGCAATGCTATCATCATCGGAGTCCTAAAGACACTAGTGTTTATGACTCTGATGATAATAGCATTGCTATGGAAACACATATAAATCTAAACTCTTACAATTTTTATGGTTAGGGGATTTGTATTTGATGCTTTTTTATTATTAATACCTACATTAAAATTTAAATAAAACACAAGGATCAAAAGAAAAAAAATCACAATTCCTCAGGAAATGGTTTCCCAGAAAGCAAGAATTTAAAAATCGACGAAATTTCTATTTGACGTCGTAAAAGAGTTACATACTATGATGTTTTTTTCGGTTGCATTAAAATCAATATTTTCGTCATAATTTATAAAATATTTCTATCAAAAATTCAAAAAATACTTCATATTATATTATATGACATAGAAATATATACATATATATTTCCTGTTTAGTATAAATATGCAAATATCAACCCTTATATAGGCCTACTGTTTTTATTTTATTATTCTAATATATCAATATAATACATACATACATGAATATAAAGTATTTATAAGTTTCTACTGAAAAAAATACTATTATTGGTTCATAATTCATCCAATATTTTATAAAAGTTAATCCCTTATGTAGAATTTAAAGTTTCATGCAAAACCCTTTGCAAGATATATAGTTTTAGAAACATTTCATTTTCAATGATTTATGTGATATTTTATATTATTGAATTCAGGATTTTTCAACCCTAAGAAGTAATAATTGTTGCTATCGAAGATAGCCTTCTGTAAAATAAGGTAAAGGCACCAGTTATGGCCGCTATAAGAGCAGGATTTACTGTTTTTCTGATTGACGGGCTTCTTTTTTGTAATTCTCATGAACTCATGTTAATAATGTAGTTTTTTTTTTTAATTATAGCTTTATAATTTGTTTATGTTTTTTTCTCCAGTAATGGATATAGTAAAACCAGTAATGAGCACGCAGTGATGGACACTTGCTAATGATTACAAAAAGTACTACGATACAAAAGATATAAAAGAAAGAATCGTCAAATATGAAATAATGTAAAGCAGTTGCTATGATAATATAATAATAAATAAATAAATTATACTAATAATTAGTTTAAATGTCCTTCTATTGGCCGTCAAATGTATATAAATTAATATTTATAAATGGTAGTAATCAAGTATCAACAAAACATTTAATTTAAAAATAGCCATTACTGGGGTCATATCCAAGACTGGTGCCAGTACCTTATAATTGTTTTCTGTTGTATGATACACCATTTAATAATACTCCCTCTATTGATATTTCTTCGTATATAAGCAAGCGAAGCTTTATCCCAGTTACAAACCACTGTTAGTTTGGACAAATGCCGATAGATGGCAACCAACCGGTGGATTATTGTGTGAATAATAATCAGGACCGTATTTATCTCTAGGCAAACTCAGGCTGCTTTTAAGCCCCATTATTATAAAAGCTCTACAATCCCCTGAAATAATTTCTGTAAATATGAATAACTTTCTAACTTTTATAAATACGATCTGGATTCAACAATTTGCCTAGATAATTATAATATAAATATATTATAATAATAAATATAATTTCACATACCAATTAAATAAAAATTAAGATTCTTTTTTTCTTAATTAATAATAGGCCGTTTTAAACATTTTTAAAACTAGAGCTATCTACCTTTTTTTACAAATTTAAGCTTTTTGCACACTTCTTCTACCAGATTTCTCCACCCGGTTCGTCAAACCATAGCTACGCCACTGGTAACAAGTAGCTACTGCATTATTATTCATTTTTTTGTTCACACTTACATATATAATTATTAATTAATATGTACATAATATAACATAGGCGTCAATTTTTGTTTGCTCTAACATTAACAAAAAATATTTTATATAACTTAGACAGAAAAATATGGCTTATTGTTTTGGTATGAGAAAGTTATAAAAATATATACAAAATTCAAACATACGTATATGCGATTCTAAAGAATTATATTGCTTTCGGAAATACACCCTATAAATTACAAATTTATGTGCATACTTATTTTATAAAAGTATAATATTTTTATGTACATCAAATAATGTTAGTCATAGAAAATCGATCGGTAGACAAAAATACTTGGACTAACTTATTTTTTCTATTACATATTATATTTTTTTTATATTATTAACATAATTACGTAGGTATAATTTAATTTAAATAATAATTGAATTTTTTTAAATTTTAAAAGTAAAATAAAATTTTTTATTCGTACTGCCCTCTCCCTCTTCACGTAGAATTTGTATTTTTTTTGTGTCCTTCCTCAGGATGCAAGTTATCTCTCTGCCAAATTTCATCAAGATCGGTTCAGTAGTTTAGCCGTGAAAAGTTAACAAGAGTTAATTATAATATTAGTATGGGTTTTATACTTCAATTATTTTTATATTTAAGTAGTAGATAATGTAAGTTGTCATCTATGTCCGCCCTCACTGGTAAAAAAATATGACATACCTATACAACTATATAATCCTAAGGCGATGAGTAATCTAGAAATACTACTTTACTATTATATAATATGCAAATAAAAACATTCGAGATGTAATTTGATAAATTTTTGTAAAAATACATGTGTCCGCCGCTGGTTAAGCAAGTTATTAATGTGTGTTTGAAATCATATTATTTAAACATTAATGTCATTTTTCGATCTTGATACAGACGTAACTCGATTATTGTTAATCTACTCCATACCGTTTCTTCATGAATATCATTATGTGATAAAAAAAACCTTTCACAAAATACTTTAATCCGTATTATATGCGTTCCATAGATCAGAGATTCCAATATACTTTTGTAACACTCGTTCACAAATTTTAATACACTGTATTTTTGCTTCATCGCAATATCGAAGATACGGGAAGCTTTGCGATTGTTTCAGATTGAGACAAAAAAAATTCAAAATTTTAAATTGATCACGTCAAGACAAACACTTTTCGTTCCGTGTCTGTCTGTCTGAACCACTGAACCGATATTAATGAAACTTTGGATGGTTGGGTCTGTCATCAAAATCGTGTGTAAGGGGGAGGAGTGACATCTTAAAATATTTATTTTTTCAAGATATCTCAAGAACGACACATTTTACGTGAAAATTTTATAGAATCTTTTTGCTTCCTCGCAATACCGAAGATACGGGAAGCTTTGTGATCGTTTCAGATTGGGACAAAAAAAATTACAAATTTTAAATTGATCTATCCGTTTCACGTCAAGACAAACACTTTTCGTTCCGTGTCTGTCTGTCTGTCCCCTGAATCCTTGTCACACGCATAGCTCATGAACCACTGAACCGATATTAATGAAACTTGGTTGAATGGTTGGGTCTGTTAAGGGAGAGGGGTGACATCCTAAAATATTAATTTTTTCAAGATATCTCAAGAACGACACATTTTACGTGAAAATTGTATAGAATCTTTTTTTAGAGCATTAAATTTTCTATAATATAACGTTAATTTATTTATATTTTTTCTGTTCTGTTATTATTATTATTTAAAGCGATATGATAATTTAATGCAATCTCGTTTAGGCCTCGTTTCGAGGCCAAAATTGAGACGAGATGAATAGCGTAGTCCTATAATAACAATATAATAATTAATTAAACTATTTATAATTTAACCTTTTCTAAAGAAAGCAGCATTTCTTTTTCTTCATCTAAGACATTATTTAAGTTTGACAAGCACTGTACGCCATACATAAAGATACAGTCTATTATAACCCGTTTCTCACAAAAGCCGCATTTTTTGTGTAGTGTACGTCACCTATTTCACCGGATTTAAAAAGTAGTTGATTTAAGATATCATCCACCAAAGCCTACCGGGTTACAAAAACCAGGGTGAAAATTTAGCGAGAAAAAACCGAGCCGAAAAAAAAACTCGCGACTTCTCATTTTTAATGTTCGCAGACATTGACTGTTATATATTGCCAGTTTATTTGGCTTGAGGCTGGTCGTTGAGTTGTATTCTGGCTAGAAGAACAAGAAGAAGAAAAATTGATGTTTTTTTCTGCTGCGTATATGTAAGAGTTCGAAGGTGTCGAAAATAATTTATAATTGAAACAATTGATTGAAATGGTTACTTGTTTTACTTTATTATACAGTGTATTCAAAGTTGATTACGACATAGGAAATTTAATATGGGGAAAATTAGAAATGTTGTAGTAACCTTTGGTCAAATTGTGATTGGTGCATTTTGAAATGCTGCCTCGAAACTAATTGATAAATTTTAAATTAATCAACAGTATTTTGTTTTCAACTTTAGTAAATAATAAAATACACTAACGAAATTAAAGTAAGCATCCTAGATAAAATAATAATAATATTTTTTGGCAGATATAAATTTGAAAACCAAATACTAATGTCTATTTTATAAAATTTTGTGATGGTATTTCAAAATGCACCAATCACACATCGTTAAATTTGATCAAAGGTTACTACAACACTTCTAATTGCCCCCATGTTAAATTTCCTATGTCTTAATCAATCCATTTTTATCGCTTTCTCTTTCTTATTGTGTTTCTATTTTTTATGATTAATTTTCTCTATTTTATTCTATTTTTCTCTCAACATGCAATTTGTGAAGACCTTTTTTTACTCCTCATATCACTTTTTACTTTATTTTGGCAACCCTCTTCCCTTAATCCGTCTCTGGCTACTATTAAAAAAAAATCAGCTTTCTATAAATAGTATCGAAAATATTTTAAGAGCATCTACAGCATTCTTTTTTTAATAAGTAATAGATAAACCATAAATATGAAAGTAGTTTATATATTACTCATACATATATATTATGTAATTACAAAATACTGTACTTACATTTTTCTTGATCATACAAATTACATATAAATATTTTCGTCCATTAAAAATGAATAATCATTCGCAATATTTTTCCTCCCACGAGTTGAAACCTTATTTGAAAAGAAATAATATCTTTGAACATCACGTTTTTGTTTTAATGGCATAGATTATTATTTTTTGAAATATTATGTCTTATCATTATTAATGAAGAAGAATAAATCTTCTTTTTGAATACATATACTTTAAATATCTCAATCTTCTGAAGTGATTACTAATAATACCTACTCAAAATCAGTGTGCTGAATTTGTTTGTGATTCGGGTTCAATACTGGCACCAGTTATGGCCGTTATAAGAGCCAGTGGCGAAGCGTCCAGTGCTTCCCTTACTTTATAGGTAAATTAATACAAATCTGTGTTTTCAGTTAATAAATAATTTAAAAATATTATTAGAATATTCATCTGTATGCGCAACTCAAACATTTTAACCAAAAATAACATTTAATAATAATTTACAAGCTCAATTTTAAAACTATAATACCTCTACGTCTTATTTTCTTGTGTTTTAATCGATATTTGTATGACGAGTTGAAGGAAATTTCACTAAAAAATTTCGAATTTTTGATTTCGTTAAAAGTATGTTTATTGTATAGAAAAGTTGAACTGTTCAAACCGCAGGTCTGTATCTTAAATCGTTCTCGAGATATAGCCTCTCAAAGTTTTAGTTTTTTTCAAATTTTTGGAGAAAAAAGGCCATAACTTTTGAACGTGTGGTCGGAATTGATTTTAGTTGACGGATTTTAAATCAGCGTGTCAAAATCTATATAATGACATGTGTAATACCTTAAAACTTGGAAAAAAAAATTTCGTGAAAAATCGAAAAAATTCAAAGGGGTATACCTTAAAAAAATGTCGATTTTTGACGAAAATTTTTTTGTTTGATTTAAAAGTATTATACACGTCATTATATAGATTTTGACACGCTGATTTCAAATCCGTCAACTAAAATCAATTCCGACCACACGTTCAAAAGTTATGGCTCTTTTTCTCCAAAAATTTGAAAAAACTAAAACTTTGAGAGGCTATATCTCGAGAACGGTTTGAGATACAGACCTGCGGTTTAAACAGTTCATCTTTTTACGTCATTTTCTATACAATAAACATAATTTTAACGAAATCAAAAATTCTAAATTTTTTAGTGAAATTTCCTGCAGTGAACTTCAACTCGTCATACAAATATCAACTAAAATACAAGAAAATAAGACGTAGAATCATTTAGTTACTATATAAATAAATAATATAATATAAATGTCTAGCATTTTGATACCAATTGTCATCAAATCACGCTGTAAGACAGTTAAATGTATATAGATTAATATTCAGAAATGGTAGTAATCAAATATCAACAAATATCTCTAATTCAGTACATTTAATTAAAAAATAGCCATTACTGGGGCCATATCCAAGACTATTATTATAGTATTAAATTGAGAAGCACTGGACTATTAATTTAATATTTACCTAAATTCTGTATATACATAAATAATAAACATATAACTATTTTAAAAAGTTCTTCACGGAGTGTAAAAATTAGTTAATTGAATTTTAAACTGGCCGAATATTATAATTAATTTAAAAACCAATCTGTTCATTATGAAAATTTCTCTCCAAACAAAAAAGGGTTTTGATAAAAGCTTTAGCGGAATATAACTGCCTACGGCCTTCTTATTTTTGTTGAAAACAGCAGTTGCTTTAAAATTAGGATACCAAAAGAAAATTAATTTTATAACTTTATTGTTTAAAGTTGACGGAAGATTAAAAAGAATACGTGTATTGAAAAATCTATCGAACGAAAGTTTGTTTATGTCGTTTTTTCTGCGATATTTATTTTTGTTTGTTTTTTCTGCAAATCAAAGACAATTTTATTTTTAAGTTTGCGTATGTTTATTTATTTTGAAAGTATAAAAAAAGAGAGAGAAAACATATGATTGAAAATTCTAAATTTAAACTGTACTGTAGTTTCAATTTATCTTGTTTATCAAATATTTCACCGAATATGACACATGTGGAAAGTGGATAGATACATTTTTTATTAGTTTATTATTTATAATATTATTTAATTATTACCCATCCGGGTACCAGCTGGCGTTTTTGATAGCTTATCACTAGAGATTGGAAAAATAGTTGTTATTTTCAATGAAATAGTTACTAGTTGAATTTTTTTTTCGGAAAATAGTTGGTAAATAGTTTTTTTGCGATTTAATAATAATTAGTGCAAACGAAGCAATAAAAAGTGTCGCAAATAGTTTTAAAATAGTTGGAAAGGTAGTTGCAAACATTTGATTTCAAATTGTGTTCAATCGAACCAGTTTTCTGAAAACGGTGGAGATATGTAATAAAAATTACAATAAATGCATTTTTACGCAATAGTTGAAAAACTATTTTTCCAATCTCTACTTATCACTTTAAATAAATAAAATTATAATGGTTCGAATTTTTGTGACTTTAAATTTGTGTGTCAAATTAATTACCTAATGGACAGGACCGTAACTACCACTGGGGCAGTGCCCTGGCCCCCCCGAGCAGTGTAAAAATTGGGATCGGCAAAAAAAGGTAATTAAAATTAGTAACAAGCGAAAAAAAAGTTTTTAGTTTTTATATTTTGCATATAGTGAGGGCCCCTTCTATCACTTGCTGCCCCGGGGCCCTAGATCCTCAAGTTACAGCCCTACAAATGGATCTATTTAGTTAAAGCAGTGGTCACCAATATTTTCCGAAGTGCATTACATTTATTATTTAATTTAAAATGTATAGAACGTCGGAGAAAAATCTGAGAGTAAACCGCACCTACACAATATAAAAAGATTCTTGTGTGCACAAAAAGCTGATGTGATAATTTTTAACAAACAAAATATAGACGCAACAATAAGAAAATATTTGAATTTCGGAAATTTCATTGTTATATTTAATATGAAAAGTTACGTAACAGTGGAAGGGAGAAGCGCCGATGAGGTGCTTGCCTAGGGCGCTCTCGACATTTAATCCACCTCTGCTTCTAGTCCAATAGATTCAGTAAATAGTTGATGCAAATTTAAATTTCGGTAGTTTCAGGGTTAACCTTGAAAAAGTTATTCGTCCGAACATCTTTGTAATCATTAATTTATAAACTGTATGTAGTTAAAACTAGATTATCTATCTTTTGTAATCCTCTACATACAGCTCGGAAAACCCGAGAGAAAGTTATTGCGGTTCTGCGCTAGATGGCACTACTTTGTTTCTAGACTTTTCACAGAATTTCTGCTAATTATAAAAGTTCCTGACATTAGAAATGGGTATAGAAATAACAGATATGTGTATTTTTGTAAGACTTCAGCAATTTACATGTTTTTATAAAACTATTCAAAAACTTTGCATTTAAAATGCTTCGCTGTAATTTTATAATAATTTTCAAAAGTTGGGACTTTTTTATGTTTTATCTGTTTTACGAATAACAAAATCAATATTTTGAATTATTAACCTTATAACATTCTGTTTTTAGGGTTAATACATAATTATTATTAATACATTAGAATCTATGTTATGTTATAATGTACAATATATTTTAATATTTGATCGGATTAAGATCAATATAAGAAATGTTAGTACTAATAAATAGTTTTATTATTAATATATTATAGTTAATAATACAATCTAAAATATATGAAACAAATAAAAACAACAATTGTATTGAACTCAAAAGTATTTACTTTCCTAGCACTGCTCATAATTGTGGTAGATTTTTCTTCTTCTTCTTCTGCCTTATCTTGCACCTTTTCTTCATGTATATTCGACACAAAAGTAAACAACATGTCCATTACAAATCCATTCGTTAACCCATAACCAGTTTGGACGGGGTAATCCCCCCCTCTACCCTCAACTCCTGACTTAGTACTATCATACTTATCAAACATCAACTTTGTAGCTAGAAAACTATCAAAAGTCGACGCCAGCCATTTAAGAGCAAGTTCTTTAGCTATTATTCTTCCATCTTTATCAGGATGTTCAAGTAACCCCTTAATTAAGAAATACTCATAAGCAGGAAAGGTATTTGGAAAATCCCACTGTTCAGAAGAGTATTGTGAAGACACAGGAATCCCTCCAGGATAATTTAACAGGTTACTTTTATTTAAATAACTCACAACTTTCCGAAACACCTCTGATTTGTTTTTCTTGTAATACATCCCTGTAAACAATGGTACAGCCCCTGAAATGTAATACCAGTTTCTAGAAAATTTATTTTTGTGGTTGTAATCGAACCAGAATCCTTCAGTGTTGTTCCACAGATACCTATGTGCAGAAATTCGTAGTTGCTGGTTAAAATTCGAATAGAATTTATACTTGGTCGGGTTATTTAATTCTCGATAAAAGTACTTCATGTTTTCTGCATATCCAAACATGAATGCATTTAAATCAACTGGAATTATCGAACGTGTTATCAAATTCTGCATTGGGTAGAACTGAATCGTACTTTCGTCTCCGTTATACAAAGCCTTCAACCATCTTGTAGACATATCCCATTCTGATTCAGAAGCAGAATTTACTTCTCTATAAAAATCGTATTGATCTGTAGCATTTAATTCATTTGCAAAATTAGTATCAAAATTATAAGCTTCAGGCCTTGCTTTTTTTGATGATGAGTTGTAAAGGAATAATTTGAAAACGTAACTATCATGGTCGTGTAATGGTTTTGTTACAATATGAGAACGATTTGTGTTCCAAAAATTAAACTCTTCTTCAATGCAACCTAATAAGTCTTGCAGTATATCTATATCATTGGTTGTTTCTACATAATCTCTTACCATGTAAGATAAAAGAGGTGGATGAGATCTTCCTAAATAATATTTCCTAGCTCCATATGGAACATATCCATACATTTTAATGATATAACAGAAATTCTTTAACATTCCTTGAACTGTTTTAAACATTTCAGATATGAGTAACCCTTTCAGAATCCAGTAAGAATCCCAATATCGTACTTCTCTTGCCCTGCCACCGGGAATTACAACAGCATGGGGTAAATATATCAAAGAATGGCGATTTTCGTTTACAGTAACATCGGTTTTAATTTTTTTTATCATTGATAACCAAAGTACGTGGATCGATTTTGCCCACTTTTGGTATTCGGGATTAGTGATTTTTTTTAATATTTCAGGTTCTGGCTTCCATTCGTCCGGAATAAAGTTTTCGTAGCAGTTTTCAGGCGGAAAAAAATTATTTTTGACGAATCTTAAAAGATCTTTCTTAGGTATTTCGGTTGCATTATTTGTAGAGTTTAAAATTATATTAAAATGTCGTGTTACTCTTTCTTCGCTGTATTTCATTCCCATGTCAACAAAATATTTGTCGTCTTCGAATATTTTAGCTTTCTGAATGGTTTTAAGAATGAGGCCATCACAAAATGTAGGGATATTGCAATATTCTTCCGAATGACATTTTAATGAATATAAAAGAGTTAAAAATATTAAAATGTCAATATGTGCAACCATGTATCTAAAATAATAAAACAAAATTACTTAATTTTTAAGTTTCTAATTTTCTTTATATTGTACCTTTACTTTATATTATACCTGTACAAATATGAATAACAATTACCTTATTTTGGCTAGACGTAATATTAGATCTATATATTTCTTAAAGACTGTATAAATATTGTTGTGATAATGTCAAATTAAATTTCGATTCAATACTTGTTGCTATGGAATTCATTTTGACATTTAAAATTTTGAAATCGAAGGTTATAACTTTTTTGTCTCATTTTAAAACGATCACAAAGCTTCTCGTATCTTCGATATTGCGAGGAAGCAAAATCATAAAAATTAAAGGAAGGAAATATCCCATTTTTTCAAAATATTTCAAAAACGATTAAAATAATCTGAAAATTATAAACACTTTTTTGTATAGCAATAAATTTTATGAAAAAGATGAAGTAAGATATTTCCTTCAGAGGTACTGGCACCAGTTAATACCTCTACGTCTTATTTTCTTGTATTTTAGTCGATATTTGTACGACGAGTTGAAGTTCACTGTAGGAAATTTCACTACAAAATTTAGAATTTTTGATTTCGTTAAAAGTATGTTTATTGTATAGAAAATGACGTGAAAAGTTGAACTGTTCAAACCGCAGGTCTGTATCTCAAACCGTTCTCGAGATATAGCCTCTCAAAGTTTTAGTTTTTTCAAATTTTTGGAGAAAAAAGACCATAATTTTTGAACGGGTTGTCGGAATTGATTTTAGTTGACGGATTTGAAATCAGCGTGTCAAAATCTATATACTGGCATGTATAATAGCTTAAAACTCGAAAAAAAAAATTCGTGAAAAATCGAAAAAATTCAAAGGGGTATACCTTAAAAAAATGTCGATTTTTGACGAAAATTTTTTTGTCGAATTTTAAAGTATTATACATGTCATTATTTAGATCTTGAGACGCTGATTTCAAATCCGTCAACTAAAATCAATTCCGACCACGCGTTCAAAAGTTATGGCCTTTTTTCTCCAAAAATTTGAAAAAACTAAAATTTTTGAGAGGCTATATCTCGAGAACGGTTTGAGATACAGACCTGCGGTTTGAACAGTTCAACTTTTCACGTCATTTTCTATACAATAAACATACTTTTAACGAAATCAAAAATTCAAAATTTTTTAGTGAAATTTCCTACAGTGAACTTCAACTCGTCATACAAATATCGACTAAAATACAAGAAAATAAGACTTATAAATAAGTTACTATATAAATATATAATAAATAATAAATTCATAACTAGAGGATTGACAAAATATGCTTCCCTTATTAAAAATTTCACGCCTCGCCACTGGTATGTATGATAAAAAAGACAATGTAATTACATTTGTTTTAGTTTAGCTATTTAGTAAGAGACTTATTGCGAATTTTATAGGTTATATATTTTGTGTAGTAAGTTGTACAAAACTTTTTAAAGATCGACAATATCTGGGTATTTTAATCGAGTTTAAATTCTCAACCAATATAAATAAGTTTCCTCCATCGCATTGCAATAAACATATGTGTACATAACTGTACCAAAACAGCAGTAAATATGTTGATACTGAAAACATTTATTTGTTATTAGGTCACTTTTTACCAGTTAGTTCGATATTTTAACAAGAAAAAATATATAAGGTATAAAATATATAAAATTAATTCATAACTTGCTAAACTTTTAGCAGATTAACTAATGTGGTCAACATAAGACATTTTTATACAAACACAAATCATTTCACGTCGACGAGAGTTAAGTAAAAGCCATCTCGTCTCCGTAAATAAGCTTGTCTCGTATCATACAAGTGACCGAAACCAAAAGTGAGAAAAATCTCGATATCATATTTATTTAATTAATTCAGTTATCAATGCATCTTCGCTTCTGGGTGTAAGCCGCATCAGTTTGATCGTGTTATCGGTCAACGTTTCGTCACACATTGGCTTACACCCAGAAGCCAAGATCCGTATCAAGAACACCGCGGAAGCTTCAAGAATATTATAAATTTACCAATAGAGATTTATACTTCGTCTCAAAGGATTTTATCAGTCGATATATTGGTATATGGTAATAAAAAAATACTTGCTCAAAACTGTATCATGTGAAGTAACTTAAGTATTCTTGTAAGCCTTACCGGTACCATAAAAGTACCAAGATATATACAGTTCAGTCATGTTTTTATATACATAGATATATAGATATATATTTAATTGTTGTTTGAAAACTACAAGATGGCTGACGCCTTTAAAAGAATTTTAAATCGCTTATTATATTGTCAACTATGAGTTATGTGTTTATAATAAAACTGTATTGTACGCGGCAGCGACGGATCCAGTTATAAACCCGATTTTTGCAACTTATTATTACTATTTCTTAGTTGCAGTTATAGAATAGCCCCCCCCCCCCCCCAAATTAACTACCAAATCAATTAACTAAGTTTTCATAAAAATAATATATTTCAATTTAAAATTAATAATCAAAATAAAGATAGAAAATTCTATTACCAGAATAATAATAGATTTAAAATATTCTAGGTTTTTTTTCAATTACGAATTCCCGGTATTATAAAGAATTTACTTGAGTGCAAATACAAAGTAGCTTCCAGCTAACGCTATCTACTAGGTAATAAATATAAATAACAACACTCACAGATGTAGCGAATGAAATCGTACATATAACCTTGACCCATGCGCGATAAGTATAATCAGCGACTTAAAATAAGTGCTACTAAGTGTACCTCATAAAATGCATAGTATTTTCATTATTATAAATTTATTATCAATGCTCTAAAATATCGAGCAATTTCATAAAATGTTGACACCTAGCAGATAGCGTTAGCTAGAAGCTACTTTTCATTTGCACTCAAGCAAATTCTTTATAATACCGGGCAGAGATGTTTTAAAACGATTAATAGAAAAATTGACAGAGTAAATATGTGTTTCAAATTAATGCATATCTATCAGTCGGTTTGGAGAAGTTTCACTTCACATAGGTACATACATGTTGAAATCATCTATATATGTAATACGTTCAAATACAAATAAAAAAAAATTGAAAAAACAGCAAAGTCAACGTAATAAATAAGGTGCTGTCAGTAAAATACAACAACCTGTACATCCCACAGGAGATGACAGTATTCCTTAGGGAGTCTACAAGAAACTAGATACAACTTTACACTTTTTAACACTTGAATTATGCTGTGTACATCTATCATATTATATACACTAAAAATTATACAACAAATCTTTCACAACCAGACTTTCTGAAAATTAATTCTGTTTTTTTAAATAACCTTTATTGCAACGTAAGATAAAACATTGATCAGAAATGATAATGTTTTTAGTTACACCCATGCCTCCCCCCCATAGAGGGGGCTAACAGGACTCCTAGTCCTGGAACCCGGCGCAGAGCGAGAAAAAAGTAATTGATGGGTATCTATTTACGAATAAAAAATTCTTAAATTCTTTGTAGTGTTTTTCTAAATAAATGTTTTAACCTTTATTGCAACGTAAGATAAAACATTGATCAGAAATTATGAAGTCTTTAGTTATACCCATACCCCCCCCCATAGAGGGGGCTGACAGGACTCCTAATCCTGGAACCCGGCGCAGAGCGAGAAAAAAGTAATTGATTGGTATTTACGAATAAATTATTTTTAAATTCTTTGTAGTATTTTTTTAAATAAATGTTTTAACCTTTATTGCAACGTAAGATAAAACATTGATCAGAAATGATAATGTTTTTAGTTACACCCATGCCTCCCCCCCATAGAGGGGGCTAACAGGACTCCTAGTCCTGGAACCCGGCGCAGAGCGAGAAAAAAGTAACTGATTGGTATTTACGAATTAAAATTTTTAATTAAAAGACTTAAGAAAAGGTCATTCAAACTTGCCGAAAAAATCCTGGTCAGAAAAATTCTTAAGGGCCTGTGGTATGATGTAGAGGCCATGATTACACCCAGAAACCAAAGATCCCATAAAATGTTACATTTAATTTAATATGATTACAAACTTTATATAACTGCGAACTGTGATACATCAATGTCAAATTTTTAACTAAAATGATTATTTTTTATTGTAGATTAGAAAAGACAATTACTACATGTTTTTTTTTTATAAACAAGAAAGGTGTGGGTGGAAGAATTGTAGCTGTCGAAGTAAATGATCAATAAAAACAGATAAATTTAGAATGTTATTTGATAAGGCATTATTTTTTAACAACTGAAGTAAATTTTCAATATAAAAAAAATATTTGAGATTAAAATTAAATCGATAGGAGAAATATTTTTATTTGTTTTGGAAATTTAGAAGTAAAGAATAAAGTATTTTAAAGTGTTTCTTATTGGCACTTTACTTTATACCTATAGGAAAGTTTATTATGAAAGTACTTGTATAAAATTGATGTATTTTTATATTGGTTAATATCGATTTTCCAATACAGGACGAAAAGTAAAAACGATATAAGGAAGGGAGGTTTCATTCAAGATATTGTGGAAAACCCAACGAAGCCTATTTAAAGTTCTTTTATTAACGTTTATTATTGGTTCTCAAATTTTATGATTTTTACGAAATATATGATATTTTCGTATTTTAATTTTTTGTGCATCTAAATCTTTTGGTGTAAATAACAATTATATTTGAATGTACTATTTTCTAGGAAAATAAACTGATGTGACCACCACAAGACTTTTTTTATGTATCATAATACAAAAAATATTATATATTTATTTTTATTTATTTCTCTTTAATTAACCAACCGTTTCAAAAGTAGTACAAATACAAAGTTTAAACTTTTCTACTTTTTTATTACAATTTTTTTTTTAAATCGACAAAAGTATGATAAATATCCCTTTCCAAAAATTGGACGGATCATGTTTGTAACGGCTGTAAGCATTTACAGACCGACAGACAGACACACATACATCATACTCAATTCAAAGATTTCAAAATAAATAATTCCAGGAATCCGGGCTATATGGCCCTCCTAGCCCCCCTCTATCTGGGCCTGTGTGAAGGTATATAAAATAGTTGAAATATCAACTAATATCTACAATAATAATTTGGTTATAATTGCGTGATTCCGTACGAGAAATAATTAAGAGTATATGTAAGCAATCTACTACACATATATTACTTTAGAACTACACTCAATACGTTTTAATTAAATTAATTAAAGGCAATCACTTATCTTGTTATCTCTATTAAGCCGTATACTCGAATAAAATACAAAATTCCACTGGTTTTGACTGAACTAAAATTGATGTTCTCTCAAACAAAAAACTGTTACCAACCTTATTTACGTTATCGGACATTTTAGCACTTGTTTTATCTATGGTCCCTCTATAAACTCTTTAGGCTCATCAATCATGAACAGGATGTATCAAAGGAAATTACTTTTAGTGAAAATCAGCATTTCTAATATCGTTAAATACGCCATTAACAGTTTATATATAAAGGTTCCTTAATTAAAAAAAAAATGATGTGATCAGCACTTGATTTCTTATACCACATACAATTTTAAATATTTTAACTTATCTTATTTTATAAAACTATTTATTTATTTAACATGGGGGCAATTAGAAATGTTGTAGTAACCTTTGGTCAAATTTAACGATGTTTGATTGGTGCATTTTGAAATGCCACCTCGAAACTAACTGATAAATTTTAAATTAATCAACAGTATTTTGTTTTCATTTTAAAAATTAAAGTAAGCATCCTAGATAAATTTATAATAATATTTTTTGGCAGATATAAATTTGAAAACAAAATACTAATGACTATTTTATTAAATTTTGTGGCGGCATTTCAAAATGCACCAATCACACATCGTTAAATTTGACCAAAGGTTACTACAACACTTCTAATGGCCCCAATGTTAAATTTCGCAAATGTCATTGATATACTGCACTAAAAGAAACCCTAAACGCATATATACATTTTTGACGGACCGAAAAAAAAATTGAGTTTACACAATGCTATTGTTTACTATTATATATGTGCATTATACACAACACTGTATTATATTGTAGTTAATAGATTCTTAGCTGACAATGAGAAGTAAAAATAAAACATGATTGGATGCCCCACATTTGAAATGTATTGTTATTTGATACTATCTCTTATCTATACATTTTAACCGTACAGATGTCAAAATGAAAAATCTCATTAAATAATTATTTTGAATATATGAATAACTATAAAAAAATTACAGAAATCAAATTTTCCAGGGCCGTAACTACCACCGGGGCAACAGGAGTAGTGCCCCGGGGGCTCTGACCATTTCAATGGAATTTGTTAGAAATAAAATTCTAAAATTTCTAATATCCTAATGTAAAAAACATAATACAAGATAATGAATTAATGGCGTATTAATTAGTATTTAAAATTTAAACTTTGAGGGTAATTTTCACCCCTACAATGACTGTTCAGGCACGTAAAAAAATAAACGTCTTTTAGGTTCAATTGAACAGCAAATGTACTAAATCTTATCAAAATCAATGAGATAATACTCGCAATTCACTTTTTAGACGATTTCAGACAATTTTGAATATTTCTAAAACTCCTAAAATCAATAGGTCTGGAGTACTCACTGAGACAAACATTTTCCCCAAAAATAATTCAAATCGGTGGATTTTTACAGTAGTTATTGTGAACGAAAAAATTCTACATCCAGACACACAGACACACGCACATGCGGAAATTAACTTTTCTTTACGTTTTGAAGGTAGTACCATCAGAATCTGGTCTTATCTCGGACACGATATTTCGACGGTATTACAATACTTCCATTTCCTTCGGAACATGGAAGTAAAAATAAATGAATTAATTGATTAATTATTTTTAATAAAGTACGTGTCTACTAAATATCAAGATATAAATAATTTTAATTGCATCGGCTTATGAATGGCCCAATTATAACCACACATTGACTTTTGACGAATTATAAAAAAAAGTTCTAGATTTCATAAAATAAGAACACTAAGGCCCGGTATTATAAAAGCCAGATAACTTTTACTCTAGGGAATAAATTTATTCCACAAATAGTTTACACATTCTATGAGGTCCTTATTTGAGAAATGTCATTGTCAGAAATGTCATATCGATTTCGGTTTTTTTACACAAAATAATGTTGAGACATATTAAATACAAAGTAAAAAGTGATTATATACATATAAAAACTCCAAAATATCAATTTTTAATTCAATATTATGGAGATTTCTAATAAATTTTTACATTTGAAAATATTGCAACCAATAACGTCTATATGATTTCTTTATCTATGTACATATTGAAACGTCAAACTTATGTGCATCAAACAAATAACCTAAAACTTCATACGTAAATGCATATAACGCATAACATGAAATTTGAATTTTTACAGTATTTAAAATTCTTATGAATTTTATTATGTGCTCAAAATGAAGGTTCAATTTTATTGATATATAATAATACAACAATATTGGCACATATTTCTTCATTTTTAGATGGGATGGTATAAAACATGCAGAAAATTATTTTAAAAAAAGGTTTGATAAAATAAAAACTTGAATGTATTTGAAAATCCATAAGACAGTTCGGTATCTTTACGTCTTTAATTTTCTATATTACTGTATTCCTTCGATCTAAATTTATACAATTTTTCCCCATATAAATGTCCAAAAAGATTTTAGAATCGATAATGTCTTGCAATCGCAGGTATAATTGACTGCGTATTACATTATCATTTAAAATTTGCTGGTTTATTAAAATTAGACTACAGTTAAAAGAAACAGGAATGATTTAATACTTTATTTTATTTCTTATTGATGTTATCGTAGAGTACAGCTTCGGGTATGAAATAAAAATGTAAATAGTTATGCAAAAAAATTTATTGATTATAATTATAGATTAATTTTCAAAACAATGTACAAGAAACAAAAATATTTTTCTTGTGAAACTATTAATAAATATGATTTCTAGTTTTAAAAAAATTTATATGTACTTACGATGTTGTTCGGTACAAACCTTTAGAAAACATTAATTCCTTTCCGTAACAAACAGCAAAGTAATTTTGGTTTAGTTTTTTGTATTTATTCGTATAAATACGATGTTATTTTGTTCGGTACAAACCTTTACAAAACATTAATTTCTTTACGTATCAAACTGCAAAGTAATTTTGATTTAATTTTTTGTATATTCGTATGTGCTTCAAATGAAAAAATCTCTTTCGTCTTTTTTTATGTTTCTTTTGCTTGAGTCATATCACATACATATGTACAATGTATGGATATTTGTATATATGTACTATGTACATATAAATAAACGGGCTTGTTTCTAAAAATTATAAAAATATAAAACTAGCACAAAATCTACATTATTATAAGCAGAAATAATTATTAATTAAGTTACCATGTTTTTGAAAAATTATTATTAAAGCATTCCTAGCTGGTCGCAGTTTCAATATCTTCATAACATTATATATTACTCCTTAAATAATACACAAAACAAATTTGACATTTACGTGTGAATTGTAGGTAAGCATATTTCCACAAAACAGCTGTGACCTATGACTATGGCTGCCACAATTTATTCTAATTACCACGTGACCAAGTAAATATTTATTCCTTGCAAAAAGATGGGAATAAATTTAATGGTATGATATAGTGATATTTATAGTGAATTTGTTATTTTTATTCCGTTTTTAGTAATTTTTCGTTCCGAATGTTGAACTAGTCGACATCAGAAAGAGAAGAACTTATCTGTAGCAAGTGAAACAACAATACTATTTTTACTACCTAGTACTGTCGCTATTTATTCATCGAGTAAACTTATCTGCCTTTTATAATACCGGCCCTAATTTAATCATTTGATTTGTGGATTGTCCAATTTAATTTAACAACCAATTTACATCTAATTATCTACTATTATCGCTGGAAAACATTATATAAATTAAAATCAGCTCCTCTATTAAGTCTACATAGTTTTTATTGCAAACAGGCTGAATGACTGGACGAAAATCATTTTTAGGTGTCTATAACAGCGATGTATTTAGTGAATTTTCTGACCCTATGAATCATTATTTTTTAACTATAAAAAGCCGGCTATTATACCAATGTTATGTCGTATATTTTCCAGCGTTTAGTCTGTCAATTAAATTCAGCTGTATTAATTATTTTCTTTCTATTTTTTAAAATTATTTATCATATTTTATATTAAATCTCTAATTTATATTCGAGAAAATCGTGTAAAATTATATTTTCAAACTCCCAGGAAACACCAGGTCTTGTCTTAGAATTTGTATGAAAATCAAAAATTAATAAATATAGGCTAGCAACAATCATAATAATTAATTTCGATATTTTATGTTTCTTGAAAATGAAATGTTTCATATATTTCAATTTTCAATCAAAATATTCAACATTAGCATGTGTCAAAAATCATCTATTTGTTCGACAAAATATTTGAAAGGAAATAAACCGTACTATGTTTTTATATACCTAAATGATAAATCAAAACACGACTTGATAAAGATTTTTTTTAGTATTTTGATATTAAATCTTAGATTTTCATAAAATATTAATAGCCACGATACTGCATAGAAAAATTATCTAACTATTGGTGAAAACAGCATTAAAATCGGTTCAGTAATTCCTGAGTATATAAGCCTCATGTAAATAAATATTAATTTATATATAGAAAGATTGACAACAGATAAATATAAATAAAATAAAATTATTTGAAAAAAAAATAGATAGATCAATCGATATATTAGTATGGGCCTGGTTTAATATTTGAAATTGGCAATTACTGTTAGATATTTGTCTCGTTTTTATTGTATTGTATGGTAATTATTATTCAAAGCGTGACATTAAAAATAGATAAGAAAAAAAAATTGAAAATAGCGTATGAAATTTTAATACAGGTGATTTTTTTTTAAATTAATTATAAAGCAAATTTATAAGGCAAACGAATTGTCATATTTCTAAGTATTCAAAGCAGTTATATAGAGATAAAACAGTAGCGGAACTTGTTGTTTTTATGGGGGACTGAATTGTATAATATTATACAGTGTATTCCAAATTGATTAAGACATAGGAAATTTAACATGGGGGCAATTAGAAATGTTGTAGTAACCTTTGGTCAAATTTAACGAAGTGTGATTGGTGTATTTTGAAATGCCGCCACAAAATTTAATAAATTTGTCATTAGTATTTTGTTTTCAAATTTATATCTGCCAAAAAATATTATTATAATTTTATCTAGGATGCTTAAATTAATGAAATTAAAGTTGAGAACAAAATACTGTTGATTAATTTAAAATTTATCAAGGCGGCATTTCAAAATGTACCAATCACACATCGTTAAATTTGACCAAAGGCTACTACAACATTTCTAATTGTCCCCATGTTAAATTTCCTATGTCTTGAACAACTTGGAACACACTGTATATTAAATAATATATTAATAATAAACGTCTTGCAAAATTTTTATATTTTCTTCTATTTTTCTCCTATGATATACGGCCTATGTTATTCATATAGATAAAACGATAGGAATAAAGTAATTGAATTTTTTTTAGCATATAATATATCAGATAATTATTTTTTAATTAAGTAGATATACATGCATTTAACTATCTATTGTCAATTTATTAGCGAATTAGTTTTTTATTTGATATTTATAATGAGAAACGGTTAATACGGGGATAAAAAATCCGAAAAAATGATATTTGATAAACCGTTAGAAATTATTTCATACAGTCTAAAAGTGTAGATATTATCTATACTACATGGGGTCAATAGTCGATCGCGATCGACTGGTAGATCACAACTTTAATTAATATTAAAATTTTATAGTTTTTGTGTTTCACATTGTAAAAAATGGTGTCCATCTGTTTGTCACAGCCTTTCTGAATCGTTTGACCTAGATGGCTAAGATTTGGACATAATTATAGTAAACGATAGACCATTAATATACCTGAATTATATATATATATAATTTTATATTTTTGAGAAAGGAAAGAGAAAGAAATGGGCTACCAAAATTTTATTTAAACCTGGTGAGTGTTGTAACAGGTCACATTTAATATGTGAGTTACAGTGTGTATATTTGATATTGTTTAAGAACCTCTGGTTTTTGATTTGAAAACGTTTGTTTAAAAAAATATAGTTCGGCGATTTTACGATAGAAGACGAGTCAGTAGCCCTTAGGTGGTGCAAGAAGATAGAACTGATGTGAGATATATTGAGATTAATAATTAAATAAAGCGTCGTATTAATAAAAAATAGTATTTAAAATAAAAGATAGTGAGTTTTGAAGTTAGAAGTTAATAAGAAGTGTTCAGAAAAGAGAATTTAGTGAATAATAATAATAATCATTTTGTAACAACGGAATTATTGAAAGAATAAACATAAGTGAAATAGCAAGAGTAAGAGATATAGTATATTATTAGTCAGTGGAAGAAAGAAAGGGTGCTATAAAGCAAATTTAAAACATGTGTGTTAATGAAAACGGAGCTAAAGTTTAAACCATCATATTTAAAGTTAACCAGTAAAATTAAAAGAAAAGCAGTGTATAATGTTAAATGAATATTGAATAAAGTATTAAAAAATCAAGAAATAAAATATTTAAACAATAAACAAATATTATGTTGCAATAATATAATATAGAAAGAGACAGAACGTGAATGGTAGTGAAATAAACAGAGACAGTATTTTTTTTGAATCTATAAAGAAATTGACAGTGGAGAGTTGTTGAATGGAATAAAGTTTTGATATGAAGAAATAATACAGGATACAAGGAATAAAATATCGTTCAAGATAAGTTCATAATATTAGTTATTAATTAAGTTTGGTATTTGGACAGAGGTTAAAATTTTGAATTTATGTTTATTAATATAATAAATAAGGTTTTGGTTAAATTATATTTTATAAGGAAGGATTTATATGTTAAGTATTATTATTAGTATTGGGCTATGGAATTCCATTGCGATATAATTGCATAAGTAATATTAGTTTAAAAAAAAATAGAATTTTGTTTGTAAGAGTTATTTTGAAAGAAGTTTGATATTTTTAATGAATGAAATAAATATATTAAGAATAAATAAATTCAGTTTAGAAGGAAATCCTTTTATTATTGAAATAATCCCAAACTTTTCAGATCATTTTTTTTTAGTAATTTTTTTATATATAATTTTATCTTGTAAGGTGCTGTCGGCCATCATACCCTTTGAGTTAAAACAGGACCATTACAGTGTGTGTGGTAGCAAAATAAAATAAAAACGTTTTCTCCGAAAGCAATAAAAAAAGTTTAATCTACGGTACGGAACAGTAATACGCGATGCTCGACTCGCATTTGACAATTTTTTTAAATAACATAGTAAATAGCATCATTAATTATGTGGTTGGCCCTGATTTACAATACTTAAATCTTTTTTTATCTTTTTAAATCTTACACATATCAAAATTGTTAATATAATATTTTATAGTAGCGTATAATTTCACAGTAGAATATGATTTTTTTATATTTATCTGAAGACTAATAACATCTAAAATAGTCTTATTAATAATACAGAAGGACTTCTGTAAACAGAACCTCAGGAGAAATGAAAAATTGATATAGATTAATTTTGTATTTTAAACATTAAAATTTTTATATTTACATATATTATAAATAATAGAGCTATCTCTAAAAACATTAATAACAATAATTATTTTTTATATAATTTCTAAAGAATGATTTTTTTACTATAATCTTTTTTCCAAGCATAAAATGTTGTATAGGTATCAATAATATAATTGATTTAAAAATAATTTAATAAACAGAGATTCTATTATGCTGGGAAGAATCTTTTAAAATAACACGGTCAATTTGAATATTTATCATTATTAAACCAACATATTCATCAATCAATGTATAAACGAAGAGAAATATATATGTTTTTATATTCATTATTCCGATTAACTCGTCAATGTCACTACGTTTCGCGAAATCTCTCAAGACATAATTTCTCTGTTATTGCCAGTGGCGTTCTGACAATAACTAAACAATAAATAGTTCATATTATGATTTGTCAACAAATAATTTTAATTCTTCAAAATTTTAAAATCAGTGTTCCAAAAACTCCAGTGATGGAGATAGGACCACCATGGTGAGAACCTCAACTAAATTCTTATAATGTCCAAAAGTGAAAGTCTCATTAAAATCGGTTCAGTATTTTCATGTCAAGTCGGAACAAATAAACAATAAATTTTTTTAAGTTTTCGGGTTGTTGTACTAAACGTTTCGTCGCTCTTCACTGGTGACATCTTCAGTAGAATTATGTTGAATCATGTCATTACAAAAAGAGTAATTGTATCTCAATTATTGTCAGTTATTCTTGAAATAATTTCATTTAAAAACTGGCTACGTTAGGTAATTATAAACATCACATAAATTCCACATGTTTTAATATCCTGTACTACTTTTCTAATAAAATACAAAGTGGAATATTCTATTACCATTATTTATTTATTTAGTAGGCGGCTGTCATTTTTTTATGTAAGTAATATAGAGGATATAGAGTATTATATATAATTTATGTCTTATTTATTTTTATATATATATAATACACCGTTCTATGAATATTTTATATTAAATGGAATTTGAATAAATCAAAAATCCCACACTCTACGAGTATATACATCTTATATCCAACTACGGTACATAGGGATATTAATGTTTCAAATACACGCAAATATTTTACTTTCCTGTAAATATAACGCAAAATTTGTTAATTTTTTTTCTGTAAATTCGAAGATTCGTTCAAAACTACCGAACTTGAATTTGAAAAGCATACAAATAATAAAATTTCAATCTACATATGTTATATTTAAATCATTCAGAACCCCACTTAACTCAGTTACAGGGCCGTAACTAGAGACTCCCCTATATGCAAAATATAAAAACTGAAGACCTTGTTTTTTTTTCGTTGCTACTCAATTCTAATTCTAATGACTTTTTTTATTGTTGTCTATTCTTGTGGTAATTATGTCCCCTGATCAGTTATTCTTATATTAAAAATAGATCCACGAAAGCCTTAAAACATGTTTCGTCACTGTATATTTTATATAAATATCAAATTTCTTCCCATATTTTATCCAATTCACTATAACCAATTATATTATTTATGGATTTACGTAAAAACATACAAATACATATACATACTTGTAAATAATATTCATATATGCAATATTGGGAGAAGTGGTTTATAAATGACAGATAAATAAATTGCTATGCGTTTATAATTGATTGATGCAGTGCAAAGACAAGGGTTAAGTAAAATAATTCCTATAATGGATATTTCTGCGTTGACAAGGTTAATATTTCTTCAAGATATATGAGGATTGTTAGAGAAATGTGAAAATAACAGGATATAAAGCATGCCAATCAGTAGAGAAATGATACAGAATAATTTATGTTACAAACATTGTTAGGTAAATATGTTATATCCCAAGCTTTCGCGGTGGGTTTTAACTTTATTTTGATCTGAAGTCAAATTAAATTAAATTATTAAAAAAAATGTCAAAAAAATGTAAACTAAACCAAGGCTTATTTTTTCCGAAACGAGACATACGTTACAAAAACCGAGATTTAAGTCTCGTCTCATTTTATTTCACGTGAATCTCTAGAGGTATAGAAAACATTATTTTTCCCAAAAATGTATCATTATTTTTAATTAATCTTTTCATTAAATATTCTACAATAGTTTTTTAGAATATTTTTTTACATAATCACGACTAACGTTTCGTAGTGTGTTTCAGTTAAAAATTTTCAAAAAATAATATTTCTTCTCATGAAAACAAAGTTTTGTTAATGGTTTTTAGTAACAGTCTTGAAATTTTCGACAGTAATTTTATTCAGTCAAGTTTTGAATGAAAGGAATTGTAATTTACATTATGCATTCAAATTATCTTCAAGAAGGGCTGTTTATCTATCTATAACACCCTTCTCGAGAGTATCATCCCCTTTATTCCCACTCTTTGTTTAGCTTATCTGAGTCAATTTTAGGGAAAATTGCAGTTTAAAGTACGTAATGTAATTGTTTGGATATAAAACTGCACTTTTGAGGTTATCAAACCGTAATCGACTAAAAAAGAACAGACGTTCAGTTTTAACATTAGGAAATAAGTTTTTCTGCAAGATTGGAAATAAAAAATGATACTTTCTTTTTGTTAAAATTAACTACTAAATAATTTAATTAAATAAAATTATTACCTGATGAATATATCGGATTTACCCCAAATTTCTTCGAAGCTGGTCCTGCAATTTCAGAAGTCGACAGTTGCAGTCCATGAGATAAAATCTGCACCAGGAAACCACAAAACACTACTGTCCAGCCCCAACCACCCTCAGGATAGTAATGTCTGCACAGTAATCTTCTGGCTTGCAGCAACTGCTGAGTATGCTGTGTCAAAAGACGGACACTTCCTTCATCTATGGCTCTAACATGTCCGTTTGTATGTATGTTATCATTGTTTCCAGAGCTAGGACAAATATGGGCGTCACCAGTTTCAGCTACCTTCGAATTGGCATTCGGTTCTTTGGGTTTGAACTCCAAAGTATTATTTTCAATAAGGTTACATTTTTCTGGGGACTTGGTAAATCCATTTTTATTTAGCAGTTCTTCATTTTCGTCATATGGGTGTAATCTATGATAAATGAGTTCATTTTCGTGCCTTACAGAATCACTTGAAGTTTGTAAGACTATTCCACAAGTGCAAGAACTTTCACTTGGAACGCTTATACCAATTTTATCTCTTTGGACTTGGTTCCTTCTTCTTATCCAATCATTTTCCGTACTTTCCTCAACATGAGCTTGCTTGTGGAATTTTCTAGAAAGCTTTTCCTTTTTTGTTATACATCTTTCGTTACATCTATCGCAAAAATTTTGATAATCAAAAAATAAATTATCTGTTTTTCTTACTTCTATTTGTCCACTATTAGTCTTTTCATCAGATGTTATCTGACAATTGTCTTTACAATCTTTGCATAACGTATCGTTAATATTCGTATTGGTTTTCAGTACTTCCTTATTTTTCGATTTACACGTGCTGTCATTTTCTTTTAAATGTTCAAAACTGTTACCCAATTCTTGGATGATGTAATTTTTAGAAGAACATCCAGGATTATCGATTTCAATTTCATCGACATATTTTAAATTCCTTTTGACTTGCTTCCTTTCTAATGTCGAGACATTATCAGAACAAGAATCATGTCCGATACTTTTGATAAGGATATTTTCCGTACATATTTTACAAGCTTTCTGATCTTTGTTAATGTATATTTCTTCGGGATGCTTAGAAATACATGTCTTGAATATACAAAAGTCTAAACATTTTGTATAGTCTTCATCGAAATCATGCCTTATTTCTTCTACATGACTATGGCCTTGCGAACTACCTTTCGAATAATCAGATCTCTTTTCCAACTGTATATTACTTTTGGGATGTTCTACGATACTCGGAAATACATAACTTGAATTTGGCGTACTGCGTTTTCCTTCTGAACATGTTTGTTCACATAGCTGACATTTCTTCACATGTTTTCTTTTATGTTTAAGACTTTTATGTATTTTGAATGCGTCGGTTTGGCACTTATCTGATATTTTTTGATCAGTCTTAGATTTCGGTATATCTTCTGTGATTGAAAGTTTCTGCGTATCTTTTGATAGATATTTAATACATAGTTCACAGTTACTGTCAAATTCGGTACATGGTGGAGGCAGGAGGGGCCAAGATTGGGCCCTAGTAAGAGACATGGATATTTTTTATTTTTGTATATATTGTTTTTGTAAAAAAATGTTTGAAAGTTTGTATCCATATGAAACTAATTGTATTATTAATATTATAGTTGTATGTTTTCTCAAATACAGAATCAACAAATAAAAAGTGATTTAACATGGGGACAAATAATTAGAAGTGTTGAAATGCCGCCTCGAAACTAACTGATAAATTTTAAATTAATCAACAGTATTTTGTTTTCAACTTTAATAAAGTAAGCATCCTAGATATTAAATTATAATAATATTTTGTGGCGGCATTTCAAAATGCACCAATCACACATTGTTAAATTTGACTACAACACTTTTAATTGCCCCCATGTTGAATTTCCTATGTCTTAATCAACTTGGAATACACTGTATGTATATATTCACCATTATTATTAAGGTTCGTATCTCCGATACATATTAACTTTATATTACAGTAAAAAGTGTTAAGATCTGAATCTAAATAAAATTCCCATTTCTTATTCGTTTGATCAGCTACAAAACCAGCTATTCTAAATTTATTTAGTTACACATAGTTGGTAAAATAGAACATATAAATTTTACTACATAGAGCATAAACATTTTATTACTGACTTCCATATACCATTTTATTTATAAGACCTGGATAAGTTTTCGGGTTGTTTACTAAATTTTTACAGGTAATGTATTTGCCTTTGTGTGTTTTTTGTTTGTTTATTGTTAGTTTTGTGTACATAAAAACTAAAGTAACGTGAAATTTATCTAGTGTAATGATTGAATGACTATGCATTACATCTTTAAGACCAAATAAAAATATTTTGAATGAAGCTAACGACACCATTAAGAGATGTGTATCTTTGGGACACTAGAGAGATCATGATCCCTGATAAAATTTGTATTTATTATAAAATCGAACGCTTAGGTCATTTAAAGGATTGTTTTTTTACGATTTTTTTTCTCGACTTTATTAACAATAAGCTCGCTTAAATTTAAAAATAGGTGAATGCCCGCACAATTGGCTCTAAAATCTCATCATAATCGGTTCAGTAGTTCTCATATTAATATAGATCTTGGCTTCTGGATATAATCCACGTTGATTTTGTCGTTCTATCGGCCAACGTTTCGTCACACTTTCAAAAGAGCCCTGAATATATCAACTGCAATGTGCGACAAAATGTTGGCTGATAAAACGACTAAAACGATGCGGCTTGTACCCAGAAGCCAAGATTAAATAGATTTATTTTTTAAAGTAATAATAAATTAATATAAATCATTGGTAATTTATAAGGACTAAAAATTAAATTATAATATATAAATTATTACTTTCTATAGTATCAATTAAAATATAAAATGATATTAATTATAATGTATTTTTTAACTGTATTTCTTGTATATTATTCAACATAACCTATAATTTTTTAATGACAATGATTGATATTGTAGATTAAAGAGCCTATGATTGTATAGCTTACCCTATTTGGTTATAAAATTATTCTCTGTGGTAATGGACAACTAGCTACATGGGCGTCCGTCTCCCTGGGAACGAGTTAATTGATACAATACTATTTATTTAATCTACTTGTAAAAAAAGTATAAAACGCTAACGGAGGTTGTTTCTGTAAAGTTCCAAGACTTCAAAGGGCGACTGAACTGGCCGTCTAAAAGCACCTTAGAGTAATTGTTTCTCTACAAGTTTTACCCCCCCACCTCTCTCTCTTTAGTAATTTTTTGCAGATTAATCATATAAAAATATAAATATCATTTACTGAGTATTTAAATTTCATAAAAACAATAAATATTTAAAAAAGCAATTAAAATACCGGGAAAAACAGAAGCCATTATATTTTTTACAAAAAATAAATATAAATATGTGTCTACATATAAAACTGCGATCATAAAAATAAATATAAAGCGAGATATTTTTTTTTCACATCGAATTGAGAGCTTCAATAATTTCATTTTGTTCAAATACAAGTTTTTATGATCTTTTCACAAATGTTGAAATTGAAATAATTGCAGTAATAATCCAACAACGCTCATAGATTTATTTGTCTCTACATTATGGAATGTGAAACTATCATGTTTAATTATGTTTTTCTCGTGTCTTCATGATTCACTGCAATTAGTGATAGAAAAAAATCATAATATAAAATTATGAAGGTTTCTAATTTTTCATTGTTAAAATTTATTTCCCGCTTATTCCAATAATTAGCTATTAATTTAATTTACAATCTTATAGTATACATTTATTTCCGTGTTTAGTTCGTGTACTTAAATTACTTCGTATTTTAAAATGTATAAGGTTTGTTGGTATTTTGTCTTAGCTGCGTTGAAACGCCGTGGCGTTTCGATGCAGCTAAGATGCTACTTGAATTGGATCACATATAATAGATTTTGTAAGGTCGAAGCGCTTGTTAAGTGCCAAGGCTTAAATGTAATAGAAAAATGTAGAACATATATATTTTTTTTAATATTCTTATTTATGATTAACATAGATCGTATAATCTTTTATCAGTCTATTTTTAGTATCTTAAAATAGAATTAAAACGTATTTTTTGCAATATATATCTATAATAAAATCTCGTACTCATAATAGATATATTTGTAGTGACACTAATCTAAATATATATTAAATAAAAGACGTAATTTCGCTGTCTGCATAGTTCATTTGATATGTATTGCATATTATAATATCATCAAATCTATTCAGTTGAATATACAATATAATCCACGTTTAAGATTAATGTAATGACGACAATTTAATTTGAATATTGTTAAACAGCGGAAGTTGTGAGAAATCTACGTTGATGTTTACATATTATGGGTTTCAATGTAAAGGTAGTATCTTAATATTAAATATATTGTAAACTATAATTTCTTCGTGACTTCACTCATGTGTGCTTGAAAATCGGCGAATTCCCGCGCGCCTACTTTTTTAGAAATTTTTATTAAAAAAAATGTATTGTAAATTTTTGTTAATACGTGCCTGACTTAATTATACATATACATTGATTCTTCTTTTCATATTTTTTTTTAATACATAATTAATTAATATGGAACTGCTATCAATCAATTACGATATAACCTTAACTAATTCTCGTGGCTAAAAAAATTAAATAGTAAAAATCCCATCAAAATCTGTTTAGTAGTTTAGTACTAGATAATTTTTTTTTAATATCTAAATAGATTATTCCTATTAATACAACGACAAATCTTTGATTAAAAAAAAGTTTACATTGTGCAGACAAAACTTATACCTAAGTATATAAATATTAAATATTAGAAAAATTATATATATATATATATATATATAAATATTAACATATCCCCTATTCAGACCTACTGATAAGGGTCGTAAGTTAATAAATTTTCATACGTTAATAAAAAAAAATCATTATGGAAAATTATCTAGAATAATATAGACAACCAAAAGTGAGATAGACTTTTCAATATAATGCATATAAAGAGTGTTAAAAAAATTAACTTTTCGATACCCGTATACGGTATACTAAATAATGTATTTTCAACATGTACTCCAATGAATCGACACTTTTTTACCGTAATTCGATTAAAGTTGGCTGGACAATGCGACAAATTGATATAACCCAATAAAACATTGAAAACAATGGAGCATAATTTAAGTCTTTCTTTTTAAACAAGCCGCACTAATTTGTACATAATCATGTCTATATTTTCGATTTTTTAAATTTGTTTCAAAATTCTTAACCCTCCGGTGGTGCCACCCGCCTTCATGATATTTACGGTGTCCTTAAGTATGTCAGACTAGTATATATATTTTTTATTATTTTAAAGGTGTAATTTAAAATTTTAGAGACTTGTTAAAACAGTTATTTAAATAAATTATTTTAAAAATTAACAAAAATTAATAAAAACAAATATATATGCCTCCCCCCCCTCTGCCGCTACGATCTCTAAAAAAGTACAAAAACAAAATATGGGTTGGTTCCATAACTACAAGAATCACAAATTTTATTTAAAAAATAAAAATAAATTTAATTAAAAATATTATCTGACATTTTCCATAAAAAGGCGAGCAACAAAATACGTATATGAATTAGTTTTAGTCTTTTTAAAAATTTATTCGATATATATTTCAAAAAAAAAAGGTAAGAAAAATTCACCTTTCAGATTGAATGAGAAAAAAACTGTCAATTATGTAAAATTAATTTAGTCAACCACAAAGAGGAATTTCTATTTATATAAAAAATCAGAAAATATTTGCTCTAGAGCAGTGATCTTCAAACTGTGTTCCGCGGAACCCCAAGGTTCCACGGCACCTCACATTATATTATTCTTAAGGTGAGAAGGGATTCCCCAAAAAAACCTTATAGCTCTATAGTAAAGTTATAAAAACTTGATTTATATCCTTTTAAAAAAACAATCATGTAAAAACGGATTAAATCTATTTAAATATAACACTATCTCTCTCATACAAGACACATAAATTAAAATAATAAAAAATACTTTTCAAAATCATTACTTATAAATGGGCGCGATTTAAAGAATACCAAAAAGCACTCACTCATGTCTTATTACCATAATAAATCTATAATTTAAAAATATCATGTATAAAAATCTAATACAGTGTTGAAATGTGAAATTATTCAATATATTCAATACAAAGTACCTAAATAATTTGAAATATTTAATAACATCTTTGTAACCTAGAATTACATAGGATAATATGATTTAAATTATATTTAATAATAATTTATAAGTGCAAATGACTCACCGAAACTGTAAATAATAAAGTCAATTATCTTAATTTTTACATTAATAAACATATATGTAGATATTTTTTTTTTATATAAATTATAAATATAGAATTTTGTTTCTTGACTTCTGGCTGTCGTTTGTATGAAAATAAATAATAATAAAATGTACCTGTGTTTTTTTTATTAAATATAATATCTGTTTTAAAAGAAATTTGATGTCGAAACTTGAACGATATTAATATTTTTCACGAAGACCTTGATAACAGAAAATCAAATAAAAAGTTATCTACAAGAATTTTCATCTAATATTTGAAATAAGAACTTACTGTAGATATTTCTATTATTTGTAAAAATACAATATGTGAGAAAATTTCAGTCAGTACATATTATTGTTTTTCCTTCTACGATAATTTTTTCGATTATCTATAGAAAAATATAAAATCTATGAATTTTTATATTTCTTGGTTAATAGAGAACCTGTACAATAAAAATAATTTGGGTTCCTGAGAATTTAACCAATTAACTTTAAAACTGCTGAACAAAATAATTTAAAAAACAAATTATATTTACGGACTTTGGTAATTAAATTGATTAAATAAAGAGTTACTTGTTTTATTAATAACAAGAGTTTATAAGAATTACACAAAATAAGCCCACTTATCCCAACCCAGCTCTTAAAGAGTCCAAGACTGGTGTCAGTACCTTATTAAAAAAACGGTGGCATGATGATATAATTATGCCATAAGAACACATAATAAGTGAAAGTACTTGAAGTAAGTACAAGTACTAAGTACTTGGTGTATTAAGTAATTTTTGTTATTTTTCATATGTACTTGATATAAGTATTTCAAGTGCTTTAAGTACTTGTAAAATTCAAGTATTAAGTTCAAAAAGTATTTGAAATTTATTAAATTTTACTTGAAATAAAGTTTCTTCAAGTATTTTACTTGAAATATTGTAAAATCTGTATGAAAAAAGTTGGGGGTGTAAAGTCTATTTTTGAGAGCAGCTAGTCGTGCGAGAATTCACCAATTTTGAAATACATAAGTTTATTTTAAAACATTTTTTCTCTTTTTTACATAGCTATGTTCATTTGTAACAGATACAAAAATGTGCCCTATTTTCAATGCATCAAAATACACTATTTATTTCAAAAAATAAACCAAATTTTCATTCATATCTCAACACAATTGATCTGTTTTATTTGTAAATGCATTTTAAAAATACTTGAAGGCATCAAGTTACTTTAGTTTCTAGTTTCTTTTATATTTTCTGTTGATCGAGTAGAAAAATAAGTATTATATTCTCGATTTACAATCAGAGGATCCTGAGTTTGAATCTAGATTACATATACAGTAGAACTTCTTATATTCGAACTTTTTGAAATAATACATAAATTCAAAGTTTACTTTATCTATATAATTTCACGCCAAAAAAGATTATATGGAGCAGTTACAGAATAACTTCTATGACGCGAACCTTATACAAAACATGTTTGACCTAACGAAATTCGACTACATATTCTACTAACAATGTTTGGAGATATGAAAACATGTAACACCTAAAGATATTATAAATCTTTAAAAAAGAAATGAAAAATCATGTACTGGAATTCTTTCTGGTACGATAATTTATTTTACTTTGAAGTTTAACTAGCGAAAAAGTGTTTCGATAAATCTTTAGAAGAATTTATTCAAATTAGGTAATACTTTCTATTTGCAGATTCTGTACTGTTCGAAAACAATAATCGAAATTAATTCAATATAAAATACTTTCAGTTTTTATACACATAAATAAAGTCATTTTTTTAAGAACTTACTAATTATATATTCACGGAATTTTATTACACTTATTTTTTTAATTTTAATTCACTTTGCAAATAATTATTAAAATAAGGAACTCACCACTAGATTTTATTACATTTGAATAATTGAAAAAAATAACGAATTAAATCATATACTGGTAATTAATAATTTAACATAGTCTGTTATTTCGTTCACTTCTTAATTTTAGTATATTATTTATTTACAATTACAAAAAGAATATTATAATTAAATTTAAATAAGTCTACACAGAAATCAATCGATTAAATCAGCGAAAAGCGCAAGTAATATTAATGATAATACTAATAAATTATTTCGCGATGTGTGACCGCAAATTTCGCGTGTCTGTCAACTGACAAAGTTAACATCGGTGTGGACTATCAGAGAGACCGCGTGGAGTGAAGATGATGGTGAGAGAAGCGATCGGGGGGCCGGGGAGGGGCGCAGACTCGCATAGGTACCACGTGCGAATTCGGGTATGGGGTTCGGTAGCTATAGCGACTAACTCCTACCAATTATATAGACACCCATAAAAAAAAGTGTGAGGTATTAAAAAGCGACCTATACTTATAGCATTGTAGTATTGGTCGAGCATAGTCGAAATTCATTTTTTTGGATTTTCTGCTTATAAGTTTTTTTTTTATTTGAACTTGAGTTTTGGGTTTAGGTTGAATTTTTCCAAGTTAGTACAAAACATTTAAAATCGGTTTTTTGGGGGGTATAGTGGATTTTGTTATAGCTTTTATGTTAAAAAAGATTTTCCTGAGTTTCGGTCAACATTTTTCTCGTGAATAAATAATAAAAATAAACAAATAAAAAACGTGCAGTGAAAATTGAGTGGAAAAAAAAAATTATAAACAGTTGATATTTTTATAAACAAACTCAATGTTTTTATATTCAAGAGAAAATTTCTAGAATGTACATATATGAACAAACATTTTTAAAAATGTTTACGATTTTTTTGTTCTCCGTGCGAGTCGAGCCTCGCATATTAGTGTCCCGTACCGTATAGTTTTAAATTTGTTCGATTATATTAATTTAATTTAATTTAAGCAAAGTTAGAATAGCTAGTTATAATTAATAGTTCGTCTGTTAGAAAAATCATGACTCCAAATGTACTATTTAATGTTTATAACAATTTTGAATTTTTGGGAAAAAATACATAAATACTGATAATTTTCATTTTCTCGGCTCGACATCGCTATAAATCTATAAATATTCCCGATTTCTACACTATGTTTTTTGGAGATATGGATAAGAAACAAAATATTTTAATGATTTTTTGAAAATTTGTTAAAAGAAGTAAATATTTTTAAAATTTTACATATTTAAATTCCAAATTTCAGCTTTCTGGGTCAAAGGTCAAACAATTCAGTAGCTAAAAGGCTGTGATAGACAGACACAGTGTTTATTCCTATATTATATAAAATTATAATGTTTAAGATAATATCTGCTGATAATAAAAATACCATAAAATCATTTTTTTCTATACATCGTTATTTTTTATATCTACACAATAAAAGAGATTTTATTCATAATATTTACTTAAAATTATGTACGTACTTTTATTTTTAACTAGTATGCAAATAAAGTAAATATAAAAATACATCCATTATTAACAATACAAATATACCATTACTAATATACAGTATGAATGCAAAATATATACGTACCTATTATAGAACTATTAGTATTAATAAATAAAAAAATAATTTAAAAAATGATTACTCCCTCTGTTCCGATTTGCATTCAACATAAATAATTATTGAAAATAAATTATGTTGTTAATTAAACACATTTTTTATATAATTTATATTTCTCTTAAATTATTATTTTCTAAAAAAGTCATTTTATTAAAGATATTTGATTTTTTGTAGTCAAGAACAGTAATAACATAAAATCGGAATAGTATTTTGGAACAAAAAAAAACTTTATTTCGGAACAGAGGGAGTATAATTTAATATTAAAATCTGTTTTAGTAGTAAATAACTTATGGAACACTCTGTACGTACTTGATTGGCGATATTATACAGAATATTTAACAAAAAAGTGAACTGTGCTATCGAAAAAGACAATTGACAACTCTATTTATAATTTAATCTTTTTTGATCGACCAAATTATAACCAGTTAAATCTTTTTATATACAGGTGATCCAAAACTATTTACTTAAAAATTTGCAATTTTAATTTATTTTTCATTTTACTTATAAATTATAAATGAGGCACTTTGTTATGCCACTTTTAATTTCAAAGCTGCACAAAGAAACTACAACTGCACACTAAAATATATAACCTCTGATATAGACAATTAATATCAATCGACTTTTTGATCATCCTGTATTTTGCTTTGATATAAATTTCTCACAGCCTCTTGTTTTATTTATTGAATAACACTCTATATTTTATTTTCTTATTACTTGTCATCTACAGGCTATAATTGATAGATTGAGTCTTTTTTACTTTGAAGATACTGTTTTAATTTTTAATATACAATAGACTATCTATTGAACTTCGCTTATTTTTATAGTAGAACTTCTAGATATTGTTCTGTGAAAGTTTTAAACATCTTTTATTTCGTTTCAGATAAGGGTTAATTTGTGTATCTTGTGATCTTGATATGAATCTTGGTTTCTGGGTGTAAGCCGCATCGATTTGGTTGTTTTCTTGGCCAACGTTTCGTCACAAATTATAGGAGTTATTTAGGATCAATCAACCAAATAATACCCAGAAGCCAATATTCATATAAGTATGAAGATATTGATTATATTAAAACAAAACTTTAACTTTGCCATTTTGTTTGCATAGATAATATTTTTAACTGTCAGAATGTTGAAAGGAAGTCTTATTTAATCAATTATACATTAACGTTTATGTTTTTATAGATTAAAAACGATGTGTATTTTTATTTAATAAAAAATATGTTGAATTGATTCAATTATTTATCAATGTAACTCTAATCGCAGTAAAAAATTGCCGGTAGTAGAAATTTAATACACATTTTAAATAACCATTAATCATTAAAAGTAATTATTTTTTTTATTAAAAAATACTCATAATACATTTTCTGAAAGTGAAAAAAATGTAGCTATGTTCTGTACATTATATTTGTGTAGTATTATTATAAAAATAATATATGTACCGGGTTAGTCACTATAGGTGTCCCGTTAGTCAGGATCCATAGATAAAAATTAATAAAATTACAAAAAAAAACAAAGATTTCTTGCATTCCTATGCATTTTGACTTTACATTTATACAGGTTTTTATTTAAAAAATGATGTTGACCACGTTAAAATAACAAATAAATATTACTATTCGATTACTCCCCCCCCCCCCCCCCATAATCGAACATTTTTTCCAAATATGCGATGGTTCTGAGATAAAAATCTGTAACACGTTAAATGCCCCACAGTTTCATTTAGATCATCCGGTATAGTAAAAAATGTTTTAAACACATCGATAAGTCACTAGCAATAAAAGAGTTAAAGAATCATATGACCTAAATATCTAGTTTTTGTTTACACAACTTTAAACACAGAGCACAATACTGTCTATATTGGGGTAACACACAAGCATTTCGATGTGGGAAAATTTATAAAAACACAATTTAAATATTGTATCACTTGTGACAACAGCACAAAACTTGACAAATGTTATCTGGTTCCTTACAAAGATTCTCAAGCAGATAAATATGCCCAAATGAAAAAAACCTATTTGAATATTTTTCTTGTTTACTTTAATATTACGTTCTTATGACATACGAGTCGTTCACTAACCAAAATAACTAACTCCACATACAGTTTAATCCAGAGGCGGATTAAATGTCGAGAGCACCTCATCGGCGCCCCTCCCTTCTGCTGTAACTTTTCATATTAAATATAACAATGAAATTTCCGAAATTCAAATATTTTCTTATTGTTGCGTCTATATTTTGTTTGTTAAAAATTAGCACACCATCTTTTTGTGCACACAAGAATCTTTTTATATTGTGTAAGTAGGTGCATAGGTACTTACTGATACAATTATTTTTTTACATCAATAGTTTAGAAAATGAGGGGGGGAGGCTCTGATAAAACGTTTTTTGTTGCATTTTAGAAGACCTATCTAATGGCATAAGTGAAAAAAAAATTTGAATACACTTTTCAGTCTATAGGACATTTTGAATACTTAATTTTTATCATTTATTGAAACTTATAGTCTACGTGTAAATAAAAATTCGTGGCTTTGTATTCTAAACAACTCAATTATAATCTGGCTGCATTTTTAATCGTAAAAAAATACATTTTTCGGCACTTAAGAGCACTTTTAAATTATTGATACTGACCTAAAATAATCGACGTGTTTAAATATCTATTAAATGTTACATCCATTAATTCAATACACACATAAGAATGAAACATTTTATCTTTAAACATCAAATTCACTATGTTTAGGCCGTGTCAGTCAATTCGACCGACAGCAAACTAAAAAAACAACAGCTAACATCTTTGTTGTTTGATACAGTGGCGTCCAGTCAAGAATTATAAAATTTTAATAACGGCTTATTAAAAAAATTAAGAAAATTTATTTATTTATTAATACTTACTGCACTTTATTATATTTAAAAAAAAATCATTTTTGTGTACGGTTTTAAAATTAAGTGGAATTAAAGTACACTTAACGACTTAAGCATCACTCAAATCATTGGTGCAACAATTTAATATTGTTATGTGTTCCATAAACTCTAAGTTTAAGATCGGCCATAAACTTCATAAAAATGAAGAAGAAACATTTTACACTTAAATATAAGTTATTATTAAAAAGTCAAAATTCTTGTAATTGTTTACAAATAAATTTACATATTTTACTGTTGTTACCTTACCAGAAATCTACATACTTAATCGCAATTAGTAGCTATGTAAAAGCTTGCCCAAAAATGGTAAAAAAAACAATATCCAGTTTTGCATTCAAATTGCACTGGCAGATTTATTTAAGGTTTAATTAAATATATGCAAAATGTAGATCGTCTATATACAGTTTTAATCTATAATTCGGAGATTATACTTAATTTTAAACAATAACTCTTTTAGTAAAAGTACACAACAGTAAATAGATTTTTCTACAAACCCTTTTAATTTTAAATTGAAAAGTTTTAATATACTTTAACAGTTACTGAAACAGTTATATTAAAAACAATCCATATATATTTTATATAAAAATAATAAGATTTAATAAACATATCCTAAAAGTGCAATGCAATACCGATAATTAATCGTGAAACCTGTGATTACTACCATTAAAAGCTTCTTGGGTATCATTATGTCCATATTCGGTATTGAAAAATATAGTAAATATAGGGTTAACTGGGGTAAAAGTGAAACAAAATATAAATCTGTTTTTTACAGTTAACGATACAAATTCATACTTTAATTTTTTCTAATTCACACGTTTTGACGTCGACTAACAGGGAAATCTGTAGGGGTGACACATCACTTATTAGGCGATTCATATTTTCAGGTCGCTTTAACAAACCTTTAATGATGATGTAAGTTTTAAATATAGCTTACACTATTATCTTTAAGACTATCTAATGCCCGAAGACCTTCGTATGCTCCTTCGGCTATTATTAAGAAATTTAAATTGAAAATTTAACAAATAAGTTGAATAGTTAATATGTCAGCTTGGGGCGATCGAGGAGACTCCAGTTTTTTTTTAAATTATAGCTTACACCATTATCTTTAAGACTATCTAATGCCCGAAGACCTTCGTATGCTCCTTCGGCTATTATTAAGAAATTTAAATTGAAAATTTAACAAATAAATTGAATAGTTAATATCTCAGCTTGGCGCGATCGAGGAGACTCCAGTTTTTTTTTAAATTATAGCTTACACCATTATCTTTAAGACTATCTAATGCCCGAAGACCTTCGTATGCTCCTTCGGCTATTATTAAGAAATTTAAATTGAAAATTTAACAAATAAATTGAATAGTTAATATCTCAGCTTGGCGCGATCGAGGAGACTCCAGTTTTTTTTTTAAATTATAGCTTACACCATTATCTTTAAGACTATCTAATGCCCGAAGACCTTCGTATGCTCCTTCGGCTATTATTAAGAAATTTAAATTGAAAATTTAACAAATAAGTTGAATAGTTAATATGTCAGCTTATATATTTTATTTTATTTTTATATTTAAGAAGCTGTAACTTTTAATTTCGTTTTCAGTACACAAATTATTTTATAATTAATCTATGTAATGCATATAAATATAATTAAATATATTTACTTACGTTGATAAATGTAATTTTAATGTTTTCCCTGCAAAGAAAAACAAAAGCTGTAAACATTTTTTACTAAAAAGCTTTTATTTGAAGAAACATACTAGTGAAATAAAATAATGAAAAACAATACCAACTATTGATTAAAATTTTTTGTCGAAATGTGTATTTGATATCTATGTGTATATAGTATTTATATACCATCTATGTTTTGTTATTTCATTTTTCACTTACTGAGGTATCTATTTCATTAACAGATGCCTATAACATTTCTCTTATTATCTACGATACAATGGGCTTATTTTTTAATTAAACCAAAATTACTCTTGGCTTTAGGGTATACGCAAAGTCTCTTACGTAGCTTTGACACACGTAATTCAATCAAATCATAGAAAAACTGTATTTACTTTACTTATATATATTACAAAGTAAACCGAAGATATTATATGAACTTGATTAAAACTAAATAAACTCTCCATTTTTTTTTTGATTTGTCAGTAAATTAAAAAAGAAATCATTTTTGTTTTTCTCTCTCTTATTTCATGTCATATAAACTATATTTATAATTTATAGAATTATTAATTTTTAATTCTGAACACAATTATCCCAAGGCAATATAAAATATCGACTGTATGCCAACCTAAAACAAATAGATTAATTAATGTATCAAAAGTGTTGGGAACGTCTATGATAGAGTTCCGTAATCATTACGATTTGTAAAAAAAAGTTTTTTCAAAATTTTTCATAAACTATTTTTGCTACAGTGCAAGTGCTCGATATAATTTTTTTAAAGTACTAATTAAAAATTACATTCTGAAATTTTTTACATTGATAGTTCAGAAATTAGAGGGAGGGGGGACGTTCTGATTTAAAAGAAAATAATTCGTGATTGAAGGGTTAAAATTAAAAGGTCAATGGGGTAAGTGGAAAAAAATGAGAATACACTTTTCAATCTATGGTAGGGGAGTCTTAAATGTTTTTAATAGTATTCGTTATAATTTTCATTGAAAGTACTTTCATTTTTTTAGATTTTTTGAATTGATAGTTTAAGAAGGGGGAGGGAATGCTCTGATAATGACATTTAAAGGCAAATATATTAGTCCGTGAGCATTTTTTTACTAATGTTTGTTAGCCCAGTCAATAAATAATATTAGATACCATTTAATTAATTTTTGGTCTAAGTAAAAAAAAATAAGTAAAACAAATTTTTTTAAATAATTACCTTCCCTCGGTATTCGACATAAAAATTTCTGTAATTCACATTTCCCTCTTATTTCTCTTAAAATTCCAGTTTTATCCCTAATGCATATAGGTTCTCTGCTGAGAGGGGGGCATGTCTGCCTACAAATATCGTTTCCTAACACCGATACAGTTAATGAAAAAACTGTAAAAAAAATATTATAAATTATATCATATCTATAAAATACTGATTAGCTTACCCATTAACAAGGAATAAAATACCTTCATTTTTAGTTGGCAGAAGTTTCTAAAAGTAAAATCGAAATGTATTTTATATTCGTTTCGCAAATAAATGAAATATTATTTACATTTCTTTAAATAGTCGATAAGTTATAATTTCAATATATTTATATAAAAATAATAATCAAGAATCTATTGTATTACTTATTATGTTATTAAAACACAAGCTAATTGAAATTATTTTCGAAATCCTGATTATTAGTTCATATTTATTTCTAATTAAAAAACAAACGCAATTTTAATTTTAGAGTTCTTGTAGTGATATCAGTTACAATGGAAAGTAAGCAGATGCACCTCCCTATTTATTGAAATGTTTGACAAATCAGCCAGTAAGCTAAATTAACTTAATAAATTTATATAGTGGCGAGGCGTGAAATTTTTAATAAGGGAAGCATATTTTGTCAATCCTACCGATTAACAAAAAAAACTAGTTATGAAACACCTTAAATTCAAGCTTTTACTTTTTTAAATTCTTATATAAATATTTATATAGTGACTAAATGATTCTACGTCTTATTTTCTTGTATTTTAGTCGATATTTGTATGACGAGTTGTAAGGAAATTTCACTAAAAAATTTAGAATTTTTGATTTCGTTAAAAGTATGTTTATTGTATAGAAAATGACGTGAAAAGTTGAACTGTTCAAACCGCAGGTCTGTATCTCAAACCGTTCTCGAGATATAGCCTCTCAAAGTTTTAGTTTTTTCAAATTTTTGGAGAAAAAAGGCCATAACTTTTGAACGCGTGGTCGGAATTGATTTTAGTTGACGGATTTGAAATCAGCGTGTTAAAATCTATATAACGACATGTATAATACTTTAAAATCCGACAAAAAAAATTTCGTGAAAAATCGACATTTTTTTAAGGTATACCCCTTTGAATTTTTTCGATTTTTCACGAAATTTTTTTTTTCGAGTTTTAAGGTATTATACATGTCAGTATATAGATTTTGACACGCTGATTCCAAATCCGTCAACTAAAATAAATTCCGACCACACGTTCAAAAGTTATGGCCTTTTTTCTCCAAAAATTTGAAAAAACTGAAACTTTGAGAGGCTATATCTCGAGAACGGTTTGAGATACAGACCTGCGGTTTGAACAGTTCAACTTTTCACGTCATTTTCTATACAATAAACATACTTTTAACGAAATCAAAAATTCGAAATTTTTTAGTGATATTTCCTGCAGTGAACTTCAACTCGTCATACAAATATCGACTAAAATACAAGAAAATAAGACGTAGAGGTATTATAGTTTTATAACTGAACGTGTAAATTAATATTAAATGCTATTGGATACAGTATTTAGGTCATTTGTATTGATATAGAATTGGATTTGTTTTAAATTTACATATAAAGGGTTCATTACTTGAACGTATAGATAAAGTAGGGAATGAATACAATGAAATATTCAAACAATATGCACATTTTTATTGCCAATATTACTTATCGTATTTTGAACTATGTTACTCTATTTTCTAAACTATGGATATAAAAAATCTGAAAAAATTCGAAAATATAGATTTTAATTAGTACTTTTAATGAAAATTTTAACGAACATTGTAGCAAAGATAATTCATGAAAATTTTTGAAATATCTATTTTTTATAAATCGTAGTGAGAATGACTACGGAACCCTATCATGTGCGTACCCAAATTTTATTAATTTTTTGGTACTTACATAGATATTTTATTAACTAAACGAATAATCTAGAAAAAAAAACAATTTTTAATAAAGCTTTTTTATTTATTTGTAAAAAGACCACATAGTAATCATAGCTAGTCAAAGTGAAGAAGATTTACTGTATAGACAAATGGAATAAAACGCTTTGGCCTCTGAACGGATCAGATATCACAATTAATATTTAACGCGGACGGTTTTTCCATCCATACAATTTTTTTTCTCTAATTGTACAACAATGCCTTGATGAGAATTATTTTGACTACACGAGATATAAGTTTCGTTACTGTAGCTTCAGTATTTCGGCAACAAAATTGAGTACAAAGAAAATTTTGTTAAAAATAGTGAAATTAATATACATACTCAAAAAAAATTATGCATTAGAGGGTTAACTCTTGTATTTTCATCTTATTAAAAAAAAATAAAAACAATTTTATATGCAGTTTTCTGTATATTTGCGGCTATGTGTTGAAAACAGGTCAGTGGTACATTTGTATAAAACGGACAATTTGCATTCTGGGCTGTACGTGCAAAATAGAAGCAGAGGATATTCTTGAAAGAGAGAAAGAGAAGTGTTTGTACGACTGGAAACATCGCAATTTGTCCGTAATTCTATCCATTGAATAAAACTTTACGGATAACAACAAACTCTGGACGTGTCTGAGCTGTTTTTGCTCTTCTGAGTATTCAAACTATTAAAAACATTTATATGTACGTAACTATAACAAGACTAGAAATTACTCGCGGCTTCCACCGCGGGTATATAAAAAATGGTGAATGACTACTCTAAATATAATGTGCCTTACATATTGTTGGTTTGATTTCAATGATTTATTTTCTAATTTTTAACATGATTTAGGCGGCTATTACACTATCAAATAAATATGTCAAAAATCTTTGACAAAGATTTGATCATATAAAATATGAGATTTTGTTCTATTACACTACATAAAATATTTGATAATATTTTCTCAATATTATCTAGGGATATTTTCTTCTTTTTTGGTGCATTTTGATTATCAGTGCGTGGATGTTCGTCAATTGACGCGATCGAGGTTTGAATTTACAACCGTGTATTGTGGTTTTTATAATCAATAAGAATATTATCATATAATACTGGATTTTGTTGATATTCATATATTAATAATTATATAACTGTAACTGTCAGTGATAACTTGGTAGTCGCCATTTTGTTTTTGACGTCAAAAAACTTTGATCAAATATAAGAGACTGTCATTAACTATGATCATATAAATATTATGAAGGTAAATATTATAAAAGTTGACTTATTACACTGTCATATTTCTTTGATCAAAAAATTTTTATCATATTTATTTGATAGTGTAATAGCCGCCTTAGTGAAATTTCCAAAGGAAAATTAGCTATCTCTCGACATAATTTCTGCACAAAAACTATTATTAACTAATTATCGGATCATTGATAACAAATGTATTGGAATCCTCTCAATATTACCAAATTATTTTGTGATTTTTTTATATAAAAAAGTTAAAAAAATTTACAAAATAATAATCCAAGAGTCTCAAGTTCAAATTCTAAAGTATTTTGTTGTTTATAAAAAGTTTATGAGCAATATTTTTCTAAGCTTTCGAAAAGTGAAAGTACCATGAAAATCGGTTCAGTGGTTTTTGAATTGGAACAAACAATAGATTTTTAATATAAAAATTATTGGTTATCGGTCACTCAATATTAAATATGATCATTTTCAGTTTCAGTTTACGTTCTGAAAAATAAACAGTTAAATACCGGTTTCATAAAAAAATATAAAACTCAATAAACAAATATGTTGTACATATTCTAATATATGTTCGACTGTATCATACAAACTCGTATTTTTACTATAATAATCCGAACGTGTAATTAAATTAAAAATAAAGATTATATCTCTATTAAATTTTTTTAACCCCAACAAAAAAATGATAAAATAAATGCTATACATTTGAAGCTTGTAAATTAAATTTAAAATATACACACTACTATTAATTAAATTAAAGTAGCATGTCAAATAGTAGAACCATCAATTTATTGATAATTTATCAAGCGAAACATACAAATTAAAATGTACAGTTAATCTTGTATACAACTAATTATTTATATAAACAATTATATTCAAGTATCAATAGTAAATTAATCAATCAAAAACTTTTTGACGTACATATCTCTACGAAGACATTATAAAAAATATTGTATTTACATACGAAAGTACATAATATTATTTCTGTTCAAAACAAATATAAATATCCAGGCCCAAATCTGGAATTACAATTATATCTGTGAAATTCTGAACAGTACAAGTCTCATCAAAATCGGTTAATTAGTTTTCATGTTTAGCCGAAACACACAAACAAAAAATGATTAACCCTAAACTCTTTATAAGATGTCAAAATCAAAATAAGGTCTTCTTTGTCAAAACTAAAAATAAAATAGGTTTTTACGTTAGCTTACGTTAGGTACCGTATAGATTAGGTTACATTCCAGGAGGAAAAGTGCCTCATTTGCCCCTCCCCTGCGGACACCCATGGTTAGAGTAAATAAATTCAAAAGTAAAAATATAGAATGGAAATTTACCTCAGAATTTTAACTGAACTACTCCACTGATATAAATTAGCCGTGGAAATCTCCCTAAACTCTTTATAAGATGTCAAAATCAAAGTAAGGTCTTCTTTGTCAAAACCAAAAATAAAATAGGTTTTTACGTTAGGTACCGTATAGATTAGGTTACATTCCAGGAGGAAAAGTGCCTCGTTTGCCCCTCCCCTGCGGACACCCATGGTTAGAGTAAGTAAATTCAAAAATAAAAATATATCATGGAAATTTACCTCAGAATTTTAACTGAACTACTCCACTGATTTAAATTAGCCGTGGAAATCAACCAATCCGATCCTGTTCTTGCCACGAGAGAATTCGTATTTCCATGACGTTCAACGTATCATCTGATAAGTTGCAAATAAATTTCATTACCATATATAGACATAATATGCCTGTAAAATAAAATCATTGTTGCAAAAACTCTCTTTTTGAATTGGGCTTTCATAATTAATAATTATTTCAACCAGTCTTTACATATACATACATTGTATTCACGTCGATAAAAATCAATATATTCGTTACCGATTAACGAATAGGGATATATTTTTTGTTTGTTTCAGTTTAGGATACGGAATGGGATATGAAATTTTTTCGGATATAGTTTCAGACACGGATTTTACAGAGTTCGTCCTAGGTCGCCCTGGGCACTAATCGCAACATGTTTTTGCACTTTAAAGAGTTTGCGGAAACTAGAAAATCTAAAATAAATTGTTCAGAAAAAATTGGACTACAAGATTACTTCGATATTTTCTTCTAAATGTAATTCTAAAAAGTGAAAATTCAGCCTTAATTTTTAGTTATTTTTTTGAAAAAATCCCGATGTTTTTGCAAGAAGGGAGAAAGTTAATAACTATAATTATTATATTTTTTACAAATAGATAGGTACTAGTTGTGTTAACACATCAAAGTTCAACTCTGAGACTTACCCCTTTTTTTACAAAATTTTTTCTAAATTTGAAAATTCGAGAAAATGGAACTTTTCAAAGCTAAATAACTCTGCAGGGGGAGCAGATAAAAATCTGAAATTTTAGCCCATAATACAACTATATAATGTACCAAAAATTTTGAGATTGAAGATTTTTCGGCCGGCAAAAAGGGGGAGGTATAAATACACATCTTAAAAAGATATTTTCCAAAAAATGGTAGAGATATTACCCCCTAACCCCGTCAAAGTTGGTTAAAATAAATCAAAAAATAATTTACTTTCAAATTCTGTTATCGCTTGTTGTTTTTTTATCAAATTTTTTAATTTAATTTTTTATTTTATGCAATTTATCATGAGAATAAGAAACTGATTTAATAAAAACAAACGGATCTAAAAATATCTGTATTCAAATATCTATAGATGTTGACATATGGCCATCGAAATCTATGAAGATATTTTATGCTAGATAAAATATTTTGACAGTTTATTTTCTATTGTTATTAATTACTTCAAACAATCTTTGAATATAAATTAGTAGAGTCTGTAGATATGAACATACATTTCTTTAAATAGTAATAAATATTTATCTTTGTATGTATGTATAAAATGTAGACATTTAAGATGAATCATTATACAAGAGATAATTGATTTGTTAAATATTGAAATAAAAAATTTACAGATATGAATATAAATAAACAAATGTTATATTGGCAGGTTTATAATCATTTGTATTTTTTAATTGGTTCGTTAAAATTTCTAATTAGATACTTCTATGATGGATGACATTTTTTTATGCTGTATTTTCTAAAGTAATTAGTTCAAAAGTTATAATAACTTGTATATTATAAAGTTAATACATATCGGAAGTATATACAGTGTATTACAAGTTGATTAAGACATAGGAAATATAACATGGGGACAATTAGAAGTGTTGTAGTAACATTTGGTCAAATTTAACGATGTGTGATTGGTGCATTTTAAAATGCCACCTCGAAACTAACTGATAAATTTTAAATTTATCAACAGTATTTTGTTTTCAACTTTAATAAAGTGAAATTAAAGTAAGCATCCTAGATAAAATTATAATAATATTTTTTGGCAGATATAAATTTGAAAACAAAATACTAATGACTATTTTATTAAATTTTGTGGCGGCATTTCAAAATGCACCAATGACATATTCGATGTGAACTTACAGTTGAATATTTTGTTTAAATTAATTCAAGAAATATATTTAAAATATTTCGGTTATTGGTATCTTATATCGCAGATTTTATCAAAATATTTTAAAAATAAAAGTGACCTATATTTTAGCAGAAAACATATTTGTTAAGAAAGGTTACAAGCAAAACGAGATTTAAAAATGTTTTGTTGATATTAAAATATGATTAAATATCTTGAGCTACCAAAAATAAATTTGTTTACCAACGAATACTTTTTAATAATAATAATCAATAAAAGAAATGAAATATTAAACATTCAAACAACTTCCCACATTTGTTTTTAAAACAAAAATTAATTTTGATTTTTCTATAATAAATAATAATCTATTTTGATATTCTTTGAAAATTTTGTCTGTCTGTTTGAAACTGAATTGATTTGAATGAGATTTAAATGTGTATAAATAAAGTTTAAACATTAAACCGACAATTTATATTGAATAATACACAACATACGCACCTAACATGCCCACCTAATATGAACAAGAATTTGTAATTTTTTTTAATACGTGATTAAGAAAAATTTACAAATTCTTTTTCAAAATGTATATGTCACGAATCTGTTGGATTCGGGTCACTCACTATATAATGTCGAATTCGACACGTCCATATTTTACTAGTACAAACAATTTTCTGGTTACTTTTAATATAACGCTAACTAATTTTTTTTCACCTATGTTTAAATCAAAACAAAATACTATAACTAAAATTAACAAAATTTACAATTGTGTAAAACCAGTAATTATTGTAAAAGGGGCACTCGCTAAGAAAATATTGAGAAACACAGTTTTATTAAAAAAAAGGGAATCAATATAAAACTAAAATAAGCAACAAAATTCAAGAGACCTCTAGCGTACAAAGTAGATATTAAAATGTTGGTTCTTATCTTTAATACTCGAAGATATAAACCATTCGAAGAAATCTATAACATTCTGAGTCTAATGGTTTGTACACGCATTAATATAAGTATTGATTTTTTAATTGGCGCTCTTTTTAAAATCATTAATTTTTTTTTAATGTGGAAATTATACCTACATATAAATTTATTTATTTGATTCCAGAAACGCCCATAATAACTGGGTAATTTCCATAGAAACGTGAGACAAGCTTTGGTAGAAATGGGGACAATGGGGACAATTAGAAATGTTGTAGTAACCTTTGGTCAAATTTAACTATATGTGATTGGTGCATTTTGAAATGCCACCTCGAAACTAACTGATAAATTTTAAATTAATCAACAGTATTTTGTTTTCAACTTATGAAAATTAAATTAAGCATCCTAGATAAAATTAAATTAATATTTTTTGGCAGATATAAATTTGAAAACAAAATACAGTCGGGACTCGTTTATTGTAACGCTCGTTTATTTTCAACGCTCGTTTATCGTGAATGCCGACATTCGTTTATTGTACATTTTTTCTCCTCCTTCACCTCCCACCATTCTCGTGTCATGGCGGTCAAATGCTACTTAAGACCAATGACATGAAAGTGCGGGAAAACTAATATTTCAAATTGGAAAGATTTTAATTTTTTTGATATTCATTGCATGTTGCGAACGCAACGAAAAACATATCTATAGATTTGAGGTTATGTCAGATAGAATTCATAATGTTATTATAATTTACACTTACCACAGTCGTCACCTTGCTTCCATATTCGAAATTAAAAATAAAGTAAAATTATTTCACTATCACTATTAACGATAAATAACAACGTATATTAAGACAAGGTATGTATGTACATATTACCATTATTACACATTTACAACATTTGAATATGTATTCGTGTTGACGCCAATTCCCGCGCCAACGCTGATTGGTCAAGGATCTATACATAACTTGGTGGGAGCCCCTCTCGACATGAAATAAACGCGCGTCATATGATTCAGAAGGTTTGAAATAAACGAGTCCCGACTGTACTAATGACTATTTTATTAAATTTTCTGGCGGAATTTCAAAATGTACCAATCACACATCGTTAAATTAGACCAAAGGTTACTACAACACTTCTAATTGCCCCCATATTAAATTTATTTCATTGATATCCCTATAAAAATAAATATATTTTTTACATTACAGCCCTACTAGTTGAAATTGTTTCCCTTAATAAATTTTGTCAGCTTCTACATTTCTGAACTTGCAAAAACGATGTATTTTATATATGTAGAAAGTAAAGTTTAAATCATTATTTCCCCTAAAATTTTATTACGATAATAATAATAACTTCAACAGTTTGGGATGAAATTCCACCACATTAATCTCAAATCAAAGTTCGTACACATACTACAAAGCTCATAGACCCAAAAACCATCACATTTTATATTATATCAAGTAAGGGAAATGGGGTTAAAATGAATTATATTCTCTTTGAAAACGTGATATCATTTAAGGTTGACCATACATGTTCGTATGTTATTATGTTGTGAAGGTTTTGTTAGTTTAAAATTAATTATCGAGCTTACGTGTATACAGTGGCGTAGATAGCTTTTTGTGATGGGGGGGGGGGGGGATATGACTTAGTATTTAATCTCATATTTTTGGTTCATGGACCCTCAATACGTGTAATTCCGTTAAAATCTCGAGTTCGATTTTTTTCATGATTACTATACTTTATTATACAGTACATTTCATGTAGGTATAATAAAAAATATAAAAAAAACGTTTAAAAAAATTAATTTGCCTTTTTAAGACCGATTAAAAAGCTGAAAATAATGTTCTATTAGACTCTTTTCGTACTAACTGTTGCATTTTTAAAAAAAGTTGATTTTGTTCATACTAGAAGAGTTTAAAAAAATGTCTGAGTTTTCTCATGAAGTAGACTCGTGGGGGGGGGGATTGATTCGCTTGATATCCCCCCCCCTATCTACGCCACTGCGTGTATGAAATGTGGTGTATATTATATGTATAAATATAAAATAAATATATACAGGGTGAGGCATTTAAAGTGTTACAGATTTATATATATATATATATCTCAGAACCATGGCATATTTGAAAAAAAAATGGTTGTGAGGGGATAATCGAATAGCTATAATTTCGTAAAATTATTTGTATAGCATACGTTCTTTTCGATCGAATGTTATTACATTTATAGTGTCAATAATAATAATAATAATATTTTAGTAGTGACGTTAAAATATACAACTTTAGTTTTTACAAGTGAAAAATTTTGTAGAAGCTTTATTTTTTTCATAAAAATAAATTTTTACTTGTGCAAAAAAAAACACACCAGTTTTCATTATAAATTTCTTAGTCGCAGGCTCATAGAAAATTGCTGCAATATTAAGCTTGTTATAATTATTACGCTATCCCGCTTACGTACAAATTTATAAATTGAACTGAATTTCAAGGAGCATAAATTGAATTAAATTTCATTTTGAGGTGGATTAAAGCTTTATATTATAACAATTTTCTATAAGCCCGAGGCTGCAGTTGTTTTAATGAAAACTTGTTTTTAACTCTTAAGAATGTTTTCGTACACATGCGGTACTTGGGTTTTATATTATTTTATTTTTATTTCTTTATTAAAAAATAACATACAGAATTTCCACTTGAAATAACTGTATATTAAAATCTTAAATATTTCTCTGTGATTTCTTTTAAAAATTATACAATATAATTTTTAGGTAAAGAGAGGGGCAGCGGACAGACACATGGAGAAAAATTAGCACAAATTTTAGTAAAAAAATATACAGGAGTGTATTAGGTTGAAATCCTTATACTCCGTAGATACTTATATTTTTTGGGGTTGGTTAAGTAGATATAACTATGTCCATGCAGTTTACACGCGTTTTTATCCCGTCTCTATTCTGGTTTAGTTATACTATGTCTGTAAGTCAAGAGGAATAGAATAACTAAACCTGATTAGTTATACGCATTTTTAAACCTAGCTTTACTGTATACATCGGTTACAGTAAAACCGGAATAACAGCACTGTGTAAACGTACTCATAGAGTACTAAACATATTGGGAGCGTTCACGTCAGACCAAAAAACGGAAAAAATGACATTCCTTTAATTTCTGATACATTCCACCAGAAATTCCATGAATCAATTTAGAAAAATATTCTATGTGTATCTACTTTTAATATAGAAGCTAGATATAGTTAAATCCTTAGGTATATATTTTTTGTGTTACAAATTTTTATGTGACAAATATTCATTTTAAGAAGGTTTTAATGTAAATACATTAAAATAATTAAAGCAAATAGTTTTATCGGCATTTTGTAATTCAAATTGATGTATTTTAGTGAATATATATTTATATATGACAATCGCTGTAGTATTTTTTTGTCTAAATGTTCTTTTATTAAAACAACATTCTAGTTTTAATGTAAAATTTAAAAACCACTTTCGCAAACAAAGTAAATTTTCGTAAACGTTTCTTTTGTAAAAATGTGTCGTAAAATATATTACCCCGATGATTTCTTTCTCTTTCATTTTCCCAAGAGAAATTTTCAACATCAGTCATATACCAACTTGTTTCACAATTTTATAAAAATGAAAAAATATATAATTCATGTTCTTCTAAAAGAGCTTCTCGCATTAACCAATTTTTTTCGTGTTTTTAAGTATTTATTTTGTATAAATACATTTTATTTTTTCATGTGTTTAAAAATATAAAATACGGCTTTTAAAAGAATTATTTTACACGTGTACAGTAAACCATGAAGAAAATAATAAAATTATATACATTTTTTTCTGAATTTCATTTTTGTACCTACAAAAAAAAAATGTGTTTTTTTATATAGAAAATAAATGCAATGGTCACGTGACATCCAATACAAAACAGCATCCTATTTCTTCCTTAAAAGGAGCTTTTATTTACATAATTTTTATATTTCACTCATTATATTTATTAATGAAAAAGTTTTAAAAGCACTGATCAACTTGATCAAAAAGGGAGGTGTTTGTACCCTTATATAATATAGTATTAATTGGAGGTACAAAGATCCAGTTTATTTTATAATTAAACGAATAGGGAGTTGATTATTAGAGACGGAAAATAACAACACTGCAACTAGATAATGATTCATTAATACATCCAAATCTACACAGTGGTACTCAACAAGTGTACCGTACATATATACATATGTGTCATCAGGAATATTAATACAATAAATAGGAAAATTAAATATTAAACGTAAATTGTAACTTGTTGTGCCTAGCTTCCAGCTTACGCTATCTGCTAGGTATTAAATATAAATGACAGAACACTTACAGATGTAGCGAATGAAATCGTAAATATCATAACCTTGATGCATGCGCGATAAGTACATTCAGCGACTTAAAATAAGTGCTTCCAAGTGTACTTCATAAAATGCATAGCATTTTCATTATTATATATTTATTACCACTGCTTTAAAATATTATACAATTTCATAAAAAATTGACTCCTAGCAGATAGCGTTAGTTGGAAGCAAATTTTCGTGCAAATTATTTATAATACCGGACATTAGTTCTAGCTTAGTAGTTAAAAATGAATGTTCGTTTGTGTGTGACTTATAGACTCCGAAATTACTGAACCGATTTCAATGTGGTTTTCACCAATAGTTAGATAATTTTTACGAGCAGTATCATGGCTAATAATATTTTATAAAAATCTAAAATTTAACATCAAAAGATGAAAAAGAATCTTTTGCACAGTGTCTTTTGTTTCTATGATGTCAGAGCATAGAACTGTCATTTATAGAAAAACACAGTAGCCATGGAATATAAGACGCTGCAAACAATTACTATATGTGAATGTCAGCTACAAATATATATCTTTTCACCATGAGTTTGAATGAAAAAATATGCATTTTACAATATAAATAAACGGATTTTTATAAATTGCGCTAGTATTTTATAAAAAGTTAAGTACTACTGATTTAAAACATCTGAGAACATGCACTCACACACACACAGTTGGTGACGTCATATGTTAGTATGTTGACATGAAATGGTTAGGCTAGACCGCAAATCCATTATTAAACAGACAAAGAGAAGGAAGAAGAAGAACGTGTGAAAGATAGACAAAGAGGAATACAGAAAGAGACAGAGTTTATTATTAAATCTTTGTTCTCCATATTCTGCTATCTGTACAATATTTAATTGTCCTAGTTGTAAGGACAAAAGTAGTAGAAATTTTAGAGATATCTACTTTATATTCTTATCAGAGCTTAAGTGTATATTGGTTTTCTAATTTAGAAAAATAGTTCCATTCTGATAATGGCGTTATTTTAGCAACCCATTCTTTACCAAAAAAACAATTAAAAGTAACGTTATGTTATCTAGTATATCATGTAAAACAATTATGCTATTTAAATTAGTTTTAATAAAAATTTCGAACATGAGAGTAATCGAGAAATAATATTTAAAAAATGGCTTGGTGATGAATTTATATTTTCTGATGAGAAGTTATTTGTTCTGGGGCAATCCCACAACTCCCAGTATGACAGAGTTTGGTCTGCTAGGATTGAGGACATTCCGGAAAATAAAAGACACGTCTAAGATTCTATAATATAAATAAAAAATCAGAAATGATCCTTCAAAAAGAAAAAAGTCAACTCAATTTGTGATATTTGACTTGATCTTATTATAGTAAAAATATAGAATATAATATAACTCCTAGTTATAATATTATATTTTCCTTTATATTTTTTATTAGCTGCATGCAGTAAAAAAACATTTACTTTACAGTGAATGCAAATTCTCATAAATTATACGAAAGAAAACTATTTGAAGATTTCATTTCCAATTTTCCATTTGGATATTTTATCTTTGGAACAGAAATCGCGTTGGAATATTTTCTTTATATTCAGGAAAACTTATTTTATGCAAGAAAAGACACAGAATTGATTTTCATTTCCTTCTTTTGGCAAATTTTATCTGAAAAATCAATACTTTTAATATTTTGTTTATATCTAAATAGATTTTATTCAATAAAGAATAAGGAATTCAGAACCAAAACATTTTTTTCGTGTTTTTAATTATATGTACTTGATAAATTGTAGAAAACAACTTTACCTTCTCAATTTTATCTATTTATTAAATATTTAAAACTAAATAATAAAAATTACATTTAATTTTTAAAATTGAAGCAATTTTTGGCAAAAAATAACATCCTGTTAGACAAATTTCATTGAAAACATTCTTCTACCCTCTATACCATATATTTTTAGAATCTTTATCCACAACCCCTTATTTTTTAAGTAAGTTTTTATTAAAAAAAACTATAGCGTTTGTCAGTTTTTAATTTTTATATTAACCATAAAAATATTCGAAACCGTTTTTTTATGTCAGTTTATGTATAAGCCAAAATTTTCACGACTCTCCATTTAGTAATTCTCGTATCTATACCTATATGTTACAGTGGCTTAGTAACGAGGGGGGTTTCGGGGACGACCCCCCCCTCCTGAAATATTATGTGTTTTAAAAAACGTATGTTTTGAGAAAACTTCAGTTCAAAATATTACCTTTAAAAAAATAAACTCATATGTATTTTACCCCCCAAAAACTTTTTCTTACTACGCCACTGATATGTAACGTTTTTAAAATTAAACTTCAAATTAAACTAGAATATTAACATTATCTAATTAGCGCTTATATTTTCTTTTCAAAAATTCTACCTACCCCAACTTGAATCATGTTATAATTATATTCATAAACTCAAAGAAACCAATATACAGACATCAATCAAAATATTTTCTTTTGAAGTTACGCTTGTTAATTACTGTTAAATGTATATTTGAAGGAATCGCAAAAAGAGGACGGGGAGCCCTGTCAACTTTTTAGTTGAAAATTAGAAAAGTTTTTTAATATATATATAGTTATACTCTTTCTGGAATTTTATAAGTTCCTCAAATAACATTTATGCTTTTCTTTCTGTTTGAAACAAATAATTCCTAGTTTCACAACAACTTTAAGTTGTTTCATGTTTCTCCAGTAGTTTTAGAAAATGATACGTCATGTAAATAATAAAAATTGAGTTTTTGATTTCATAATGTAAGAGCAAACATCCGTTTCCGATTGTTTTCAAAAATAGTTTTCTTCCGAGATGAAAATTAATCTTAAATATAAAATTTTACCCTTCTACGATTTGTTGTATTTGAGTTACAGACTGACAGACACACAAATGGATTCAAGTTAAAATAGATAATTCCATAAAAATCGGCTTAATTAAAAGATGTTTATTTAATCTATTTGAAAATACATAATTATAATAGGCGATGAATGTCACCCCTTCCCCTTATAAACGATTTTGATGATTTTCAAATGGAACCATCCTCAAGCCAGACCTAACCTTCCAACCAAGTTTTATTAATATCGGTTTAGGTGACAGGCAGACACACAGACAGATAAACGGAAAGATCAATTTTAAATTTTGAAATCATAAAGCTAGAAAGAATGGAGTTAATGTTTTTTGGTTATTGATTTTTTTACCTATATATTTGTTGAAATTATTGATATTTTCATTATCCCGGATAAAAGCAAATGTCAATTTATAACCCCGGTCAAATTTTACATTTACTATAATTATATCACTGTAAATTCAGCAGTTTTTTTTTATAAATCAAGCTGTCTAAATTAATAGAGATTCATTATTTAGAGTGTCAAAGCTCATACTGCGCTAATAATTTTTTATATTTTGAGAAAACTCTGATGCAGATTTATTAAGTTTTTTTGTGTGTTATTCGTGTACCCTGTCACTGAAGGTATTACTTTTGATATATTTTTAGCCAGTAATGAATCACTACTACTCTGTTATTCAAAACATGTGTAAAAAATGTTCATATGTTTCGACGCAAACTTTCACTGTTTATTTGTATTTAACGAATTTTCTTTTTTCTATTTTTATACATTTTATTAAAAAATATTAATCTCGACCTCCTTCCCTTTTTAAAAACAAATTAAAACTCATAAACTAACAAAGAAATAAATTGAATAGTTAATATCTCAGCTTGGCGCGATCCTACAGACTCCATTTATTTTAAATGTAGCTTATACTATTATCTTTAAGAGCATCATGCACTTAAAGACCCTCGCGACCTCCTACCCTTTTTAAAAACAAATTAAAACTCATAAACTAACAAAGAAGTAAATTGAATAGTTAATATCTCAGCTTGGCGCGATCCTACAGACTCAAATTTATATATGAATTGTATTTATTTAATACGTGCCTGGAGTGATTATCCAATTCAAGCTTATTAGAAAATATGAAATACACATTTTTATTAAACCGGGTTTCCCCAAATTCAATTATGATCTAATCTAAGCTAATTTTAGAGTCTTTGGCGTCTAAAACAGAAAACTCGGATGCAAAATAAAATTCAGGGCAACCATTTTTGCCAAATAAATAAAATTTAAAAATGTATATAAAAAAATATTTCGTTTCACAAAGTCTAAAGACATTTTTTGCTCTTCAAACAAACATACAATTGTTTTTCTTATTTTCTCAGTGAAAATCCCATCATAATCTGTTCAGTAGATTTCGTGTCAAGTGGAATCAAAAACAAATAAACAGACAGACATAAATTCTATAAACTATCAAAATGGATGTATTTCTTTATATGTGAAGAAACTGAAGCGTCGATCTTCTAAATGTCGATTTGAAAAGATATCCTTGAAATGTTGATCGTAAACAGTAAAAGCTTAGCTGATGTCAAATAAAATAACTATTCAGTAGTTAATAAGCCCGGGGTATATAAATACAATCTAAATAGAGATTAATTTGTTATTTCAAACACCTGTGAAATTGTAGTAAATGTTTGGAGGAATTCAAGCTGAAGTTTATCTTTTTTATGTGACATTCAACATGAGGTACTTAATTAATTAATTTAGTTTATATAGTAAATTAACTTTATTACCAATGCTTTACTACATAGGTAATTCATTTGGATTGAAAAATGTGCAAATAAATATGCTTAAAGTTAATTATACTTTTTATACAAAATAAGTACATAAATTTTACTCTAAAGAAATATATTATAAAAATGTATTTCACCTATAAATTCATTTTCATAATTATACTAGCTATATTTTCATAATTATTTAATTAATTATTGTTATCACATAAGTGTTAGCAAAGTAATATAGATATTAAACGACATACAACATTACAAAAAAGACATAACATACAAATACAAACAGCATTTAGATATTTTATTATTATATTTTTTATTATTTATATTTTTATCGATGCAGTTTTTTTTAACACACTACTTTTTCGCAATCTTAATGTTAACAAGTTTATAGCTTACACTGTTATCTTTAAGAGCATCACGCACTTAAAGACCCTCGCGACCTCCTTCCCTTTTTAAAAACAAATTAAAACTCATAAACTAACAAAGAAGTAAATTGAATAGTTAATATCTCAGCTTGGCGCGATCCTACAGACTCAATTTTTTTTTAAATGTAGCTTACACTATTATCTTCAAGAGCATCACACACTTAAAGACCCTCGCGACCTCCTTCCCTTTTTAAAAACAAATTAAAACTCATAAACTAACAAAGAAATAAATTGAATAGTTAATATCTCAGCTTGGCGCGATCCTACAGACTCAAACTTTTTTTTAAAATGTAGCTAACATCATTAACTTTAAGACTATCAAAAGTCCTATGACCAATGAGACCCCCTTCCCCTATTATTAACAAATTAAAATTGATAAATTAACAAATAAGTTGAATAGTTAATATCTCAGCTTGGCGCGATCCTACAGACTCAAACATTTTTTTTAAATGTAGCTTACATCATTAGCTTTAAGACTATCAAATGCCCCGAAACCTTCGAGACCCCCTTCTCCTATTATTAACAAATTAAAATTGATAAATTAATAAAAAATAAAAAAAATAAAATAATTTTATTAATACATTTGTTTAAACTTAAAGGGGTGTGCATACTATGGCTAAACCATGTTATTTTTTTCTTAGTACTTAATTTTTTTGTAACGAAAAGAGAGAGATATTGTGGGACGCTAAAATAACTCAATGCGGTTCTGCCTACCTTGAAAGAAATTCTTATGCTTAAAACGATGGTTGATCAAATTCTGATCACGAATTTTTATGGTTTCATACATGCATAGATACAAATCTAATCCAACTGAATGGTGATTCATCTTGAATTCAAGGGTGGAACTATTGTTGTTCGAAGTGGTTTAATTTCCGAAGATACCGTTTCTTTTGATCTACCGCAGCGGTTTAGATACACTCAAACTTTTGTGCACTCACTGCAGAATTCGTTTCGCACGTAATAAAAACTATTGACGCATTTACATCGAGTTAACACCTTTTTTATCGATGCAGTTTTTTTTTTAAACACACTACTTTTTCGCAATCTTAATATTAACACGTTTATAGCTTACACTATTATCTTTAAGAAGTAAATTGAATAGTAAATATCTCATCTTGACGCGATCCTACAGACTCAATTTTTTTTTAAATGTAGCTTACACTATTATCTTTAAGAGCATCATGCACTTAAAGACCCTCGCGACCTCCTTCCCTTTTTAAAAACAAATTTAAACTCATAAACTAACAATCCATTTTCTAAACACATTCAGACCGAAATAGAGTATTCGAGAGGAACACACTATAGCTAAATTAAAGTGTGCGCATACATGACTGTAAATCTAATTTAAAAAATCATTTGTCCCAATATACGTCTTTTCGGCGCCCTCAAGTTACACCCTTACCAAATATATGATAGCTTTGTATGTAAATTATAGGTCTTGCATTTATGTGGGGGAGGGGTGTTAAATTACACTCTAATTTTTTTAGTAGGGTTCAAGATACTCACCATTGTTTATTTTTATATTTAGAAACTTTACTGAGGAAAGAAATTTAATATATTATAAAACTTATTAAATTCGTTCTAAAAAAATATCGTCGAAAGTTTTGATTTTACTACCTTCAAAAAATAAAAAATAAAGTTTTTCGTATAGTGGTTGTGCGTGTCTGTCAAGATGTAAAATGCCCCAATTTGAATTATGAGGACTTAACTTAAAAATTATCAAATATACATTTTAGTAAAAAATCAAACTTAAAAAAATATTGGAAACGTAACGCTTTTTTCTGGAATTTTTGTACCCCCTTTTCCCCCACGTAATAATTAGCCACGACAAAATAACAAATTATATTCGATTACCCCCCCCCCCCCCTCGATAATCGAATTTTTTTTTAAATATGTGATAGTTCTGAGATAAAAATCTGTAACACTTTAAATGCCCCACCCTGTATATTACAATGTTTTTTTCAGTATGAAGTCAATATTGCTCGTATAATAAATATAGTTTAATCCCCCAACAATGTTTTGTTTTTATTTGTATGAAAAAATGTTACGTAACAAGGTAACATTTGAATATGGCCTCTCATTCACCATGTAACGCTATGTTGACATTATAATTTTACCACCCTTCCCCTAAAAGAGTTACGTGGTTTATGGTCGTTCCCTATGGAAAATAAGTATTTCAAGTTCTTGACGTTCCAAAAAGATCCCAAATTAGGTTCATTTGAAACTAAAAACAAATAAATTTATTACAGTATGAAAAATATTTATTATAGTTTTGAAAAATGTTTAATCAGGTTTATCAACTTTTGAAATATGTTTTCACTAGAAACTTTCATACAATTTACTTTTGTAAATTTTTTGTAAAAGTCGTGACAAAATTTTTACTTCATTGTATGAAAAGTATCAAGTGAAAACTTATAATAAATCAATTTTTTTATTGAACTCTATCAAAAATGCATATATTATGATATTGATTTTCTTATTTTTTGTAAATATAAAAGTTAAAAGAAAATATTCATTAATAGATACTAATATAATATATCTGTCTGTCTGTCTGTTAGTGCGTTTATCATTCGAGAACCACTTGTCCGATTTTTTTGGCCAATATATTTTGTTACGTTCAGTAACATAAGTAATAAGCAGTGACGGTAATAATAAATCAAGTCAGAAAAAAGTTTTTAGTACACTAGTAAAATCAATGTCTAAAAAGGGGTACATGCATGTTGTAAGTTTGAGAACCACTGTTTTAAATCATTAAGAAAATTCTAAATTTTGCATATAATATAAACTGAAAATTAACATAAATATCACACATTTTTTTATGATGTACAAAATAAATTATTTTACAGGGTTAAATCGTGTCTACTAAATGGTTAAGTAGTTTAAATACATTTGCATTTAAATACGTTATATTATATGAAATTTTCATTTATATTTACAATTTATTTTCTTATTTCCTCCCCATTTAGATACAGTACTGAATGAGCGTACAAATTTATTTTATAATAACTTATTTAAATTCAGGTAAGATTAACTTGAAAACCTACTGTAAAAATATACTTCCTTTGTGAAAATATTATGACAAAAATAATTTAGTTTATTCGTTTTTACTTTTGAGCAGATATTTCCCCGTGACGTTGCCAGCGTGTATTTCAAAATCAGTGAATACGCGCGCAACTAGCTCCTCTAAAAATAAGGATGTATGGCACGTACAGTCTGAATCAAAAATAATGTAAATCTAGATGCAATGAACGATCAAAATCAAATTATGAATTATTCACTTTAAATGCTTAAGAAAGTCAAATTGGTTTAAATACTACATGAACTATAAAAATACTTTTGTTTAAAACCTTATTTCCCATTATTGACTGTTATTTTAGAATTTTAGCCAAGAAATTAATATTTGTGTTGATAATACGAAAAAATTTTATTCTGAATTCATCTGTCAGATATAAAAACAAAAGAAGTATTTTATTGTTATAAATGACATAAATTGAAATATTTTTAAATAACACTATTTAGAACATATACAAATGTAATGAAAATAACAATATTAGTTCTTCATATGCTTACATATATGAAAAAATATTTTTCACCAATAATTTTTTTTTCTCACAATTTAGTTCTCTATGTGTATAATTTTTTTTATGATACGTTGCTAAATATGTAAGTGACGTGTTGTGAAAATTTCAGATTTTTCTCGATGCTTGAACCATTGTTTTATTGGACTTTAACCGTAAATACACCATTCTGCCATAAGAGCCCATGTTAATTTATAAAAATAATAACTTTCAAACTATGTTGTAAAACCTTTTGAAATTTTGTGTGGGTACTTAAGATTTATAAAGGAGTAACTTCTCCAAATTTCAACTATTTCTAGTTGAAATTAGATACCTATCTTCTATAGGGAGTAAAATGTATAAACAATTTTTTTAAATAGATATTTTTTCTGTCGTTAAAAAATTATATAGAACGGTTTTTTCAGAAATATTTAAAATAATACAAATTATTATATTCAACATAAAACTTTTTACCATCCGCTGTATAAAAAAAATAATAGAAAAAACATGAATACATTACATTATTTGTAGATATTTCAAACAGAATATCTAAAGAACGTTCAGACTCTAACATTTTTCTGCATTGTATTATATCCATGAATACATTTTTTTCTTATCTATGTATTAATCAAAACAGTAAAAACAACATAAATTAATCATTTCAAGTCATGAACAAAGTTCTTTTTTAATACGACGAAAAACTTATATTCTTCTAACATAAGTTTCATGATATATCGTACAAGAAACTTAAACGTATATCTTTATCGTAAACATTTAAGATATTCAATATTGTTTCTTATAATCTTTATACTGCTTCTGTTTAAAAATTACTAATACCAAATTTTATTTTTTTTCGGGAAAAATTTCTAGATAACTTATCCAGAATTTATCTAGGTATGATTCGGGTTCAATATATAGGTATTTTTCAGTTCATCAATGAGCAAACTATTTAAGTTTAAAGTCATTTTGAAATTGTCAAAAATGTTTAAAATATACGAAAAAGTATTCAGGCGAAAAATGTCGAATAAATATTTTTAAATAAAATTGTATAGTTTATGAGAATACATTTCCGGTGTTTATTAAAATTGTTCAATAATTAATGTGGTGAATTTAGCACGAGGAAGCACTGTGCATTTACTTGGCAGATGTTTTTTTTTAACACGGTCATATGAACGGGAGGAGACAGATACGAGACCGACATATTTTTTTACGAGACAAGTCTTCCAGTTGAAAAATTCAAGACTTATTAGTATGAATTATCTTTAAAAAAATCACCTTTATTTACTTTAACAGAAAAATTCACCAATAAAAGCGAAAAATAAAAATAAACTATGTTTCAAGATAAAAAGTTATATATCTACTCTAAAATATATTGTAGTTCACAATATCATAATTACTAAATAATCGATTATGATTTTTTTTTTAAATTACCTTTATTTATTTTAAAAGAAAATTTTCCCAATAAATACGAAAAATAAAAATAAACCATGTTTCAAGATAAAAAGTAATATATCTACTTGCTTCCCCTATTTGTAATTAAGTTTTCAAGTAATTATTCAAAGAAGGCAAATTAGAAATCAAAATCAATTGCATCATAATTACTAATAATTAAGGTAGACAGTCATTAATATTATCAGTCAAATATATATGTTCGATATTAGGAAGTCATGTGCGAAGGGATAATTCACATAAATGTAGAACGATGTGTTCTGTCTATATCAGTGGTTCTAAAACCTGAAAGTCTGTGAGAATATTATACAGTGTATTCAAAGTTGATTAAGCCATAGGAAATTTAACATGGGAACAATTAGAAGTGTTGTAGTAACCTTTGATCGAATTTAACGATGTGTGATTGGTGCATTTTGAAATACCGCCACAAAATTTAGTAAAATTGTCATCAGTATTTTGTTTTCAATTTTATATCTGCCAAAAAATATTATTATAATTTTATCTAGGATGCTTACTTTAATTTCATTAATGTATTTTATTCTTTACTAAAGGTGAAAACAAAATACTGTTGATTAATTTAACATTTATCAGTTAGTTCTGAGGCGGCATTTCAAAATGCACCAATCACACATCGTTAAATTTGACCAAAGGCTACTACAACATTTCTAATTGTCCTATGGCTTAATCAATTTGGAATACACTGTACAAGGTCTGGAAAAATGCATGGAGGTCTGAGACTACTGAAATTTAAAAACCACTGTTCTATACTACATATTGATTTTTACTTCTATGTTCCGAACAAAATAAAAGTATGGGAATAGTTTCGAAAAACTATGTCCGGTATAAGGTGAGATTCAAACTAAAACTACCTTTTAAATATAAGTATATAAGGTACTGGTACCAGTCTTGGATATGACCCCAGTAATGGCTATTTTTTAATTAAATATACTGAATTAGAAATATTTGTTGATATTTCATTACTACCATTTCTGAATATTAATCTATATACATTTAACTGTCTTACAGCGTAATTTGATGACAATCGGCCAATATGTGACAAAATGGTGGACGTTTAAACGAATTATTAGTATAATTTATTTATTAATTATTATATTATCACAGCAACTGCTTTACATTGTTTCAAATTTGACGATTCTTTCATTTATATCTTTTGTGTCGTAGTACTTATCATTTTGTAATCATTAACAAATGTCCATCACTGCGTGCTCATTACTGGTTTTACTTTAAATATCCATTACTGAAGAGAAAACATTAACAAAGTATTTACGGACTTTGGTAATTAAATTGATTAAATAAAAAAATAAAATCACAAAAACAGTAAACCTTGCTCTTATAGCGGCCATAACTGGTGCCTACTTTTTATATAATCCAATTTCCGTCTAAAGTATAGAAATATTGCCAATATTCCATCAAATAACAGAGCGTAGGAGTAGAAAGGGTGCAATTATAAAAAGAAACCGTATCTTTGAAATATACATAACTTACGGCATCATAGGCAGAAATGTAAGAATCTGTTATATTTAATTCAGTGTGGGTTGAAGGTTTTTGTCTTTCAAAATTTAATATACGACGTAGCTCGCTTTGAGAAGAAATACATGTAAATATACAGGCTGAATCAAAAATAAAGGACGTTGATTTCACAGCCTAAATCATTATGTAACATAATGAAAAAATATTTTCTAGAAAAGTTTTACGACAAATTTTATCATTATATCCTTTATTTTTTATTAAAGAACCTTTTGATTCTAACCCTTTAGTCACGAAATATTTGCTTTTCAATTTCTAAACTATCGATTCAAAAAATCTGAAAAAATTTCAGAATGTAGCTTTCAATAAGTAACTTCAATGAAAATTATAACGAACACTGTAGCAAAAATACTTTATGAAATTTTTTTTATAAATCGTAGTGAGAATGACTATATCATGTGCGCGTCCGACACGCATTTTTTTTAATCCTATAAATGGACAGTGTTATGCACTAATGTATTAACCCAAACAAATCACATTTCGATTTATCAACGTTTTTGATGCACACAAAAAAATAATTTTGTAATTTTGATACATTTTTTTTATTAGAAAAAAGTAATTTGTCTTTTGGTTAGTTAATCAAATACATCTTCTCGTAAAATCGGAAAATACATACTTTTTCATATTCTTTTATTGCTTCCTATATTTATTTTTTCAAGATATCTCAAGAACGATAACGTAAAAATTTCGAACTAATATTTTTAAGTAAAATTGTATAAAAATTGAATGGTTAACCAATTTATCAGTTTTTATTTAAATTGTTCAATAATTTAGCACGACGAAGCATTGTGCATTTACTAGGCAGATGTTTTTTAATAATTATTCCCTCTTCAAGCATACCTCAAAGAGTTTTTTTTGTGAAGTAACAAAATAGATATTAAACGTCTTTTAATCGTGCTAGTTAATTTTATTTTCTATCAGATAAAATGCAATTTTAATTGGTTCTAATGATGTGATTGATGTAAATATAAATATATATGTATGTAGGTCGATATTATGTAATCAGTGTAATGGAGGTGGTCGGTATAATTGTTAGGGGTGCACAAAATTGTTAAAACTAGGACGTCGGGGAATCGATAAGTCCGGGAACATCACTGGGTCAAGGTGGGATACGAGGTACCGAGTTTGTTGACCGAAAAGATTCATCTTAACCACAAACAGATAATAATTAAAATCTGTTGTTAAATACCTTTTGTTCTTTTCTTCGCGAAATTTTTAACTTTCTATAATACTCATTTATTTTTTACTTCCATGTCCTGAAAGAAATGGAAGTATTGTAATACACAAATTCTGATTGTACTAACTTCAAAACGTAAAGAAAAGTTAATTTCCGCATGGCGGCTGTGCGTGTGTCTGTGTGTCAGGATGTAGAATTTTTTTTCGTTCACGATAACTACTGTAAAAATGCACCGATCTGAATTATTTTTGGAGAAAATGTTTGTCTCAGTGAGTACTCCAGACCTATTGATTTTGGTGCTAATCGGATAAGGGGTTTTGGAAATATTCGAAATTTTGTAACTTTTTTCGTCTAAAAAGTATTATCTTACTAATTTTGATAAGATTAGGTACATTTACAGTTCAATTGAATCTAAGGGACATTTATTATTTGTACATGCCTAAACAGCCATTGAAAGGGTGAAAAACACCCTCAAAATTTGAATTTTAAATACTAATTAATACGTCATTAATTCAATTGCCTTGAAAACAAATGTAACTTAATTCAAATTGTCAAATTAGTTATTCTACGAATGTGTATTATGTTTTTGACATTAGGACATTAGAAAACTAATATTTATAATACAAAGGTGAGTTTTATTTCTGACAAATCCCATTGAAATTTTTCATATATTAAAAATTATTTATAAGTCATGTATGGTTCTCCATACCGATATTTATAAATAATTTTGATAAGATTAGGTACATTTACAGTTCAATTGAATCTAAGGGACATTTATTATTTGTACATGCCTAAACAGCCATTGAAAGGGTGAAAAACACCCTCAAAATTTGAATTTTAAATACTAATTAATACGTCATTAATTCAATTGCCTTGAAAACAAATGTAACTTAATTCAAATTGTCAAATTAGTTATTCTACGAATGTGTATTATGTTTTTGACATTAGGACATTAGAAAACTAATATTTATAATACAAAGGTGAGTTTTATTTCTGACAAATCCCATTGAAATTTTTCATATATTAAAAATTATTTATAAGTCATGTATGGTTCTCCATACCGATATTTATAAATATAAAACAGAATAAAATATTTCTAGGGAATGAATATATTTTTTTATTTTTAGTGTATGTTCCTCAAACAAGTTTTATACTAATTATTATAAATACCGGTATTTTTTGCACTAATGCCAGTATCTTAACACCAGAAAAAAACAGTCAGAATTCTAAGAGAGTAATCACTAAGTACTATGTCATAAAAAAAATATGATGTCTTTTTAAACCACCTGGTATATTAGCAAAGTCTCGTATTAATCTATGTAATTGCAGGTGCATAAATTAGATAATCAACGAGACGTATCAGCATTTAAACGACTCATTTCAAGATGTCTTTCATGAAGTTATAAATTAAATTCTGAAATGTACATATTTTATAATTATATACATACCTACTCCAGTGTTTTCAGTGATTTCAAAAAGTAATAAAGAAAGTATGTATATGTAAATACTGTAACTTCACAAATTGCTATGAAACTTGCTGAGTTCTGTAATAACTCTGGAAGCTTTACAGCCGTAGTTATTGCACAAGTAAAAGCTTTTCATATCAGAACTTTATGCGCTTTTAAAAGCTCTCTAAACTGTGGAATGCATTATTACATATATTAACTTATGTTTTATACATATGTATATATCGTAATAACTCTAAGTTAGTTGGTTTTATTAAATATTAATGTAGTTATGTTAAACAGTTGAGTTGTAAATGCATGCAAACTTTCACTGAGTATTTTAAGTAACTTCCTTAAAAAGTATTTAAAAAAAATCGAGTATAATTTGTAATAAAAAATCTTAAGCTCAATTCAAACGAGTCACTAAAAAGTGGCTTGAAGTAGGTGGATAATTTAAATAACATCTAGCAGGCGACAACAAACTTCACTCATTGTCAGTCAGTTTTTATTGTGTGATTATCTGCAGTTGATCTAATTATAATACAAGCGGTCACTAAACAGTGTCGTTACCATAGACATAGAGAATGGACAGTGCATTCTGTATTAACACAATGGTGTAACTTCTGTTCAAAAAGTGAGAAAGAGATGGTGTGTAGTTTGGAATAAATCTATCTCACTTTTAAGTTTATGGGAGTCCAAAAAATTCTTTTTTTTAATTTTTTATCATACAAATAAATTCATCTACTAGTTATATACTTCTATATCAGTGGCGAAGCGTCCATGGTAGCAGGGGAAGCAGTGCTTCCCTTACTTTATAGGTAAATTAATACAAATCTGTGTTTTCAGTTAATAAATAATTTAAAAATATTATTAGAATATTTGTCTTTATGCGCAACTCAAATATTTTAATCTAAAATAGCATTTAATATTTAATTTACACGCTCAGTTATAAAACTATAATACCTCTACGTCTTATTTTCATGTATTTTAGTCGATATTTGTACGACGAGTTGAAGTTTACTGCAGGAAATTTCACTAAAAAATTTAGAATTTTTCATTTCGTTAAAAGTTTTAAATGTTTATTGTATAGAAAATGACGTGAAAAGTTGAACTGTTCAAACCGCAGGTCTGTATCTCAAACCGTTCTCGAGATATAGCCTCTCAAAGTTTTAGTTTTTTCAAATTTTTGGAGAAAAAAGGCCGTAACTTTTGAACGTGTGGTCGGAATTGATTTTAGTTGACGGATTTGAAATCAGCGTGTCAAAATCTATATAATGACATGTATAATACTTTAAAACTCGAAAAAAAAAATTTTGTGAAAAATCGACATTTTTTTAAGGTATACCCCTTTGAATTTTTTCGATTTTTCGCGAAAATTTTTTTTCCGAGTTTCAAGGTATTATACATGTCATTATATAGATTTTGACACGCTGATTCCAAATCCGTCAACTAAAATCAATTCCGACCACACGTTCAAAAGTTATGGCCTTTTTTCTCCAAAAATTTGAAAAAACTAAAACTTTGAGAGGCTATATCTCGAGAACGGTTTGAGATACAGACCTGCGGTTTGAACAGTTCAACTTTTCACGTCATTTTCTATACAATAAACATACTTTTAACGAAATGAAAAATTCTAAATTTTTTAGTGAAATTTCCTGCAGTAAACTTCAACTCGTCGTACAAATATCGACTAAAATACATGAAAATAAGACGTAGAATCATTTAATCACTGTATAAATATTTATATAAGAATTTAAAAAAGTAAAAGCTTTAATTTAAGCTGTTTCATAACTAGTTTTTTTGTTAATAGGAGGGGAGGATTGACAAAATATGCTTCCCTTATTAAAAATTTCACGCCTCGTCCCTGACATATATACAATATTCCTCCCCCCTCCCCCAAGTGTTCAGCCTTTTCATTTCCTCAAATACCTTAAACCGGCCCTGTGTACTTTAATCAAATTACTATTTCGTGAGTAGTTATATAATATACAGTATCTAGAAACACATATTTTAAAAATGTTCAATTTCTCTTTCCCCCTAGTTTTCTTTCACAGAAACACATATATTCTGTATATATTCCTCTTTATCACTTTTTAACTCAACAGCATTATCATTATATTTCCCTCTTCCTCGCTCTTTTTTCTGAAATACAGACACTAATTGAGGTTTGAAAAATATCGGCCACCATTCGTTCACGTTATTATCACTGACAGCCGGCAAGCGTAAACGTGTATATGTGTCTGTGTGTGTGTGTGAGTGTAGACATCTCACTCACATCCACTTTCTCTCAAACAGGATGTTGTAAAACATGTGGTCCAGAATATAACCCCCGTCTCGTCCACAGCATTTGTTGAACATTGGTTGAATAACTCGCTTTCCATTGAGAATATTTTGCGCAATGGTGGTAAATTTTCTTACAGCCTTTGTCACGGTTGTCAGAGAGTAAATAGGCTGTAGTTCAGTTTATTTTTTGTGCGTGGTATTGAAAGCTCCAACCCAGAAACCGAGAAGCATTGAATGCTTTGAATTGAAAAAGACAGTTGGAAATTATTGGATATTCAATGAAAAAAAACTCCGAGCAATTCCTTATTAGATCTTACATTCTCTACCAAGATATATACATTTTAAATACTAAAAAATGACAGCGAAGGCCACACTGTGTAACCCTTTACTTATGTAACTCTAAAAAAATTAAGTTTCAAAATGAGTATTTTCTTAAACCTAATATTTTGATTTTGCAATGAAACTATTTTCTAACAAAAACCATATGTTTTATGTAGATACGTATGCATATGTTTATTTTAGAGGAATTAGTATTAAATTACGTTCGTTTAATTACGAAATACATTTGAAACACACTTACGAATATAGATTTTAGAAACATAGTACAAATTACACAATACAATTATTGTCCACTGGTTAGGGCAACCAAACGTTAATACAGTCTCCTTATATTTTTCCCACTCCTAGTTTTTCCCCTCACGCGCATAGACAATAATTATATTAGGGGTCGGACAATAACAATAAACAAACAATATGTAAAAAAAATACATACATTTATTTTTTCGCTTTGATATGCTGTGAAATTAGCCATTTTCACTTCTGAATTGTTAACTTATTTTATATATATTTAGGTATTCTAGCTATTAAAAACATTTTAAAACTTTTCCATTCAAAGTAAACCATACATATTAGGTCATATACTTTTATCCCTGCCGTACAACTTTTTCCAAGTGTATTTTTTGGGTAATGCCATATTAACATCGGAAAATGCAGCGGCGAAAAGTTTTTTCTTTACTTCATAACTGTCGTAGAAAAATATCCCTAACAATATTGCGTAAAAGTTTTTCCACATAAAATGTAGAGTAAAAAATTCCCGCGCGTTTTCCTGTTAAAAAAGAAGAACTGAACAAAATGCATTTCCTCGAATACAAAACAAGTCGTTTCCACTTGTATGTGGGACAAACAACGCTTTAATAACACTTTTGAAAGTAATAAATGAATGGTGCATAATATAAGCATTTCAAAATATCCCTAGACAAATTTTTAGTTCGTAGTTTTATTTTTATGTCGTTGCATATTTCGTTATATTTGTCAGACCGTATAATATAAAAATATTTTCTCATTGCTTCGAAGATTAATGTTATGTTACATTTCAGCCATTGTAAAACTAGCGTATCTAAATGATAGACAGAAATAAAACGGCCAAGTGCGTGTTGGGCACGCACATGATAGGGTTCCGTAACCGTTTTCACTAGCATTCTCGACTTCATATATACGTATCAAGAAATTTTTCATCTTGGCGAAAGATGTAATCTCTAAACTAATTTTATTACAGTGTTTGTTATAATTTTCATTGAAAGTACAGATTTTTATTGCATCGATAGTTTAGAAATGAGAGGGGGGAACGCTCTGATAACGTCATTGAAAAGCAAATATAAGGATTAAAATCAAAAGGTCATATAACATTTTTTGTAACATTTTAGGAAATAGCACTCAATGGGGTAAGTGAAAAAATGTAGTTTATGGGAGAGGAGTCCAAAAAAAATTATTTATTTTTTTCAAAAATCTTATCATTTATGTTTTTGGGTTATGTACGTCCGTATACCAAATTTCATCTTAATAGGTAAAAAAGAGTAAAACTATAAAAATTCCTAGTTTTCTACGGAACCCTAAAAATGTGATTTACTCACCTTAGCTTTTGAACGATTCAAAAAAAAGTTGTTCAATATTATTTACGATTTGGTTCTATTTGTCTTTTAATGATTAAACATTATATTATACTTTAATAATATTATTAAAACAAGATATACAAAAATCGATAACACAACAATTACAATATATTAACAATTTCTGTAGACTTACATCTATTTCAACAATTCAAATTGCTTAAGGCCTTTTAAAACCACTAAATTGCTTCCTCACCATATACAAGCAATAGGAGGAAGCGATGCGATTATTTCTGGAAGGAGAAAAATATTAATTGATTTTTCTAATTACAGGTAAAAAAAACTCAATTCGATTTCAATTTTTTTTAAGCTGTAGCTCCCTCACGAAGAATTTCCGAATACATGTTTATATAAATTTTTTTGTTTTAAATAACGTCCTAGATCTACTGTTAATTTTTTTACACAAGTTGTAAATCATAATCCATAGTACGTGTTCATAAGTTGAGAACTGCTGTAATAAACAATCTGTTCCATTCTTCTTGATGAGTGACAAATAAAAATACCGATAAAAGTCCTCGCGTCAATTAAAAACACATTAGTAGGCTATAGAAATTGTAGTCGTTCGACAAAATATCTTGATTGTATAAAATTTTATTGATTTGTGCTAAATGAGTTCTGTTATTGATCTCAAAACAGCATTGTGAGATTGCACTTTAGACATATTTAAAATATACATAGTCGAAATATAACTGTCCCATTTGAGCCAACTTAATCTTGATTTTTTTTGGACTATGTTGAGGTACCTAACATTAGTACATTTTTCGATATAGATATATAGATGATACATTTTTCCATTTCTAAACGAAATTGGTAAATAACTATGACACCATATACGTAATATACATATAAAAAATGCCTGTAGGGAGTTATTCTTCAAAATAAATAGGGTAAGTGGGGGGAAATGGTGGAGGTATGTTTTTGAAATTCAATTCTACAATCTAAAATATTCTTAAACATTGAAAAGTTAGTACTTACTCGTTTTTGTACTCTAAACAAGTCGGCCATTTTTCATCCCTTGTGTGATTCAGATAAACAGTGGCGTATATAGGGGGAGGGGGATCAAGGGGATCAATCCCCCTTCATGAGTCTACTTCATGAGAAAACTCAAAGACATTTTTTTAAACTCTTCTAGTATAAACAAAATCAACTATTTTAGAATTTTAGAATTTAATTTCAGCTTTTTATACGGCTTTAAAAAGGCAAATTAATTTTTTTAAACGTTTTTTTTTATTTTTTTTATTATACATACATGAAATGTACTGTATAATAAAGTATAGTAATCATGAAAAAAATCGAACTCGAGATTTTAACGGAATTACACGTATTGAGGGTCCCTGAACCAAAAATATGAGATTAAATACTAAGTCATATCCCCCCCCACATCGCAAAAAGCTATCTACGCCACTGCAGATAAGTATTTTAGCACCTCATTTTTTAAATCTCGGTTTAACCGTTTTGGAGTTACAGGGATACAAACATATATACATATAAACATTACACTTGACCGCAAACTTTCCATGTGTAGTCGGGTAATCCATAATAAGATGTAGGTAGGCTTATATTCAATGAACCCAGAGAACATAAATAACATCCTTTCGTTTAACTATCTAGAATCTACGAGCTTGATTTGACCAACGGGCAAATAAACATTAAATCGTTGGCAGATTTGCACATGTTAAAATTTAAAACCTTGTAAGTCCATTAATTACGTACGGTGATTTGCAAAATTTAACACACCCCCCCCCCCCTTCCCCTAACCTTTTTCCTTACGTAAGGTTTTTTTTATATAGGAATATGTAAAATAATTTACTTATTATATGAAAAAGCAAATTCAACAACAACGCTCTAAGCCCACCCCCCCCCCCCTCCTCCCCCACACACACCTCTAAGCCCAACATTATTAATGGATATTCCCTTATTAAATAAAAAAAATTAATCATGTATTTTAATTGCTATTATTCCTATTTTAAGGGTTCCGTAAAAAACTAGGAACCCCCTCCGATTCAGATGACATTTGGTATACCGACGAGGTTTATATGATTTAAAAAAAAATTTAAATAACTCTTTTTTTTATAAATCGTAGTGAGAATGACTACGGAACCCTATCATGTGCGTGCCCAACACGCACTTGGCCGTTTTATTATTATTAGAGATTGGAAAAAAAATTTTTCGGAAAATAGTTTTTTTTACGATTTAATAATAATTAGTGCAAACGAAGCAATAAAAAGTGTCGCAAATAGTTTTAAAATAGTTGGAAAGGTAGTTGCAAATAGTTGATTTCAAATTGTGTTCAATCAAACCAGTTTTCTGAAAACGGTGGAGATATGTAATAAAAATTACAATAAATGCATTTTTACGCAATAGTTGAAAAACTATTTGTCCAATCTTTAATTATTATATTATATTATTAATATTTGTATAAGTTTCTTTTGGGATGGGGATAGAGGGAAAGGTTAGTATAAAACTGAGAGCTTATAAGCCCTATAAAGATGGTGTTTAAGAAGAAAAATATTATGTTTTCATTATAAATTTAATATCAATATAGCAATGTCTCTTATCCGATCTTATAGGTAAAAAATAAATTGCCTCAAAAGATTTTCTTGTATCGTTTAAGAAAAATACATGCTTTTCAAGTAGAAAACCAGGGAAAATTTATGATCTGGGATTTTCACTCTCATTGTGTTTGACATTTTATTATTTTGAACAATAAATGAGACATACCCGTTATAAAACAGGTTATTTATCACTAGTTATATGTAAAATAACATTGTACATATTTTACAAGAATTTCTACGAAATTACATTTTCAAAACGATATATTTTTTGTTATTTATTTGACAGTGATTTGATAGTTTTTTACTTTTTTTATGCATACATGAAATATGAACAATTTAAGATTTTAACGGAATTATACATTTTCAGAATAATTCCTAAATAATCATGATTCGAGTACAACCATTAACTCAATGTCTATCTGTCTGTTGTCACATTATAAACGCTATACTGCCAAAATGATTAAATTTACTGACATGAAATTACAAACTATAAATTCTTGTATACAGTAGATTATTTAGAAGAGCATCACTAAACCGGAAACGGATGTCTGTACTTTCGATTTTATAATATTTTTGTAATAAAGCGTAGGTAATAAAAAATATAATATATTAATTATTAGGTATTATCTATAATTTATATTTTCTTTCATTTTTCTATTTTTTTTAAGTTCTAATTCTTATTCTAACCTTTTCTTAGTATAATAAACCGTTATTAACATTGCATTCTGAATAATAATGTATTTAAATAATATGTGTATTTTAATAAATTTATTAATTAATGCATTCCACAGAAATAATAAAAGATTAGAAAATAAAATGTGTAAAATGGAGAGAGAGAAAGACATTATTTAAATTGCTTTTAGAAAATAAAATAACGCTGCTCCTTAAAATGAATTTTCTTTTTATCAATCATGGAAACCTTTTTATTTACCGAAAGAAGACGAATTTTTTGTGTTTATTTTATTTGAATACCTTTTTTAATTTTAATAGCTCTAGAATTTTAACATCTGGTTTATTTTTTCTTTTGAGATAGAGATGCTTGCTTTGAAAATATGTTTTTATTTTAAAATATTTACTCGAGATTTTATATGAAGTATAAAGAGTACTTTTACGCTGTAAAAATAAAAAGTATATATATATAGAGTTTTAAGGTATTTTCATGAAAATTTTCACGGATTTCTGCTTACATTTTCTCAAAGAGTTGAAGTTATATCAAGAAAGCTATGTACAGTTATAAAAGTTTTTTACGTGGATAGAAATAGTAGGGGTAGAGTGGGCAAGAAGGTGTTTTATCTTCAATACAAAATATAAAAGTTTCCGTACTCTATTTAATTACAATAATTATTGTTATATAAACAAAACGACACCCTAAGGATTTTATTCCTTATAATTAAATTCATTTATCAAAAAATAAAAAAATATTTTTATATTTTATTTGCAATTTTTATTGATTCAATACTTTTTTTAAAACTTTGGTTATGATAAGATAGGGTTTAGTTTAAAATAATCTTACAACAACGCAAAATCTTAACAAAACGCTGGGCACGATTGGGTTAATTAAAAACATCATTTTGGATCGAACTGTACTCGTTAATCTTTTAAATAATATATCTCTCAAAAAATTAAGTTAAATTTTCTTTTCACGAGAAAATATTTTCAAAAAAATAAAAACACTAGAGATAATATTATTTGTTCTAACGTTATTAACTGCCCAATTTTCTTTATGTATGTCTTCTGGATTCGCCTTTGGTATAGAAAAAAAACAATCATTATTTAACAACGTGCTAACTTGGACAATGACCGCAAGATGTATTGTCAATTTCAGTTTTAATAAACGCCCCTAAATCAAACTACAGAAATTTATCGCCTTTCCCTGTTTTAATAAAAACAATGTTGTCTTCTCGATTTAATTGATGGTCAAGTTCAAAAACTGCGTAGATATATCCATCTGTGCTACGTTGGTTTTTGTTGACCCATGTTAAAGGTGGTGTATACAGTCGAACTTCTATTATACGTATCGAAAAAAATTTTTATGTTTTATGAATAGTAAAATTTTATTTATTATTATTAGATTATTTTATCTATCATTTTAATCAAGTTACGAACCTATTATTGTGGAAAAATAAAAATGTTTCCATGGGCATAAGGTCTGAAAATGAACAATTTTTTAAGTTAGACATTTAAATATATACTTATTATGTTGATACATTTTTTTTCTTTACTTAATTCTAGTTTTTTTCCTATACAGTAGATTATGAAAGGATTATAGTTTTAGTGTAAAGAATGTGGAAAAAAAAGGTCTTTAGATATTACTGCATTATAAATTTATTAAATTTGCTAAAAAAAAATTGTGTATTGATTTTTTAACTGGGTTTGCAATAGGGCACTATTTTTCCATAGTCCGCCTCTATTAAACCATATCATGGAATTTTTTACAGCATACTTTAGTGTCAGATAATTTGACTGTTCCCTCCTTTTTTCAGGTGTTTGAATTTATAACCTTTGATCCCCAATATCTAAAAAATTGTCCTTTATCAGACCTTGCGCCCATGGAAACTTTTGATCAATAAGTCACAATTTCAGCCAATTTAACTATACCTTAATTTACGTTGATTTTATACTGGGTCCTTTGTATTATAATTTAAAATAATTTATAAAGTTATTAGCTGTCGACATTAAAAATATTTATACTTTGTGCATAATATCAAATATTATTTTTTAGGTAAATACAGTATATTTAAAGTCTATGGGGAGTGCAAAGACCCCTTCTTCTTTTCATCATATTTTAATGATACGAGACAGACAATTTTCTTGCTTAGGTTTGTAATTAAACTTTGTTTGGTAAGAAAGTTATTTGCTTTATATAATAATCTTCAATATATATATCTGAATTATATTTCGAAAATATTTAATCAAATTCAGTAATTTGTTGTTTACAATATAAACTACTAAATTTCTCATTAAGACGAAGTCTTACAATAAACGTAACACATTTAGTAGAACATTGTAATATAATTGTTTTGTTTAATATGTCGCTTCTATGATTAATCTCCACACATATTTCTTGGACAGGAAAAAATGTAATATAATTAGTCTACCTCTCTCTCACACACTTTTCCACGGCCAACACAAATGAATGAAAGTATTGTAGGTGAATTTGACAGATAGGAAATTGATGTCCCTGTTTGGTATAATGTAACATTTTCATACATGATGAAGTATGGTACTCAAAATGTTTTAGTTATTTGCATAGGTGTCATTATTATTACAACTAAAATATGTCAGGAATATGATCTACAATATTTTTTATACTGGTTTTAAGACAGTTTTAATAAAATATTTTTTAATATTTAAAGACCATAAAAAATATATATCAAAACTTAATCGTTTGCCCCTTACCCTCAACAAAAAAATGTACGCTACTAATTATATCTGGATAAATTATTTGTTGACAATTTTAATATCAATGTAGGTACTTTCCAGAAATCAATTTACCTTTAAATATTAATTTACAAATATACCAAAATGAAAAATCATTTTTCGATTTCACATCATTTTTCCTATAAAAGCACTAACATCTAATGGATCTATTTTTGTAACTTTTAGTTATAAAAATATATAAACATAAAATCTTAAAATTAAAATACACAAGAGCTTCACAAAAAATTTAAACCCATATATTTTCAATCTGTTATATAAATACTTAATATTTTCAGTATAAAAAGATTGTGCAGTTATTACTGACTAGTTTAAATTGAGTAGGACACCAATTTTCTTTGTATATTTGCATTATGATAGGAAATTGTAAAAAATATCAACTACAGTGCACTTGCCCCATTTTCGGGGCAAGTGCATTACCGGTAGTTAAAAACGATTTGAAGCATTATTTCATATGCTATGAATTGTGAATACGCCTAGTATAAAATGCTTTTTACCGCATCAAGATACGTTGTTTAGTTTTGAAGTAGTGAACTTTTTAAACAAGTTGGTATTAACTTTTAGTAGTTCACTACATATTAGCTATTATTAATTCTTTATAATATAATAATCAATAATAAAAACAATATAATGGCTATAGCAATTGCTACAGTTTCATTACACGTGCTATAAACAATCTATTATTAAAGGACCATTTATTTTCACGTTAATTAAATATATAATTTAATTTGGATAGAAAATCGATAATTCGTATATAGGAAGTCTAACTAAAAGTCTTCCACTATAATTTAGTTCAAACGTCAATACAATCTATATTTAGTTACCATTTGACTTGATGAACGTAATTCATTATTCATCTATGAACAATACGGGTAGGGTGTGCCTTTTTTTGGTTAGAATCAAACGTTTTATTCTCGAATTAGATAAATCTAGCTAATATGAAGTTCACTATATTTACGTATGTTATATAAAAATTTCAATGTTATTTTAAATGCATCTAAATATTTTCTTGTTAATATTGCGACAAATTCGTATATGATTATGATTATCTACTTAATTTTGTCTTCTTAAATTCAGTATTAAATAATATATTTTATTTTGCTTCTTTGCAATATAGAAGATAAGAGAAGCTTTGTGATCGTTTTAGAATGAGACAAAAAAATTGTTCTCCGATTTCAAAATTCAATCATTTATGTATCAAACAAAGACAGATATTTAGAAATTCATTTGCTAGATAAAGAACTACTCTTCGTTTATAATAGGTACTCATATATATTTGTGCAATTAAATTATTATGTAATCTATTGAAAATTGTATACGTAAATTTTGTGGCAATAAATATTTGATGTTCCGGATTTTAGTATTTAAATATATTAAACTTGATAGAAAAAGATTACCGATGATGTTTGTCTTTAAATTTAGAATCTGTTGTAAGCGATTCTAGCCTTTAGGGTGCCAGACGAGTTCTGCAGGCGACTGTATATACATACGATTCTATCAATTGTGTATTATAATAAGACGAATGACTGCGTCTTATGTCTATAGTAGACTTTGATATTGTTAACAGCATCGGCGCGGGCGTCTAGGATGCGTAGGACTGTGGAAGACTCAATGAGGGGGCGTCAGCGTGGGGTGACTACAGAAGTCTAGGCGGCCATGTAACGATGAAGGCGTTATCGGTAACGTTGGCGAAGACTGAGGTAGAACAACGATGGCGAGAACGTTGGCGTCCGTTGGTAGCAACGATGTCCATGGGCGATTAGGAAATTACATCTGTTGGTACCGCGGTAGTTGTGTTTATGTTACCGGCAATGTATGAAATACGGCATTCTATAGAATTCCTAGGTATTCTATAGAATGCCTAAAATCACCAGGCAATGTATGAAATGAATTTAATTATATACATTTCCTAGGCATTCTATAGAATACCTAATTGATAGCCGGCAATGTATGAAATATAAACATAAATAGGGTGAATCGATCAATTTTGATCCAGGTACAGATGTTGCCTTACTTTATGTTATAAAATACTGATGCAAATATACAATAAAAAAATCTTGGTTCATTCTCGATAGCTGTAGGTAGGTTTCTAGATTACAATTCAGTATTGTCGGTACAATACTGAATTATTTATCAAAATAAACATTTTATATTTACGCGTTATATAATAGAAAAATGTATGTATGTCCAGTAAAGTAGCACAGTGTTCTCGGAAACGGCTGTATAAAAAAATTCGTAAGTTCTTTTGTTGGCCCGACGAAAAACCGCTGTCATTTTAAGGGGGCGGGTAAGGTTTTAAAGGCGAAAAAAGGCATATTTTCATGATTTTTTTTGAAGATATGAATAATGTTGGTTTGTGGTTTTGTTATTTTAACAATGAAAGACCTAAATCTTACATAATATGAATTTGGACTTTTTAAAATTAATTAAATAATACCTATCTGCTTTATTAATATCATTTTGTCTTTTATTTCATACATTTCCTAATATTATTTTGGCATTCTATAGAATTCCTAGGGATTCTCTAGAATGCCTAGGCAAAGTATATAATAAATTTCTATTAAACAAATATTTTATACTTTGCCTGAATTACATACATTGCCGGTAACATTTACATCCCACTAGGGAGTCTAAGATATCGCGATTCACGCCTTCCCTTCATTTCGCAACGGTCAAAGGGTTGATCGTGGAAAAATATACTTATAACAAACAACAGACAAAAACTATGGATATGACAATAAAAAAAATCATCGGAGTTTCTTTAGGACTCCGATGATGATTGTATTGCTATTGAAACACGTGTAAGGCGGCTATTACACTATCAAATAAATATGTCAAAGATCTTTGACAAAGATTTGATCATATTTCTTTGATAAAATATGAGATTTTGTTCTATTACACTACATAAAATATTTGATAATATTTTCTTAGTATTATCTAGAGATATTTTCTTCTTTTTTGGTGCATTTTGATAATCAATGTGTTCGTCAGTTGACGCGATCAAGGTTTGAATTTACAACTATGTATTGCAGTTTTTATAATCAATAAGAAGATTATCATATAATAGCTGGATTATATTGATATTAATATATTAACTGTAACTGTCAGTGATAACTTGGTAGTCGCCATTTTGATTTATCTGTCAAAAAACTTTGATCAAATATAAGAGACTGTCATTAACTATGATCATAGAAATATTATTAAGGTAAATATTATAAAAGTTGACTTATTACACTGTCATATTTCTTTGATCAAAGAAATTTTATCACATTTCTTTGATAGTGTAATAGACGCCTAAGTCTAAACTCTTACAATTTTTATGGTTAGGGGATTTATATTTGATAATGTCTACTAAGACTGAACTGATCAATTAAGATCTCCCAAAGGAGACTACCTTTTCCAAAAATCTGTCGAGTTTATATACCTATTTTGGGTTGGATGTATTTTGTTCTGGGGGGGGTGGGGGTAGTTAACCATCGTGTCAACAGTTTTTATTTCCGGTTAGTTGCGAAAGCGAGCGGTGTCAGAGGCTATAAACATCCCTACTGGCAGCTAGGGTGGTTTTATTACCTTGGTGGCAAGCGACAATACTTCTGATGGTCTTGACCTTTTCCGAGACGTGTTTAATTATGCACTTATTAGATTTTGTGTACTATAATAAAATATATTTACGTCAGGGACGTATCAATTTATAAAAATTAAATCTATTATTGTTATTATATGGGCAAATCCACAGAACGTGGCCGCTTTGGGGGAACGGCAATAGTGCGCGTGTGGGAATGTATATTACCCACCCATAAGTACACGAACTCAAAGTATACTTTATTGTGGATGTAAACATGGAGTTACAAGTCGATTGCTTGATTCATATAAAAACTGCAGCACAATTTGCATTGAAAAATCGGTTATTTTCACGTTTTCAGAATGGAACTTTTAAAAAAATAAAAATTCATACCACCGCAATTTTCTCAGATTCAAACCAATGAATCTGAAATTTTTACTGGACATGTTTTTTGGTACAATGAACCTTTTCCCGGAGTTTCAAAGGCGCACACCTCTTACATTTCATATGCGCGATTGTTTTATCCAGCGAACGGCAATTTCAGCGTTTTTTATTTGGTTTATTTGCTGTAACTTTTGGAACATCCGAAGCACACTCCTGAAATTGAGACCAATTATTCTTCTCTTTGTTACGAAGATTTTGAGACGACATAGAAGAGTGTGCGTTCAATGCTCCATTTTGAAGAAGCATTTGAGTATTTTAATTTAAAGCTAATGCGGCCACGTTCTGTGGATTTGCCCATATGTTAAGATATATTATATAAGATTACCGATATCTAGAGACATATATATTTACAATTGGCCCCTAGGAACCGAGCGCAAAAATGTATGTAGTATGGTTAGGTGGCTATTCATACCTCACCGAAAATTATGTCAAAAACAGAAACAAACATTTTGCGCTACACTTACAATTATTGATTTAGGTTCAGTTATCTGACAGCCTGCAAAAAATTCATGGGTCAAGCAAAAGCTACTCCAATTGGCAACCACTGTACTGAACATTATATATATATTTCCTATCTTCGACAAGTTGAATTTACAATGTGGCGTTATATTTTCAGTAAAACTTATATCATTAATCTCTTGTGATTACTATTCTATAGATAGAAACATAGATGTGTTAGACAAACAATACGTAGCAATAAATCACCGATTAGACTAAACGTCAGAGCTTAGGTTCGAATCCTAGTTGTGTGGAGATTTCCGCGACCTGCATCAAACTACGAATTACTCAATGTATATAGTTACTTGATTAATTATTAAAGTCATGATAGATCAAAACTTTATTGTGTGTATGTGTGTTATAAAATATAGTGAGGAACATAATTATCAAAGTGTGATAGACCAAGGTTTCTATGGAAGTCAGTGGTAGTCAAAAGGATGATTTAGTGAACTAGTTCAAAGAAAATAGGTACTCTCATGGGCGTCCGCAGGGAGAGGAAAATTGAGGCACTTGCCCCCCCCCCCTCCCACTTTGATATGACCTAACTAAGAGGCGAGTGGATTATCCAGTCTAGCTTGCTTAGAAATGACACTAACCGACCGATTAACGTTCTAGTAACTAGAAATTATATTATTAATTTCTTTATATTTTTCTGAGAAAAAACATCGTCCTTTAATAGGTATACACATTTTTTTTGTTTAATAAATCTAAATCTGCATTAAAAAATCCAAAAAAATTATGTCTTATCAACTTTTTTTTAAAACCAATAATTTTTAAATAAAAAATACTTTAACTTTAAAAACAGCGAAAAATTCGTATATATAAAGACTGAATTAATTTTTTACGACTTTTTTTACGCATTTGTTGATTTTATATTCAATTTACTGAGAATTTAACAAGTGCCAAATGTTATTTTGACATTACATTGAAACAATTGATTTCTTTTTAGGTTAAATAGTAAAAGAAGCAAATCTGTACGTTATTTTCTATATTATTTCTACCATTCCGTGTTCTCTCATTAGAGTTATCTTTTCAGTTATATAATTATCACATACGAATATAGCCTATGTACCTTCGACTAGACGATTTTACATAATCTTAATTCTATGCAATATAAAAAAAAAATGATTTTTTTAGGATCTCACCGTATTTATAACAAAATCTACAAAGTATATTAAACACTATCTAAAATTCAGTATTGCTTGCAAAAAAGTTATTTCTTGTCAAAAAATCACAATAAATCTAAAAGTTACATATATACAGTAAAAGTTTTTTCCCTTAACCTTGAAATGTAAACTTTTTTGAAATATTTATAAATGTAACGTTCAATATCTTTAAATCAATCTAAAAAATAAGAATACATGTTTTTATCGGCTTACATTTACATTAACATATATTTAAATTTTTCATATTTAAAATACAAGTAAAATAATTTAATTTATCATATTCAGTGTTTTATTTTTAATTTTTGTATCTATTGCACATTTCCCAGACTTCCACTTTTCATAACAAATGCGAAAAAAACTTCCTCGTGGTTCAGTAACCACACTATCATTCTAAATGTAAGTTTTTACTCGAATGTTTATAATTTACTACATTTGTCATTTGCTGCTCCCTATGTTTACATTTTCCTTCCATCATTTTCGTGTATTTATTGCACACCACAAACACACAATACCAAGACAATTGCTAAATTTTTTGTGTCTATGTTGATAAAACTAACTTTATTTCTTTAACGTCCTCAGCAGCCCACATACAACTTTTTATTTTTATTTTTTGAAATAGTGCATTACAGTCTCCATATTATCTACTTATTGTTAATTTAATATCAATTGGTTTTTAATTTTCTAATACCTTTTCACGGCTAAACCGCTGAACCGATCTTGATGAAATTTGTGATACCCCCTTAACAATAAACGTGAATAAATTATTACTTGTTCTTGCGTTTGTTTATTTTTCGTTTTTGAAGTTGGTTCGTTTCATTAAAAATAAAATTGTATACATATTTTAGTCGGAGAGGTGAGCGACAAAAATTGCAACTACCTTATAAAATCTGAAAGCTGATTATGATAAAAGGGGTTCTTACTTACAATTAGTATACTGCTTACAAATAAATTTTCAGATTTTATAAAGTAGTTGCAACATTTTTACAAAAATAAAGCCGCCCTTGCGTCAAACGCTAACGCAACTAGCTGACTGACGGCAGGCTGTATCTCTACACCACAAATGTGACGTAATATCAAAAAATCAGCCTTTATAAAGTAGTTACAATTTTTGTCGCTCACCTCTTGGACTATTTATTTGTTCTGTGTGGAAACTAAATTACTAAAATCAACTTAATACAGCTGTCAATCACACTGAAAATATACCTTGTTGAATTATTTACGTTTGGTTGAATCGCGAACAAATTATTTATAATACCGGGCATAAATTAAAATAAATTATTATTTACATCTACAAATACGATATATGTTGTGCATGTATGATTTTGTTAACCTATTTTACTTTTCTCTCTCTTCTTCGATCCTGTCCAATGATTTTCACTCTAATATTTGCTTTTTATTTTCACACGTTTTCACATGTTCTAGAAACACATACGTGAATATATATAATATTGTATCAATAATATATGGGGCACACATGTACATAGTGGGTCAAAAGCAACGTTATTTCTCAATGAAAATAGCTATAAGGTACTTGTGGGTAATAAGGTCTACCGGGTATTAAGGCCTAAGAATCAAAAAAAAAATATCGGTATGGAGAACAATACATGACTTCCATGTTCTTTCTATCTTTTTAAACAATTTTTAAATATATATTTTTTGAAAAATATTTTATTTATATAACCTACTACTATGAATATAAAATTCGTAATACATAAAGAAACAAATATACATACGATGGTTACACTTCAAATTTTTTCACCCCTTCAATGGCTGTTTAGGCACGTACAAATAATAAATTTCCCTTAGGTTCAATTGAACTACAAATGTACCAAGTCTTATCAAAATTAGTGAGATAATACTCGCAATGTTCGCTTTTTAGACGATAAAAGTTACAAAATTTCAAATATTTCCAAAACCTCTAATCCGATTAGCACAAAAATCAACAGGTCTGGAGTACTCACAGAGACAAATATTTTCCCCAAAAATAATTCAGATCGGTACATTTTTACAGTAGTTATCGTGAATGAAAAAAATTCTACATCTAAATTATCTATTCTAAATTAACTTTTCTTTACGTTTTGAAGTTGGTACAATTAGAATTTGTCATTTTCTCGGACACGATTTTTCGATGGTATTACAATACTTCCATTTCTTTCAGAACATGGAAGTAAAAAAACACTGTGGCTTTATTATTTTATCATTTCTGTTTTCTTTAAGAAAATCTACTGGAAAATAAAACAGGATTGTTTTTCTATGAGATCAGGCTTTAAGGGTTTATAAACATTATTTTTATCGGTGTATTTTATCGTATATATTTAAAATTGAATAACTAGATATATTTTTAATGAGGATAACCTTTTTTCTACATTTTAATAAATGTTTAAAGTACAGGTATTATTTTCCCAGTAATCAGTGGTGAATTTATAATTGTATCATTCATAGGCTAACAAATAAAACTACTCAAGTGCTTTCGCCGATATTTTTGAAACTTTGCGACCAATTTTACCTTTTGTTTTGAACAGTGTAGAAAATTCGTTCGAATAGTAAAAGATTGTTACAAATGTTTGTCAGTTTTTTTCTGTGTATAGAAATGATCTAAAGTTAATTATATTTCGTTAAATTTATTGTTTCTTTTTATCGTTCTCAATATAAATATTTTTAAAAGAAATAAATTAGTTTTATAGACAATAATTCGTAAATATAAATTTGGAAAATCTATCCGTACTTTTCGCCCACTATGTACATACAAGACGTACCTACATATAAATAAAACACCTGTGAAAAACAGACTAGAATTTTGATGCAAGGAACGTGGAAATGTACGTTTTTGGTGCAGAAATCAGGTCACAGACATTTGTACTGGTTTTATCAATAGAAGTGCGTTTTTATTGTGACACTTTCAAACTGACTGTGCGTTTTTTTGTCTCATCCAGTGACTGTCAAGAATTAGATAATGGAATACAAAATATCTTAATATTAAAAGTGCTCAACCAAAAACTAAAAAATATCACCAAATGTTCACGAAAAAGAGATAATAATAATAATAATAAATTTAATCAGTCTGGAACTGTTAGGCTCCTGATGAGGACTTCTTGTGAAATCGAAACACGTATCGAGTGACATTGTTTTATTGTATATTTTTAGTTTAAGTGACTAGGAAACCAGTTTCTCCGTTTTTCCAGTAATAAATTTAAACATAAAAAATTTTAACTAAAAGGTTTTGTGTGGGGTAATTTCTTTGACTCTACTATGGGTTTATTAACAAAAAGCGATTTTTTACTCCTGAACGTTTGTCGGTATATTTACGAAACATCCTGTATGCCATCATTTTATTCTTAATTAACGAAATGTATCAAAAGGTAAAAAATAAATAAACATATATAAAATGTTTTCCTATTTTATTTTAAGAGTTAAAATGACCCCCATGTTATTTGGAACATCCAACAACTAACAAATTATAGGTGTACTTTTTAGGGTTCCGAAGAAACCCTATTAATCTCACTTTGTCGTCCGTCCTTCCGTCCTTTTAACTCAAAGCTAAATAGCTCGTAAACTATATAAGCTAGAAACTTGAAATTTTTACTGAACATGTAAAATGACACCCTCTAGTAAAATATGTACAAATTTATTGAATGAATAATTTTTCAGGGGGGGCAATAAGGAGCTAAAGTTAAGTAAAAAAAAAGATATTTTTTTATATAATGCTCCACATTTTACGTACGCTAATAAAACTAAAATCATTGTATTTTTCTTCATAGTAAAACTTTTATAAACCTCTGATTTTCGCTAAAGGTATGCATGCATACATATTTTTATGATATTTGTGACAGAGTCCTATCCATCTTTTTCGCAACGTCACATATATACAACAGAAAAATATGCTAATAAATAAGTATATTTATATCGACCCATTTGAAATCTCTGTGTTATAAAAATATATAACATATATGTATAATATTTTCCCTGGGAAAAGGAGAAAACCCATAGAAAAAACTCGTTGCATTTTGTATCCTGAATATTTTATAACCTTTTATATTATTTTTGTATCCAATAAATTATTGATATGAGCTATAAAATATTCATTAAAATCCTAAAGTCTAATATTTGTGACAAAAATAGAATGTTATTTCTGATTGTTCGTATACACTCGAAAATAAAAATATTATCACTACGAAAAACATTTAAAAGAGAGGAACAAATTTTCATTACAGGCTTGTAGGAAATTGCTAACTTGTAATTATTACAACTATCCCCTAGTGCACAAATTTATTAATTGAATGGAATTTCAAAGAGCATAAAAATTGAATTTTTAGGATTTAAATTTAATCATTGTAATTAAAACTTGTGTTTCACAGAAACTTGATGTAACGTTTTCAGGGTGATCAAAAACAATTGAATATTTAATTAACCTCACTGCCACAATCAATTTGGAACATATTCACGTCAATCCCTCGACTGTGCATTCCGATACAATCACACCCATTTATTAATGTGTTTTCCCACATGCTGTAGTTATGTTTTAATTAATTAATTGATTATTTTTCCTTGCGTCTTCAAGGAATCTTTTAACGTTTGTTTTATTATAAAAACACAAAGATTGCCAAATGCGTAACCCTATTTTTAAACGTAGTCAAAAATGTAAAAGTAATACCAAAGACCGTAAGTGATTTTCTTTTAGTCGAGTTAAAATTACAATGCAATTAAAAATTAAATGGTAAATTAAGCGGCCATTATGGCTGTAATATCATACTGTAAAAAGAACGATAATTGTAGTTGGAAAACTCTTTTTTTCTATCTTGTAATAATAATGTAACGTTATATCTTTGACTGCATAAAAACTGATCTGAAACAACTATTTTAATTAAGTAAATGAGAATTGCATCGAATAGAATTTCCATATAAATCGTTCTTGTTTTATACAGAATGTTTACAAAGTCTTGGATCATTTTCATGAAAAAACTGATATAAATATTTACATACCAAAATTTTACAGTAAATTAAGAAAAATATTTTAAACAAATATGAAAAAAATGAAAATGCAACAGATAATTTCTAATAAAAATGTATAAAATATGAAAAAGATTTGACTTGAAAATGTAAGGAAGCCGAGGAAACCGCTAGTACCTATCCTAATAAATCTTTAATATATTAATAAACATAAAGTTTACAGAGTATTTCAATATAATTCAGCCAGACCTCCATAAATTTCGAAGTAAGTACTGTTTACAACAATCTATAGATATAACATATAATCCTTCATCAACATATCTGAGGTAAAGTTCTCAATTGTTAGGGTAAAAGGCAGTAAGGTTTAAAGAATAAAAACGAAGAAAAATGAATTCGAAGTTTTTGATTTTTTTTAAACTGAATTAATAACCTGTGTGAAGTTAGCCCCCCTTTTGTTGAAATTCTAATTTTTGAAAGTTGTGCCAAATTGTGCTATACTTGTGCTACATTGTGCCAAAATATTTTCCCCCTAAAATAAAAACAACACTGGAAAAACCCAAAAAACGATTTTTTTTAGTAGCCCCCCTTTTTTTGAAATTCAAATTTTTGAAAGTTGTGTAAAATTGTGCTAGTTGTTCTTAACATTGTGCCAAAACATCAATACTCTAATATAATTTTCCAGCCCCCCAGAACAAAAATACATTTTTCACCAGCCCCCCTTTTGCTGAATTTCAAAATTTTGAAAGTTGTGCTGAATTGTGCTATACTTGTGCTACATTGTGCTAAAATATTTCCATACTAAAATAAAAACTGCTCTAATAAAACCAAAAAAACGTTTTTTTTTTAGTGTGAAGTTAGCCCCCCTTTTGTTGAATTTCAAAATTTTGAAAGTTGTGCTAAATTGTGCTAAACTTGTGCTACATTGTGCCAATATATTTCCACCCTAAAATAAAAACTGCTCTAATAAAACCAAAAAAACGTTTTTTTTTTAGTGTGAAGTTAGCCCCCCTTTTGTTGAATTTCAAAATTTTGAAAGTTGTGCTGAATTGTGCTATATTTGTGCTACATTGTGCTAAAATATTTCCACTCTAAAATAAAAACTGCTCTAATAAAACCAAAAAAACGCTGTTTTTTTTAGTGTGAAGTTAGCCCCCCTTTTGTTGAATTTCAAAATTTTGAAAGTTGTGCTAAATTGTGCTAAACTTGTGCTACATTGTGCCAAAATATTTCCCCCCTAAAATAAAAACTGCTCTAATAAAACTAATAAAACGTTTGGTTATTTTTGGTGCGAAGTTAGCCCCCGTTTTGTTGAATTTAAAAATTTTGAAAGTTGTGCTAAATTGTATTATACTTGTGCTACATTGTGCCAAAATATTTCCCCCCTAAAATAAAAAATTCCCTAATAAAACTTTAAAAAACGTTTTTTTTGGTGGGAAGTTAGCTTCCTTTTTGTTGAATTTCAAAATTTTGAAATATGTGCTAAATTGTGCTATACTTGTGCTACATTGTGTCAAAATAATTACCCCCTAAATTAAAAACTGCTCTAATAAAACTAAAAAAACGGTGTTTTTTTGGTGTGAAGCTAGCCCCCCTTTTGTTGAATTTCAAAATTTTGAAAAGTGTGCTGAATTGTGCTAAGCTTGTGCTACATTGTGCCAAAATATTTCCACCCTCAAATACAAATTGCAATAATAAAACTAAAAAAACGTTTTTTTTTATTGTTTTTTTGTGAAGTTAGCCCCCATTATGTTTAATTTAAGAATTTTGAAAGTTGTGCTCAATTGTGCTATTTGTTGCTTACGTTGTTCCAAAATATTTCACCCATAAAATAAAATAAAAATTATTTACTTCAATATCTGATAAAGATTATATTGATATAAACATTAAAAGAATAAATAAAGAAAAAGAAAATTTATAGACCATAGTTATTTATTATACATGTATATACACATTACAGGTAACGGTAAACATATAATTAATAATAAAAGGATATTGTATAGGCTCTCTTGCAACGCAAGATATTTACGCCACTGATAAACCAATTTAAAATTTTTTTGAAAAGTTAAATAGTGATTGTAGCTTTTAAATTCAAACAATTAAATTTCGTGTAGTGGCGTCAGACTGGCGCCGAATCGACATCACCAACAATATCTATAAACACAGTTTGGATACGAATTTTTATTTTATTTTATGGGTGAAATATTTTGGAACAACGTAAGCAACAACTAGCACAATTGAGCACAACTTTCAAAATTCTTAAATTAAACATAATGGGGGCTAACTTCACAAAAAAACAATTAAAAAAAACGTTTTTTTAGTTTTATTATTACAATTTTTATTTGAGGGTGGAAATATTTTGGCACAATGTAGCACAAGCTTAGCACAATTCAGCACACTTTTCAAAATTTTGAAATTCAACAAAAGGGGGGCTAACTTCACACCAAAAAAACACCGTTTTTTAGTTTTATTAGAGCAGTTTTTAATTTAGGGGGGAATTATTTTGGCACAATGTAGCACAAGTATAGCACAATTTAGCACATATTTCAAAATTTTGAAATTCAACAAAACGGGGGCTAACTTCGCACCAAAAAAAAACCAACCGTTTTTTTAGTTTTATTAGAGCAGTTTTTATTTTAGGGTGGAAATATTTTGGCACAATGTAGCACAAGTATAATACAATTTAGCACAACTTTCAAAATTTTGAAATTCAATAAAAGGTAGGCTAACTTCACACTAAAAAAAAACGTTTTTTTGGTTTTATTAGAGCAGTTTTTATTTTAGTGTGGAAATATTTTAGCACAATGTAGCACAAGTATAGCACAATTCAGCACAACTTTCAAAATTTTGAAATTCAACAAAAGGGGGGCTAACTTCACACTAAAAAAAAACGTTTTTTTGGTTTTATTAGAGCAGTTTTTATTTTAGAGTGGAAATATTTTAGCACAATGTAGCACAAGTATAGCACAATTCAGCACAACTTTCAAAATTTTGAAATTCAACAAAAGGGGGGCTAACTTCACACTAAAAAAAAAACGTTTTTTTGGTTTTATTAGAGCAGTTTTTATTTTAGTGTGGAAATATTTTAGCACAATGTAGCACAAGTATAGCACAATTCAGCACAACTTTCAAAATTTTGAAATTCAACAAAAGGGGGGCTAACTTCACACTAAAAAAAAACGTTTTTTTGGTTTTATTAGAGCAGTTTTTATTTTAGAGTGGAAATATTTTAGCACAATGTAGCACAAGTATAGCACAATTCAGCACAACTTTCAAAATTTTGAAATTCAACAAAAGGGGGGCTAACTTCACACTAAAAAAAAAACGTTTTTTTGGTTTTATTAGAGCAGTTTTTATTTTAGAGTGGAAATATTTTAGCACAATGTAGCACAAGTATAGCACAATTCAGCACAACTTTCAAAATTTTGAAATTCAACAAAAGGGGGGCTAACTTCACACTAAAAAAAAACGTTTTTTTGGTTTTATTAGAGCAGTTTTTATTTTAGAGTGGAAATATTTTAGCACAATGTAGCACAAGTATAGCACAATTCAGCACAACTTTCAAAATTTTGAAATTCAACAAAAGGGGGGCTAACTTCACACTAAAAAAAAAACGTTTTTTTGGTTTTATTAGAGCAGTTTTTATTTTAGAGTGGAAATATTTTAGCACAATGTAGCACAAGTATAGCACAATTCAGCACAACTTTCAAAATTTTGAAATTCAACAAAAGGGGGGCTGGTGAAAAATGTTTTTTTGTTTTGGGGGGCTGGAAAATTATATTAGAGTATTGATGTTTTGGCACAATGTTAGGAACAACTAGCACAATTTTGCACAACTTTCAAAAATTTGAATTTCAAAAAAAGGGGGGCTACTAAAAAAAATCGTTTTTTGGGTTTTTCCAGTGTTGTTTTTATTTTAGGGGGGAAATATTTTGGCACAATGTAGCACAAGTATAGCACAATTTGGCACAACTTTCAAAAATTAGAATTTCAACAAAAGGGGGGCTAACTTCACACAGGTGAATTAATAATAATGCAGGTCTGTATCTCAAACCGTTCTTGAGATATAGCCTCTCAAAATTTTGAAGAAAAATAGCCCTAACTTTTGAACGGATGGTCGGAATTGATTTTAACTCAAACATTTTAATCAAAAATAGCATTTAATATTAATTTACACGTTCAGTTATAAAACTATAATACCTCTACGTCTTATTTTCTTGTATTTTAGTCGATATTTGTATGACGAGTTGAAGTTCACTAGAGGAAATTTCACTAAAAAATTGGGGTGCCAATCGAAGCGTCTTGACGTGATTATGATCTGAAAGAAAGGATTTTTCGAAATTCAACCCCTTAAGTGGGTAAAAAGGGGTGTAAAGTTTTTTTTTGGTCGGATTTACTTGAAACTTAGCATAAATATTCTAAAATACCAATAATGAAAAATGTATTTCAGTATTTTTTGTTTAAGTTCAAGCTTTTAGTATTTTAAATAAATTCTTATATATTTATATAGTAACTAAATGATTCTACGTCTTATTTTTTTGTATTTTAGTCGATATTTGTACGACGAGTTGAAGTTCACTGCAGGAAATTTCACTAAAAAATTTAATTTTTTTGATTTTGTTAAAAGTATGTTTATTGTATAGAAAATGACGTGAAAAGTTGAACTGTTCAAACCGCAAGTCTATATCTTAAACCGTTCTCGAGATATAGCCTCTCAAAGTTTTAGTTTTTTCAAATTTTTTTCTTTAAATAGTCGATAAGTTATAATTTCAATATATTTATATAAAAAATAATAATCAAAAATCTATTGTATTACATATTATGTTATTAAAACACAAGCTAATTGAAATTATTTTCGAAATCGTGATTTTTAGTTCATATTTATTTCTAATTAAAAAACAAACGCAATTTTAATTGTTCTTGTAGTGATATCAGTTACAATGGAAAGTAAGCAGATGCACCTCCCTATTTATTGAAATGTTTGACAAATCAGCCAGTAAGCTAAATTAACTTAATAAATTTATATAGTGGCGAGGCGTGAAATTGTTAATAAGGGAAGCATATTTTGTCAATCCTACCTATTAACAAAAAAAACTAGTTATGAAACACCTTAAATTCAAGCTTTTACTTTTTTAAATTCTTATATAAATATTTATATAGTGACTAAATGATTCTACGTCTTATTTTCTTGTATTTTAGTCGATATTTGAATGACGAGTTGAAGTTCACTGCAGGAAATTTCACTAAAAAATTTCGAATTTTTGATTTCGTTAAAAGTATGTTTATTGTATAGAAAATGACGTGAAAAGTTGAACTGTTCAAACCGCAAGTCTGTATCTCAAACCGTTCTCGAGATATAGCCTCTCAAAGTTTAAGTTTTTTCAAATTTTTGGAGAAAAAAGGCCATAATTTTTGAACGTGTGGTCGGAATTGATTTTAGTTGACGGATTTGGAATCAGCGTGTCAAAATCTATATAATGACATGTATAATACTTTAAAATTCGAAAAAAAAAATTTCGTCAAAAATCGACATTTTTTTAAGGTATACCCCTTTGAATTTTTTCGATTTTTCACGAATTTTTTTTTTTCGAGTTTTAAGGTATTATACATGTCTTTATATAGATTTTGACACGCTGATTCCAAATCCGTCAACTAAAATCAATTCCGACCACGCGTTCAAAAGTTATGGCCTTTTTTCTCCAAAAATTTGAAAAACCTAAAACTTTGAGCGGCTATATCTCGAGAACGATTTGAGATACAGACCTGCGGTTTGAACAGTTCAACTTTTCACGTCATTTTCTATACAAAAAACATACTTTTAACAAAATCAAAAAAATTAAATTTTTTAGTGAAATTTCCTGCAGTGAACTTCAACTCGTCGTACAAATATCGACTAAAATACAAAAAAATAAGACGTAGAATCATTTAGTTACTATATAAATATATAAGAATTTATTTAAAATACTAAAAGCTTGAACTTAAACAAAAAATACTGAAATACATTTTTCATTATTGGTATTTTAGAATATTTATGCTAAGTTTCAAGTAAATCCGAACAAAAAAAAATAATTTACACCCCTTTTTACCCCCTTAGGGGTTGAATTTCGAAAAATCCTTTCTTTCAGATCATAATCACGTCAAGACGCTTCGATTGGCACCCCAACGAAGTCAAAAGCATTTTTTATTTACGAGATTACGTAAACGTAAAAAATGACAGGCACATACGTACGTACGTACAGTCGCCTGCAGAACTCATCTGGCACCCTAAAGGCTAGAATCGCTTACAACAGATTCCAAATTTAAAGACAAACATCATCGGTTGTCTTTTTCTATCAAGTTTAATATATTTAAATACTAAAATTCGGAATATCAAATATTTATTGCCATAAAATTTACTTATACAATTTTAAATAGATAATTTAATCGCACAAATATATATGAGTACTATAAACGAAGAGAAGTTCTTTATCTAGCAAATGAATTTTAAAATATCTGTCTTTGTTTGATACATGGAGAAATGATTTAAATATCATAATAATCAAATGAGAGGAACCTACTAAGTTTGTGATAAACGAAAATGAATACAAACTGCAAGACCATTAATGCAGGCGACTGTACAGTGTACATACACACAGACAGATATCTTTCTGAAAATAGTGTAAATATACTATAGTAACCTTAAAACATACAATTATGTTGAAATTGATTTTGATTTTCGTACCGATTACAATAACTTCCAGTTGGAAAGTTAAAAATACATTTTAAAATACATACATATACAAAATATAAAAGATATGTAGAATATATTAATAAAATAACTTACATTTCCACAAAATAACATAACTGCACTATATTGACACATTTATTATTAAAAAACACACAATAAAAACTTAATCTCACAGGTAAATAACTATTTTATTGTTCGTTTAACCCGCACTATAAAGAATCAATACGAAAACTGTCAATTGAATCATGTTTCAACCCCACTTTTACATTTAGAACTAATCATGTCTATTCTTGTTTTGTTTTTATTTATTATAATCGTATTATGTAAATTTGTGAATTAAAAATGCATTAAGTTTTTTTTATTATAATGGGTATATTTTTACTTCCATGCTCCGAAGGAAATGGAAGTATTGTAATACCGTCGAAAAATGGTGTCTGAGATAATGACAGATTTTGATTGTACTAACTTCAAAACGTAAAGAAAAGTTGTTTTCCGCATGGCGGCTGTGCGTGTGTCTGTGTGTAAGTCTGTAAAAATATACCGATTTGAATTATTTTTGGGGAAAATGTACTCGAGACCTATTGATTTTGGTAATAATCGGATTAGGGGTTTTGGAAATATTTGGAATAAAAATAAACATCAATGGCAGATTCAGTAGCGTCGCTGAGGGAAACAGCACTAGGGGTGGAACCTAGGGAGTCACGCCACCCCCCCCCCCACCAAAAAAAGTCGCCAGGTTTTATTTTTTACGTAGTAGGCGGATGTCACCCCCTGTGAACTTTTTCGATCAAAAAATATGTTAGTGGATTATATTTTTATAAATTAGAAATTAGATTGTCGTCACCCCTTCTAGATTTTCAATACCAAAAAAGTCTCGACTGCCTCTCCCCTTCTTTCCACTAAATTTGGTACTGTAATGTATATGTAAGTCCTTTTTGGCAACCCTAGGTACAACATTAATTTGTATGCAGAATGCAGACATATAAAATATTTTAAATTCAGAATTGATTCTAGAAATGTTATTTTTTCTTGGAATCGTTTTTTAATTAATTTTAGAAACTTTCCAATTAAATGGTGAATGTTACAGTAATAGATTTATTTATTAATTTTTAATAAAAAAACGTACAAATATATTTATAATAAGGATAAATAACTAACTTTAAAACTTGAATAAATTTGCCTAATATATTCATCTCAAAGAAATTCGTTTGTATCTATATATATATATCAAGTTTTCTTGACCTTTGACATTAACAGCAATTTAGTTCAGTTAATTCCCATTTATTTAAATTTACAGTGACATTTGTATCATTAAAAGAAATGCCAAACAGGAAGTGAAAATAGTAAAGAATAGCAATTCAAAATTAAAAAAAAAAACCACCCACCCACTTATCTCATGTTAATTAAAATGTGTTCATAAATAACTACAGAACATTGAGAATTGCAAAATTAATTTAATGGTACGAAAGTACAATAATACTCTTTTAATATTACTATATATACACCAAATTAAATTAAATTCTCGTTTTTTATGTCCGCAAAAGGAAATAAACACAGAGTTATTAAAGTTGTGAAATTAAAAACACAATTACCGTTTTTGAACAAAAGCTTTTGAAGACAATAAATATTGATTTTAAAACAGTCCGTTGAAATTCGTTTTGTGAGAGATGGTTTTCGTAATGTACTTTAATCTCGGAAGAAGATGAAGAACATTTGTCATCTTAATTATTAATTTATTATAGTTATATTTATTATATACCCAGTTGGCCAAAAGATATTACTTCGAAGAATCGTTTCATTATGTACAATGTACATACTTACTAATTCAAAAAGATTTTAAATAGAATTATTCATGAACACTCCGTGATATCTACATACTTATAGTTAATTTTACACACACAATATAATTCAGTACCTTGTAGAAAGCTTTAGGTTTTTTCTTATAAAAAAACAATGTGTAATCAAAACACGAAATTCACTTTTTTCCATGATTAAAAAAAATAAAAAAATGTTCGAAGGCTGTAACTTGAACAAGAGTAAATGGAATGTCATGAAATTTTGACAGTATTCTAGTGAAGGTTGGCACTCTATGGAAAGCATAAGGATTTTTTGCTTATATCACCATTTGTATGTCAGGCCAATGACTTTTCAGCCTATGCAGTACATACAAAAATCGAAAAAACACGTGTATGGGAAAATCACTGGCTGAAACTTTTTCCACATTTTTTTTTTAATTTTTTGAGCTGATCTGGGGGTGGCCCGGTCAAAATTCGTCCTAGCCCCATATAAGGACCACTCTAATATATGTATGTAAATATATATTTTATGTAAATGCAAATAAATAATTTTATCAATATCAATTTAATTTAGCTCTTCCATATTTAAACTAACATTCCTGTGTTTTAATTACTTTGAGGAAACAGACTGCAGATCCGATGATATTGAATTGAAATAAATGATTTAAACAGAACTACCTTCCGCACTCTTTCCGTTTTCATAAAACATATTAAATATAACCTAATTAGGCTTAAATTATATTTAATAAAAAAAAAAAAAACTTTCAAATTGAATTACATAATCTGGTTCTGTTTCTTTAAAAAACTAGGTCAAAACACTGCATCTATTGTATTTCCCTGTGACAAATAATTTTTTCACAAATATGGGTCGAGGGTTTTTTTTCTTTCAAGACATTTTTTTGTCTACACATTATAATAAAATATGCAATAAATTGACTGAAAGTGAATAAGGGAGCAATAAAACTGTGTATATGCAGTAAATGCAATGGCAATAATTTTACTTGATGTTGAAAAATATTAATCATTATTTAATGGTCTGTTAAAAAATGTGTGTAATAATTTATATACATAGGTATTAGATAAAATTTTGTGCAAATGAAGAAATTTTGAATATTTACACTGCATGATTTTATTTTGTTAAATATTGATTTTTACAAGCTTTTATTATTAATTAGAATAAATTGGTAAATAAATGAATTATCGTTTTTTTTCAGGAAAGTAATACTTCGTTAATAAAATGAAATTATTTTTTATACCCGGTATTAAAAGGAAATTCGATATCTTGCAAGCACTTTACAACTTTTATGACATTTCAATTAAATTTATAAGTTTAGCGCATGCTTAATTTTGATACTTTCTATCCTATTTTTTTAAATTCCTAATTTTCATTTACGATACATTGATTTAATTGGTATTGACATAATATACAATGCAATAACTTTGTAATAAAGTACATTTATTGTACTGATATGCTATTAACCCTACAATACTTTGTGTAGAAGTTTTGGTGCATTTTGAAATGCCGCCACAAAATTTAATAAAATAGTAATTAGTATTTTGTTTTCAAATTTATATCTGTCAAAAAATATTATTATAATTTTATCTAGGATGCTTTGTATTTTATTCTTTATTAAAGTTGAAAACAAAATACTGTTGATTAATTTAAAATTTATCAGTTAGTTTCGAGGCGGCATTTCAAAATGCACCAATCACACATCGTTAAATTTGACCAAAGGTCACTACAACATTTCTAATTGCTACCATGTTAAATTTCCTATGTCTTAATCAACTTGGAATACACTGTATATGTATTTCTGTTTATAAAATTTCCAATTTTCATCACAATCTGCTATTGCTAATAAAGAATAAAAAAATCCATTTACATTTAAATTATATATATCTGTCTTTTTCTCACTGACAACGCAGCAGTTGTCACATAGTAAAGCTATTGTTTTTCTGTGCACGCTGAAGTGAAAATGCATTTTCTACCTTCGCTGAATCCGGAAAATGTGAACTAAATGATAAATGGATTTGGAACTTTATTAATTCTGTTTGAAAAGTTTTTACTTGACTTGTTGTTGTTTAATTCTGTCCTGATTTTATGTTCACAATATACTTTTGTTAGATCTGTAAAATTTATTTGTAAAACTAATTATCTTGCATTCTATACAGAAAAATAACAAACAAATTTTAATAACCAACATATTATAAATTATCATAGTGTTGTGCTACGATACGTTGTTCGTATCTAATAATTATAAATTATTATTATATATACTATGTTTAAAATCGTAGACAGAAAAATAATAATTAATAAGATTTTTTAGTTTATCTGACCACTTAATCGGTTTTTATCTAAATTGTTCAATAATTAACTACCTGCATTTACTTGGCAGTTAGTTTTTTTTGTATTTTATCATAAAAAAAAAGTATATTTCGTAAACATTAAAAGTTTTGATTTTTGTATATAAACCTCCAAAAAAAATCTAACTCCGTCACTGTTTTTTAACCCAGTTCGATGACATTGTTGGATGTGCCCGAGGACTAAATGTAGATTTAATTAGCTGGGGTATCTCACCGACGATTCGTCGTACGAATAAATAAATAAACATTAGGGATGCTGGAGAGATTTGTTACAATTCACAACATGAATTAGCGTTCTACGTTTTGATAGATTAATGTAATTATTTGTAGAGAATGGATAGGTACAGTAATAGTTAATTAAATGGCAGATAAATATATCAATAAAAAGAGGAAAACATAATTTATTAAAATTTTAATAACTTAAATTTAAGTTAATGTTCTTTAGAGGTATGTATTCTTATCTATATATGTAATAGCAGCTATAGTACAGGGCCGTAACTACCACCGGGGCAGCCGAGAGTAGGGGGCCCGCAGCGTAAAAATTGGAGGAAGTAAATAAATAGGAAAAATTGTGTAAGTTAAGAGCAAAAAAAAAAAAAGGTCATTCAATTCAAAATTATGTTAATAATTTTGCATATTCTGGGGGCCCCTCAGTCACCTCTTGCCCCGGAGCCCCCAAGCTTCTAGTTACGGCCCTGCTATAATAATTTACTCGAACACGTAATATTTTTTGAAGAAAACAATGTTTAGAATTTTTCGTTCAATGTACAAAGAATAATTTTTTTCTATAAGTAAGAGTAAATGCTATAACTTTATAACTAGTCGAGTACTTTCGTAATAAATAGAGATTGGAAAAATAGTTGTTATTTTCAATGAAATAGTTACTAGTTGAATTTTTTTCGGAAAATAGTTGATAAATAGTTTTTTTACGATTTAATGGTAATTAATGCAAACGAAGCAGTAAAAAGTGTCGCAAATAGTTTTAAAATAGTTTGTGTTCAATCAAACCAGTTTTCTGAAAACGGTGGAGATATGTATCAAAAATTACAATAAATGCATTTTTACGCAATAGTTTAAAAACTATTTTTCCAATCTCTAGTAATAAAAACAAATATTGATAGTGCCAAATAAGTTCTAAAACCTTCTATGTAAAAAAATAGGGTTGCTTACAAGATGAGATGAGGTGTTATTTAGTATTGCACCCTCAGGATGAGCTTGTCGTACCCCAAGGAATACGTGCTTTTCTGTTTAAGAAGCATCGTCTTAGAGGGAACATTGGGAGCGTTCACGTCTGACCAAAAAACGGAACAACGAGTTTTGATTGGTTGATTCATGGAATTTCTGGTGGAATGTACCAGAAATTTAAAGAATTTCATTATTTTTTAAGTGAGAAAGATGTAACTAGAAAGAGATAGAAACTAGTGACCAGGCTAACCAAAGATTATAATATAATAAAATATTATAATAATCAAATGGGATAAGCGAATTTCAATGAAAACTAGACGACCACTTCTACATTTTACTGTACATCCTTAATAAAAAAAATATCGATTTTAAGTAATACCATATTCTATACATAGATATATCATTTAGATATATAATTTTATAATACATTATAATGAAAATTTTAATCAACGCACAGGAACTTTTTCTAAGTAAAAGATGCAATCTTGTAAATTATGCTTTTAAAGTTAGTATATCAGGTGACAATATCTTTGTGCAACACGAAACTGTGACCTAGTTTTGGGGCGAAATGGATCATGAAAAGTGCACATTTCCGCAATGATTATAGCGAATTTTCACGAAATACTGTATGAAAATATCTATCATACCCAATAATGGACTTGAAGATGTACAACTTGTAAGGGTAATATTTTGAAAATGTAATAAGAAATTTTGATTTATTAATTAAATTTAGGTAAACATTCGAGAATATATTTTACCAACTTACTAGAGTCATGTTATAGAATATACTGTATATAAATAATATTTGGTATGATTAATATGAAGTCATTTACTATTACACTATCAAATAAATATGTCAAAGATCTTTGACAAAGATTTCATCATATTTCTTTGATAAAATACGAGATTTTGTTTTATTACACTACATAAAATATTTGATAATATTTTCTTAATATTATCTAGGGATATTTTCTTCTTTTTTGGTGCCTTTTGAATATCAGTGCGTGGATGTTCGTCAATTGACGTGATCGAGGTTTGAATTTACAACCGTGTATTGTGGTTTTTATAATCAATAAGAAGATTATCATATAATACTGGATTTTGTTGATATTCATATATTAATAATTATGTAACTGTAACTGTCAGTGATAACTTGGTAGTCGCCATTTTGTTTTTGAAGTCAAAAAACTTTGATCAAATATAAGAGACTGTCATTAACTATGATCATAGAAATTATATTATAAAAGTTGACTTATTACACTGTCATATTTCTTTGATCAAAGAAATTTTATCATATTTCTTTGATAGTGTAATAGCCGCCTTAAGTATTTTTAAAAAAATTGTCAAAAGTTAGTTTGGATAATACTGACATAAATAAAACGTTAATAAATATATTAAGTAAGTTACAATTAGATTTTAATAAAATAATATTATTCTCTACAGTTTTTATTTGAAACATTTCTTCCATTACAGCGAGCAAACATCGGTTTCCAATTTAACGCTGCTCTTCAAAAATATGTAGGTACTCATCTGCTGCATACAAGAACTTTAAATTTAAAATTTCATGTTTGAAAGCTTCACCATTTGGACTGTAGACTGTAGAGTGTAGAGTGTAGAGCATTCACAAACAAACAGATAGACGTCATTGAGAAAATAGTCATACTTGATTCAAGCACCCTCAAAATGTGTAATTCCGTTGAAATCTTGAGCTCGATTTTTTACCATGATTATAAAATATAGGTATTTTTTTTGCACACCCCAAGCAGGCTTGGAAGTGTATATTACTCTCGTCCTATGAAATTTGATAAAATGAGCATTATATATTAAATTTCTTCAATAACCACCTTAAAAGTTAGAATTTTTTTTTTAAATTTAATATCGATTGGTTTTAATTTTCTGTAATAAAAATATAAACAAAGTTCAATTTGTCTATTTAGACCCATTTTTACAAAACGACAACACGCTACAGATCGCAATACGTAATAAATTAACAGCAAACCTTTTGAATCACTTGCTCTATTTGCAGAATCGAACCTTATTAAAACTAGAAGTAAAGAAATTTGCAGTTTATTACATTTTATGCAAAAAAAGTAGGTACAAGTATATTTATAATATATTAATATTTTTTATAAATATTAAGAGTTCGATTTATAATTTATTGATACACACAGAACAAGGCAAAATTTTAAAAGAGAACTTCTATATATACTATTTCTAGCCATAAAAGTTCAATATTTGAAACAAAAGTTTGTATAAAATTACTTTTGATAAAAATGTAAAATTATTAATTGTTAAAATTTGATAGATTTTTATTTATTATTAAAAGTTTTCTCCGTGTATGTATTGATTTTTTAACAAGTGACGGAAGGATTAATAACAATACTGTATAATACAATGATGAACTTCAGTCAAGTTCAAATTCTGGTACATAGGATTTATACTTTGTGATTGCGAGAAATTGAGACGGCTTATTTACATAATGTAATATCTTGTTAGGATAAATCCCAAAAGTGCGTATGTGTGTTTGTGTGCGTGCCCTCGAGATCAAACTTTATAAACACGGTGTATTTATTCTCAACTTTTGCTTTATAACAAACTAAATAGGGTTAACTGGGATAAAAGTGAAACAAAATACAAATCTTTCATGTTTTTTGACAGTTAACGATACAAATTCATACGTTAATTTTTTCTACTAGATGCGCTTACGAATAACCATTTTAAATACGGACTTTAAAAATGAAAAAAGTGTGTTTCATTTTGGAAAAAAGTGAAACAGGCCTCTAATGGAAAATATTTCTCGAAAAATTAAAAGAAATGTATTTATATTATAGGTAAGAAGAAAGTAAACGAAAACTTGTAGAAAATAATTATAATATATCGGGTATATAGGCAAATTAATAAATTATTTATATTATATAAGTAAGAAAATTTATAGGGTCAACTGGGGTAAAAGTGAAACAAAATACAAATCTTTCATGTTTTTGACAGTTAACGATACAATTTCATACTTTAATTTTTTCTACTAGATGCGCTTATGAATAACCATTTTAAATACTTACGTCATTTGAACTGTACGATACAACACGGAAAAAAGTGTGTTTCATTTTTAACCTCTAATTTGGGAAAAAGTGAAACAGGCCTCTAATGTAAAATATTTCTCGAAAAATTAAAAGAAAAGCTACAAAGGCAACTTTGATTTATCTTCTTTGTGGCATATCAATGTGAAATTGTAACTTTAATTAATATCTGAGCTATACAGAAAGTTATGTGCAAAGAATTAAAATTTAATTCACACGTTTTGACATCGACTAACAGGGAAATCTATTATTAGGCGATTCATATTTTCAGGTCGGTTTAACAAACCTTTAATGATGATGTCAAAATTTTTAGTTTTTATAATTCTCCTAAAAGAGATATACATATATATACAAAATACAAAAACAATGTTAGTTAACCACACAACGGCTGTCTAAAGGAACCAGTCGGGTCCAAAGACATTTACATTTTAATAAAAAAAAAAATATATATATATAATTCTCCTATAAACAAATTAGTTTTTTAGTTGCAAGCTTGTTTCACTTTTACCCCATTTTTTTGGTGTTTCATATTTACCCCGCTCGACCCTACTATATTGTCGTATACATACATAGTTTCTTATAAACCGAGAATTCTCAATTAGTTTCCATCATTATTTCGGCTAATATATTTTCAGGACTGTACAAAAATATATTTACTGTAATGTGTAATGAAATAAAGCTGCTTAGATTAAGCTCGGAAATGTAACCAACTGAAAAACATCGGGTTAAATGCTTTGCAAGTAGAACTTGCTTTTATTCATCTACCTAATGATAGGAAACAAATTATCCGCAATGTTACCGAAAATTCCACATAATCCGATTAAGGTACGATCAAAATTGATTTATATTAAGAGATGTTGCACACCCGCGTCTTCGCCCGCGTTATATTTGTTATTGTAAACATTTATATAATTAATAAAATCTAGTACCATTTATACCGTTAGTCTAGAATAATTTTTTACCCTAATTAGAGTTAATATAGTATTTTACCTGAAAATGTCCTTTATAATGTAAATAAATGTATTAAAATGTTTATACGTCATAAAAAAGACTCATATCTCTTGGCTAAGTTTTAATTAATCAATTACTTAGGTCTTTTCTCCTTATATAGGATAGGCCATTTGTTGATTTCTTTCTCCTTAAGAAACTATAAAATTCAAACGAGATCGAGACCTTTTAAATACTGACGAAACAAGACTAACCTAAACCTAATTTTGTCTCATCTATAAACAAACAAACAAACAAACAAACAAGCTTACAGTTCAAATACATAACCAGTATTTTGAGTAACACTTACTTCAAAAGAAACTAACAGATGGCCCACCCTTTAGGTGTAGAAAATTTTCGTATTATTATTAATCTAGTTTTTTTAGTTGTACATGAAACATCGGTCCGAATAGCAAAGTTTTCAAAGAGAATTTTTATATATGACATTAAAACTTTTTAGTGGCTATTTTTAATCCCACTGAGTTTAATACGTTATATTATATGCTTGTGTTGTATATTTTTAATGAAAAAATATTCCTAGGTGTATTTTTATTATAATAAGAATACTTTATATTTTTCAATGTATAGCAAAACAAATGCGTGCAAATTCAAAGGAATTGCACATGGATAACATTATTTAGAAAAACAACAATAACTTTAACAATAATTATTGCTGAATCCACCATAATCCATGTTTATGATAATGTGTAAAGCGATGAACAAAAATCTAATTTATATATACAACATTCTGCAATTAAACTTGCCAGAATCAACCAATATTTCATATAAGTGTACAACATTGGGTTATCTGTTCATCTGTGACCTAAAAACTGATTCTATGTCCAACAGAATACCTATACAAATACAGTACAAAATATCGAGATACATATCATTGTTATTTTAGAACAGTGATTCCCAACAGGGCCGTAACTAGAGGCTTTGGGGTCCGGGGCAACAAGTAACCCATTAAAAATCCAATTATTTCATTGTCCCTTCGAAAGTTAAAAGTAAAAAAATAATTTAAAAAAACGTTCGCATATAAAGTTTAAAAAAGATAAAATAGTTTTGATATATGTAGATAATACTTAGATTTATTTTTTAGAGAGATGGAGGGCTGTCACATATCTTTACCAATAAGTAGTTAAGCCCCCCCCCCCCCCCTCCCACAAAAAATGAACGAATACTTATCATATACATATTAGATAATTAGAAATTAATTATTTTCGATCTTTTTAAATCCGCATTTAAATTTTACACACTATATCTGAATCACCTGTATATATATATACATACAGTCGCCTGCAGAACTCGTCTGGCACCCTAAAGGTTACAACAGATTCAAAATTTAAAGACAAACATCATCGGTTATCTTTTTCTATCAAGTTTAATATATTTAAATACTAAAATTCGGAATATCAAATATTTATTGTCACAAAATTACGTATACAATTTTCAATAGGTTACATAATAATTTAATTGCACAAATACATATGAGTACTGTAAATGAAGAGGAGTTCTTTATCTAGCAAATTAATTTCAAAATATCTGTCTTTGTTTGATACATGGAGAAATGATTTAAATATTATAATAATCAAATGGGAGGAGCCTACTAAGTTTGTGATAAACGAATATGAATACAAACTGCAAGACCATTAATGCAAGCGATTGTACATACATATGCACATAATGTGTATACATATTAATATAGTTACTGTATCATATGTTTATTGTGGTAATTTGTATTTGTTGTTACAAAAAACTATACTACGATATTTTGCATGATTTTGACTCAGCTGGCATTAATGTTTTAACATTATCTAGCAAATGTTACCGACACAGGTGTAAAAATACTAAAAGTATAAAACTGTGCTATCGTACTTGATAGTCCACAGTAGTTTGTATAATAAATGCTATGATATACTGAGACATAAGCTCTAAAAATTTTATTATGATTATAAATTTTTACTACCATCGTAAGTTTTCTTTTGCGAAACCATGTTAAATAAAAATTTAACAATAGTATTCACTTATTATTACGACTCTTTCAAATTTTCAAATTGAGTTATATGAAAATTTCAAAATTTATTGAGAAAATTGATATTTTAAGCAATATACTATTTTTAAGAAAAATATCTGTATGAGTTTTAATTTGTTTTTTTAGTTTTAACTTGTTTTTAAAAAGGGAAGGAGCACGCGAAGGTCTTTAAGTGCGTGATGCTCTTAAAGATAATAGTGTAAGCTACATTTTAAAAAAAAACTGGAGTCTCCTCGATTGCTTCAAGCTGAGATATTAACTATTCAATTTACTTCTTTGTTAGCGTATGAGTTTTAATTTGTTTTTTTAGTTTTAACTTGTTTTTACAAAAGGAAGGAGCACGCGAAGGTCTTTAAGTGCGTGATGCTCTTAAAGATAATAGTGTAAGCTACATTTAAAAAAAAAACTGGAGTCTCTTCGATCGCTCCAAGCTGAGATATTAACTATTCAATTTACTTCTTTGTTAGCGTATGAGTTTTAATTTGTTTTTTTAGTTTTAACTTGTTTTTAAAAAAGGAAGGAGCACGCGAAGGTCTTTAAGTGCGTGATGCTCTTAAAGATAATAGTGTAAGCTACATTTTAAAAAAAAACTGGAGTCTCTTCGATCGCTCCAAGCTGAGATATTAACTATTCAATTTACTTCTTTGTTAGCGTATGAGTTTTAATTTGTTTTTTTAGTTTTAACTTGTTTTTAAAAAAGGAAGGAGCACGCGAAGGTCTTTAAGTGCGTGATGCTCTTAAAGATAATAGTGTAAGCTACATTTTAAAAAAAAACTGGAGTCTCTTCGATCGCTCCAAGCTGAGATATTAACTATTCAATTTACTTCTTTGTTAGCGTATGAGTTTTAATTTGTTTTTTTAGATTTAACTTGTTTTTACAAAAGGAAGGAGCACGCGAAGGTCTTTAAGTGCGTGATGCTCTTAAAGATAATAGTGTAAGCTACATTTAAAAAAAAAACTGGAGTCTCCTCGATCGCTCCAAGCTGAGATATTAACTATTCAATTTACTTCTTTGTTAGCGTATGAGTTTTAATTTGTTTTTTTAGTTTTAACTTGTTTTTACAAAAGGAAGGAGCACGCGAAGGTCTTTAAGTGCGTGATGCTCTTAAAGATAATAGTGTAAGCTACATTTAAAAAAAAACTGGAGTCTCTTCGATCGCCCAAAGCTGAGATATTAACTATTCAATTTACTTCTTTGTTAGCGTATGAGTTTTAATTTGTTTTTTTAGTTTTAACTTGTTTTTAAAAAAGGAAGGAGCACGCGAAGGTCTTTAAGTGCGTGATGCTCTTAAAGATAATAGTGTAAGCTACATTTTAAAAAAAAACTGGAGTCTCTTCGATCGCTCCAAGCTGAGATATTAACTATTCAATTTACTTCTTTGTTAGCGTATGAGTTTTAATTTGTTTTTTTAGTTTTAACTTGTTTTTAAAAAAGGAAGGAGCACGCGAAGGTCTTTAAGTGCGTGATGCTCTTAAAGATAATAGTGTAAGCTACATTTTAAAAAAAAACTGGAGTCTCTTCGATCGCTCCAAGCTGAGATATTAACTATTCAATTTACTTCTTTGTTAGCGTATGAGTTTTAATTTGTTTTTTTAGATTTAACTTGTTTTTAAAAAAGGAAGGAGCACGCGACGGTCTTTAAGTGCGTGATGCTCTTAAAGATAATAGTGTAAGCTACATTTTAAAAAAAAACTGGAGTCTCTTCGATCGCTCCAAGCTGAGATATTAACTATTCAATTTACTTCTTTGTTAGCGTATGAGTTTTAATTTGTTTTTTTAGTTTTTACTTGTTTTTAAAAAAGGAAGGAGCACGCGACGGTCTTTAAGTGCGTGATGCTCTTAAAGATAATAGTGTAAGCTACATTTTAAAAAAAAACTGGAGTCTCTTCGATCGCTCCAAGCTGAGATATTAACTATTCAATTTACTTCTTTGTTAGCGTATGAGTTTTAATTTGTTTTTTTAGTTTTAACTTGTTTTTAAAAAGGGAAGGAGCACGCGAAGGTCTTTGGGTGTGTGATACTCTTAAAGATAATAGTGTAAGCTATATTTTAAAAAAAAACTGGAGTCTCCTCGATCGCTCCAAGCTGAGATATTAACTATTCAATTTACTTCTTTGTTAGCGTATGAGTTTTAATTTGTTTTTTTAGTTTTAACTTGTTTTTAAAAAAGGAAGGAGCACGCGAAGGTCTTTAAGTGCGTGATGCTCTTAAAGATAATAGTGTAAGCTACATTTTAAAAAAAAACTGGAGTCTCCTCGATCGCTCCAAGCTGAAATATTAACTATTCAATTTACTTCTTTGTTAGCGTATGAGTTTTAATTTGTTTTTTTAGTTTTAACTTGTTTTTAAAAAAGGAAGGAGCACGCGAAGGTCTTTAAGTGCGTGATGCTCTTAAAGATAATAGTGTAAGCTACATTTTAAAAAAAAACTGGAGTCTCTTCGATCGCTCCAAGCTGAGATATTAACTATTCAATTTACTTCTTTGTTAGCGTATGAGTTTTAATTTGTTTTTTTAGTTTTAACTTGTTTTTAAAAAAGGAAGGAGCACGCGAAGGTCTTTAAGTGCGTGATGCTCTTAAAGATAATAGTGTAAGCTACATTTAAAAAAAAAACTGGAGTCTCTTCGATCGCTCCAAGCTGAGATATTAACTATTCAATTTACTTCTTTGTTAGCGTATGAGTTTTAATTTGTTTTTTTAGTTTTTACTTGTTTTTAAAAAAGGAAGGAGCACGCGAAGGTCTTTAAGTGCGTGATGCTCTTAAAGATAATAGTGTAAGCTACATTTTAAAAAAAAACTGGAGTCTCCTCGATCGCTCCAAGCTGAGATATTAACTATTCAATTTACTTCTTTGTTAGCGTATGAGTTTTAATTTGTTTTTTTAGTTTTAACTTGTTTTTACAAAAGGAAGGAGCACGCGAAGGTCTTTAAGTGCATGATGCTCTTAAAGATAATAGTGTAAGCTACATTTAAAAAAAAACTGGAGTCTCTTCGATCGCCCAAAGCTGAGATATTAACTATTCAATTTACTTCTTTGTTAGCGTATGAGTTTTAATTTGTTTTTTTAGTTTTAACTTGTTTTTAAAAAAGGAAGGAGCACGCGAAGGTCTTTAAGTGCGTGATGCTCTTAAAGATAATAGTGTAAGCTACATTTTAAAAAAAAACTGGAGTCTCTTCGATCGCTCCAAGCTGAGATATTAACTATTCAATTTACTTCTTTGTTAGCGTATGAGTTTTAATTTGTTTTTTTAGTTTTAACTTGTTTTTAAAAAAGGAAGGAGCACGCGAAGGTCTTTAAGTGCGTGATGCTCTTAAAGATAATAGTGTAAGCTACATTTTAAAAAAAAACTGGAGTCTCTTCGATCGCTCCAAGCTGAGATATTAACTATTCAATTTACTTCTTTGTTAGCGTATGAGTTTTAATTTGTTTTTTTAGATTTAACTTGTTTTTAAAAAAGGAAGGAGCACGCGACGGTCTTTAAGTGCGTGATGCTCTTAAAGATAATAGTGTAAGCTACATTTTAAAAAAAAACTGGAGTCTCTTCGATCGCTCCAAGCTGAGATATTAACTATTCAATTTACTTCTTTGTTAGCGTATGAGTTTTAATTTGTTTTTTTAGTTTTTACTTGTTTTTAAAAAAGGAAGGAGCACGCGACGGTCTTTAAGTGCGTGATGCTCTTAAAGATAATAGTGTAAGCTACATTTTAAAAAAAAACTGGAGTCTCTTCGATCGCTCCAAGCTGAGATATTAACTATTCAATTTACTTCTTTGTTAGCGTATGAGTTTTAATTTGTTTTTTTAGTTTTAACTTGTTTTTAAAAAGGGAAGGAGCACGCGAAGGTCTTTGGGTGTGTGATACTCTTAAAGATAATAGTGTAAGCTATATTTTAAAAAAAAACTGGAGTCTCCTCGATCGCTCCAAGCTGAGATATTAACTATTCAATTTACTTCTTTGTTAGCGTATGAGTTTTAATTTGTTTTTTTAGTTTTAACTTGTTTTTAAAAAAGGAAGGAGCACGCGAAGGTCTTTAAGTGCGTGATGCTCTTAAAGATAATAGTGTAAGCTACATTTTAAAAAAAAACTGGAGTCTCCTCGATCGCTCCAAGCTGAAATATTAACTATTCAATTTACTTCTTTGTTAGCGTATGAGTTTTAATTTGTTTTTTTAGTTTTAACTTGTTTTTAAAAAAGGAAGGAGCACGCGAAGGTCTTTAAGTGCGTGATGCTCTTAAAGATAATAGTGTAAGCTACATTTTAAAAAAAAACTGGAGTCTCTTCGATCGCTCCAAGCTGAGATATTAACTATTCAATTTACTTCTTTGTTAGCGTATGAGTTTTAATTTGTTTTTTTAGTTTTAACTTGTTTTTAAAAAAGGAAGGAGCACGCGAAGGTCTTTAAGTGCGTGATGCTCTTAAAGATAATAGTGTAAGCTACATTTAAAAAAAAAACTGGAGTCTCTTCGATCGCTCCAAGCTGAGATATTAACTATTCAATTTACTTCTTTGTTAGCGTATGAGTTTTAATTTGTTTTTTTAGTTTTTACTTGTTTTTAAAAAAGGAAGGAGCACGCGAAGGTCTTTAAGTGCGTGATGCTCTTAAAGATAATAGTGTAAGCTACATTTTAAAAAAAACTGGAGTCTCCTCGATCGCTCCAAGCTGAGATATTAACTATTCAATTTACTTCTTTGTTAGCGTATGAGTTTTAATTTGTTTTTTTAGTTTTAACTTGTTTTTAAAAAGGGAAGGAGCACGCGAAGGTCTTTAAGTGCATGATGCTCTTAAAGATAATAGTGTAACCTAAATCAGTTATTTTCATAGACATAGAATATGGACCGCGCATTCTGTATTAACATAATGGAGTAATATTTCTCCAAAACAGTGAGAGAGATACAGTGGCGTTTGGGATATATCTATCTCTTTTTCTCATAAGAATGAAATAGACACTTCCACATCCCAAACCTATTTCTATATCTTTCTTTTGACAAGACTCTGTTTTCAAGTCAGATGCGCAGTCCATGCTCTATATCTATGGTTATTTTGATTACTTAAGTTAAGATCGATTAATTTTGTAAATTATAGTTTAAAGTGTCTGTTCCATCTAATATAACATAACACATGTGTGCAATTAAAACACAATGTGAAAACGATTCCCAAAGGGTTAATAAATCTGTAAATTAGTCATCTAGAGTGAATCGATTCCAGTCCCTTGATAAGGCACGTTTCATATAAGGGGTTGGCATAATACATAGCTTATATCATCCAGAACTTCTGATGTTCCTCTTTGTGTATACATCTTGTACAAGACATACAATGTGCATTTTAATATACATATTTGCATAATATATTTTCATTACTATAATATATCATAAATAATGTACCAAATTCAATTTTATGGGCTACAGCAATGTCGTTTTATGTCAATTTATAGAATTTATATTTCATAAGAAACTATTGTTTTTACATTATTCGTGAAATAAAGAAAACCTTTTACCTAAATTATGTGTAATTATTATTTTTTTAAACAAAAAGTTTTTCATTTAAAAAAAATATTTTTCAGAGAAAATTCAAAAATGAAGTAACAGAAAAATACAATGTGTTGAATAGTTTATTGAAACTAAATTTTTCACAAAAACTCTCCATCAAGAACAATTATTTCTAAAAAACTTAGTACAAAAAGTTTAAGGAGACCGAAAATTCAGTACATAAGAAAAAAAATTAAAAAGTTTTATTTTAATAATTCAGGTCCATTATTTACTATAATTATACCAAATCTCAGCTTTTAAAGTAAAATGGTTCAGTATCTAGAAGGCTGTGATATTATATAAAGACCCATCCATAACTGATAAAAATCTACAATGATCTGCAAAGATCTATAGATCGTTGTAAACCTTGTAAACCTTGCAAATCTCCGCAGATCAAAAATATGATTTTGTCTCAAAATGCAGATCTATCAAGATCTGATTCGATCACTTTAGATCTTAATTTATTTCCGAGAAGTTTTTCTTTTTCTGATTTCGATTCGGAGCACGCAAAAAATAACATTATTAAAAAAATATCGTTTTAATAAATAATGAATTCACAAATAAACCGTACATTGTTACAATATATTGTCAGATCAACAAGTTGAGCTGATCAATTGAATTGTTCTATCAACAAAACTTTATTCTAATCTAGATAGAATAAAGTTTAAAGTATAGATCTCTAAAGCAGAGTTTTTATAGTTCCTAGATAGTAAAATACAGTAACGTGTATGCGCAATTAACATGAAGTCGAAACTAACGTTGTTGACTTGCGGATATCCCTTTTATCTATAAGCTCTAAATGGTGTATAAGCATTGTTAGTTTATTTCATGCTTGAATTATCTAAGCTCTGTAAACTTTTACTGAATTGTATCCGAGGATATCCTAGGCATTTAATAACGTCCTTAATGTACTCGTATATAACAGTATATATATTATATATGCATATATATATATATGTACTATGGGCTTCAGAAGTCATCTGCCACTGTAAAGGTCAGAATCGTTTACAACAGATTCGACAATATTAAGAGAAACATCATTTTATATCATGTTTAACATTTTTAAATACTTAAATTCGGAATATCAAATATTTATTGACACAAAATTTATTGATACAATTTTCAATAGATTACATAATAATTTAATCGCACAAATATATATGAGTACCTATTATAAACGAAGAGTACTTCTTTATCTAGCAAATGAGTTTCAAAATTTCTGTCTTTGTTTGGTACATGGAGAAATGATTTAAATATAAATAAGCTTACTAAGTTTGTGATAACTATATTTATAAAATATTAATTTTTAATTTTCCTTAATACGGACCTGCCGTGAATGTTTTAGTATAATATAACCTAACTAATTCTTGGGTCTTAAGCTGTAAAACAAGTGAAAGTTCTATTACAATTAGTATTTTCATGCCAAGTAAAACAGTATACTGATAGATTATTCTAAAAATAATTATTAGATTATTCTAAAAATTATCAAAATTGATTATATTTTATACTGCCTGTAAAACGCCAGACTCAGAAATTATTGTACATAGTACATACATATAAATCTAACTCTTTATAAATTTAAATAAATATATGGATGAAGGTAGTACATTTTGTTTAACTTTGCCACAAAATGTATGTACATGTAATTTTTTATGCTGTATTTGAATGGAAATGAGAATTTTATTATCCTGAAACTTTTTCTAGGACCGCCAGAACAAAAACGTAACCGGAAACTGGAAAGAACTTACAACGCTAGCATAACCACTGTCTGAAAGAAAAAAAATACGTACGTTTTAAATTATATTTTATTTTCTATGGTATATTTTTCTACTCATTTTAACATTTAGTAATTTTTTACATTTTATATCTATTTTTTTTTAAATTATGTATTTAAAACTTTTATTAAATTATTTATGTAATAATAAAATACTGTGGCCTCCATATGAGTATTTTATTCATATTTAACAGAATTTAGTATCTGGAAATCGATTCAGTTTACCGAAAAATTAATAAATGATAAATTAAACATTGATAATAAAAAGAAAACCCAAAAATTATATTTTTAATACAAACTTACGGTTTGAAAATTTCAACTTTTCACATTATTTTCTATATAAAAAACATACTTTTAACGAAATCTAAAACTCAAATTTTTTTAGTCAAATTTCATGGTTTTATTTTCACTTTTCATAGAAATTTCATCTTTCAACTCGAATTCAAACAGAAGTTAATTTATAACATGATAAATTAAATATAGCCCTAGAAAAAAATAACCAATGATGTTTGTCTTAATATTTTTGAATCTGTTGTAAGCGATTCTGACCTTTAGAGTGGCAAACGACTTCTGAAGCCCATAGTACAATGTAGATATCGAATTTTCATCAAAATTTAACTCTGCATTTTTTTATTCAAGTTAAACCCAAAATTCTGCCGATTACATAAATAAAACATAATTAATAATAAACAATGAATTATATCAAACCATCAGGTCACTAAGGTCACAATAGGTCACTGCAGCATAACTATATTGTACAATATCGAGTCAGAGCCGGCCTTAGCAATTCTGACGCCCTAGGAGAGATTTATAATTGATTGACCATATCTCTTAAACAAATTAACATAGCGAGTTCATTTTTATTTTCTTTGTAATTTTATAAAGAACAAAAAAGTACCTACAGTTTTGATGGATTTCACGATAGAATCGCAGATAAAGCGCAAAACGTTTGCTTTTCTTAATACATTTTATAGCTCTGGGGATTGGCCTAACAGAGTTTTAAATAATTTAATTAATAATTTTCACAAGAATTTGAAGAGAATATTTAAAATAAACATCAACCTTTAACCCTTTCTCTAAAATACCTTATTAAAGGTTTTCTGTGTTCCTGAATAAGGATTTGTTAGTTAGCAGCTGTCAAACAATCGATTTATTTTAGAAATTAAAAAAAAAAAATTTTAGCAGATCGACAAAAAATTTAATTTTAAAGATTAAAAAAAATTAAGTTTACTCAAAAATTACTGATTTGAAACAAAAAAGTTACTTATGCCCCACTGTGCATCACCCCTCCTGACCTGGTGCCCCTAACAATCACCCGATTCACCTCCCCCCCCCCCTAAAGCCGGTGCTGTCGAGAGTAATACATAAATCATATAATTGGAAAGCCATTCTATAGCACTCATCTGGCACACAGGTATATTTATGTATACGTGACAGTGGAGTATTTGAATTATTGCATTCAAAACAATGTCCAACTAGATCACCGTCTCTCAAACTATACTCAACGTGCTATTTTTGAGGGTCCGTTAATTTACCTTTTTATAATATTTTTATTTACTCAATACATAAATAAAATACTCATATTTCATTAAAATATTTAATGAGACCCTCGGGGCTTCAAAATATAAAACAATTATAAAAAAAAAAAATTTCCAAAGCAAAAATAAAATAATTCGCAGCATCCTACTAATATTTAAAATTTATTTGTTCACTTATTTTTAAGTTATTAAATTTTAGCTCCCTGATTTTTTTAGCACCATATATTTTTTTGATAATAATATCAAAACAAATAAATTTATTTTTCTTCCACGGGCTCCTTTTTAACCCCATTTTCCTACAATATATTCCTCCTCAAATAGTTTGGGAAACACTAGAATAATGCTGTACGTTTTAGTAAATCTAATTGATCGATAAATCTCTATTCAAGGGGTAATGGAGTTTGCCAATCGTGTTTTACAGAATTCGAGATTAAAACTGAATTTTAATCCTGGATGTATGGGGTGATAAACTAAATATAATTATCGTTTAGTGTCCTTATCCGAATAAATACATCCACTAGTTCAAATTTAGTATGAATAACAAAAACATCAAAATACTTATTTTTCTTACGTTTGAAAAGTTACCTATATCAAAAATTTAACATATAAATTGAAAAATATGAGTCGTACCTTTTTTCAATAAATACAGCAGTTTTATTAAGTTCTTAAAATCGTTTAAAATGTAAATACATAACTAACAGCTGCATAAACCATTTAAATAACCATCTATATAAATGTACTAGAATTTCTCTCGGATTCTTCTCGCTTGCTTCAAAATCAGTGAATATCGGTGCAATTGATTTTCAGTGACTTCTATGTTCACTGAAAGTATCAGTGGAATTCTCACTGATACAGTTTCATTAAGGCGGCTATTACACTATCAAATAAATATGTCAAAGATCTTTGACAAAGATTTCATCATATTTCTTTGATAAAATACGAGATTTTGTTTTATTACACTACATAAAATATTTGATAATATTTTCTCAATATTATCTAGGAATATTTTCTTCTTTTTTGGTGCTATTTGAATATCAGTGCGTGGATGTTCGTCAATTGACGCGATCGAGGTTTGAATTTACAACCGTGTATTGTGGTTTTTATAACCAATAAGAAGATTATCATATAATACTGGATTTTGTTGATATTCATATATTAATAATTATGTAACTGTAACTGTCAGTGATAACTTGGTATTCGCCATTTTGTTTTTGACGTCAAAAAACATTGATCAAATATAAGAGACTGTCATTAACTATGATCATAGAAATATTATGAAGGTAAATATTATAAAAGTTGACTTATTACACTGTCATATTTCATTGATCAAAGAAATTTTATCATATTTCTTTGATAGTAAATAGCCGCCTAAGAGAGTATATAATAGTTTTAATAAAAAATAAATTTAATTCCAGTATTGAAATTTTATTTTCTTTCTAACAGAAATAATTATTTCTTATTATAATTGATTAATCTTAGATAGATTTTTTTAAATATTTATTTAAATCTCTACTTGCGTCGTAAAGGTATATTTATATTCAAATGTTTTTAAAGCCAACACATATTTTATAAACAGAATTAATACCAGTAACATAACATAATGTTTAATTAATATTAAATACCCACGTTGTCGTTTATTTGACTTCAAAAAAAAAAAATAATCCTTTCTCATTAAAATTATATATTACACCAAACATTTCAAATTTTTTTTTTTTATTATTCAAAATACAAAACAAACAAGAATTTATTTTTAATAGAATGTATTCCACTTTTCTAGTTAATTGCACGAGGTAGACTTTTCAAACGACAAAAGTTTTGCCTCTCTTCTATTATGTATTATAACGTTAATAGTAAAATCTTGCAAACAAACGAATATAAAAGGAATGAAGCATCTTTTATTATAGATTAGTTGCAAAGCATATTCTGTAGCAATAGAAAATAATTGTGAATATCCTAGCAGAGGAAAATATATAGCAAACCTATACCAATTAAGTATAATTCTGTATTGTATTGTATACTTATATACATATATATATAATTATATTGTATTTCTTCTCGAGAAAAATATTCATTTTGTAGCTTTCATCATTCAAGAAATTTTAATAATCTTTAAGAAATTTAATTAAATTCATTCATTCTGAATTTAATTTTTTATACATTATATTATTAATTATATTATTAATAAAAATAAAATACATTGTTTTAGAATCAAAAAGAAAAACTAGAGGTACCTTTGCAGATTTAGCTTTCAAAACTTGAAAAAATAAACAAAAATAAAACTTAAAAAAAACCTAATAATTAAATTTAACAGTTTTTGAAGTCGGTTTTCTTTTTTCTTTATTAAAATTTTTTTTATTAAATTTAATAGATATATTTCTCAGTGTTTTTAGTATGTATCTATGAATATTTTTAATGTTCGGGGTCAAGAATGAATAGTTACACTCCTGCTTCTATCGTCTTTGTTTTCGAATCAGATGCGTGGTCCATGCTCTATGTCTATGATTTTTACAGAAATCACTCATATAACCAATATTTTCAGCTGTAACATTTTTATTTTATTTAGTTAAATTATTGACACTATTCAAACGGATAGAGTCGGCCTATATGCCTGTAAGTTTATTTACACAATACATATATACATAAACACCACTTATCCTGACTGAATGTGTGTTTGTCATCTTAACAGCACATATTATTCAAGGAGTAATTATCACATGTCCTTTACAAAACAACACGTTAACATTAACGCGACATGATTATCAACCCGAGTGCATTTTATTTCCCTTCTCCGGAACTGGAATAGTACCAACACATGCACTCACTTGTCAATATGCGCCTTAACAAACATGAACTTTAACCTTTATCTAGGTCACCGATGTTATTTTATATAGTATTTGCACCCCTTTTCGATTCGTCTTCTTTTGTTTTAGCATCACTCTGAATCTTGAAGGATTAATACGAGAATAACGAAGACTAGATGGTTGTATTCGTGTGACAATTAATATAATTTACATTATGCTAATTGAATGGGTATTGAAGTTCTTCGTGGTGAGTTTTGTAGGATTTTAGTTTTATGAATGAAGAATCGAATTTATTCAAGTTTGATGGTTTTAAGCCTAACGTTGTTTTGTTATTTTAAGCCTGACGTGTGAAATTTTCTGAAGGTATTAATTTATTTCATTATGTTCATAAATTGATATGAAATATTTTAAGTATTATATTAATTAATTATTCATTTCCAGAAGATTGTACTATTTTTTTTTCTAATTTATTTCATAAAAATGATATTTATAGAATACTAGCTGGACCCGCGCGGCTTCGCTCGCGTGGACTACGGAATTATTGTTTAGGATTTAAATAATATATATTTGAATTAAGTACATAAAAGCAGTCATTGTGGTTTAAATATAAAAGTTAGATATATGGTGTCGCGGACTTTATTGTAGATCTTTTGATTCTACACAATTCTTTAATACATTATTTTGTTCAATATTGAACAGTTTACTTGATTTATTTATTTAACTATTATCGTCATTGGTTAGTTGTTATGTTACCTAACGTAACAAAATATAGCCTATAACCTGACCAGAGAAAAAAAACACGTAAATCAGATAAGTGGTTCTCGAGTGATAAGCGCACTAACAGACATACACACAGACTGACAGAGAAACGTTAAGATATATATATATATAGATTGACGTGATTTTCGTAAAAAAAATATTTAAAACGCTTATAATAAGTTTCAACTCATTATTTTTATAGAGAATTAAATTTCCTATAAAATTAACAATTAACTTATTTTTATAAAAACTTAAAATGCCTGTAACTTTTGATATGTTGAATTGAGAGGCATGATTTTGAAGACACTGTTGTAGAGAATTTTATCTTCTGCAAAAAATGTCCTTAAAAAATTTTCAACAGTTATCATGAATCAGTAATACGAAATTTAGTACTAAAGAATCATTTCCCTATGTTATTTAAATAGAAAATGGGACCCCCTTTTGCGGCATCTCTTAAAATTGAACTGTAGTTTATTTTAAGTCATAAACTAACTTATTTTGTAACGAGAGCAAATGTCAATTTTTTGACACACCCTAATTATATATGTTACTTATTATACTGTTCTACAAAAAAAAATATACAAAAACGAATCTGAAATAACAAAATTCCAATTTATACTAAAGTTCAGTTCGAATATTCGATTCATATTTTATAAGGTATTAAAACGCTTGTGTGATCGTTATATTTTATTATTAACCAAACATTTGATGCAATGTATCAAAAAGATAAAAAAAAATCATGGTGGAGAAATTTGCGTGAGAAATCCACTGTATAATTTTATGACTTTCCTCTATGCAAACTTTGCTTTTTATTGTAATCTATGGGACGTTTACATCGCCTGAGGGATTTCACTTGTTTTAACATATCATTGTGAATAGGTAGAGAATGCTAAACATTAAAGTCAAAGTATAAAAAAATATACAGTCGTATATGCAACGTTTATGTTGAAAATTATATTAATCACTGTTTTTTTTTTTTTAGTGTTGAAGTATGTAATTAAACTTTCTATGTATTCCTTTTATTTTTGTCGTGTTGGCTTTAAATTTTTAAATAAAAAATACTCCTCTGAAACTTCGTGAGTGGATTCATTTTGGCGTAACCTACAACTTTTTTATCTTCGAAAATTCTCAGAATTGGGGCGTTTGTGATGGCAAAAGACCCTTGATTTTTGTAGGCCAGTATAACCATAACATTTTACTATTATTTGTCTAGCAATTGTGCAAAAATCAGACGGTTATTTATAAATTACATAACATCATGAATTTGACATGTTGAGGGTGTAGGTCTCGCTAAATGCCCCAATATTTTTGTAGGTCAATATATTTTCCGATGTTTGCATTATAAAATCTTGTAATTCAAGAGTTATTCGTAAATTTCCTATAACTATCGTTAAATTGACATATTTGACGCATTCCACATCAAAAACGCCCCAATTCTCAGAATTTTCAAAAAAAAAAAGTTGTAGGTAACGCCAAAATGAATCCACTCAGGAAGTATTTTTTATTTCAAAATTTAAAGAATATATTATTTATTTTTATCATAACTTTTCAGTTATGACTGCATCTCCTGACCTACCCCCCAGCGACAACTACCTTTTTCCGAAATTGAAAATGTGGCTCTCCGGGAAAAGATTCTACTCTAATGAAGAGGTCGAGTTGGAAATAAACGCCTATTTTGAGGGACTTGACGCGAACCACTATAAAACAAGTGCATCACTCTAGATTGAGTTTATGTCGAAGAATAAACCAAACAAAATCGTTCAACGAACAACTTCTAGGAACGGAACTCGTTCGTAAATCGAGGTACCTGTAAATATTACATATATTCAGTTCATTACACGTTGCAAGAACTGTAAAGTCAAATAATATAATTTTGTTTACTTTGTTTATTTCACGTATCTGATAAACAAATGTACAAAATGACATAAAAATGTAAATATTTGTATAAAAAAAATAACATTTCAAATTCTAGAGACTGAATTTTAATTGGACAAAGGTATGGGGTAGAAAAACGAATATTCCTTTTAAATAACGTTTTGTTATGCGAAGGTTGTCAACCTATCTTGTTTTATGTGCTAAAAATAACAATAATGATAAATTTATACAATGCTGTTCTTCTTTATTTAAGTTTTGAATCTTCAATAAGTTCATTAACAAATGTATTTTTATATTTTTGTTTTGTTTAATAAATTATTAACGTTATAAATACATACCAGATGCATATCTTTTTATTTTAATTAAAACAAATGTTTTCTAATGGTTGATTTCATAAAGCAAACAATAATCACATTTAGTAAATCATCTGTTTACTAACTGTGACTAATTTAATTAAATATTAATAACCAGCAATTTATTGATAAAGAAATTAAATAAGGTACTGGATATGGCCCCAGTAATGGCTATTTTTTAATTAAATGTACTTAAATAGAAATATGTGTTGATATTTGATTACTACCATTTCTGAATATTAATCTACATACATTTAACTGTCTTACAGCGTGATTTGATGACAATCGGCCAATAGGTGTCAAAATGATGAACATTTAAACTAATTATTAGTATAATTTATTTATTAATTATTATTATATTATCATAGCAACTGCTTTACATTGTTTCAAATTTGACGATTCTTTTGTGTCTTAGTATTTATTATTTTGTAATCATTAGTAAGTGTTCATCACTGCGTGATCATTACTGGTTTTACTTTATCCATTACTGGAGAAAAAACATAAATAAAATAAAAGGCTAAAATTTAAAAAACAAAATATATTTAAAACAGTAAACCTTGCTCTTATTGCGGCCATAACTGGTGCCAGTACCTTAGTTAATTATTTTTTGTTTTATTTCATGAAAAATGTACTAATTGTATTAATCAGTGAAGTTCTTTTCACCTATTTAATTTCTACAGTATTTTAAAATATTTATTTCAACAGAATTCACTTACATATTGCAAAATCATATCATACTGGTGACATTAGATTTCTTTAACACAAGATTCAACAACATCTCCTCTAACCTGAAATAATTTTATCTCATGAGCCATTTTGTACCGGATATATGTACCTACGCACTTCCGTGGGTCTATTTCTGAAAGTAAAACGGCTTTTTTATTTGTCTCTAAATGTCTATTTTTCTTACACGTTTCCTGGACTAAAATGCTTGATACCATTCCGGTTTATTTATTGCATTTCCAACACCAGAAGGTTTTTCTTTTATTATGGTGCAAGTTGTTTTTTTCTCTGTACATTTGCTATTATCTTATTTTTGTTATTTAAAGATAAGGGATGTTTTCATAAAAGACAAAAAGATATATGTTCTGTTTTCTTTTATACATTAGTTGAAAAGTTGTTTATTCTCAATTTACATTTATCAAAATAAAAGTTTTTATTATTTTTATGTAAGATTTCCAGCTTCTGGTGTTTTGGTACCATATTGATGTTTATTCAAAATCTAATCTAAACTAAACCATAGAACGAAAAATCATTTAATATTTTTTTGTTATCTCTATATCTCTAAAAAATGAATGTTCTGAACCTGTGAGTTTGAAAATATAATAATTTTACAAAATTTTCTCAGTAACTACTAAACGGATTTTATTCCGGTTTTCACTAATGCATAGGTTAGGTTTAGATGTATAATTTGTGGATATTTTGTGTATATTTATATTTCGGAAGAATAAATAAGAAAATATTGAGAAAATGCAGGTAAATTCAATTTAAAAACATTCAAATTAAGGAAATTATTATATATATATAAATATATATATCCATCACACAAAAACTATTTCAACGAAAGTTTTAATAAAACATTTTCTTATTTTTTTTTACAATTATAGACATTATAATTACCCTGGAAGAAGAGTATTTAAAATTAAATTTTCAATCAAAAATTTTTTTAGGTTCATATTACCCATAATCCCTAAATAATCCACATAACCTAACCTAACCTGGAAATAGAGTATTTAAAATTCAATTTTCAATTAAAATTTTTATCATTTTTAATTTTCCTATAATATTTTCGCATTACCCATAATCCAGACTCGACAGCGGAAGACTGCATTAGTTAGCAGTCTTCAAAATTCGTTTTTATTATTCATAATAAAACATATCAAAGATATTTCATAAAAAGTTATATGATAGAATGAATAAAAATAACACAAACTTTTGATCTTCCATTTTTACTGTTATTATAATAGATTTTCCCATAAAATGAATAAATATAATTTTTCTCTTGAGTAGGTCCTCATATTATCGCGCTGGTACATTTTGTGGTAGACAAAGAAAGGAATCTTGTCCTTTTCTGCTTTTCATGGCTGCGTTTTCCATTTAACCTTGGCATTGTACTTGAAATGTTTATCCAATTTTCTTTCTTATTTGTTTTAAAGCTCTCTCGATATACGCTCGTAAATTTCTTTGAACATGTTTTACAAATTGTTCGTATTGAATATTAAAGCAACGTTACTTATTTTTAGAAAATGATATTGAATTGAATGTTATTTTATTAATTAATTTTTAATTTATAAAACATGAATTATTAAATGTTCTTTCTTAAATAACTTCTTCTTGAGATTATTAAAAGAACCCATAGAAAATACCCAAATTAATTTTATTCAAATAAATGAATACGTTACCAAACATTTTTTTACAAATGATAAATATTTGAAAATTCAATTTATTTTTTTAAGTGGGAGGAGGCATAACTCAAAACGAATAAATCCTCGATTAAATATTCGCCTTATGCATAACTTCTTAAATTTTCCTTTATATATATTTTTGAAAAAAGTTAAAAAACATATTGGTTTTATTAATTTTAAATTAATACACGTTATAATTTAGTGCAAAGAATTAAAACTTTTGTTTGAGTGTACACAGAAAGTATTTAAAATAAAAAATTAGAATGCATTACTAAACATAAACAAACAAACAAAATTATAGAAAATTCTGGAAATTATACAACGTTCTTGTATTTATTTAGAATCGTTTAAGTATTTTCATCAAGTAAAGAAAAATGCAATAAAAAAGAATGATAAGAGACGAATGAAACAGTATATCAATTTCTTGGAAACGTGACTTGGTTATTTTCTTAAATAAATGTGAATGCCGCAGGTTTAGGAGTCGTTCTTTCTTTTTCTATTTCCATCTCAATTTTTTTCTTCATTCATCTCTTATTTGTGTAATAAAATTGAAAATACTTAAATAAATCAAAATATTTAATGTTTACGAAAATATATGTATTACTTTAAAAATATTCAAGTATACAGTTAGTTGAATATAACCCTAATTTTCTAGTCGGATATGTCACATATTTTCTCACAATACAATAGTATATCGCGGCATATCGATTGGAAAACTCTGCTTTGTATTTTATTATCAATAATATCCAATTTCAAGTTATTTCCAAGAAAAATATCGTGTTCAATTTCAATTTGAGATCTTCTTACCTTATAAATAATATAATATATATGTATGTTGGTTCAGGGTATATAGTAGTTTTCTTCTGATTAATTTAATTTCTTTACTGAAATCGATCAGCCTGGATAGTAAAAAAATCAAAGAGGATTTCTGGGAAGTTTCCAATTTAGTAACTCCAATATATTTCAGTGAAAACCTTCTGACAAATTAAGATACAAAAGAAAGTTTGTCTTGAAAAATAGTTCGTAATTTTTCTTTGTTATTAAATTTATTACATGATTCGACGGCCGTACTAAAAATTTATATTAGAAAAAACAAAAACACATATAAATATACTTTATTATGTACAAAAGTTAGGTTATCAAATTGTATTAATTTATTTACTTTATCTGAGTTACAGGAAAATTTGACGGGTCAATATTTTTTAAGAAGTATAGGTAGAGAAACGTTTAGCTTTTTTAAATTATATTTATTTGAATTTATTTTGAAAGCAGGTGCGGGTCATACATTTTTTTATGGCCGATTTTGAAAACTTTCGTGATCATGAGTCAAAGTAAAACAGTTGGGCGTCAGATCATATTTTAAAGATAAAAAAGTCATTTTCGATTTTTTAAATTTTATTTATCTAAGATTTAATAAACCATTAATAATTAATATACTTACAATCAGTATGATTATTTTAGCAATGGATTTTGCTTCATTCAAGGGTAGATGTAACATCCCCTCCTCCAGATAGCCAGTTTTGCGTTATATAATACACAAATATCGATATTAACAATTTAACTCAAAAAATTATGACAAGCGCAAATTACTGGAAATGAATTTCATAATTAATTACCTTATATATTCGTTTTCATCAAAATTGTGGTATCAAAGGGAATTAATTAAAATCAATAAAATTCATTCCCAGATGGTTTTCATTAATGGTACCCTGTCGTAGATGAATTGCAATATTCCGATTAAATAAGGGTTGTTTTTGTATCAGGAAGTTGCTTTAGAGTCGTAATTATGATGAATATTACGATGTAAAATGTTCAAGGGACCTTTCCCCTACAATGATATAAAAACAAGCTGGAAAATATATACATTTCATCAAATTATTTTAATTAAAAAAACAGTCTTTATTATTTTTATTTCCTGGAAAAGAAATTTGTGGATGTCAAAGTATAATTGTTTTATTTATTTTCAGTGGAATCGGAAGTCGGATTAAAATTAAGTACCTATAACAAATTTTCACCGGAGCAATTTAAAAAAACAAACATAGGCTCTCATTGTTAGATTTTTTTCATCCTGCCGGACAGACAGACTAATTAGGGTGCAGTCAATTTGGCTGAAACTGAAATTACATCAAGCTCGGATTCAAGGGGGGGGGTCATGGAGGATATCTTCTGATGTGGTTTATATACTATTTTTCTTTAAAAAATACAGATCTGAACGAAACGTTTCCTAGTATTACTGTCTAGAGTCTAGAATCTAGAAAATGAATAGAATGAAAATTTAAAAAATTAACTCTATGACGCTCCTCCCTATTTCTCCAAAATTTTAAATGATATTGTTGATTTTGGTATGTATCATATCACTGTTACTAAAAAAAATCAGATTATTTGAGTCATGTGACAAAGTGAGATTAATATCATTGACGATAACATAAAATTTATATTTATCTGATTCTTTTAGATATACAGTGTAACCTTAATATAACGAGCCTCGATATAACGATTTCCTCGATTTAACAAATTTTTCGTAATCCCCTAGAACTGCCCGTAAGAGCTAATGCAAAATATATCTTTATATTACGAATACATTTGTCAACAACCTCTTTATAACGAATTTTTCGACAGGTTAAATTTTTCATAAGACAATCATTATTGTTTTTTGCTGTTTGTCATTGTTGCTAATTTTAAAGTTGCAATGGCTGAAAAACAAAACCGTCGCAAAGAAACGAGAAATCATTAAGTATGTAAACGAGAATCCTACAACGAAAAAAATAGACATCGCTTCATTCTTACCTTGTTATAACGAATTGTAGACCAACCTAACCTTTATATAACAAACCTCACTGTAACAAATTACTTGGTATAACGAATATTTTCTACTTCCCTTCAGTTTTGTTATATGTATTTATTTTTAATGCAACCATAAATAAAGAAAAGTAAAACAATACAAAGGTTTGCGTGATAACTGTGTATTTAATATTATATTTTCCAGAAGCACTATTTCCACTCATGTCAATTTCTTCTGCCTACACACATGTTCAACATTGTATGTATGAGGACTACAACGTGTAATAGGATATACACTCTCTGCCCTTATCATTTGTAAAGTAGTCTCGATACCCATGTACCCACTATTGCTAGTATATTGTATACCTATACATATATTGCATAAGTATATCTATATGTACATATATACATATAAGATGCTGTATGTACCTATACAAGTGGAGCTTAACAATGCTTAACCTCTTCAAGATTGTTGTATATAGGTTATATTGTAACCATGTTTGTAAATTGAATTTCGATTATATTAATTTTCAAAGGAATATATCACCGATCTGAAACAAACTTACAATTAGTTAACTTGTAAAAGTCTTTTACACTAATGTCCGATATTATAAAGGAGCTCGCAAATTTGCTAGCTTGCAAACACTCTCAAATGAGATATCAAACTTATATGACAGTTCTTTTGGAGTTTGTTGAAGACTTTGACAATTTTCGCGCACGCGTTGTAGGTAAACACCAACGATATTAAAACAGTGGTGATATTATGAAAATTATTTTATAAATATGTTTATTAATGTCGCGTTTAAAAATGTTTGAAAATAAAAAATATGCAAGCTTGATAAAAAAAAATTATCAGAAAATTAAATCAAAACACAAAATTAATTATAACTCTGGAAAAGTTGATTTGCGAACCCATGTTGATTGGAATTTTGTACTCATTTTAGTCAGCAGTAAACTCCTTTAAAAAATTTTACACATCATAAAAAAAGTATTTTATTATTATTTCAGCTATAAACACAATAAAAATTTTACAGCCTATACTTGTCATCGCATTTATCATCGATTATATATTGTTTGACGATCAATACTTTAAGAAATACACTTGATACAGTATTTTCTGCATTTTATTCTCTTCACGATTCGATCAAAAAACTAAAGAAAAATCTTAAAAACGTCTAAAAAACCTAATAGCATTAAAATAACTAAAAGGCAGTAAAAGAAGTTTAAGTATAATAATAATCATTTTATATTATACAGTTAATAATAACATAAAATGATAATAATATATCCTTTCCTAGAATTGTAGAATATATTAAATTTCTACAGTAACATAATATAATATACAGAATACATAATATATTATATTATATATGATATATAGTACTTTGTTCAAAGATGTGGGTGATAAAGCTCGAAATGTAAGATAAATTCCTACAGAAGTTTCATATGTAGAGATAATCAAAGAATAAATGTTTGTACAACTAAATATACATACTCGTATGTACAATATTATATGTATTAACTGTACATGTTGATTTATTAGCACACCCAAAGCATGCATTGCAGTGTGGTATTACTTTCGTTCCATTATATTTTTCTAGCCTCTCAAAATTACAGTTTTTTCAAAATTTTGACGAAAAATAGCCCTAACTTTTGAACAAATGGTCGGAATTGATTTTAATTGACGGATTTGGAATCAGCGAAAGCAGGGGAAGCAGTGCTTCCCTTAATTTATGAATACAAAACTATGTTTTCAGTTAATAAATAATTTAAAAATATTTTATATATTTTATTTTAATCAAATATAGCATTTAATATTAATTTACACGCTCAATTATAAAACTATAATACCACTACGTCTTATTTTCTTGAATTTTAGTCGATATTTTTATGACGAGTTGAAGTTCACTGCAGGAAATTTCACTAAATTTTTTTGAATTTTTTATTTCGTTAAAAGTATGTTTATTGTATAGAAAATGACTTGAAAAGTTGAACTGTTCAAACCGCAGGTCTGTATCTCAAACCGTTCTCGAGATATAGCCTCTCAAAGTTTCAGTTTTTTCAAATTTTTGAAGAAACAAGGCCATAACTTTTGAACGCGTGATCGTAATTGATTTTAGTTGGCGGATTTGGAATCAGCGTGTCAAAATCTATATAATGACATGTATAATACCTTAAAACTCGAAAAAAAAAATTTCGTGAAAAATCGAAAAAATTCAAAGGGGTATACCTTAAAAAAATGTCGATTTTTGACCAAAATTTTTTTGTCTGATTTTAATGTATTATACATGTCAATATATAGATTCTGACACGCTGATTTCAAATCCGTCAACTAAAATCAATTCCGACCACGCGTTCAAAAGTTAGGGCCATTTTTCTTCAAAAATTTGAAAAAACTGAAACTTTGAGAGGCTATATCTCGAGAACGGTTTGAGATACAGACCTGCGGTTTGAACAGTTCAACTTTTCACGTCATTTTCTATACAATAAACATACTTTTAACGAAATCAAAAATTCGAAATTTTTTAGTGAAATTTCCTGCAGTAAACTTCAACTCGTCATAAAAATATCGACTAAAATTCAAGAAAATAAGACGTAGAGGTAGTATAGTTTTATAATTGAGCGTGTAAATTAATATTAAATGCTATATTTCGACCACCCGTTCAAAAGTTATGGCCTTTTTTCTCCAAAAATTTGAAAAAACTAAAATTAAAAACTGATTGGAAGCACTATTCTTTATACAATAAAACAAGACATATGTATATGTATTTTGTAGCTAACAACACTACCTATGTACAATAATGTACATATATATGTATTTCATATTATGTATCAAGTTTTGTATCAGCTGTATTGAGACATTTATACGTCCTTGCTATGATTCATCCACTTGCGAATGTCTTGTATGTGTGTATGTGTCTGTGTGTGTGTAAAAGTGAGTGTGTGTGTTTTAAATAAGGTAGATTTGGAGAAAAATTCACATCAATAGTTTTCTAATTATCTCTAATATTCAATACAGACAAATAAAAAACAACCTCTTTGGTTATGAATACTAAAATTTAAAATAGTTATTATTTAAAGAAAACAAAAAAAATTTAAGTACTTACATTTTTACGCATATTATAATAAAATTTAAAAATTTTCAAAAAATCACAAGATACATAAAATTTTCGTCTTATGGAAAGGTTCCAACATATTTTATATATATCATCCATCTTATACTAGATATAAATCATGACCCCCACATGGGGGGAGACTGACAAGACTCTAGTGTCCAAGGTTAAGGGGGAGAGGGGTGCAAAAAAAATTACTAATTGATATTTAGGAATTAAATTATTTATTGAGACCTAAAAAAGTTAATTCAAAAATTTCTATAATTTTTTTCTTATTCAAAGACCTAATAAAAAGGTAATTCAAAACATTCCTATGAAATTTATTTTTTTTTATTGTGAAACACCTGGGAAAAAATTCTCAATGGGGCAAAAAAATATGTCATAAAAAATTGTGACCTCTACACTAGTTTTGATTTTTTTAATTGCCCCCACATCGACTTGTGCGTGTTTTTAAATTAAAATGCAAAAAATGTTGTTTATATTAATAAAAAACTAATAAATGCGCGTTCAAATTGGGACCCAGCTATAGTAGGGTAAATGCGACTCTGGTAGAGGCCAATGTACCTTATACTAGAATATAATTATACTCCCGTAATCACAATTGATAATTGGGATTCCGAAAATATAGGTGTGTCAAATAGAAGACCCATATTGCTTTGTTTACAACAAACAAGTACAGTGGCGTAACATGTGGGAGATAAAAGAGGTACTAATTTAGAAAATGCTATTTTCTATTAAATGTCGAAAAAATTTAATAAATATTTATTAATTTTATTATTATTTAATTTTTTAATAAAAATATTACAATGAGTTGACTAGATACATAATTCTTTATAAACAATTTTATTTTATTTTTGTGTCAAAATTTTAACAATTCATTTCATATTCATCTCAAAAAATTTATATTCAGTGCTTTTTTAATCATATTACAAAAAAAAATACATAATACCTATTTTACATTATACATTTCAAATTCATCAACAATTTAATTTATAATTTAAGAACTTAGAAGATTTTTTTAAACGAAGTAAGTTTTTCTTCTTATTTTAGTAATTATAGAGGTTAAAATAATTAGAGTAACTATATTAATCATGTGTGATAGATTATATTTATTTTAAAATATACTTACTAAACATTTTTTTTACCTAATTAGAAAATATTGCTATTATTAATAATTAATACTTATTATATTCTACACCATAATTATTATAAGTAAATTAATTTTAAGAAATAACGCAAATAAATCGATATTAGGTATACGTCATTTTAAAATTATTATTTCTAATTATTATTATTTCTGTAACTTAATATTTAAGGCTTAAATAATAATATATGTAAGGTCTTATTGGCTACCGATACTACCTATATTAAAATTATTAATTGCCCATATGACATAAACGCAAATAAAATAAAATAACGTATTTTTTATCAATTGATAATTCTAAAAATATATCTTTGTGTAGCTCTTGATAAAAAGTTAATAAATAAGTAAGTAACGGTAAAAAATATTACAATTTTAATAAAACAGAAACAGTTTAAAATTAAGCAATTAATCTATTTATATAATTGACGTTTTAAACGTCCCTGAGATCATAAAAACATATAAATCATAATAAAAAAATCTTATCTATCTTTTGTACACAATTTATGCTATTAACTAACGTTTTTTAGTTTGTTGATTAAAAAAATATTCACTTACAAGTCAATGACTAAAAAATGATTTCTTTGTTTACTTTTAGATAAAGTTTCTATATAGTTAAAAATAATTGCAGTTTATTATTTACAATACCCTGAATTGTAATTTATTTAGCATGCAAAATAATTCACACTATAAATTATTTTAAAAGTAGATTGTTTTTTTCTTGTTAGACCTTTCATAAATTGATTAAATCATATTCCTCTTTGCAACTATAAACCATGAAATTTGTTACATTTTTTAAAACAGGAAGCGCTTACTTTATGCACAGTATTAAAATATTTAATTACTTCTCATCAAAAATAATAGTGTATTATTATAATTTTTTATATGAGAAATACTTCTAGTTTTTTTTTATATTTTGTTGCTCGGTGGTAGATTTTATCATCATTTACTTATTATTATTTAATTTGTATTACTATTCTATAAGAAAATGCATAAAACAATCAGTTACACGAATTAAATTAAAGCGAGTCGTTTAAATTAAATGGAATGGCATAAAAAGTCAACGGTCTTTATTTAAAATTGTATCGACCAATCAGCAGCTAGTGTCATTGGTAGCACTGGTTAATAATCGATGACCTCAGTGTATTCAAGAACATACCATGTACAGTAACTAGTTAACCGCCTACTGGCATATAGAAAACCATTTTTAAACAACATTTGTGTCACCAAATCTCACCTGAAAGGTAAGATAATAATAATATATGAATCATGTTGCCATTACAACGATAGTGTTTTGATTGTTTCCGGTATATTTGTGAACAAATTCGAATATGTCAAACTTGCACTAACAGGGTTATGTATGGATAACGAATTTCTTGTCTGTTCAAAACGCCACTAAAACTATTTTGTTGTTGGTCCAGGCAGTAAGTTTGTGTGTTTGTGTTGAGAAGGTCCTTTGAAAAGTGTTTTCTTTATATTTGAAACATTAATGTTATTCAGTTTGAATGTTTAGGTTATGTAGTTTAACATCTGTGTTGATTTTACGCAATATTATATTGATTTTGTGTCTGTATGCGTTTCGAATAGATAAAATAGAATTATTATGTTTAGATGTACCTACTGTATTTATTAAGTAATACATTGGTATTTTGAATTTCTTATAGTATTCATATTAAATACAGCTGCTATTGTCCTAGAAGAAAGAACTTAAAATATATAAATCAATTCTTTACAGTAAAAAACGTGCCTTGGACATAAAATCTACTTCAAATGTAACTTCAAAACCCGTTAAAGAAAAAACATCAAAAGCAAATCAAGATTTAGATAACAAAATGGACCCTAGCATGTTTCGTATTGAGCCAGGGCTGAACGTGAACATAAAACGTAGTGATGGTCGCGTTCACTCAGCTCTTATATCTAATGTGAACTGGGAAACGCACAGCATAACAGTAGAATGGTTTGAGCGTGGGGAAACTAAGGGCAAAGAAGTAGAAATATCGACTGTGATCGCTCTAAATCCTGAATTAGTCAAACAACCGAACCACGATATAACAAACTTGCAACAACAGACTCAGCCGCAGCCTAGGATATTAAGGAGTGGATCAAAAGCTGCGATTCCTGTGCCTAATAAGCAGAATAAAGCATATTTGGTTAATAATAAACAAGATACGATTACAAACGGTCAGACTGAACAAAGCCTTCGTGAGAACATACCTCCTGTTGTTCCAATGGCTCCAAATATAGGCGCAAGAGATGTGAACGTGCGTCAAACGATGCACATTGCAAATACTCCTGCGGTCGCGCAACAGAATCGTATTGTGCCACGACGAAGTAATGTAGTTAAGGAAGTCGAGAGGTTAAAGAAAAATAGAGAGGAACGTCGTCAGAAACAAGCTGAAGAAAAGGCAGAGAAAGAAGCATTGATGAACCAAGATCCGGGAAACCCAAACTGGGAATTCTTAGCAATGATCAGAGAATATCAAAATGGGATAGAATTCAGACCTTTGAAAGGAACGGAAGGTGTAGAAGATCACCAAATTACTGTGTGCGTGCGTAAGAGGCCTCTGAATAAGAAAGAAGTAAACGTTAAAGAGGTAGACGTGATAAGTATTCCTGGAAGAGATTCTATCGTTGTCCATGAGCCTAAACTTAAAGTTGATTTAACAAAGTTCCTCGAAAACCAAATGTTCAGATTTGATTATGTCTTCAATGACCAATGCGATAATGAATTAGTTTATAGATACACAGCAAAACCATTAGTTAAAACGATCTTCGATGGAGGAATGGCAACTTGTTTTGCATACGGACAGACCGGATCTGGAAAAACCCATACGATGGGTGGTGTTTTCCACGGAAAAACACAAAACTGTAAGAATGGCATATATGCAATGGTTGCTAAAGACATTTTCCAGTTCTTGGCTAGTCCAAAATACAGACCTTTGCAACTTATGGTGTCTGCAAGTTTCTTTGAAATTTATTCTGGTAAAGTTTTTGATTTATTGGCGGACAAAGCGAAACTAAGAGTTCTCGAAGACGGAAAGGGGCAAGTTCAAGTTGTCGGACTAACCGAGAAACACGTGGAAAATTGCGAGGAAGTTCTTAAGTTGATCCAGCACGGAAATGTTGCTAGGACATCTGGTCAGACATCAGCAAATTCAAATTCTTCTAGGTCGCACGCAGTTTTTCAAGTGAGTAAAAATTATCAATTTCTTGTGCGTTCCTACTGTTTATATTAATAACTCAATTACAGATGATATTACGGCCTTGCGGAATAAGCAATATCCATGGAAAATTCTCTCTGATTGATCTTGCCGGTAACGAACGAGGTGCAGATACTTCATCTTCAAATCGACAGACGCGCATGGAGGGCGCAGAGATAAACAAGTCCCTCTTGGCATTGAAAGAGTGCATACGAGCGCTCGGTCGCAAAGGCACGCATTTGCCATTCAGAGTTAGCAAACTGACGCAAGTTCTGAGAGATTCGTTCATCGGAGACAAGTCCAAGACGTGTATGATTGCCATGATATCTCCCGGGCTGAGTTCATGTGAGCACACATTAAACACGCTGCGATATGCTGACAGGTGAGTTACAATTAGAATTGCTCTGAGAACAGATTAGAACATATGTTTTCTGTTACAGAGTAAAAGAACTAGCAGCAGTTGATCCGGAAGCTCGCACGGACCACGAAGATTCCGGCGAAGATGCTCTGAGCGAAGACGCAGATCTGGAGCGTCTGCGATCGTTGAACGAAGGCGATATGTCCGCAGAACTTTGCACGTTCCAGAAAGTCATATCACAGCTGCAGTTGTCCGAGGAGTTGGTGCTCGACAACCATAAAACAACGCTGGAAGTGCTGCAGGAGTCTATTATCTCAGCCACGCAGCTGTTCAACATGACGAAGGTTGTTGATTATGATCAGGACACTTACTCGCAGAGATGGGAGCAGTTGATTACGAAGCTTATCAATAAACTTGGCACGTCAAAGGGGCTGGTGAATGAGTTCAGATCGAAACTAACTAACGAAGAACTGATGAGCCAAAATATGAAACGTAATTGTCAATAAACTTTTTTTCTGTCGATTCGTAGGAAATATTAATTTAATAATAATAACATCAGCGCTTTTTATTTATAATAGGTATTTGTTTGTTGTTTTTTTTAATTTTTCTCTTGCTGATAACTTCTTTTATTTATTTATACGTTTTTACTAATTTTAATCAAATTTTTTATTTTTTAATTTAACGCTTTTCAACATTAAGGGCAGATTGGTGTAAAGAAGAGATACTTTTAATAATTCTAGCTAACACTATTAAAATTTACAGTGCAATTTTTTTACAATGTTTTTTTGCCTCTAGATTATATTAAACAGGTTTTTAGGTTAGGATTACTCTATTGTTGTCAATACTATGTCTGCAAACAGTGAGATGTTTTTAATCCAAAAAGTTTAGACGTTACTACCTGGGGAAGTGATAATATCCCCTCTTTAATGCATGTTTTTATATCTGCCTAAATATTATATTATTTTTTTCCTTTTTTTTAATTTAATTTTTTTTTCAGACTATGAAGATCGAACTGGTTTGAAGAAAAAGAAATATTACTGAGTGATTTTCTAAGCAAAACATTGATGGTTTTAATTATATTTTACATTTCTATTTAAATTTAAATTTTTCTGTACTATTTTTTGTGCTAATGTGAAAGAAAGTGCTTATTGAAATGATTTTTTTTTTTAAATAATATCGTAAACATCTTCAAACAATAAGTTTAGTGTTGTTTTTTTCATTATTAATATTACTGTTTCATCTATGAAGTGTTTAGAAAATTCTGCAATTTTTTCGGTGAGTTATTTATATTACTATTTTAAAAAATCAATTCAATAAATAATTTTTCACCATTACTATTTTTTTTAATTAAATTTTTAGCTGTGATTTCTAAAAATTAGTTAAAATTAAAACCAATTATAATAATTTTTATTTCGTACGTTCGTTTATTTATTTGTATTTAATTCATTTTGTACTACTTTTAATTTTTTTATTATGTATGAAAAAAAGGCTTGAATCTGAACTTTAATATAATATTTATATATCGATTTAATGCATTTAGTATTTCAGTGGCGTATCTAGAATATTTTCTTAGGGAAATATCTCATAATAACAATGTCTATTATACCTCCTCCCCCCTCTAATCATCTAAATACGCCCTTGAGGAATGTAAATTTTTAATATCCTAATACAGTATTTTAAGGTTGAATAATGATAATTATTTTAGGAAAATAACAATAGATTTATTTTAACAAAGGTATTTTATACGTTATTAAACTCCAATAATCGATTTCATCAAAGTATTTTAGTTTTAACAGTTGTAAATTTTCAAATGGACCAATCAGAACACAGCATTTAGAAAATTACTTCGGAATGCTTTGATTGGTCCATTTGAAAATTTATTCAGTGGTACGTTACATATTAGGCAAGTGCCTGCGGCCCCGACCTAAAAAAGGGGCCCTAACAGACATATTTTCTTATAAAAATAATTTTTTTTGTAAATAAATTTTTTGACAGGTTTATTTTTTTCTGCCTAGCGCGCCACTGACCTCATTTTTATCATAAAAAAATTATTAAAAATTAAAAATATCGTTATAGTAAATTAATAACATACCTGCTGCTTTAAATAATTATGTTTTCTGTATTTTATGATGAAAACATTAAATTTATAAACATGAAATAAAAATTTTTATTTTCAAAATTCCTCTTATTAGTAATTTTAAGTTAAAATAAATCTATGTCCCTAACATATATTGCCATTTTTTATAATGACTGAGACTCCATATTTCCGGTTAGTGCACAAAAATTAAATATAAAAAATCATTTTTGATAGTTAAAAATATATTGAAAAATGTGTGCTTTAAATAAAATCAAAAAAAAATCGCACTTGCTCAAGAATTTGATAAAAATTTGTGTTTTCATTTTTAAATAATATATTATAATTTTGTATAGTGCCAGTATAGTGCCTTTTGAATTGTTTTACCAGTTTTCAATATAGGAGAACCTCGATTATCCGATCTTTTCATATTTAAATCAGTATGCCTATTTAATAATTTCCAAAATTGTTTCATAAGATCGTATAATCGTGGTTATACTGTATATGTATGTATTATAATAATAAATGTCTTTAAAAATAATCGAAAAACACATTTTTAAATGATATCAAGGAAAAAAAATACTCACTGTTTTTTTATTGCACTTTTTAGTGGATTCTTATAAAAAATAACATCACGAAAAAAAAATACAATCAAGGCCAAAAAAAATTGCACCAAATATAAACCATAGTTTGATTTTTTTTTATTTGTTCTGACCAAGCATACACCCAAATATGACAGCAAACAAAAAACTGACAGCTCTAATAGTTTAAATATTTTTTTTTAAGTTCCTGAGTAAAAATTTATCAAAAGATTTATTGGATTAAGATTATTATTATTCAAAATGCTGTAACAATAGTAAATTTTTTTTTTACATTTTCGAACCATTTTGGAAAAAGGTACGAAAAAAAATACGTTTTTCGTAATATCTCATTTATTATAGAAGAGAAAATTCGAAACAACTTTTGACGCTAATATTGCATCGATTTTAAAGGATATTTATAGTTTCCACATTTCAATTAAATGCTATGTACGTTACTAGCTGTAAAATTACATATTGCTAAAGTTATTTCGATATGAAGATATACAATAGGGTGGAGTGAAAAAATTTTTTTTTCGAATCTTCGAAACGCTATATGCGCAAAATTTTGCATTTGTATATCCTTAAAACACCTACCAAAAGAATTTATAATTGGATATCATCCTGAGGTTCCTAAATGATTTCTTTATTAGAAAAAAACATACATTTTTGGGCATTATATCTCGGTAACGGGGTAAGATATGTAACAATATGTTGAATAATTTTTTTTGTGCAAAAATCTTAATCGTCTAATTTAATTGATAAGTTTATTTACGTAAGGGACTGTTTTTGTGTATTTGGTCAGGATCTCAAAAATTTAAAGTTAAGTTTTGATTGTTTACTAATTTTTTATGAAAAAGTAAATAATTAAATAATTTTATGTACCTTTAAAACGGCCTGTATATAATATATGGTATATTTACCAGTTACTAGTTAGCTCTCTTAAAAAATAGTGATAAATTCAAATAAAAATATTTTTTAACATGAAGCATTAATTTTGCTAGCAAAATTAGTTGTTTTGCATAAATATTTTCAAGTAGGTACCTAAATTAACATTTTTTTAATTTTACAATTATTATTTTGTTTTGTACAAAATATTTATATTGTATTTTTAATTTAATTAACAAAATTATTTGCATTTATCACAAATTTTAGTTTAAGTCATTAGTAGGAATAAGTCAGTCAAATTGGATATATTTAATAATGATAATCTAGTTTGACTGTACTCAATAAATTTTTGAATTATTTGAAATGAAATTAGAAAATAAAAGTGATGCACATTGGGCCTTATTTATAATGTTTTTTATTACTTAATTGCATTGTTTGAAAATGTATCTGATTAAAATTTATATATTGATGCATGTATTTTTGGAAAAACTAATAAAATAACATGCTTACTTACTATACTATGATTTTTTAAATATCCAAAATCATTTTCAAAATTTTAGGTACAATTTCTGGAAATATATGTAAGTAGTGTAACCAGGTTTTTTAGGGGGAGCTTTAAATTTTTTTATTTGTCAAAAAAAATTATCTGGTATTTCCCCTCGCATCGTTCAACAGCATAGAAATACTCCTAGCGCCACCAAGCGACAAAAATAAATAATTTTGGGTTTCTGTCAAACGTAGAGAATGCTAAATCAATTCGTGTCCAATGGCAATGTTTTTATTTGGAAATTTTTGTTGTAAATAATTAAAATTACAGTTACAATTTCGCTTATTTTTGTCTAAAAGCAAATGTTGTTTTTTAAGAGATCTATGTATTAATAGGGGAACATCAGAAATTGTCGTACCTTTTTTTGTATTTATTATAAAAAGAGGGGAACGCTTAGGTTAGGTGCTGTGCCACAAAAAAAATCATGTGTGTATGTTGTTGTTAAGGCAGGTAAAATATTGGTCGAATTTCGACCATAGGCTACACTAGTATATATTATATGGTATAACCATCCCCCCCCCCCTCCTCACATCCTGCTGGTTACGCCACTAACATTAGTGTCGCAGATATACCTATTGACTATTATAAAAATAAAAAACATTTTCATAAATCAATATTTCTTCTAGCATCATTTTCTGAACTGGAACAAATTTTAAAGATAATTATGCGTGTCCTTTAATAATATATAATAATAAATACTTCAGCTTACTGTTATTCAGAATCTATGTAGATAAAAAGAAATAGAGAAAATTTGATTGTATTGTTAACTTAAATTGTATTTATTTGCAAAAGTTTTTTTTAAAACTTTTGACGGGCAAAAAATAAATTGTTCTGGTTTTTTTCTTCTGTAGGCTTTTGTGACTTGTCCATATACAAACTAAATGTCCGGGCTGTTATATTTCTTTAGCTTTACTTGACGTTTTGACTAACATATCGTAATCTTCTTCAGATGTGTTTTTGAATATAGTGCTCTCATTTTGCGTCGATTCTTATAAGGTAGTGCCACCAGTCTTGGCAAGGACCCCAGTAATGGCAAATTTTTAATTAAATGTACTGAATTAGAAATATGTGTTGATATTTTGTTACTACCATTTCTGAATATTAATCTATATACATTTAACTGTCTTACAGCGTGATTTGATGACATGAGGCCAATAGGTGTCAAAATGGTGGACATTTAAACTAATTATTAGTATAACTTATTTATTAATTATTATATTATCATAGCAACTGCTTTACATTGTTTCAAATTTGACGATTCTTTTGTGTCATAGTACTTATCATTAGAAAGTGTCCATCATTGCGTTTTACTGGAGAAAAAACATGAACAAAATAAAAGGCTATAATTTAAAAAACAAATTGTATTTGATTACATAAAGAGTTACTTGTTTTATGTATTAGTAACATGAGTTCATGATAACTACAAAAAAACAAGCCCATTAATCAAAAAAAAACAAAAAAAAAACGAAAACTTGCTCTTATAGCGACCATAACTGGTGCCTTTATGTATTGTTTCTTTTCATGCGTTATCCGGAACATCACGCATAAATAGAAACGCGAAATGAGTGCACCAATTTTAGAAACACTTCAGAAATGCTAAGTAAAGAAATACGATAACGTGGTGCATCCCGAAAACCTAGCTTATATAAATTATTCTGGTCATTTTAGGTTCAATAAATATCAAATATTATTTCTGCACATTCTTGCTCCGGGGCCCCCCGAGTCAGGGAATTTTATTTCCAAAAAACAGTGGACACCCTGCTAGTGCAAAAACGTGATCCTTATAAAAATAACTATTTTATAAAAGAAATCAAGCATATTTATTAAATATTAACATTTTTACAAAACTCACCTGCACTATCAACCACCGAAACTCCAAATTTCTTCGACGTAGTCAAAGTGAACTGCGAGCATCCAAGCTGCAAACCATGGTTAAGTAACTGCACGAGCACACTAGCCAAAACTACCACCCAACCCCATCCGCCTTCCGGGTAATAATGTCTGCACAACGTAGCTACTTTACGTTTATCTAGAGGCAGATCCTCAAAAAGGAAATCATTACAGTTATTATCCTTTTTCGCCTTCGCGCACTTGCTACAGTTCTTGCTACACTTTTGACAATTCTTCCCGCAATTGCCACAACTTTTGCCACACTTACCGCAATGTTTACCGCACTTGTTATCATCCTTTTCGCAGCACTCGCTTTTTTTAATACAGTTGTTACAGCAATTACTATTACTGTAATCAAAATTGCACTTTTCTTCGCCACATTTGCCACTTTCACTGTTCTTGCCACAAGTACCGAGACTGTTATCTGTACAGTGGTCGCATTTGTTGTTAGAATTGAGAGGACATGTTCTCTTATGTTTCCGTTCAGTATAAATGTAATCCCAGTTTTCAAATTTAATGCTGTCGGATCTCACACGATTTGGAGATAGAAGTTTTCTGTCTTCGACCGGAATTTCGTCTAATCTTTTTAAAGCTAACACTTCGAACCTCTCTAAACAATATCTGACGTTTTCAGTTGGGGTTGCTTTAGTTATTTTTACTTCAGGGGTGTTTCTTGTTGAATTTATTGGTAAAGAGTCATCTATAGATGTTCTCAAGTATGTAGAAATAGTTTCTGTATCGAATTTATGTGGTTTCTGATAGTTTTCGTAACTTTGAGTAAATATTTTTAAATGTTCTCTCGATAATGGCAAATGATTGTTTCCAGAATATCTCCGAAAAGGTTTAGAAGGTTTTCTGGTTAATTTAGACTTCGATGTTTTTGGTATGCTTAAAATATCTTCTAAATAATTATATTCTTCTTCACTTTTTTCATGGTTATTCTCCTTTACTTGATTTAATTTTGTTATACTTTCATCACTTGATTCTACAGCATTTCTACCGTAAATATAATCATTCAAAAAATCTGGCACATATAAAGAATCGGTGTCTTTATTATTAGCAACCGCCTTGTATCCATTTTTATTAAGAATTGTTGATCTAAACTCAGGTTTTTGAATTTTATCGCTTCCTATATAAGAAATACATTCACCGATAGTTCTTGATTTAATTATACCTTCCCTTATACTAAAAACTTCATTTTTATGTTGTGTGTACCTCTTAAAATCATCCCTTATATTCATAAAGTCCTCCTTTACATTTGGAAACAATCTGTAAAACTCGTCTATTTTTAATTTATTTTCTTCTTTTTTAATCGTTTTTTCAATATCTTGTTCTTCGTCGAATACTGTTTCTTTATCTTCGTCAACATATTTAAAATCTTCATATTCGTTTATTTTATCAGCGGATGTGTGGGAGTCTTCATCTATGAAATCTTGAGGCTCGAAAAGGCTACTGTAAGCTTTACCATTAGGGTCTACGCGTAATTGAACAACTGCTAAAGTAGATACAGGCCATGTTTTACTATGGTTTAACGTCATGGTGTAAATATTGACAAATCAAATTAATATCAAATTTATTCATAGTTGGTTATTTTTATTTTAACTTTATTCTTGGTAACTTTTTTTAATTTTATATCATTGATTCGGTATATCTGTAAAAAAATAAAAGTACATAATTATAAAATTGTTTAAAATATTTTGAGAATAAAAATGTAGTTTTTTTTTATACATCCGTGCCCTGTTTGAGAAAGACAGGTGTAGATTTTTTTGCATGTAGAATTTTTATGAAAAAAATGCTTACGACCTATATAAAAAATAAAGCACAAAGGTTAGTCGTTTTGGTTTTTTTTTTAATAGGCACTGTTTATCATCTGGCTAATTTATATTTAAACTTCACTAACAGCAGTTATAAATTATAACATATATATAAATCAAATAGTAAAATTTATTTTTGGGTGGAAAGCATTTTGAAGATAATTAATTAGACATTAAATTTATATTAAAAGTAGAACGTCTCTAAGAAATATATCATTCTATAATTTATTACATATTCTATGTATTTACTTAAAAAGTCAAATTCTTAGAATATTAGTATTTGTAAAAATAGCACATAAATACATTAATTTAAAAAGCATATGTATATTTTTTAATTTACTACGGTACATAGGGATTTTTTTTGGTTTTATGAATAGAGATTTTGCAACAGATTCGTTTATTGTTGTAAAATCGCTTGATCCAGAACAATTAAAGTTTATAAAAATAAATCAAATATATATTTAATTTTTATTCTTATTTTGTAGTATCTCAAAAATATTTTTTTTAGAAACATGTACAGTGTACACTCGGTATTGCGTATAAGAAAAAAATCTAAACTTTTCTCGATAAGATGGCTTCATTTTTCTCAAGAAAAAACTCCATTTTTACAATTGCTAAAACGAGACGAGACATATATCTCGTCTCTTCTCATGTGTAGCTTTATAAAACAGCAAGCTGAGAAATATAATTGCACTTGTCGGCATGGTTTAGTAGCGCTTAATTGACAATCATTGCATTGATATCTATATAAAATATGTAAATTATTTTTTTTGTGAAATTGCGCATATAGACTCCATTAGTGATCATTTGTAATGATAATGTTATAAAACAGGGACGACCAGAATTAATAACAATATATTGAAAAGATGACACATCATTTATGATATTTTATAAAAAACTTTTTGTTTTAAATATGCATAGCGATCAACCTTAACAATTTTGGCTACATCATTAGATTAGGATTGAAAAATAGTATGTATGTAAAATTAAAGTTTTAATTTAAAAATATATTGTAAATAAATTGTGCGAACATCAGTGAGAAACTTGGCATTGCAAATCAACAGCAATTTTCAAATAATTGGGATCATAATTACTAACGGCTAAATGGAGACAGTCGTCAAGATGATTATCAGTCAATATTTGGATGATTCGTGCAAATATAGAACAACGTTTTAAATATAATGAGACTATATAGGCAGTAGCGCCGGAACCAATGGTTTCTAGGGGGAGGGTGCAGTAACAACCTCAAAAATTAAACTGACCTAACTTTACTTGGCGTTTTTAAAATTCAATATTGATTAATATCGTATTAATGGGATCTCGTTAGTACGTTAGTTTTAACGAGAAAAACGCCTTAACAAAATATTTTAAAATTTAATAATTTTTTCGTATATTTTCAATTTTTTTACAATTTCAATAAAATTCCAAAGGACTCCGCAGTTTTTGATAGGGAAATGGCTTTCAGTCAATCTCTTTGAAACCAACTGGAAAATATTCTCTAAATCATCCCGATTAAAAGTCTCAATGGTCGCAACCGCCTAAGTTCCCGAGGTCTCGCGCAAAAAGCTGTTTTGTACCTAATACTGCAATAAAAAAATCGATATAGTACAAGACATTTTGAACAAAGAAATTAATTTTTATGTATCGTTTTGTTTATTTAATTTCTAAATTTCTATGTTGTTAAAGTTTGCAAGTTCTAGCAAATTGTTTTATGTATTATAATAAAGTTTTTATAAAACATGTTAAGGTATGTGTAGTGCCGTCAGCGCCAGCTACTAGCGATAGTATTAAAAATATTAAATTGTAAAATAAAAACAATAGAAAATTAGTTGTCATAAAAATATAACTTTGATTTGTAACACACTTATGGGACACCTTATATAAATGTAACTATTTTAAAAATATGCTGCTTGTCTAGCCTGACAACTTTTGTATTTAAAGTTTTCTTCCATTTGTTATAATAAATGAAATATTGAACTTGGGAAATCCTGTACTATATCGATTTTTTTATTGCAGTATTATGCCCGGTATTATAAAGGACCTAACAAATTTGTTAGCTAACAAACACTTTCAACTGAGGTATCAAACATATATGACAGTTCTTTTGGAGTTTGTTGATGACTTTGACAAGTTTCGCGCACGCGTTGAAGGTAAATACAAACGGTATTAAAACAGTGGTGATGTTATGAAAATTATTTTGTACGGTCAAAGATGCCAACTGTGTTACAATTAATTGAAGTGTCACTGCTCTAAATTCTATAACTTATCCATAGATACTAGTACAGTATTAATACCTCATATGAATGTAATTGCTAGCTAACAAATTTTGTTAGGTCCTTTATAATACCGGGCATTAGGTACAAAACAGCTTTTTGCGCGAGACCTCGGGAACTTAGGCGGTTGCGACCAACCATTGAGACTTTTAATCGGGATGATTTAGAGAATATTTTCCAGTTGGTTTCAAAGAGATTGACTGAAAGCCATTTCTCTATTAAAAACTGCGGGGTCCTTTTTATGCTATGAATGAAATATCATGGCCACCCCTGTTATACAATATGTCTAATTGGTATTCAATATACAAATCCAATCGAATGTCCAGTAGTACATTATAATCATGATCTAGTTACATATTGTGATTGTTTTTTTTTTCAAGGGAAAGTTGTTAATTCTGAGTATTGTTTGGTCAATTTATATTTACGCAGTAGGTATACGATTAGTAAAATTGACAAATACATACATGGTTCGTATTTTGTGTAAAGAAAGACGTATATAACAAGTCCTCGTTTTACGCAGTTTCGTATTATGCACATTTAAACTAAAATGTAGAAATTAATTATTAATAAACATCGGTATTATAACAAATAAGATAAATTTACTCTGCAAGTGATTTCATTATTATATATTTTTATTATAAAATATCAAGTTTGTATTAATTCGTTCCTGAATTAATAATTTTTGGTGTGTTTTTAACAGTGAAAGTCTCATTAAAATCGGTTGTAACAAATAAACAGATCGACAAATTGTTTTTTAAACTATCAGAATTGATTATATTGCCTATAATATGACGTATAGACTCAAAAACCCAAAATCTTTATATTTACAGACAGATAGACCTTACAAAATATTTAGTAGTAGTAATTATTTTGTAGATTTTTTTTTCTTTATTACTAACTAATAATGGAAAATATCGATGATTTTTTGTTAACTAGGAAAAGTTAAATAGAAAATAAAAATATTTATAAAATGTATAATGCCCGTTATTATAAAAAAATTGCTTGAATGCAAATTTAAATTAGCTCCCAACTAACGCTATCTGCTAGGTATTAAATATAAATTAAAAATTACAATCACTCAGAAATGAAGCCAATGAAATCGTACATATAATAACTTTGACGCATGCGTATTAAGTAGATATCAGCGACTTAAAATAAGTGCTGCCAGTGTACCTCATAAAATTTAAAAATTTATTTTTATTTATTTAAAAATCGAGCAATTTCACACCACAATTTGACTCCCAGTAGATAGCGTTAGCTGGAAACAAATTTGCATTAGTAAATCAATTAAAAGACTAATTAATTACTTCGATATTTAAATAAAAATCGAAAAATTTTAATGAATAACTTGTATCAATATTTTAAGTATTAAAAAGTAAGTTTAATAATTAATAAACTTTGTAATACTTTTTATGCACAGTATATGAATAAAAACAGTGGCGTATTTACCATCGGGCTACAGGGGCCATGTCCTAGGGCGGCAGATTCTTTTAATTTAATATAGAATATTTAAAAAAAAAATAGGGAGATAAAAAATTAGTAGTGCGACTAAAAAAAAGGGCGGCACTTAACGTAAATACGCCATTGAATACAAATTATGAGTTAATTTGTAAAATCTATGCATAGAAAATTGCAACAGCTATTTCGATTTATATGCACTTTGAACATATACCTAAATGAAACAAGAATATTCATGAGCGTTCAGTGACGTCTATTGGCGGTAGCAGAGGGGGAGGGTAATCGAGATTATCGATTCTATTAGGTTTTATTGTATACTTCCGCATATCCACTTAAATATCTGTAATTTAATTAAAATTTATTTTTGTACGTCTTATAAAACTTATATTAGGTAAAATTTATATTTATGTTTTTATGTGAACACTTTGAAAGAAGTTTTAGTTTTCTAACGACCGAAATTTGGATTAATTTTTTGATAACTGAGTTCCTAATAATTACTAATATATAAATATTAGCTGTACGTGGACTACGGAATTATTGTTTAAGAATTTTGAATATAAAATTGAAAATAAAAATAATTTTTGTTCTGTTTAAATTTAAAAGTTAGTTATTTAAAACAAAAAAACATAAAACCACTCATTGTGACTTATTTTATGGTGTCGTGGACTTTATTTTATATCTTTTAATTTTATTACACAATTCTTTACTACATATTGTTCAATATTTAACGGTTTAGGCTGTGTATTGCAAAATAGCGCGCTGGCAGCAAACTTTTTTCCGACTTGATTTACTATTATCGTCACTGCTTATTCCTTGTGTTGCCTAATGTAACAAAATGTATCCTATAATCTGGCTAGAGAACATATCTATGAATTTTAAACACGTAAATCGGATAAGTAACAGACAGACAGACAGTGAGACGTTGAGCTCTATATATATGCAGTGGCGTCACTAGGGTTGGTGTCACCCAGTGCGGTAACTCATGGTGTCACCCCCCCCTTGAAAAAAAATTTGACCCCTTCTATAAAATGAAGTGTTTTCAAAAAAATTTCACCTACCTTATTGAGTGGGGTGTCGTTAGAAAGGTCTCCTAAAATTCAACAGAAGCGTGGGGAAGCGTGGGTGACTGCCAAATGTCTCGGTGAACTTGAAGAATTTTCTTTTCTCCCTTATTTTATTGTTCAATTAATTAATCGTTAACTGAACCGTATAATTAAAAACGTAAAATTGTCCTTAAAATCTCCATAAGATGAGCTTTTTAGAAATGTATAATACATTATACATATTCCTACAAAGTTTTATAGAAAATTAACTTTTAAAGTGATGAAGCGAACAGGTTTGAATTGAAAATCCACAAAAATAATACAGTAAAAAAACAGAAGGCTTCAAAAATAGTCTTTTTACATAAAATTATGTGAAATTCCTGCATTATAGTAAAGAATAAAGATTGACCATTAAACTAATAAATAAAATTAAAATATAATGTATGTAGGGACATTAGTAAAAAACATTTATGATATGTTGTTGTTAATAAATTTTCCATAGTGCGCTGGGCCGGCTGAGGTGAAATAATGCATAAGAATAATTTCATGGAGTGACAGAATCGTAGATAGTGATGTTTTGCATTTGGGTGTCACCCCTTGTGATGGTGTCACCCGGTGCGGTCCGCACCCCCCTAGTGACGCCACTGTATATATGTATATTAATTAGTCTCTACCTATACAATGAATTTTTTTTGAGTCGTATAGGCTCAGGTTATTGACAATAATATAACCAATTTATATTGAATATTTAAGTCATGTACGTATTAAAAAATAAAAATAAAATATTTATATAAAATTGAAAAGAAATTGATTTTGAAAATGTTAAGGGAAACTTCTGGTATATTTTATCAATAACAGCTTCTAGGTTTTTTATTGGATTTTTTATAGTTTTTTTCCTGGACGAAGAAAATTGTTTTTACTAACCTATAAAATTATAATGATTTTAAAGTGGGTATTAATTAAAAAACGATCGAAACTTCTATGTATATTGCATACTGATATTTTTTCTAGCAATTTATATAAAGTATTAAAATAAATGTGCTTATTTTGACAGATAAAGAATTTAACATTTCATCTGGTAATTTTTCAATAATATGACAACTTTTTAAACACTAAATCATATACTAAGAAATATAAAACTTGTATATATGTGTGGTTGCATTTTAAAAATAAATATAATGGAAATGAAAATAAATATTAAAAAAAAACTATATGGTACATAATGGTTTCGTAATGAAACATATGTCGGCTACAAAAATAAATATTTAAATAAATAACTTTATTATTTAGAAGAGGTTTTATATATATAGATTGTATGAGTTATTTTTATTAAGAGATTTTTTTATTCCTGTATTAAAATTTTTAACCGAATTCAATCGAGTAAATTATTATTATTATTTATAATTCTAATCAATGAAAATAAAGCATGAATTGCAGTGACGAGGCGTGAAATTTTTAATAAGGGAAGCATATTTTGTCAATCTTCCCCCTCCTATTAACAAAAAAAACTTTAAATTCAAGATTTTACTTTTTTAAATAATTTCTTATATATTTATATAGTAACTAAATGATTCTACGTCTTATTTTCTTGTATTTTAGTCGATATTTGTATGACGAGTTGAAGGAAATTTCACTAAAAAATTTAGAATTTTTGATTTCATTAAAAGTATGCTTATTGTATAGAAAATGAGTTGAAAAGTTGACCTGTTCAAACCGCAGGTCTGTATCTAAAACCGTTCTTGAGATATAGCCTCTCAAAGTTTTAGTTTTTTCAAATTTTTGGAGAAAAAAGGCCGTAACTTTTGAACGTGTGGTCGGAATTGATTTTAGTTGACGGATTTGAAATCAGCGTGTCAAAATCTATATAATGACATGTATAATACCTTAAAACTAGAAAAAAAAAATTTCGTGAAAAATCGAAAAAATTCAAAGGGGTATACCTTAAAAAAATGTCGATTTTTGATGAAAATTTTTTTGTTGAATTTTAAAATATTATACATGTCATTATATAGATTTTGACACGCTGATTTCAAATCCGTCAACTAAAATTAATTCCGACCACACGTTCAAAAGTTACGGCCTTTTTTCTCCAAAAATTTGAAAAAACTAAAACTTTGAGAGGCTATATCTCGAAAACGGTTTGAGATACAGACCTGCGGTTTGAACAGTTAAACTTTTCACGTCATTTTCTATACAATAAACATACTTTTAACGAAATCAAAAATTCAAAAAATTTTAGTGAAATTTGCTACAGTGAACTTCAACTCGTCATACAAATATCGACTAAAATACAAGAAAATAAGACGTAGAGGTATTATAGTTTTATAATTGAGCGTGTAAATTAATATTGAATACTATAGTTGCGAATATTCTAATAATATTTTTAAATTATTTATTAACTGAAAACACAGATTTGTATTAATTCACCCATAAAGTAAGGGAAACATTTTATCGAAGTCACTTTGTCAAAGTTTTAATTAGATCTAATTGGTTGAAGCATATTCGATGTTAAATTCTATTTTTACGATTCATGATTCTGATGATAATAAAAAAAATTAAAACAGTATCCCTATATTTAATATTTATAAATCCCTCGTTATTTTTGTATATATGATACATTTTATTAACGAGAGCGTTTAGATTTTGTGTGTGTGGGAAGAGAAACATACGTAGGTGGACATATAAAAATAAAAATGTAATTAATTCTTTCACAAGAATTAATTTTCAATTTTTGTTGTCTCCTGTTTTTAAATCATTTTAATTTTACCGAGTAAATAAAAGGCCTTTATCATTTGCAAGGATTTATAATTATAATTACTTTTATGTTCAAATAAATCAAGTTATTTGATTTAAATGTACTTACTTTTTATTTTCTTCAAAACGCTTTATGTAAATATATTTTGATAGTATGAAAATGGTGATCTATAAAATATGTCACGCAAAATGCACGCATTTTACGTCACAAAAATTACCCCCCCCCCCCCACACTAAATGAATGATTATTTTAATCTACGAAGAAAATTGTTAAAATAATCAACGCCCTTAAAAAAAATTGTAGACCAATAATAAACGTGAGTTATTGAAATATATTAAAATAAATAAAACATTTTCAAAAATAATAAATAAAATCATTTAACTAATATTCAAAAAAACCTAAAAATATAAAGGTACCTAATAGTGAGAAAAAATACGGAGAAAGTAACAATAGGCGTAAAAATTTTAAATCTAAAATTAAACTAAATATTTTTTTTCATATTTGATAATCCGTACGAACACATTGAAAAAATAAATTTAAATCATTGCAATCCTGATTATATTCTTATGTGATAGGTACGAAGATGTATAACATTCCATATTATTTTTAGATAATATGCAAAGGAAATGGATTTATTAGATACAGGCTCGCATTGAAAAGAAATCTAAAATCAGAAATATATCTACTTAAAATAGCAACCAATTTACAATATTAAATTAAATAAAGTATAAAAAAAATACTACTAAAAATTAAGGAAAACTATTGTTAATATTAAGTATTATTATCATATATATTGACCTCCCCATCCAGAGCTAGATTTAAAATTAGACTAAAAAGACATAGAATCTACGGTTATAGAAGCCCCTTTATTAAAAAATATATATCTAGATGTAGATGCAATTATTTTATTTTTAATTACTTAAAAGTACTTTTAAATAATTGCTCCTTCTCGGAAAAGGGCAATAATGTACAAGCACGAACTCTGGTAAAAAATAAAATTACAAAATAAGCATTGTTAAATTTTACAGTGCATTTTAAATATTTGAATTTTTACAGAATTATGTCATCCTGTCGCATGCAGAAGTGGTCGACCAATTTTCATTCAAATTTTCTAATCACAAACTTAGTAGGCTCCTCCCATTTGATTATTATAATATTTAAATCATTTCTCTAAACAAAGACAGATATTTTGGAACTCATTTGCTAGAATAATTTTTTTATAGTACTCATATATATTTGTGCGATTAAATTATTATGTAATTTTTTGTTAATTTTATTTAAAATGATGTAACTATATAAGCTCCGCTCTAGAAAAAAATAACCGATGATGTTTGTCTTAATATTTTTAATCTGTTGTAAGCAATTCTCAAAGTTTTGTTGTGAAAGGTACTAACATAAAACAAAAAAACTCGTCCTTACAAAAATTTTAAAATTTACCTAAATCCAACCCTGTCCCCAATCAAAAGTTATTCGATATTTCTCAAAATCGATATAAAATATACTTGGAATTAAAGTGTTAATAAAAGTATGTTTACATTTGTTTATACACAAAAATAAAAGAATAATGTCAATATTGAAGTGTATATATTTAAATAAAAAGTCTATATAAATATGATTCAAATGTTATAAACTCATATTTGTTCTCTCCGACGTAAATCACAAATCCATATCCCAGAAATTCAGAAGTGATCGGTCGAAGATAAATAAAAGGATTTCTTATATCTTTTTGCTCGGTTGTCAGTGGCAAAATTGTGAAAGAAAAACGACAAAGCTCTTTGGGATTGTGGGTAATCGCAAGATATGTCGCCTACATGCGTAGGCGTATCTCCGAATTGCCCCCCCCCCCCACTCTACCCACATCTGCACCGATTTACGTACAATGATATATGTTTATCTTTTTATCAACATATTGTTATTCAATATTTTATAAATGTAATTAAAATGTTTCATACCTGATTTTTTTATTAAGGGGTCGGTAATTTCAAAGTGGCTTATTTTTTTATAGAAAGTAGAATTATTCGAAATTGATTTATTCGTTAAGGGGGCGGTAGAGATTTTTTTCCGTACTGCCCCCCCCCCCCCTTTCCTCCAGAAAAAATACATATAAATTAAAAGAATTTATTATTATTAACCTAAGAATCGAATTTGTACTGTAGATTGAAAAAAAAAAAATTATTTCGACGATTTAATAAATTTTTTGTAAAACAAAATTCACTAGCGATCGATTTATAGTTTTAGGAAATGTCTCACTTGGATTTTTGATATTTTTAAGCGGAAAGCATAGCAAATTGATGGCAGATTTCTTCCATAGGAATTACGCGAGAACATTCACAGAATTTTGTTTTCGATTTCGTTGATATTTTCATTTTGATTTATGCCTTATTTACATACATGTGTTATTTCACGTATCAACACAAAATGTACATACATATTTGGATTTTTAAAATTTACGAATGTTCTTTTCTTACTTGTAACATTTTTGTATCTAGACTGTAATAATTTATATAAGTAATCCATCTTAAAGAAAAATATTAATATATATTCATTGTAATGTATGGTCTAAAACAGGGATCGCCAAATTTGTGAGAAGGAGGCCATATCTAGAATAAAGCTGGGGAAAATAATTAAATAAGAATTAAAAATATACACATTTTTTTAAACTGTAAAAAATAGATTTTTTTTTTGCTTTTAAATCTTCCTGATTGATTTTTAGAGGAGTTTTAACAATAATTCAAAAAAACATTTACCAAGTAAATGCACAGTGCTTCCTCGTGCTAAATTCACCAAAGGTAGTTAATTATTATTGAAGAATTTAAATTTAAAAAAAAGTGTTTAGATAAATTGCCTGGCATTGGTTAACCATTGAATTTTTATACAATTTTAGTAAAAAATATTTTTTAAGACTCAAAGATGAGCATAGAGGGCCGGCTTCGATTCACTAACATTAGTTTGACAACCGCAGGTTTAAAATAATTTAATTATACAAATAAGAGTTTATAAATGTCAATTATGACTTAATAAAGTTACTTAAAATAACAAGATCTAAAAAATACAAAAACATTAACACATATAAACCGCATTAGAAATATTTTGATATCAGAACGTTATAAATAGAATTCTTGACACATATGTGGCATCATATTAGTTACGAAAAGAGTATGGTATGAGGAAAATGCTTTGAAAGTGTTAAGTGCGCCAAAATTATACAATCGATTCTTGAATGCGAAACCACAAAAAATAACATTATTTATGATATATATGCGGTATCAAGCCGCTAACAAAAAGCGGTTGGAAGTGTTAAGTGCCCACGCCGAATTTATTTAGAACGCAAAACAGTTACTACAACCATTGTTGGGAAAGGTTAATCTATGTACATAATTTAACCCTTAGAAAATATAATACTTGTTGTTCTGGGAGGGGAGGGAGCGTATTTTACTAATACAGATTTACATTTCACTAATCTCGGGGTTGTTATAAATATTGAATAATGTATTTTGGATTTACTGAAAAACAATTAATGTTTACGAATTAAAAGGGAGGAATATTCATGAAATGTTATTATTGTTATAAATGTTTTAATACATTAAGGCTTTCTAGATGATATTTAGCATATTAATGAATTATTTAATCTATATTTCTTGTAAACAGTCCTCCAAATATTGCTTGAATTTTTAATACTTTCTTAATAATAAGTGAGTATTGTAAAGTCGATTTTTTTCGAAATCTGGATTTTGATAGAATTATCTATTTGAATAAATAAATCTATTTTTACTATGATGTATGTCTGTCTGTCTGTAAACGCTGTAACTCAAATACGACAGATCGTAGAAGGGTGAAATTTTATATTTAAGATTAATTTTTATCTGGGAAAAAAACGTCCTATTTTTGAAAACGATCTTTCAACCGGGAACGGATATTTACTAATGTCGAATTATTTTTGAAAAAAAAAAATTAATTTAATTTCAAATGGTTCATAACATAACATAAATATCTGCCATGAGTGTCATGGGATTTTTTTATACGTATTACAGAGATTGAACAGTGTACGTGTTTGTCATATTTACCATGGGACTTTCTTATACGTAATACTCAGAGTGAACAGTGTGGGTTTTTTTCTGGCTAAATCATAAATGTTAGAAAAAATTTATGGAACAAAAATTATAGATTTTTGTAGGTCTCCATAGATCAAAAACCATTGAATAAATATGATTTTGTCCCAAAATACACATCTATCAAGATCTGATTTGATCACTTTAGACCTAAAAAAAATTTTCCGGGATACGAAGTGTTTTAAAAACTGTTTGCTGTTTTGTCTTTATGATTTTACTGATGCATGTATGCTAAAAAGAAGTGTAAAATGTAGAGCGTTCACGGACCGACACACAGACGTCGTCATCGATAAAATATTCGATTTCATGAATACGTTATTTCAAGTATCTATTACAAGTAAAAAAAATGTATGTAAAAAGGTTAAAAACGTTTTACTACAGAAACTAAAATATAGAACAAACAAATAAATATAATCTAGGAAATTTTCGTGTTTTGTTTAGTATAATAAATTTAATCAATTAAGTTAAAAAACATATATACGTTTCACAAGATTTTCAATAAATTATTGAAATAAGTTGTTAAAAGTTTCTGGTATAGTTCCAAGACTTTCATGTTTGAGTATTATAAACTACGAGAAACTAAAAGTATTTTATACTTATACAAAAATAAATATATTTTTTATAAGTTTCTCTTGTTTTCGAATTTATGTAGATATTTGTAAAAAGATGTACAAATTATAAAAAAATATAAAAAGTGGTTACAATACTTTTACGATTTTACTATAGAAAAATATGATTTTCCAATACTTTTACTATTGTAAAAATATTGAAATGATGGTCTTATTCTGTCTGTAAAATTTTTAGTTGAATTATATGTCACGTATAAATAGCTAGAAAAGTATCCAAACTCAATAAAAATTTTATCGTATATTTTTATTTATTAGATTCGAGTACTTTCGTCGTTATTTTTGAAAATACAGTACCACATATTGTATAAAAATATAATGTTTATTTTTTAATATGTGCTTCATAATTTAATGGAGTTATACTATTTAGAAAACAAAACAACGTTTCTTTTATTTACCTATAGAATTTCCTTACGACTCTCAAAATTAGCCAAAATTCTGTTTTATCTTTTAAATGGTTGGGAAGCTGACAAAAAATAAATAAAAAATAAATGTTATAAAAAAAATTAAAAAATTTTCTTTAAGAGATAAATATAAAAATAAATTTGGGTGCCCCTTGGAGCAGAAATTATGGATATTGCAATTTTTCATCAGCATACTATAATTTTCTAAAATTACAAAAAAAATTACCAATCCATTGCTTTTTTGGACATTTTAATTTCTTCGACAACTCCTGAAAGTTTATGGGTATATTTACAAGTCGTCCTGTATATACAGGATGATTCAGCACTGTCGTGTCAAACTTGAACAGTAAATTAAGAAAAACACGTGTCCGTTAATTTTTCATGAGGGAGCTACAGCCCTCCAAAATTAGTTTTTATTTAATATCTTGAGAATCCATAGTTTAAAGTTATACAGAGTTTAGTATTAATACGTGTTATCGATTTCTAGTATTAACCAATTATAACTAAGACCAGAGCTGTATGGGGCCAATGGGCCCATCAATTTTTATCTGGTATTTTTTTATTCTTTATTTTTTTCCTGAGTTAGACATTTGAATAAGACTGTATGACACAAAATACACAAAAATATACTTTGCTCATTATGTGTTAAGAAACCCAGAGTTCATTCAAGAAGAAATCTTAAATCTAGTAAAAACATTTATGTTTCTGTCAAAAAACATTTTACTTGCTTGATAAAATAAAATCGAAAGGAAAATGTCGCCAGATAAATTCAATGTAGCATTTTCTTTTTTTTGTAACGACCAATTGAATCGAGATACTGGATGCTGTTTCATATTCTTGAGATGATTGATTCAACTTGAAGTCCACATTGAAATATTCTATTTTCTGATATCAAGCATGATATCCTTCTTTTTCGATATTACCTTTGGGATTTTATACAGTAATGAAATAAGACGAGTTGAAATTTGTATAAAACATGATATATTTTATCGTGTTTTTGTGTAATATAGGGAGGATAGTCCGGACGTTAAGAACTTTTCATCTGCACTTTTTGATAGAAGCATGAAAATTGGTATAGTTGTACATTATACCTTTCTCTACAAAACTAGAAATGGCGACATTTCAAAAACCTGTGTGGTCCCCCTTTTAGGGGCTAAAATATCTCCGCGGATTTAGTTTTTCTTATTTATCTCGCAAATGGTTATCCGGACGACACAAATAGAAGACACCCAAAATAATGTTTATTAGATTCTAAACAAAAGTTGTTATTATAAATTTTACGATAAGAGTCACCGTTGATGTATAAATGGGGGTTAAAATTATGAGAAAATTTGCGCGCGCGGTGAAACTTGCGTTCATGCTCAAATATCTCGTAAACGGATTTTCTCACGAGAAAAATTAATAGGACAAATATTAAAGAGCAGACAATTCTCTATCAGATGTATGAATCTGTCATCCTGTAAAATTATTTTTTAATTAATTTTGGTCACTACAAGTAGAATGACATATATGACAATTTAAAAAAAGTAACGGTTCTCGTCCAATTTTGTTTTCGTTATGTATAATTAAGCACTTGTATAGTTAAGTTATGGTTCTTTTATAATAATTTATGAATATATAGAGAAAGAAAGAGAAAAAAATTGTGTTAAATTGACCTGCATTTATCAATAAATCAAAAAATAACTATACGAACAAAAAATAATTTTTTTAATTATAAAGTACACCCTGTATAATATATTATATGTACTTATGTTATAAATATGACAAAACATTATAATTATAAATATTTATAGGCTACAAACATGTTTTTTATTCTCTTTAGTTGGAAAAACTTCTATTAACACTAGTGCAGAATCTCTTGATAGCTCCTATTTGTTATACAAACCTTCAAACGCCCAAAACTTTAGGATGAATATATTCGTCATAAAGTTTAGAATAATAAACAATTAATTATTTTTTACTTAACACTGTATATTTTGAGTAATTTGAAGTTGAAATAGATGACTATTAGACGATAACAGTAAGAATTGTGTCGGATATATTCTTTTTTGTTTCAAATCTCGTGAACGGTCAATTGGATGTAAAAAATGTACTGAAACTGAATTGTCGGCAATGAAATTTTGAATAATATTTCGTTATGTTTCACATGTCAAATATTAAAGTTCCCGAGTAAATAAAGGTCAAAGTTACAAATTAATTGATATATTACATGAACGGTGTAAAGCATGGTATATTTGTCACACAATATTTTATGACCAGTTTTTTACAATTCAAAAAATTATAGAAAATATAATAGAGTGGACTTATATCTACCATACATAATTTTTACTTTTACAAAAAATATGATAGTTTTATTGTTCCATGATTTCTCAGCATTGTTATTTAGTATGATATTTTTAGTAAATATGTATGGTAATTATTTTTTTTTTATTCCGGTCGATCTTTAGGAATTCAACCCTGCGATTCATGATGGAAATATAAAATTTTATACAGTTGTACATTAAACCCACCTCTACAAACCTAGATATGACTCAATTCTTGTGCGGTTCCCCATTCAAAGGTTAACATAATATCTCCACAAGTTTTCTTTATTTAAATTTTTTAATTTTAATTTTTGAGAATGATACGATAAATATATACATACATACATTTACATATTCATATGTGCATTTTACTCATCTCTCTATAAAATATAATATTTGAATTGTGTAATACGATTTTTATATTTTATTTATAATATTATTTACAAAATTTAAATAAAAAAACTTGCGGAGATATTATGTTAACCTCTGAATGGGGGACCGCACAAGATTTGAGGGTAGTCATATCTAGGTTTGTAGAGGTGGGTTTGATGTACAACTGTATAAAATTTTATATTTCCATCATGAATCGCAGGGTTGAATTCCTAAAGATCGACCGGAATAAAAAAAAATAATTACCATACATATTTACTAAAAATATCATACTAAATAACAATGCTGAGAAATCATGGAACAATAAAACTATCATATTTTTTGTAAAAGTAAAAATTATGTATGGTAGATATAAGTCCACTCTATTATATTTTCTATAATTTTTTGAATTGTAAAAAACTGGTCATAAAATATTGTGTGACAAATATACCATGCTTTACACCGTTCATGTAATATATCAATTAATTTGTAACTTTGACCTTTATTTACTCGGGAACTTTAATATTTGACATGTGAAACATAACGAAATATTATTCAAAATTTCATTGCCGACAATTCAGTTTCAGTACATTTTTTACATCCAATTGACCGTTCACGAGATTTGAAACAAAAAAGAATATATCCGACACAATTCTTACTGTTATCGTCTAATAGTCATCTATTTCAACTTCAAATTACTCAAAATATACAGTGTTAAGTAAAAAATAATTAATTGTTTATTATTCTAAACTTTATGACGAATATATTCATCCTAAAGTTTTGGGCGTTTGAAGGTTTGTATAACAAATAGGAGCTATCAAGAGATTCTGCACTAGTGTTAATAGAAGTTTTTCCAACTAAAGAGAATAAAAAACATGTTTGTAGCCTATAAATATTTATAATTTTAATGTTTTGTCATATTTATAACATAAGTACATATAATATATTATACAGGGTGTACTTTATAATTAAAAAAAAAATTTTTTTGTTCGTATAGTTATTTTTTGATTTATTGATAAATGCAGGTCAATTTAACACAATTTTTTTCTCTTTCTTTCTCTATATATTCATAAATTATTATAAAAGAACCATAACTTAACTATACAAGTGCTTAATTATACATAACGAAAACAAAATTGGACGAGAACCGTTACTTTTTTTAAATTGTCATATATGTCATTCTACTTGTAGTGACCAAAATTAATTAAAAAATAATTTTACAGGATGACAGATTCATACATCTGATAGAGAATTGTCTGCTCTTTAATATTTGTCCTATTAATTTTTCTCGTGAGAAAATCCGTTTACGAGATATTTGAGCATGAACGCAAGTTTCACCGCGCGCGCAAATTTTCTCATAATTTTAACCCCCATTTATACATCAACGGTGACTCTTATCGTAAAATTTATAATAACAACTTTTGTTTAGAATCTAATAAACATTATTTTGGGTGTCTTCTATTTGTGTCGTCCGGATAACCATTTGCGAGATAAATAAGAAAAACTAAATCCGCGGAGATATTTTAGCCCCTAAAAGGGGGACCACACAGGTTTTTGAAATGTCGCCATTTCTAGTTTTGTAGAGGAAGGTATAATGTACAACTATACCAATTTTCATGCTTCTATCAAAAAGTGCAGAGATTAGTCGAAATATCGCTCTTAACGTCCGGACTAGGAGAGATCGAAGTATAAATGTGTGATTTTTTATCATTATTACTAAGTGTCCAAGATAAACGTAAAATGCATGGGGATTTCCTAAACGGTAAGAGATACAGATTCGGTTAAATGAGATGAATTATTTGTAAGGAAGGAGTGAGTGTTACTACATGAAAAAATATTTAATTTTGTGTGGTTTAGGCGGTATAGTCAAAAAACTGAAAATTCGGAATTTCTTTAAATGGCTATAACTTTTTTGTCAAAGTTGATAGGTACTTTTTGTGTACGGTTTCTTAAAGCATTTTTTTATAAAATTGATTGGTGTATTTATAATTTTTATATCACAGTTAGTTTCCGAATTGCAAGCCATAACTTTAGTTTTTCTTATGGGCCACTAAGTTGGCTATAGCATATTTGAACGTGTTTTTAACTCTACTTTACAACGATACGTAACTTGCCATATTTATTTTCATTTATTTTCGAAACATTATTATTCAAAAAAATATTTTTTAGAAAAAAAACAAGACTACAATTACAAAAAACAGTGAGACGGGGCTGGAATTATACAATAATAGTTTGAGTACCACTGCACTAAATGCATTACTGATGACCAAAGCGATTAGGCGCCGAAGGGTCGAACAGCACGGTAGTATCTAAACATTCAGAAGATCGATAGAGTTTATGAAACCAAGCCAGACACCAACTAATAATTATATCTTCAAAGGTTTGTCTATATGCACAAACGTAAGAAAATCAGCTTGTGGCAAAATTTATCTTTGTTAGTATACATTACGCTCTTCAGTAGCCAAAGCGACCGTAAATCTCTCAAGATATATCTACATAGATACAGTGTATTCCAAGTTGATTAAGACATAGGAAATTTAACATGGGGACAATTAGAAATGTTGTAGTAACCTTTGGTCAAATTTAACGATGTGTGATTGGTGCATTTTTAAATGCCACCTCGAAACTAACTGATAAATTTTAAATTAATCAACAGTATTTTGTTTTCAGCTTTAATAAAGAATAAAATACATTAATGAAATTAAAGTAAGCATCCTAGATAAAATTATAATAATATTTTTTGGCAGGTATAAATTTGAAAACAAAATACTAATGACTATTTTATTAAATTTTGTGGCGGCATTTCAAAATGCACCAATGACACATCGTTAAATTTGACCAAAGGTTACTACAACACTTCTAATTGCCCCCATGTTAAATTTCCTATGTCTTAACCAACTTCTCACGTCTCTCTGTCTGTCCGTTTGTACCCTTATCACTCGAGAACCACTTATCCGATTTACGTGGTTTCTTTTTTAATTCGTCTGGTCAGGTTATAGGTTATATTTTGTTACGTTAGGTAACATAACAACTAAGCAGTGACGATAATAGTAAATTAAGTCGGAAAAAATTTTGCCGTCGGCGTGCTATTTTGCAATACGCTGCCTAAACCTTTAAATATTGAACATATAATGTAGGTAGTAACAAATTGTGTAGAAAGCCCCCCCCCACCTTCATCCTTCCCATGCCTATAATATATTCTATATATAAAATACCCAAAACATATTTTCTGCATTTTCCTTCACTATTATCTTTGTTGACATATTGACACAAACAAACAACTGCTAAAAATACCTTACTAGGTAATAAATTAACTGTGTACCAAAATATCAGAAAACTGGCAAAAAGTTTATTTAGTCACTTTGGCTTCTATTCGACTCGTTTATTCATCATTAAGCTTGCCGTTTCTTATAGGACTGCATTTCTTTCATAACTACAATGCAACGGACGGATGTAATAAAGACATTCGAGAGAGGGGTAAAGGATAATTTATTTAGGCGTCAACGAGTCCGACGCTCGCAAATTATTATTGCAGAACGTCGTCATATGTTTTATTGCATTTTTGGTGTTTTATTTCGTTATAGTAAGCCAAATGTCAAAAGTAGCCATTTATATTATGATTTATTTTGTTTAGTTATAAACTGGATCATTACAAAATGTAAAAATCAGGGCCTCGAACCGTTATTTTTTTATATTTCGGTTCGGTTCCGGTTTTCGGTTCAGTGATTAATTAAAAAAAAATTATTTGTATTAAAAAAAAAATTTCTACCATAATTTAGAACATTTTATGGTACTTGTATGATAGTCCGAACGACAACTAAAGTGGGAAATAAGATCATGTTAACGCGCGTATTTTAACATGTACTGAACCGTAAAAATCGATATTTTTATTTCGGTTCTGTTCCGGTTTTCGTTCCGGCAAAAAATAACTGTTTTTCCGGTTTTCGGTTCAGTTCCGGTTCGAAACCCTGGTAAAAATAAAGAAAATTATATGAAGTAGCGTACCGAGGGGTAGGGCAAAGGGGGCGCCTGCCCCGGGCGGCACTTAAATTTGAGGCGGCAAATTTGAGGTAGAAACGAAAAAAAAGGTTCTTCAATTATCATATTGAGGAGGGTGGGGGGGGCAGGAACCTACGGTACGCCACTGATTATAAGTATGTAATTATTGCTCACAATCACGCACGCCCATGAATTCGTTTTTTTACTCATGACTTATCACGTTATCGCGCATTTCTACAGAAGAAAATATCACGATCACGCACTCACGTTTTAAATTATTTTACTCACGCTCGATCACGCACAGCGGATCACGCTCAGGACACATATTTAATTTAAAAATGAAAAACAACATTGAAATATTATTTCTATTAATATCGGAAGAAATGAGACATAATATGTTGAGATTTCGTTTCTGATAATACTTTATTAAATCATTTATATACATATTTGTCTAGGTACATATTTTATTTAGTAATATATTACATTGTTTTTTCATCCAAATATATTAATTTTGCGTTATGATCTGAAATTTTCGTAAAGTAAAACTCATTTTATAAAATATTAATTGGAATGGTAATTATCGAAAATATTTTTTTTATATTCGAAATATAACTCATGCCTGACAAAAATAGATTTATACACTCTATGATAGAGGTTACACGATCAGTTTAGCATCAGTCTGGTATCCATGACTGATACTAGACTGACGCCAAACTGATCGTATGTAATGCAGTAATTGGCAGACTGATAAACTGGACTGACGAATTTTTAAATATTAATATTTTTCATCAGCCTAAAGGTCACGGACTGAACTGATACCAGACTGATCGTGTAACATCTATCTATGATGATTCGAGATTTCAAAATCGTGACCCGGCAAGACCCAAAAAATTCACGGACCGTACTCAACTCTAAATTATATATTAATCATTAAAAATATTTTTAAAATCTATAAAATTTGACACACAGTAATTTTTCTCATATTTGTTATAATTATGAATAAAAATTATAACAAATAATAGAAAAATACAAATTATTACATAATATTATAAAATTTTCAAAATTTTTTAAATAATTTAAAAAAGAAATATGTAATTTATCTAAAATAATATATTTACCATATAAAATAATCACTCGATCAAATATTTTAATATTTCACAACACACTAAATTTATTATAATAATTTTAAATTTATTTTTAACACTGGACATAATTAAGCTTTAATTTGTTATTAATAAAATTTTAAACATAACTATAACAATGGACAATATAATGCTAACAATACACATTTTGACAAATTAATTTGCACAACACTTTATAAGATAACAATATTATTAGTAGAGTAGATATAATTATTTATAATTTATAAACATGTATTTAAATTTTGATAAAAATTTCAACTTTAGACTAACAGCAATTCAAAACAATATTTTATTTTTTATTACTATATTAATATTTTATAAACTTTTAAATTTTATCTTATTAATGAGTACAAAATACATCTACAATTATATTTATGGTCATTTTCATTATATATTTTTTTATTTAAATTCAAAAGCGAAATTTTCAAATTTAGGGAAAATTTTTATACAATAATTAGTTATCACGTGAAAATTCGAGCTGGGATTTCCGATCATATATTATGAAACGTGTTTACCCGACGCAGTTTCGCGTCTAACTGACAGTATTCCACGTGTTTTTCCCTGGACAAGGAGGAAAGAAAATTAGGCGTCCTTTTTCAATGCGCAAGAAAGGTGGTCAACAAACTATAGTACATATTCAACAATTGAGATGTTTTTCTCGTTTTCTTTTATTTTCTTGGCCGGATTTCCTTTATTTAAATGAAAACCGGAAACGGGCGATTTTTCTTTTTCTGGGTTTTTTTTTATTATTATTTTTATATAAGATATTGTGATTGGAAATAAATCGAACGCTGATAAATGAAATTTTTTTTGATATATTTTTTATAATTTAGTTTTTCGAAAACCTAAATGATTTCTGGGTTTTATTTAAAAAAAAAATTATTATTATTTTTATATAAGATATTGTGATTGGAAATAAATCGAACGCTGACAAATGAAATTTTTTATAATTTAGTTTTTCAAAAACTTAAATGATTTTCCCTCAAGCTGGAAATGGTCTCAAAAATTGCGAGTAGAAAGAAAAAAAATTCAGTGGGCATTAAGTATTTTATGTAAGTACATACATATATTCGAAAATAATACAATTAAATTTTACGTCATATTTTTTTTAATGAATTAAAATTAACAAAAAAAAATGTACATTGACTGTTTTTTTTTAAGAATTTTGAAAAGTAAGTACATTAAGCTGCATATCATTGAAAAGGTAATAAAATCTTCTGTTCAAAAATTGAAAAATTTCATATTTCTTCTATTTAAGAAAACATAGGTTTGTCTCATATCTCAAAAACTACGAGATTTCTGAAAATTAAAAAAATATTATTAAATAGACAATACTAAACCCTGAGAAGTCAAAACACGTGTCAAATGACATTTGAATAAAAAAATTTATTTTATTAATTTTAAAATATTACGATTATTTTCTAAATATAAATTGAAATAGTTTTAGTACCCCTTGCTTATTCATATGTACACAAATATTAATTAATTAAAATCTAGTTGATATTCAGTAGGTATATTTATGTACTTTTATATTCCATGTAAAATAAAATGGCCGTTTAAAAATGTACTTAGATAACTTTCTCTAGGAATTTCTCAATTATTTTAAATAAAAATTGCAATCATTAGTACATGTTATACTAGATACAGTACCGTATCCTTATATATATATGATAAAAAAAGAGAAATTAATATTCTGCTCTGCATAAGTTTATAAGTAATAAGTATATTATACTTGTTTAATAATATTTTTGTTATAGGTACTACGTATATATACAGGGTGATCCAGTTTAAAATAAAGATACTTTAGAAGCTGATTCCCTGGCTTATTCTGAGTAAAAAATTGCAAAAAGGGGGGGGGGTCTATCTTTAACACCTTCTAAGCTACATGCTGTTTGAAAAGTTACTTCTAAAGTAACGTTACTAAGTTTCATAGGTAATTAACTAACATATTTTTCAGTAAAAAAAAATTGTTTTGAAAATTATTATGGAAATGACATTTTTCTCCAAAAGTACCTGTATTTTTTATCATTATTTTAATGCATCATAATATATGATATCTACAAATTCACTATACAAAGTTTGGACCTGGGTCTTACAGTTTTCCAGTTAAAAATCTATCTAAATTATTCTACAATGTGATTATTTTGCTACCTACCCTATTAAATTCCAATTTTTTGTTCATAATTACATAATGACACATAGTTGTAGTTTTAAAATTATGTAAATTGCCATTAATTATGTAATTATAAATAAAAAAATTGTATGACAGTTTAGTCCAGAGGGTGTTGAAGATAGACACCCTTCCTTTACAATTTTTTACTCACAATGAGCCAAGGAATCAGCTCTTAAAATATATATATATATACCCCAAACCAGAACACCCTGTATATACATATTTTTTTTATTATCTACATATACGGCACTTTTGTAAAGTGCATAAAATAATTAAACATTAATTGGCAATTAATATGAAAGTAATTAAAAATATATAATATAATAGGAACTAATTATGATGATTACCTTAACCTATTTTTCTATTGTACTATTTTATTCTTTTTTATATTTAAAAAAATTATATTTTTTTCCATTTTCTACACAAAGTGTAATAAAACAAAACAAAAAAATGTATAACAATGCTCCTCCCTTTAGTGCATTTGATAGTTTTGGGGCTTCCACATTGATTTTTGTTTGTTTTGATAACAATTGAAAAAAGAAGTAAGAAGTCAAAATAAACAAATTTTCTGTGAAGAAAAATTGTTAACTTTTGTGAATATTATTTCGTGATAATTTTTGTATCATGTCTAACGAAACGTTGGTTAGTCATTAATACCTATTTATTATAAGTAGATAATATGAAAATAATTTTCTATGAATGAAAAATGTTAATTATATCTTTTCACAAAATTCGTTTTCGGCTTCTTTTGTTCATTGATTCGACAGAAAAAACTGACATTGATGTATAAATGGTTTTTGTGAAACCACCCGACAAAAACTAGAAAGAATAAAACTTGAAAGAGATTTTTCTACAGAGGAAATAATTTTAAAGATACATACATATATATAATTTGATATTAAAGTTTTTTACGTAGAAATTGGGGATAATCTATCACTTTTAAGTTTTTTACTTTTAAAGATTTTTGACAGGTCCATAAATAAGCTAAATTTGCAATCAATTTCTAAACGTAAAAATAGATTTATGCTCGGTATTATAAAGAATTTGATCGAGACCAAAAGAAAGAAACGCGCGTTTAGTTTCCAGCTAACGCTATCTGCTAGGTGTCAAATTGTTATGAAATTACTCGATATTTTAAAGCAGTGGTAATAAATATATAATAATGTTACTGCTGTGATTATGAGGTACACGCTCTAGTGCAGGGGTCACCAAACTTTTCGAGAAACGGACCGGATCGAATTTTTTTTTTAAATAGGGGGCCGGACGAAAAATATTCTTGTTGGAATCCAATTAGAACATTTATTTACATGTGCAATTAGCTATGTAAATAGAGTATATATAATGGAAAATATCTATTCAAATATAGATAAATACACATATTTACATCAAATCCTTAAATTAAATATTTATATATACAAATTAGGGGCCGGATGAAAAACTTTGGAGGGGCCGATTCGGCCCGCGGGCCGTAGTTTGGTGACCGCTGCTCTAGTGGTACGGGAAGGAGTTTTTGGGTTTTTTAAATTTCGTTATTCCTATTTGATTATTTACATAAAAACAGCTTTAAAATTGCAATATATGATTTTAACTTTGGTAAACACTGTCTTAAATTATAATAATGCAGAAAAGTAATATACTGTGATACCTATACTTAAACTTTAAATTTTGTTGCTTTTATTTATTATATGATAAATAGACAATTAGTGCAGTTTTTTTCTAAATTATGATATATTTACATTCGTAAATTCCTCATCTGTGTGACGCAATATATAGATATTTATGAACACAATTTAAAATGTATTTATATACTACTGACAGTTTTATAAACTATACATATATTTTAAGTATATCGAAACGTTTTAATCAGGGATTTTGTTAGATGAAATTTATCTTTTCAAATTTCCTTTTTAAATTGAAAGATATTTTTTTTATTTGTTGTGTCTAATTTATAATCTATAATTAATGTAACAATTTTTAACGTAATTGTGTTACATTGAAAAAGTGTCCTAAAATACTTTTAAATCTTATATTTTAACGAATTTTTACTTTACGAAGCATTTACAGGAACCGAACACTTTCGTTAAACGAAAACAAAATTCTGGTTATTTTTCGTTTATTATTTGTAGTAATAACTTTTATTAAAAGTTGGTAGAACTGCTATAATTTCCATCAGCTGATTTATGTCAAATGTTAAAACTTTTTTGGTTAGAATATTTATTTTTGAAATAAAATATACAAGTTATACTTAATAAAACAACTTGTAATGCTGTGTGATAATATGAATTCAATAATATAACATATTTTAAATATTTATAATTCGTTAAGATGGTTGCAGACACATATTTAGAGTTATCAAAAAATCCAATTCGTTTTGAAGCTGTAAGTCAGTTGACTAATGTTTTCTTCGATGATTCGAATAAACAGGTATTCAAAGTTTATTTAATTATATTATTAACAATATTAAGTATTTAAATTTGTCTTAGATTTTCGCTGTCCGATCTGGTGGGGTTATGGGTGTTTCTGTTAAAGGCCCAGATCCAGATTCATGTTTCAATTTTCGTATGAATGACAATGGACCAGTAAGATCTATAAAATTTTCACCAGATATTAAAATATTAGCTGTGCAACGATCGAAAACATCAGTTGAGTTTGCTAATTTTAACGATGGGTTATTAGAGAGTGAATATTCACAAAGTCGTAAAAAAGGTAAAATTGTTTTGAAACAAATTATAATCAATAAATAATGCTTTATTATGTTTTAAGGTACAATTATACATGGCTTTGTCTGGATAGGAATAAACCACATAGCTTTTGTAACAGATTGTGGAATAGAATCATATCAAATCACACCTGAACGTAAACTTATAAAATCTCTTAAAACAATATCAGCTAGTGCCCAGTGGTTTGCGTGGAATCAAACTTGTAGCTTGGCTTTGTTGGCTTCTGGACATGGAACACAGTTACAGCCAATCAGTTTTAAAGGGGGCCAAGCACAGAAACTTCCAAAAGTTGAATGTCAGTATATTCAAATTTTCAAAAACAATTTTGTACTGAAATGTTTTTACAGTGGGAGCAAATCGAGCAGCTTTAGAAAGAGATGTAACATTAGCCACAATACAAAATGCACCAGCAGTTCTTCTACTGAGTCATACAAGTTCAACACAAGGTTATGAAGTTTTAGTATACAGAGCACCAATTGCTTCGCAGCCCATGAGACTAGCTCACATTTTAAGGTTAGTTTTATTTATTTATATAATACAAATATTATAAATGAATATATTTCTTCAATAGACTAGGTCTAACTGGCGGATTTGCCATAAATGTTATTGATGATTTAATATTGGTCCACCATCAAGCAAGCCGCAGTAGTTTATTATTCGATATAATGTTACCTGGCGATGGAGACGACCACCACACTCCTATCGTACCTGGAAAACCATTCAAAAACTTTGACTTAGAAGTTAATGGATCAAGTTACCCTTGCGAACTCTGTAAGTAATTATTACTGTTTAATTTGACTATGTTCAAAAAAAAGGTACTTTAACTTCAGATTCACCTAATTGGCTAGTGTTTCAACCAAACATAATAATCGACGCAAAATTAGGATGTCTCTGGTACATAGAAATCCATCTAGAATCTTTAGCAACACAGATACCTGAATTAGAAACGTGCGTACGAGTTTTAAGGCGCAGACGCAACGCAAAACAAGTTTTGACATCACTTTTACGGCATTCTATAATAGAAAATAAACCGCGAGTTTCGCAAGCGCTTGAAATTGCTACATCAAAAGAAGCTGGAGGTATCATTTTAGAGCAAGACGATGTATATAACTATATTCTAGCAGGATTGGAACCTTCTCCTTCTATATTGTTAGCATACGTACGCTCTTTAGCTCGAAAGGAACAACACCCTTTTCATCATTTAAGTGAATTGTTAGTGACGTCACTTGTGAGGAAAAATAAACTATCAGAATTAAATCAGTTAATGAGATACGGATCGATTGTCGACTCTAAACCGCTCGCGTGTCTTTTGTTATCTTTGGGAAATGTAAACCCTGCTTCAACTCAACTGGCACTGGATATGTTGAGCAGATTAAATGCAGTTGCTGAAATACAAGAAGTCTTGTTAGGACAAGGTGACGTTCTTGCTGCAGCTAGGTTATCTCCGTCACCACCTCCAAGGAAATTACTTGACGCCTCTAAAAACGATATGGTGGTTTTTCATGCACTCTACAGGCAGTTTAGAAGTAGAGTACAGAACGAGCATAGAACAGGTTATGATAAAATATACACAGAAGTTTTTCCTCAATGAATTAATTTACAGGTTTATATTAAAAAATATCTTTCAGTCCTTTACCTAATTTATCTATTTATAAAATACTCTATTTAAAAAATTTAATACCCGGTGTTATAAATGACAAATGAATTTTTGATAAATAATTACCATTTATGAAAATTCAACTAGTTTAACATTTAAATTTTTGCAGTAAATATTTTATTTGTTTCTTAATTCTTATAATACCGGAATAAGTTATTGTTCCATTTATTTCTGATTAGGATTACTCCTGGGAAAAATGAAAAGAACTGATCAAAATGGATCAGAGTAGATCAAACTTCGTATCCAATCAGATCTGATTAGATCTACTTAGATCTGATTAGATCTACTTAGATCTGAAGTCATACTTCATGAAGTATATATACAGGTGTACACTTTTTGGAAAGTCAGGGAAAGTCAGGGAAGCCTAAAGTGGTCAGGGAAAGTCAGGGAGTTTCTTTAAAATTCTGAAAAGTCAGGGAATTTATTAAATTTTTTTTGGAAAGTCAGGGAATTTATTATATCAGGGAAGTCAGTGAAGATAGTCAGAGAATTTTATTTTCAAAAAACAGTGGACACCTTGATATAGATCTGATTAGATCATACCTGAAACAATTAGATTTAATTGGATCTAGTTAAATCAAATTCTATATCCAGTCAGATATGATTAGATCTACTCAGATCTGATGTCATACTTGAAAACCTGAGTGAATCCAGTGTTTTTTGTCGGGCTGTGTATTTTTCTCAAACAGAATACAGTAACCCTTAAATTGTAAGAATTTATCAAAAAATATATATATAATTGTTATGTGTGTATATACAAAAAATATATAAATAATTATTCAGTATTTATTTATATTTTATTTGATAAAAGCATACATGACTTTCAGGAAAAGTATACATAATATCAAATTTTGCATATTAAATAATATTTAAAATATATAAATGACAAGATTATATACAAATAATTCATTGAAAGAAATAAGATATATACACATGAAAAATAAATAAAAATAACAAAACATTACTTTTAAAAAGCTACCTAAATAAAAATTATAAGCAGTATATAAACTTTAAATTTAAAATAAAGACTAGATTATATCATAATTTAACAGATAAATTATGAAAATCTAAATAACTTTTATATATATAATAGTATATATTACATTTGAATATCACATGATGAACGTGAATTAAATTAAATTTTAAAATAGTCCTTCCATATCTGGTCTTAACGGTTTGTCTGCTTCTATTTGAGGTTTCTCAAAACGTACTGGTTTTGAATCACAGGAATTAGGGTGAATTAGACATCCAGTTGTCCCTCTAGGTACAAATTTACCACAATGTGATTTAGCTAATTCTTTACGTAAACCTAAAATTAAAATCGTTATTTTTTTTTAAATTAATGTTAATTTCATTTCATTACTTACTATAATTCAAGTCGTAACTTAATATCCTAAAAGTAGTTTCATATAACAGCTTTTTATACACGCAATCTTTTAACGTTGCTTTTAATAATCTACTTAAAAGTTTTGGTTCCGAAACCGAGTTCAATAATTCTTCAGGTTTTTGTACTCTAGAACATAAATCTGCAGCTTTCAATTCTTTTCCTCTCATTAATAATAAGCTCAGGGCTTCATTTAACTCGCCTGTCGCTTCTAACAGTCGAGCGGCTAATTCGGAATCAATATCTTTAGCGAGATTTGCCATTTGTGAGGTTATGGGTACGTTACAATTTAAAGCTGCATTTAGTAGAGACGAAACATGGTTACTGTTATTTGTTAAACGTTCACAAAGTATCGAAATAAGGTCTGGATATTCAGTCATGATTAAATCTAATGTTTTTTGTTCGTTTATTTCAAGTAAAGTTTCAAAATGCGATAAGATTTGTTCGCGTATATTTCTTTCACGAGTTTTCGAATGTTTTTTCATATATTCAAAGACGTTATGTTTTCTGATGTTATCTGATAAATAACAATCGAGTATTTCATCATATCTTTCCATTTGTTCAAGCAGAACTTCCTTAACATGATAACATTTAGATTTTTCTGCTATCTCTAATTGGCGATCTTTATCAATTTTTGAAATCAAATCTGTCGATAATAAATCAAGCCAAATTTGTTCTTTAAAATGTGTATCTGATTGTATATCCCCTAACCATTTCTCTATCTCATCTATGTATTCGGTTTCTTGATCTAACCATCCTGAATTTAAACTTCGAACAAGTAACCCTATAACCGGACTTTTTGTAGAATCATCTGAAATTTCCAGCAACAGTTTCAACACTTGCTTGCGCCTGTAAAGCCCTAATTCTCCTGTAAAATCAGGTTCAACAAATGCCAATTCAAACATAGTAACACAAGCATAAGGATCGTGTTTTAATAGTGCCTTTAATAAGTTATACGGAGACGCTAGTAGATGTATAAGAACTTCAGAACGAGCACTTTTAGAATCATGATCATTTAAATCTCCAAAAGGATAACTTTTTCCTGATAAACAGCATGAAACATATACGAGTAATACATTTCCAAGGTTTTCATCACCTCCTTGAAGCTCTGGTAGTAGATCAACCAAAGGTTGGATGTAATCTTTAAGTGCGACGGAATTCAACCACAATTGTGTAGAATATAACTTATGATTACGGCAGGCAGTTAGAAGTTGGTGTAGGTCAAGGCACGATATTTCTAAATAGGGTAAAATTGATTCTAGTTCGTGTAAAGTATTCCGGTTTTCGTGAAATGCTACAAATGACTGTGAAACGTCAGGAGTTAACTGGGTTATTCTACCATTTACGATATGGTTCGATAGTAAATTAAAGAATACCGATTTGGTCGAATTTGATGTCGAAACGAATGGCCATATTTCCGAATATATTAAAGGTCTGAAATATAGCATACACAATTAAAATATTACAGCTGTATATTATCTAAAATTCTATACTTACTCTATATTTAATCCTATACAGCATTCCAGAGCAGCTTCTAAATTATCTCTATCAACATTTTCACTTCTGATGTATTCTCTTATAATTTCAACACCTTTATCTCTATTCCCTGAAGCTGTAACCAACTTCAAAACCTCTTCCCATCTTCCTTGGTCTCTGAGAAATCTTAATCTTTCTGAACTGGTCCTAACCGTAACGGAATGCAGCCCTCTAATACCTAACACTAAAAGTCTTCTTCCTACACTCGCTAAGCTGCCATAACATGCTTTTTCTCCTGCTTTTGCTAGTGCTAAACTTACTAGACCTCCCGTAGCAAGTGCTTTAAAATGTGCAGAAGCGTAAACTAGTCTTACGTTACTTAAGTCAGTTATTTCTCTCGATGTTAATGATTTTGAATCTAATAAATGGAGTATCTCGTTGGAATCTAGAAATGTTATGCATCTATATCCCAGGAAATGAACTGATAATATTGTATTTGGAACTACTATTTGACGGATTAATTGAAACCGCAAACCAGTTTGGATTTGGCCTAGCCGGTAAAGGAATAAGTTAGAAGAACGAGCAAAGATTAAACTATGAGTGTTGCTTTGCCATGCTATCTGAGGTAGTGAATTAGGATGTCCTAAAATATTTAAAATGTATTATTTATAAAAATTTCAATACTAATAATATTGACTGTAAATACTAACCTGGAAGAGGATGAGTAAATACAATTCTTAATTTTGGTCGTACACTAACTACAATTATTTTTGATAATGTAGCCATCGCCAGCAATGCAAATTGTCTTAATTCATTTTCAACAGAACTTAATAATGGTTCTAGGGTACATACCTGTAGAAGAAAATATTAATTAATAATAATAACTAAATATGTCAATTATTATTTAGTACTTCTCCTCTAGCTCCTGAAAATAGACATTTTGAGTTCCATGTTCGAATAGCTAGTCTTCTTTCAAAATTTAATGAAAAAACACAACCCCCTGAATCTGCACAGAAAGCTAAATTGGGCCAGTCAGAAAATCTGACATGTAAAACTGCAGTACAAGGTGCATGTGCATCTGGCATAGATCTAATAGTATCACCTGATACTACATTTATCATATTTATGTGTCCACGTTCATAGCCTATAAAAATTATAAAATGAAAACTATGACTGTGCAGAAATTACTCTAATGTTTAAATATTACCTGCAAGAAGTCGAGTAGCATCGTAATTAAATGATAAACAAGAAACTGCACCATACTCTGATTCACGATTACACCATCTTAAAGATTGTGAAGAATCGAACGTGAAGATTAAACCATGTGCTGTTCCAACAGTTATTAACCCTATCGAGGTTGCAGTAAGTGTTGTAGGTAAGCCTGATGATATTCTCTCCTATTTGATCAGTAGTATTGTTATTTATTTACTTTTTAATAAGCATTTATTTACTATACATACCACAGCAGAGGAGAGTTGCGACGTGATCCCTTGCAAAACAAGATGATGTAAAATTGAACTTTGAGTAGCATCTTTCTGGGTACTTGATGAAGTAATTGATTGTTTATCATCTTCGTCATCTGCTAAATCACGAAGAACACTATCAAGTGAAGGTGGGGAACCTGATGGTGGTATTTTGTACTCTGATACATCAAACTAAAATATTCATTACAAAATTGTCGTAATATTTTTCAAAATATTTTACAATTATTAAAAACAAATATAAACTAACCTCACTTTGTGCAAAATCAAATTCATAAAGTGAGCTGTCGTTAGATTCCATATTTTGTATATTTATTTTACAAAATAAACATATTTGGTGCAAATAGTATGTATACTGTATTGCAATTTATTGCAATATACTAAAAAATGTTAATTTCAGTACTATATTGACATTTTGCAGTAGCATGTGTGTTAGAATGTTGCAATGTTACGGATATCGCGTTGTTCGGTGGTAAAAATAGTTTACTTTTATCCGATTGATAAAGACTTATTTTAAAAAAAACTATATGTCAAAAATTAGTTGACGTGTATACAAAATATTAATTTACTAGTGTTCTCTTATTTATATTATTTATTTTATTTGCAAGAAATATTTTTATACTGAAATGAAATATAAACCGTCGCAAGTATGTACTGAAAGATATTTAATCACATTATAATCAGTATAATAAATTACCAGCTTCTAAGAATTTTGATAAGAATTGCATTATTAAACATGATTCAACATCAATATTGGGTAACGAAAAAAAGCGTCCAACGTAAACTAGGTACAAAGGAAGATGACCACATAGTATCCTCGGATGCAGAACTCGATGCAAAACTTGAACTATTTCGTTCTGTATCAGAATCATGTGTGCATTTACAACGCATAATTGACCTGTACCAAGAACGTCTCTGTATACTAGCTCAAGAAGAAAATGCATTTGGTCGGTATTTAAAAGAGTGTGGAAAAAATGAACGAAACAGTGATGTAGGCAAATCTATGTCAACTGCAGGAAAAGCTATTTCTTATTGTGGCCATCAACGTTTAACAATGAGACCACCTTTAGTGAGATTACATCATGAAGTTGAGACTTTTAGAGGTAGAGCTATAACTGATTCTCGTTTAACAGTTTCCGCAATGGAAAAATCACGTACAGCTTATCGTGCTGCCCTTGAGTGGATGAAATCAGCATCTGTGCAATTAGACCCTGATGGGGGACATGGTTTAGATGGATTTCGGAAAGCCCAAACCCAAGTTAGAGTATCAAAAGCGTCATTTGATAGATTCAAACTAGCTTGCTTACAAAAAGTTGATTTATTAACTGCAGCCAGGTGTAACATGTTTTCCCACGCACTTGTTTTGTATGAAAATGCACTCTGTGGTTTTTCTGAGCGTGTCAAACAGAGTCTAGAAACTGCAGAATCAAAAATAAAGAATAAGGAAGTCACAATCAAAGATATATCTCAAGATGAAACGATATTTTTCAATGCTGAATATACAGATACACCCAAAGAAAATAAAACCAAAGAGAAAGTTGAAGAAAAAATTGAGAAACCACTTTTGATGACTGAAAATTCAGATCAGAACGAATCGTTGGAAGACTTGCTTCTTGAGAATTCTAAATCGGAAAGCGAAGTACCTCTACTATTTGATTTGGAAGACGTTCAGCCTTTCCAGAAACAGTTTATGCCATCCCAGTTGTTGTTGCAGCAAAACAACAATGCTAAAAAAGATAAGGACGGCAAGAACGATAAATCTGCCTGGTTTGACTTGTTTGCAGAATTAGACCCATTATCAAACCCAGATATGGTAACCGGTTTGAAGAATAGCCATTCCTCGGTTTAGGTTTATCTATTATTAAGTAACGGCCCCATTGTTAAATGAATTCATAATAATTAAATACAGTATTAAGAAATCAGTACACATAATACAAAATCTTACCATTTATTATTAAAAATACACATATAAATTAAGTATCTAATTTATTTTTATCTGAAATCTTCATTAGACAATGTCTGACTGTTTTTATTTAATTGAGAATTTATTTTTAGAATTATTAAATCCATTTATAATATATATAAATTCTCTTACTTATAACCCTACTTATCGAATCTCTCAATTAAACTTTTTAATTGTTAATATACTTATAATTTTAAATGTTAATTTAAGAATTAAAACTATTCAAATTTTACTGACATCTCTGCTTTTTAATGCTTAAATAAATTGCATTGCTAGTAATAACAAATTCTGCACAAATTTAGAATTATAATTTTATAGCATTTTCAAAACGCTAGTCATAATTTTTTTACCTGAATATTTTAATTTAGTTGTAATACAATTTTAGTTGTAAAACAATTTATTTATATTAACTTTTTTTGTTAGGACTTGATAAAAAATATGAAAATCATTCCTATGAAACAAGTATTGACGAAATGAAAGTACTAGACATCGCAATTAAAAAGATCTTAACTATGTATGTAGGTACTGCAAATATTTTTGTAAAATATCATAGTCAAATATATTTATATTTAAATTAGTAAAAATCCATACGTACTTATTAAATGGTGCATTTGTTATCGAATTTAAAATTTACTTAATTATAATATATATATTTTATGTTCCTATAATGTATTTATATAATATTTTGAGTTTTAAAATTAATATATAAAACCAACATTGTTTTATATATTGATATATGAAAATATGAAATCGATGGATTTAGTCAACATGATAACTGCAAAAATGTAATTTCTCAGGAAAGCGATTTGAAAGTTTCCAGTGTACACAAAACTAAATCGGAAAAATAGCCAAAATGTCCGTTATCATGTTTTGATCTAAGACCATTGAAATACTAACTATACCTTGGGGATAACAAAATCTCTGCTGTTTGAAAACATAGTACTCTGGAACTTTAAATCACAGAAATAGTCTTAAAAATACACCAAAGTTTACAGTAGGACGAAAAAATCAATGTTTCTTTTAGTTTTTTGATATTTTATTTGCTGGAATAATGTCCATTGTATTATGTGATGTCACTTATTCAATTTAGTCCAATTGACACTGTTTTATTGTAATACAAACGGCATATTTTACAAAACAAGATTAGCTTTCTCTTCCGATGCAGATGTTTCTTAAAAAGCTGTAACTATACTTAATTTAAATGACTAGACTATACAATAAACATTTTAAAACTATTCCAAAGTTTCTATTATTTATAGTTCCAGAGTGTTATGTCACCAAACTGGAGACGTTTTTTTTATCAACAGGGTATATTTTTAATAATATATTAAATGTTGTCTCATTTGTTTTTGTGAACCATATACCAAAGTATAGTCCATTTTATAACTATGTCGTGTACAGTAAAATATTGTTTATCTTGGAATATATTGAATGTTTATGCTTCCAGATAAATATTTTCTACTGTATTTGAATAAAATAAAAATTCTTGTCATTTATAATAAACAATAAATTTATTTAAAATTATATACGACATAATTAATACCTAAATTAAAATATAAACCCTTCTACAATTTTGACCACCCTGTTTTGTATCCACCTGCCATGATTGGCCCATTGGCCACTTACTATATATCTGTCTTGTGTTCTCAATGTCTCTCTCACAGACACTACACATAGAAAAAAAAAACACAAAGGCGCTGTCTGAAAAGCTAATAAGAAACGCATGAAGAAGAAAAATTCTTATCATTTATAAACAATAAATTTATTTAAAATTATATATGACATAATTAATTGTATAATACATTATTTCCTCTTTCACATAATAATAATAATAGTAATAATAATAATAATAAAATCATTATATTATAATATAAAAACTATTCATGTATCTACTTATTAATATCATCCAAAAATTCATTCATAGCAGCTTTTACTCTGAAAAAAATATTCAATTATTTAGTTTTAACTTGTACGTATGTTTTATGTTAATTAATAACTTACTTATCAAACAAAACAGGTTCGTGCGTGCTGGCCAGCTGTTGTAATATTGCAAATACGCCCAATGCTCTGAGTCTAGCTTGTCTCTCTGTCGCACCGGCTTCCCCTCTTCTGGCAAGATTCCCAATGCAAAATATCGCTGCGGCCTGTAGTCTTGTATCTGTGTGCATCATGTAATCGGTTAATTTCTTTAAGACGTCTTCGTTTGCCATTATGTGTTCTTTAGCACGTTCTCCATCACCGATATTACCTGAGAATTTATTTATAATATCAGGGTATCAGTATGTAATGTGGTAGACTGTATACTTACCAAGAATACATAGAGCTTGTTCTTTAACGTCTGGAGAATGAGGACTTTCTAGCACCAAAACTACCGCTTGCATTATTTGTGCTGAATGCGCAGACATTATCGTATCAATATGTGATCTTGTACTTAATAAGTTCCGTAACAAACCGAGAGTTTTCATCAAAACACGAGCGTCACTGTCACCCAACAACCTAAATATTCTTTCTGTTCCCATTGCTGACAATATTTGAGTTTTTACTCTTTGTTCTGCTTGAAATGCCATATTCATTAACGCCCAAACTCCGTTCAGTCTTAAAGCTGGCTCTGGCCTTTCTGTTAAACCACAAAGCATTTTTACTGCACCTTGTTCTAATATAGGTTCTTTTGCAGGTGAAAATTCTAATAATAAGTTACAAAGTGTTGATGATCCAACCTGGAAATAAAAAAGTAATATTGTAAAAGAGTTGTCAAAATTTTAAAATCCTCAAAAACTTACTGTAAGTAATTCATCACAAGGATTGCTTGTTAAGAGTGCCATTAAGGGTTCCCAAACACAATGATCCTGAAATGTAGTCCGTAATTGTTGGACAGATCTTGACAAAGAATGTAAACACCTAACTGCTGCTAATCTGACTTCAGCGTTGGAGTCTCCAAGCCCCGCGACAAGCCTCTCCATTAAATTATCAGTATCAATTATACGTTTCCTGATAGCTTCATCGTTAGCTCCAAGTGTTGCAAAAGCTTTAAATGCAGCTTGTCTCGCACTTTCCTCTTTCTGTGATAGTAATTCAGCAAGTTCGTTGATCAAGTGGTAAGAAATAGACGCGATCCTTTGTAAGTCTGTATCAACTTCTGCTAAATAGGCAAGTGCATCTGCAGCACTGCATCGTATCTCTAGTTCTTGTTCTCGATGACATAATCTGGCTAAGCACGGTAATGCTTTATACACCAGTCTAGGATCATCTGCAGACAACGCTCCAGCACGGTGAAGGTATGCCAGACATTTAGCGGCTCTGAGTTGTATTTCTGAAGCTCTAGAACGTTGCACAAGTGATGAAAGCAAGTCAGAAGCTCCAGACATTTCTAATGAAGATGCAGCATGAACATGGTCGCGTGCAAATGCAGCCAGACAGTTCAAGGTAGGTGTAATTAAGGAATCAGGTGCATAGTTTAATAAGTTAGTTAAAATCGGTGCAGCATTCGCTTCACATAATGCATCTTGTTGCACGTAATTTTTACAAGCGACTGAAATAATCGTTGCAATACATACACGGTTATCTGTAGGCTGATCAGGCATTGCGTATTGTAAAAGAAGTTTAGAAGTTTGCCCTTCAATATTGGGAGTGTGGTTGTGTTCTGCTAAAGAACGTAGACATCGTAAACATGCACTGACTAGATTACTGTTTGATTCGCTTTCAAGGACTCGCATAAGTAACGGAATAATTTGTTGATCTGATAGTGCGGAGACATGAGTATCATTACCACGTGCTAACGATCCTAAAATAACTGCTGACTCTAAACGTATCATTGGAGATGCAGAAATATCACTTAGCAATTGCATTAGTCGAGGAACTATTCCTTGAGCTATAATAGAACCTTTTTGCTTATTCGAGCCAATAACTGAATTTTTTATACATATAATTGATTCTAAACATTTGTCAGGATCTGAGGAATACAATCCATCTGTATATGTGCGAGAATTTTCTACATCCTGAAATTTAAAGGTATAATAATAAACCGGTTGTGAGGTTAGAGTATAAAATTATTACGTTCTAAAAAAATATAACATACCAAAAATGGGATAAACGGTTGCATGGCTGGTGTCATTTAAAATATGAATGTTCTGTAGTAAGCCGGAATTAAGAAAGCGTTATAAATGTGTAAAATAATTTTAATAACAAATAAAACTGTCAATAATCAAACAGTCATCAAAATTGCATAATTTGTATCGTATTCTTCATCTATGAATTTGAAAATATGTAGCGCTCAAGTAGATTTAAATTGAACTAAACACAGTGGCGGGTTATTTAAATGCGGTATTTATGTTTTATTTATTTACTTATAACTTTTATTATATTTTAAACTAAAACATATTCTTTTCCTGTTTGAAAAACAAATTTAATATACTTAATACTACATTATGTTAGTATTTCTTATTTAGAATAATGTTTCCTAAAAATAATCTTCATCAAGGAAATGAAAATATTTGTTTATATGTGTATGTATGTATTTAAGCATATTTTAATAATTATTTTAATTAATATAAAAGTACGATTACATTTATGTACACATACATAATTCAAATACATTCATTAAAAATATTTACCTGTACAGCGCAACATTCCTTTTTACTTATGTGTTAGGGTGCCTTTTCATATGACGCTAGACGCTGACCTATTTTTTTTTTTTTATATGGTAAAAATTAGTAGATAGTATATAATTTTAATGATATTGTTAAGAAATTTACGTGGGAAACACATATTAATATTCTAATTAAAAAAATTAGTAAATAAATACTCATACCTATTTAATATATAAAGTTATCATTTCTATCACTTTTGACTTACTTTACGTTAAAAACTGTAACTAAAAAACTATTGATTTGAATTTCGAATGCATAAAACTAGATTAAATAACGAAGATTTTAAAACCATTTAGAAAATTATGTGATTATTAGTTACAAAATTACACATCGTCAAACACGGACCAATTTCTAAATCCAGATATCGATATTATTGACATAATTTATGTTAATAAAGGCTGTAATTAAAAAACTATTGATCGTATTAATTTGAAATTCAAATTCATAAAACTAGATTAAATTTAATAATGAAGTTATATGCTTTCAAACAAGAGAAGTATTTTATACTGTAAATGAAACATTATACAAATGCATTGATCAGCTTATATAGAATACACCCGTTCTGTATTTGCACAGAGGTTAAGCAGTATCAAGCGAAGACAAGTGTTGGATGGGTGACCGGGCTGCATTTATTTTATTTACTCTATTGGGAGATCGTTAATATGTATAGGTATTTGTAGTTGTACATTGAACTTTGTGATTCGAACTAAACTTTAAAGAATGTGTACTGGCGCCGCGGCGTGGGAATAAATATTTGGCAATGACGCGGCGGGCGTGGGAAGAAATATTTGTGAAGGTCGCGGCGCTTAAATAATAAACTAATTAAGTAAAACATTCCACATTAATTCACAATAGGGGGAGGGGCGCCGGAGACACGCGCCCATCGTGAGAAGCACCGGCGCTTCTATCGTAGCATCGCAATGAATGTATACAGGGAAAATCATAAGAAATGCCGGGCGGCCTATAGCGTGGGAAAATTCACTATGTTGATCTCAATACATACATAGGGAATAAATATTTGAGAATGACGTCGCGGGCGTGGGAAGAAATATTTGTGAAGGACGCGGCGCTTAATTAAATAATAAACTAATTAAGTAAAACATTCCACAATAATTCACAATAGGGGGAGGGGCGTCAGGAGACACGCGACCTCGTGGGAAGCACCGGCGCTTCTATCGTAGCACCGCAATGAATGTATACAGAGAAAATCATAAGGAATGCCGGGCGCCCATAGCGTGGGAAAATTCACTATGTTGATCTCAATACACCTACAACATAGGGTTTCTAGCATGCGCCGGGAGACACGCGACCTCGTGGGAAGCACCGGCGCTTCTATTGTAGCATCGCAATGAATGTATGCAGGGACAACCATGAGGAATGCCGGGCGGCCTATAGCGTGGGAAAATGCACTGTTGTGACTGTAATATAAATAAAAATATATGAAAATAAAAATTTTATAATATTTTTTTTTAAATTTATTTAAGGCAGAACCGGACTGGCCTAATTTTAAAGGGCATTTTTTTCTTAGTGAACTAATTCGATGCAAGAAAATACATTATAGAACACATTTCTTTGTATTGACCTCAGTAGCGTAGTAACGGGGACGACGACGACGATGACGACCCCCCCCCCCCCCTCAGAAATATTCAGTGGTCTAAAAAAACGTATGTTTTGAGAAAACATCAGTTCAAAATACTTTCAAAAAATTTAACTCACATGTATTTACCCCCTCGCAACCCAAGGGTTCAGTATTCAAATCACAAGATGGTATGTTTTATTTTATTTTTTTATTATACACAATACAATAAAAAGTATTTTACAATAAATAATCAAAAGGTGCATCAATAATACATAGTATGTATGTCTCAACAATGACGCCATGTAATAAGTATATAATAATATTTATAAATAAAAGGTAAGTAATTTTCAATTATACAATATTTTATAACCTGTGTAGATAAACAGGTAACAAATAACTAATTAAGAGCATCTATGTAGATAAATAGATGTTATAAATTCAGTAAGTGAACAAACATGTATGTTATACCTGTGTAGATAAATAGGTATACATATTAACAAATGCTATGTGTGACAAAAAAAAATTGATTTAGTCGGAATGGCATCTGAAACAAATATTAAAATTAGAAGGTACATGTGGTGCCATCTACCAAAAACAGCTTGAACAAACATCTTTATGTTTGTTAAAGTTTGTTCCGCTAAATGGTGCCACATGTACCTATTAAATTTTAATAATTTTTTCAGATGCCATTTCGACTAAGTCAATTTTTTTTGTCGAGTTAGAGCAGCTATCGTATGTATAAGACCACTCTGATTCCAAAAATTCACATTAAAAGTTTCGTTCGAATCGATAAACCTGTTTTTTACTAACATTTGTCTAAAAAATTTGCTTGAAATTTTTAACAAATGAAGGAGATTTAATCTGGTGTTATATATGATATCAGCGTGTCCTTTTACATATGATGGCGTGCATAATATTTTCAAATTCAAAATGAATGTATCAATTAAAGTACTGAAAAACACATCCTTATTGAATTTGAAAATAATTAACACGCCATCGTATGTATTATGACACGCTGATAACATAAATGATAATAGATTTTAAATCAATTCACTGGTTCAAAATTTGATGAAATTTTTTAAGACAAAACTTGATAAAAAACCATGTTATCGATCCGAGCGCAACTTTTTATGGGCATATTTGGAATCAGGGTGCCCTAATACATACGATAGCGTCTCTAACTCGCCAAAAAAAAAATTTCCCCAAAAAGAAACAAGGCTATAGTATGGCTTAAAAAACACTCGAAAAACACTTTTTTCGATTTTCAAATAATTAGATAGGTTATCGCATGTAAAGGGATACGCTAATTCGACAATTTTTATCTGTTGTAAAATTCATCAAAGGGTTCAAAAGTTACAGCCATTTTACGACGAAAAATTGATAAAAAACAGTGATAGCGGTCCGAGCGGAATTTTTTATTAGCATTTTTGGAATCACCATGCTGTTATACATACGATAGCGTGCCTAACTCGACAAAAAAAAAAATTATCTGATGACATAACATGACAGCACCTCCACCATATATAAAAATGTACAGAAATAACATATAAATGGTATTTTTGAATAAGGAATACAAAAATATCAAAAAATATTTTATTCTGTATATATGGTAGAGGTGCCGTCATGTTACGTCATCAGATTAAAAATTTTTTTGTCGAGTTAGGCACGCTATCGTATGTATAACAGCATGGTGATTCCAAAAATGCTGATAAAAAATTCCGCTCGGACCGCTACCACTGTTTTTTATCAATTTTTCGTCGTATAATGGCTGTAACTTTTGAACCCTTTGATGAATTTCACAACAGATAAAAATTGTCGAATTAGCGTATCCCTTTACATGCGATAACGTATCTAATTATTTGAAAATCGAAAAAAGTGTTTTTCGAGTGTTTTTTAAGCCATACTATAGCCTTGCTTCTTTTTTGGGAAAAAAATTTTTCTGGCGAGTTAGAGACGCTATCGTATGTATTAGGGCACCCTGATTCCAAATATGCCCATAAAAAGTTGCGCTCGGATCGATAACATGGTTTTTTATCAAGTTTTGTCTTAAAAAATTTCATCAAATTTTGAACCAGTGAATTGATTTAAAATCTGATATCATATATGTTATCAACGAGTGTTCTTACATACGATGGGGTGTTTATTACTTTCAAATTCAAAAAGAGTGTGTTTTTTGGTACGATAATTAATACATCTATTTTGAATTTGAAAGTAATAGACACGCTACCGTATGTAAGAACACTCGCTGATAACATATATGATATCAGATTTTAAATACATTCACTGGTTCAAATTTTCACTAAAATTTCTAAGACAAAACTTGATAAAAAAACCATGTTATCGATCCGAGCGCAACTATTTATGGGTATATTTGGAATCAGGGTGCCCTAATACATACGATAACGTCTCTAACACGTTAAAAAAAATCGACTTAATCGGAATGGTTTCTGAAAAATAATAATAATTTTTTCAGAAGCCATTCCGACTAAGTTAATTTTTTTTAATCGTGTTAGATACGTTATCGTATATATTAGGGCATCCTGAGTCCAAAAATGCATATAAAAAGTTTCACTCGGACCGATGAAACTGTTTTTTATCAACATTTGTCTTAAAAATTTGCTTGAATTTTTTAACAAACAAAGGAATTTTAATCTGGTGTTATATATGATATCAGCGTGTCCTTTTGCATATGATGGCGTGCATAATATTTTCAAATTCAAAATGGGTGTATCAATTCAAGTACTGAAAAACACATCCTTATTGAATTTGAAAATAATTAACACGCCATCGTAAGTTATATGACACGCTGATAACATAAATGATAATAGATTTTAAATCAATTCACTGGTTCAAAATTTGATGAAATTTTTTATAACAAAAGTTGATAAAAAACCATGTTATCGATCCGAGCGCAACTTTTTATGGGCATATTTGGAATCAGGGTGCCCTAATACATACGATAGCGTCTCTAACTCGCCAGAAAAAATTTTTTCCCAAAAAAGAAGCAAGGCTATAGTATGGCTTAAAAAACACTCGAAAAACACTTTTTTCGATTTTTAAATAATTAGATACGTTATCGCATGTAAAGGGATACGCTAATTCGACAATTTTTATCTGTTGTGAAATTCATCAAAGGGTTCAAAAGTTACAGCCATTTTATGACGAAAAATTGATAAAAAACAGTGATAGCGGTCCGAGCGGAACTTTTTATCAACATTTTTGGAATCACTATGCTGTTATACATACGATAGCGTGCCTAACTCGACAAAAAATTTTTTAATCTGATGACGTAACATGACGGCACCTTCACCATATATAAAAATGTACAGAAATAACATATAAATGGTATTTTTGAATAAGGAATACAAAAATATCAAAAAATATTTTATTCTGTATATATGGTAGAGGTGCCGTCATGTTACGTCATCAGATTAAAAATTTTTTTGTCGAGTTAGGCACGCTATCGTATGTATAACAGCATGGTGATTCCAAAAATGCTGATAAAAAATTCCGCTCGGACCGCTACCACTGTTTTTTATCAATTTTTCGTCGTAAAATGGCTGTAACTTTTGAACCCTTTGATCAATTTCACAACAGATACAAATTGTCGAATTAGCGTATCCCTTTACATGCGATAACGTATCTAATTATTTGAAAATCGAAAAAAGTGTTTTTCGAGTGTTTTTTAAGCCATACTATAGCCTTGCTTCTTTTTTGGGAAAAAAATTTTTCTGGCGAGTTAGAGACGCTATCGTATGTATTAGGGCACCTTGATTCCAAATATGCCCATAAAAAGTTGCGCTCGGATCGATAACATGATTTTTTATCAAGTTTTGTCTTAGAAATTTTAGTGAAAATTTGAACCAGTGAATGTATTTAAAATCTGATATCATATATGTTATCAGCGAGTGTTCTTACATACGATGGGGTGTTTATTACTTTCAAATTCAAAAAGAGTGTGTTTTTTGGTACGATAATTAATACATCTATTTTGAATTTGAAAGTAATAGACACGCTATCGTATGTAAAAAGACTCGCTGATAACATACATGATATCAGATTTTAAATACATTCACTGGTTCAAATTTTCACTAAAATTTCTAAGACAAAACTTGATAAAAAACCATGTTATCGATCCGAGCGCAACTATTTATGTGCATATTTGGAATCAGTGTGCCCTAATACATACGATAACGTCTCTAACACGTTAAAAAAAATCGACTTAATCGGAATGGTTTCTGAAAAATAATAATAATTTTTTCAGAAACCATTCCGACTAAGTTAATTTTTTTAATCGTGTTAGAGACGTTATCGTATATATTAGGGCATCCTGAGTCCAAAAATGCATATAAAAAGTTTCATTCGGACCGATGAAACTGTTTTTTATCAACTTTTGTCTTAAAAATTTGCTTGAATTTTTCAACAAACAAAGGAATTTTAATCTGGTGTTATATATGATATCAGCGTGTCCTTTTGCATATGATGGCGTGCATAATATTTTCAAATTCAAAATGGGTGTATCAATTCAAGTACTGAAAAACACATCCTTATTGAATTTGAAAATAATTAACACGCCATCGTAAGTTATATGACACGCTGATAACATAAATGATAATAGATTTTAAATCAATTTACTGGTTCAAAATTTGATGAAATTTTTTATGACAAAAGTTGATAAAAAACCATGTTATCGATCCGAGCGCAACTTTTTATGGGCATATTTGGAATCAGGGTGCCCTAATACATACGATAGCGTCTCTAACTCGCCAGAAAAAATTTTTTCCCAAAAAAGAAGCAAGGCTATAGTATGGCTTAAAAAACACTCGAAAAACACTTTTTTCGATTTTCAAATAATTAGATACGTTATCGCATGTAAAGGCATACGCTAATTCGACAATTTTTATCTGTTGTAAAATTCATCAAAGGGTTCAAAAGTTACAGCCATTTTACGACGAAAAATTGATAAAGAACAGTGATAGCGGTTCGAGCGGAATTTTTTATCAACATTTTTGGAATCACCATGCTGTTATACATCCGATAGCGTGCCTAACTCGACAAAAAAATTTTTAATCTGATGACGTAACATGACAGCACCTGCACCATGGCGAAGGTGCCGTCATCAGATTAAATTTTTTTTTGTCGAGTTAGGCACGCTATCGTATGTATAACAGCATGGTGATTCCAAAAATGTTGATAAAAAATTCCGCTCGGACCGCTATCACTGTTTTTTATCAATTTTTCGTCGTAAAATGGCTGTAACTTTTGAACCCTTTGATGAATTTTACAACAGATAAAAATTGTCGAATTAGCGTATGCCTTTACATGCGATAACGTATCTAATTATTTGAAAATCGAAAAAAGTGTTTTTCGAGTGTTTTTTAAGCCATACTATAGCCTTGTTTCTTTTTGGGGAAAAATTTTTTTTGGCGAGTTAGAGACGCTATCGTATGTATTAGGGCACCCTGATTCCAAATATGCCCATAAAAAGTTGCGCTCGGATCGATAACACGGTTTTTTATCAACTTTTGTCTTAAAAAATTTCATCAAATTTTGAACCAGTGAATTGATTTAAAATCTATTAGCATTTATGTTATCAGCGTGTCATATAACATACGATGGCGTATTAATTATTTTCAAATTCAATAAGGATGTGTTTTTCAGTACTTTAATTGATACACCCTTTTTTAATTTGAAAATATTATGCACGCCATCATATGTAAAAGGACACGCTGATATCATATATAACACCAGATTAAATTTCCTTCATTTGTTAAAAATTTCAAGCAAATTTTTTAAATAAATGTTGATAAAAAACGGTTTTATCGTTCCGAGTGCAACTTTTTATAGGCATATTTGGAATTAGGATGCCCTAATACATACGATAACGTCTCTAATTTGCAAAAAAAAATGATTTAGTCGGAATGGCATCTGAAAATACATTACAATTTAAAAAGTACATGTTGTACCATCTAGCGAGACAAACTTGAACTATCAAAACCTTATTAGTTCAAGCAGTTTTTGCTAGATGGCGCACATGTACCTTTCAAATTTCAATATTATTTTCAGATACCATTCCGACTAAAGCAATGTTTTTTTGTCAAAGAAGAGACGTTATCGTATGTATTAATGAATTAATTTAAAATCTGATGTAATGCATGTTATCAGTGTATACTTCCAAAACTGAAAACTGAGTGAATTTAAAGCATCTATTTATCTACATAAATGCTCATAATTAGTTATTTTTTACCTGTTTATCTACACAGGTATAAAATATTGTATTATTGAAATTACTTACCTTTTATTTATAATTATTTATTATATACTTACTTATTACATGGTGTCATTGTTGAGACATACATACTATGTATGATTGATGCACCTATTGATTATTTCTTACTGTGCTCAAAAATTACTCAAATGAAATCATTTTTTAATAAATTAATGAATATTATTTGCTTTACATTTAAACGTCAAACAGGATTTTGAAAGCTAGCATGGCTAGCATCAAAATAGGTCACGTGACAATATTTGACGCTAGCGTCTAGCGTCAAATGAAAAAGGCACATTTATTTGTAAATCTTTCATTATTTTCTAAATTATTTTGCTAATACATATTTGTGTGCTTCACTTCGGACTTTGCTATCATCTGAGTACAATTAAAAAAATAAACTAACATACAATACAAGCAATACGTTTTTATTTGTTTACTTTCAGTTATAAATTCGTAAACACGTTAACACCGCATGGTTATTTAAATAAATTGGCACAAAGTTATTAAACATGGGGAAAAAGGATAAGGTAAAGAAAAAAGGGAAAGGAGCTGAGAAAACATTACTTAAAACAGAAAAAAAGTTAACGGCTAAACAAAAAAAAGAGTTAGCTAAAATTGGAGAGGTTAGAATAGAAAATAAATTATAATTTTATTTACTTACTTAATGATTTCTGCATATTTACAGGAAGATATAGAAACTATAGTAGCGAAAATAGAAAAAGAAGAAAGACAAAGGCAAAAAGTTGTCGAAACTGTCATAGAAAAACCAACATCGCGATCGAATTTTACGTTCGTAACAAATCCTGAAAAAGATGAACTTATATTATTCGGTGGAGAATATTTCAATGGACAGAAAGTATAAATATCTTTTTACATATAACAAAATTTTTCTTAAACTTATAGTTCTATATTTTAATTTACAGACAGTAACGTACAACGATCTTATAGTATACAATATTTCTCACAATCAGTGGACGTTAATACGAGCTCCAAATGCTCCTCCTCCGAGAAGTGGTCACCAAGCTGTAACTGTTGCAGGGGGAGGGGGAAGTATGTGGTTATTTGGTGGAGAAATAGCTAGTCAATCGCAAAAACAATTTCACCATTACTCCGATTTATGGGTGCGTAATATTTATTATAAAATGTATTTCTCAATGATGTACTTTTGTATAATAAAATACAGGTGTATGATTTCACGTCAAAGAAATGGGAAAGAATAGATGCGACTGGTTTTAAACCAAGTGCAAGATCAGGACATCGAATGGTATATTCCCGAAAGAAGTTGTTTATTTTTGGAGGGTTCCAAGAAAATGCTCGAGGTGAATGCAGGTAATTTTTACAAGTTCTCATTTAATTTTTTAATCATATATTTTATTATCTGAAACTTATTTTTCTAGATATTTTGATGATTTATATATATTTGATATAGATCATCGGAAATGGATAAAACCAGAAATAGATGGAATAAAAAAACCTCAAGCAAGATCGGCTTGCGGAATGGTACCATTAAAGGTAATTAATTGTTATTAATTATTAACCCTTGAACTTTAAAATTAGTATTTATTTATATTAATTTTTATAGGATGGTCGTATTTTAATTTTTGGTGGCTATAGTAAAACAAAATTAAAAAAAGATGTGGACAAAGGAATTTTCCATACCGATATGTTTATCCTTACACCTGACAGTAAGAAATATAAAATACACATAATAAAATAAATAAATAAAATATGAATTTTTTTTTGTAGAAAACGACACAACTGGAAACAAATATAAATGGGTTTCGCATAAACCTGGAGGATATAAACTATCACCTAGAACAGGAATGACTCTTACTTTAGCACCTAATGATAAAGCCTATGCTTTTGGAGGTGTTTACGATGTAGAAGATGACGAAGAAGATTTAACCGGAGAATTTTATAATGATTTTTATAGTTTAGATCTTGAAAAAATAGCTTGGTATACGGTCAGTGTAGAAGAAAAAAAGAAGAAAGTAAAAGATGTAAGTATTGAATTTAACTTTGTAAAGTCGGGTAACCTACAAAAGAATTTGTCGCTCGTTAAAGAAAATTTTTAGAGTTAAATCAGATTTGTTTAAGTTGTTATCTTTATTTATTTATCTACAGAAAACTGAAAAACAAGGTAATGGTGATGCAGAAGTTCAACAGGAACCTATGGAAATAGAACAAGTGCAAAAAACAGTTCATGATGATGGCATTTTCACTCTATCTGTCGGACCCAAACTTACATCTGGAGTTACAGAGAGCAGTACGAGTTCTTACGGTTTAAAAGAAGATAGGTCTAACTATCCATCATCGAGAATGAACTGCGGCTTAGCTGTTAAACATGGCACTTTGTATTTATACGGAGGAATGGTCGAACAAGGAGACAGACAGATTACTCTAACCGATATGTATAGTTTAGGTAAATATATAATATACTAGGGGCTTACGCAACATAATTCTGGTGTGAGGTAGGTCATGATTTATAACTCAGAGACATTTCATAGTTTACTGGAAGAAAGATGAAGCTACATAACAAAAAAAAAATGACGAAAATCGATCCAGTAAGAATCGAGTCTAGTTCCCTGTGACTTTGCCTGCGTGTTTTTAAAAACAATGTTGTTTTATGCCTCCCCCCCCGCGTCTATTCAAATATGTGTTTCACCCCGTGCCTTAATCCCTTGCCATATTTATTATATATATACTTTACTTAATTATTATTTTAGATTTACATAAACTCGATATTTGGAAAACAATAATATCTGACGATTCATCACAGCAAGAGTGGTTTGATTCAAGTAGCGAATCAGGTAATTCTTCAGGCAGCGACGATTCAGATAGTGATGAAGAATCCGAAGAAAAAGAAGAATCACCGATGGATACTGATTAATATTTTAATATTAAAACTGTCCTATTTTGTGATATATTAAAAAACTGCCCGTGAAACTAAATTTTATATGAAGTTATTGTTGTAAAAAAAAAATATTCTGATTGTAAAAAAAATATTTAAAATAAAAAATTCTTCAACACTTGTAATTTCTTATCTTAAAACACAAATTGATATTTTAAAATGTTTTATTTTGGCACAATTTTTACAACAATTATATGTAGTGATTAATAAAGTCTTAAAATGCATATTAGTATAATATATCGTCCTCTATAAGGCGCTTACAATACACTGCCATATAATGAACGATACGTGCTATTTAATACAAATATCTGTCTATACGAGAACAGTTTTTTAAAAGTACTTAAATGTTACTTAATTAATACATTTTAGTATTATATTACAATACAAATACATTGAATTTGTACAACTTTTAAAAGTGCATTTCCACCATTAGCGTATTCAATAATTATTTTATATAATATATTTTTATACATTAAAAAAAATAAATCAAATTGTAGGATTTCTTTATTAAGTATAATTATCCACATATGAGACATTTTATTAACGTTTATTGTTATTTCTTTGCAAATTAAAGGAACTCGTGTCAATAAGTATAAACTTTTTACTTTTGGAAGGCTGTAGCTCCCTTACGAAGAATTTCCGAACACATATTCATATAAAGTTCGATATATCGTAATTTTTTTTTTACACTAGTTGTAAATCATCTTGTATATTAGTTTGTTGTGAAAATGCGCTTGATCATCTCAAAGCACTTTTAATATTACATCATTATTAATAATTTAAGTAAAGAAAAAATAGCTGTATTAGTATTTTCTATTTATATTAATTAATAACATACAAATAAAATTATAAGATAATATAATTAGGGTATAGTTAAACGTATTTATTACGAAAATGATTATAAATAAAATGAAAATGAAATACAGCCTACAGAAAAATATCTATTGAAATCAATAATAAGAAAAAAAGCTTAATACTCATTTTTATGTAAGACTACATATATTTAAAATTACGTAAGAAACGCTAAAACTATTTTTTGATGCAAAAAAATTCTAATAAAATTTCATGAATATCTCAGCCAATATTTCTTCACACATTACAATTAAATTATTGTAAATTGTTTAAAAAAACGATGCTTATACTAATAACAAGAAGCCAAGAATCACAAAATAAATATTTAAATCATCACTGACATCAAAATAAACAATAGAAAAAATTCAGACCGTTTTTAGTGATCCTTCTTTTTTGGTTTCTTCGGGTTTCTGGATCGTGATTTTGCCTTGCATAATGGACATATCGGTGCGTTGCGATGTATTTGTTGATGGCAGCTTAAACATGATTTCATCGGCGGAGGTTGTTGCCTAAATATAATTGATATTTCACCATTAGTCAAATACACTATAACTCAATGCTTAAAAATAAAAGCACTACATTAACACGTTAATCACCACAATGTTAAAAAATTTAAGGAATTTTTTATTTACTTTAAAAATTGAAATTATCTACTTTTCCTTCAAAAAAATTTGTTTTTATTAACACACATTTGAGACACATTACTATCTTGTAAATGCCACAAAAAAAATTCTGTTTAATCAGTACTTGCAGAACAAAAACATAATTCATTACAAATATACAACAAAATTAATGCACCATGAAATTGAAGAGTGCGTGATTGTTACTATCTTTCGTGGACTAAAAACACATGGCAATTAATGTGTTAATGATTCAAATGTAAAATGTATACCGCATTAAAAAAGCAACAAAAAATGAACAAAAGTGGAGTTTTGATAACTAGAACTATTCAGTAAGTAGAACAAAATAACACAAAGTATGAATTGTTCTATACGAGTCTTCCTTGATTTATAACTTGCGCTTTACAACTACTGCGTTTCAGTCTTAAAATGTTTGTCATATAGTCTAGTTTAATGTATTAAAATTGCAAACTATTTCTCCATCATAAATCAAGAATTGTTTTCTCAACTCCACAATACATAATAAGCAAACAAAAAACAAAAAAAGCGGACCTCAATGTTACAAAGTCGGACCTGAACGTAGGTGCAGGAGGCCCAGGTGGAGGCCCAATTCCCATCGTAGCTGTAGGAGCCCTACCAGCTTCAGGTTTCCCTGGAGTTGACGAAAGCAACCGAAGCGACGAAGGCGGAGGTGGAGGAAGAAACGGTGATGCAAGAGCATGCGGTAGCCCTGGTAAACTTGCAGTGGGCCTAGACCATTCTTTTCCTGTGAACGTAGCTGTCGGATGGAGTTTTGACGGAGAGTAGAAATGCGTAGCGAAACGGCTGTATAAAAAATAAAACAGAGGGTAAAATTTTATAAATGCAAAAATATAAAATACGTACTCTGGTTTAATTATGGATCCTTCTTCTTCATGTAACTCTGGCAATCTGTCTAAACCTAGACACTCGCGTCTTAATCTGTCAATTTCTGATTTTAACGGTCTATATTCTTCGTGTAATCTCGATGCAGTGTTTAAAGATCTATTCCTATTTTCTTCTGCTTGTTTTATCACACCTTCCATCTAAATGATGCATATACATGTTAAATAAAAACTTATTTATAAAATGCCAAAAAAACTTACTGCATTGATATCGGCATGTATTTGTCTTAGTTCCTCTACATGAGACATTTTTTCTTGTAATAATAAGTCCATTTCTTGTTTGTATTCTGTTAAACATTTTTCTTCTTGGTCAGTAGTTTCAACTTCTCGTACAATACGTAATTTTAACTTTTCTAACTGAATGGTTTTCCCTCTGAAATTTATAATTGATTGTTGATTCTATTTTTGATAATAAAATAAGATACTTTAAAATACCTTATCTCTTTCATTGCTTCTAGTTTAGCATATATTGCTCTTTCATCGACAGAAGTCATTTTTATTTAAAAAAATCAAAATTTGTGAATTATGTTTACTATAATCACCGCATTGATTCAGGAACAATTTTTTATTATTAATAAATAAAATAATAAAACACGAAATCTATTTATGTAACTTGAAACGTTACTTCTATGTATATTTAAATTATTTTTTAGTGAAAAATAATCAAAATATATAATTAAATATTAAAATATAAATTTGACAATTACTTTACACCACTTTGTCAAAATTAAAATCTTTGTGACAGTAGTTCTATTATTCCCCGTACGACTATAGCGCCAAATCATTAGTTTTCAAACATTTTAATCATGATTAAAATATTAATAAAACCTATTTTACAACATAAAATCATATTAATTACAATAAATTTATGCATAATATCAATACTACAACAAGCTTTTACATTTATCAAATATATTTGAATAAAATACATTAATTTTTCTTTGTTTCAAATGAAATTTTAGAACCACTGTTTCAGCCAACATTACAATATTTTAGATTATAAAAGGGAATTCACTTATACTGTGTCGTGTGTAGTGTAAGCTGTAACTTCGTTATTTTATTGGAATTCTTATTAGATTTTTGTTTGTTCTACAATTTGATAATCAGTATAACATTTCAATAAAAAATGGAGATATTTAAAACTATTATCTTAATTTCTCTTCTACTTGGAGCAATTACTACAGCAAAAAGTACAATGGATGGTAAGTGTTAAGGTTACTGTACTTTGTGACATATTGAGATATTTATCATTAATGCCATTAATATATTTTTACATATTATTAATGATTTAAAAATATGGAATTTATATTACAGATATAATACTTCTTAAATCGATCAATCAATTTTATTTTTATGAAGAGTTTAATTATATTTTAAACAATGGAATTTTTATTGTTAGAATGTATAATAATTCGTGTCGTTTCTCTAATCGATTATTATAAGTTAATTATTTGGTAAATTATGATATTTATTTTAATTAGCGTATTAATATTACTGTCAATTATTATTGACTTGTTACTGGTTTAAGTAATTATCATTACTGTTATTAATAAATATGTTGACTTAACATTTTATCTTTGTATAATGATAATGTACATATTAAATGTAAAAACTGATTAGGTCATTTATATTACATGTTTGCAAAGAGAAGTATTATAAACTAATATGCATTTTTAACAGGATTTCTTCAGTAATGTTAATTGTAATATATATACAATAAGGAAGAAGTTCAATTCCAAAATAATGTAGGTATAGTTTGAACATGAAAGATGACACGGGTTCAACAATGCAATTATAATGTTTAGATCGGTTATTTTTCATGTTACAAACTATAACAGTTAAACAAGTGTGTAGATAATAGAACATTTTCTAGCTAGGCCGACAAATTAATACGGTGCATTAAAAATGATTAATATATAGTTTTATGCTTATCGAGCCAGTTTGTCACTAACAATTGATCTTCTCCCCTTTGTTATAGTTATTTATACACATTTGTGCCCTGGTTATTTTATAATTATAATAATAATAATGTACAATTGTATATCAGTTATTATTTATACTTTTACAGTGACTACTGAAATAAATGAACGTGTAGATCCTTCAATTAATATTAGCCCTCAACCATTACCCAATTCAAATATTACAACTGCTCCTCCTCCGACTACTACACCAACACCAACTACCACGTCAAAACCAACGACAACGTCAACTACAAGCACAACCACTGTAACTCCACCAACTACGCCAACTACGGAAAAGCCAATAACAACTACTTTGCCCACAACAACTGAACCAACAACAACACTCTTGCCCACGACTACAACAGCTAATTCAACTGTACCACCGACCACGACGGCTGCACCAAATGTAACGACGATTGCACCACCGCCTGCCAAGCCAGAACGGAAGTTTGATGGACCTAGCTTTATTGGAGGTATTGTACTGACTCTGGGACTAATGGCAATTGGGTTTGTCTCGTGGAAGTTCTACAAAGCACGTACTGAACGTAATTATCATACATTGTAGAGACAGAACGTATTGTTTTGATGATAAGATTTGTTTTTATTTGTTTGTTTTTAGTTGGTTAATGAGAACCAAGTAAGTAATATTTTATTTTGAATTTGAACAATTAATAAATTCGGATGCAATTTTGAAAATGGCATATGTTATATTAAATTATAGAAAATATAGTTATGCCACCTAGATAAGTAAATGTGCAGACTAGAGGTGGGTGAAATCAAATGTTTCGGTTGAATAACTCGAATAGAGTTTTAAATTTGAATAAATAAAATTATTACTATTATTATTATTATTTTGAAAAGTTCGTTAATAATAAACAAATAACTTTTTCAATGTTTTTGTTACGATAAATTAACAGAGAATTAAAGGCTATAAAATATAAGAAACTTGCTTAAAAAAACGAAACAAATTAATAAACGTAACCTCGTTGAAAATTCAGTAACTAAAACTAAGAGAACACTTTGAATGTTGAATTTAACAATCGCCGACCTCTAGTGTAGACACAACAATTAAATGACCCTTTGATTATGAAAGTGGATTGTTATATTTTAATTGTTATAAATTATTATAACTGTCCATTGTTCAGTAAATGAATATGTATTTTAAATTTGACTCATGCCATTTTCATAAAAAGGGGCTCAGTTATAAACTTTATTATGTTTTAAGATGATTAGATATTTTTCAATCGAATATTTGTGATCTATTTTATCAAAGGAAATGTATATTTTGTTTTCTAAATGTATGAGCCATTTTGTAATGTTTTTAGCCATATACATTTATGCTTAAGTATTGATTCAACAATTATATTTTACAACATAATACTTATATTCATTTCATTAAAAAAAATATACGTAGATGATTTTAATATCATATACGCTTTTTCATATCGAATATGAGTAAAAAATTAATACCAAAATAATTGAGAAATATGAACAACTTCTTACATTTTTTAATAAATAATATTTACAGAATTTACTATTTCTTTTGAACATTTTAATTTAAATTTACTTGGAATTAAATTTATATTTATTTTATAAGAAGAGAAGCTTTTGTATTTACCCTTAATCACTTAGATGTTTTTTTAATTATCTTAATTAATAGGAAATATATTTATTTTAAAAAATAACAAATTTATTTTATAATTTTTAGTAACTTGAATATAAATTGAGTTTTTTTAAACAAAAAAAAATGTTTTATCTTATAATGACATTAAAATAAAATCTAGGTGATTAACGGTTTATTTTCTTAGTTATCACTATTTACTAACAGTAAATCATTGATGGTATTATTGAAAATTGCATTATGTTGTAAAATATATATCTTAATTTAGGGTTGCTAGATATTGATGTTATTATTAATTATTTTCAGCATATTAGAAATGAAATCTGACAACCCTAACCTTAATTAATCAAAATATCGTTATATTAAAGAATATTTTTTGTGATAAATCTAGTGGTTTATGCTGACATTGTTATTCGAATATCTCAATGAATATATTTTAAGGTTATTATTTGGTTTAATTATAACAATGTCGGTTATATACATTATATAATATATAGATTATATACAGCCCTTTCAAATGATTCACAATATTTTAAAATATTTTTGAAACACTGTTGATTGATGTCACTTGTAAGTATATTTCCATTTACTTTTTATAAATGGACGGTATATATAAAAAGGAACAAATCGATAAAATGTTAAGACGTTTAATTATGTATGTATATAACATTAATATGTTTTATTTCCTTTTTATATAACTGCATCCAAATATAAAATATTTATTAATGTATTAAAATAAATATCTATTTTTAATATTTAGGAAGAAAAGATAACGTTTTTGGCTATGTCAAAATTTCAAGAATAACATAAAAAAGTAAATGGTTTTATTTTAAAAACAAAGCAATTAACAATAACTTCACTTTAAATGGTCTTACTAAAGTGCTCTTATTAGAATGTGAAGGGGTTGGATTTTTTTTTAAATATAATTTTATATGTAATTTATTTTTTTTCAATGGTAGGCAACCTTCGGCCTAATTTTACATGTTACTGTGACAACAATCGGACCAAATTTATGCCCAGTATCATCAACAAATTTAAAGCTCCTTTAGCGCTAAATGCTAAATTACAAACGTGATTTAAATCAATATTTAGACACTCAATGAAATGTTTGATAATACAGGGCGTTAGATTGATTAATTATTAAAAAGATAGCACTAAATTACCATAGTAAATAATAGTTGTTTTTTCAGTACACGAGAAATCAGTAATTTGTTTGAAAATTATTTTATTTGGTCCCGTAATTTGGTAAGGTTGCCCACCCTTGATTTATACTTTGTTACAATCTGTCTGAAAATTTTCTTGGTGCTTTTATAATATGCACAGTCATATATTGTATGTTCATTTGAAAACTCCACCTAAATATTTCTGAAAGTATGCATTTAAAAAAATTTAAGGTTAAAAAAAACAAATAATTTTTCATATAATTAAAATTTTCCACGACATTTCTTGAATGTCCAAAATCTTCAATGATTTTGTTAAATGTTTTTGAAAATTGAAATTTTTTTATTTTTTTTTATTTCTCTGTCAAAACGAGACATTTTTTTATGTTTAATTTCAGAAATATTCAGGTGGCAAGTTTTCAAATGAATAGACAGTATGTTTATATAATAATATTCACCCAGATCTATTTTGCGTCAGGAATTTGTCCTTACTAATACTAAAACGATGCAGATGCAGAATATTATGACCCCATTTTAATTGTTTTACATTGTAAAGATCTGGGGGTGTAGTCGTCTTTGTTTTTTAATTTATATTACTTGTTTTGTGCCAATTTTTTAAAGTAAAGTATTGGAATATTTATTTTTAATAACCATTTAAGACTTGTTATTAATTTGTGAGGTATATTCACAAATTTTATCAGTTTTTTACCTATAATAAGCTCCGTTGTTTTTGTCGTTATTTCAAGATATGACACTTTATAGCAATTTGTGATTAATTGTTGGTTGAAATAATGACAAGAAAGCAATGTAGACAACAATTACTTTAAGATCAAGAGTATTTTATGCTTTACAAGTTAACGTTTGCTTGGAAAGCTCTTATTAATTAATTGATTTAAAATTTGTGGATGCAGCAAAGAAAAATAAACAATTAACTTGTTATTTTCAATATTTATAATAGTCCTATTACTAAATTGAATTTAAAGATAAAATAAATATAGATATATAACCTACAAATAAATTTATTTATGTATTCTAACCTCAATTTATTATTTCAAACAGCTTGTAGTTTAAATTTATATAAAATTTTATTTTAGTTGGTTTATTTTAAAAATTGATTGAATAAAAGTGAGAATTTTTATATACATATATATTTTATTTTAATTTAGTAGATATTAGATGCTACATGACAATATTATCTCTATTATTAATATTAATTATTGATATTTATAATTTCATACAGATTGATACAATGTATATGAAAATAGCACGAAATTGAAAGAGCTAGTTTAAGCAGAAGCACGAACTCAATGAATTTAATGATTGTTTCACAAATTAAAAATTTTTAGGTTATGTTTTATTTTTTTGAATTAAATGTGTTTATTGCTATTCTAGTATTATGAACGTTTGAAGATACATATTATGTATATTAAGTAGATATTGAAAAAAAATAATAATGAAAGTATAAGCAAATAATTAATAAATAAATTGGCATTGATAATTGTTATAAAATTGAATCATTATCAATCCACATCGTGATGGCTGATATTTTTTTAATAGCTTTTGCTCAGAACTTTTAAAGTGAAATTTGTTGCCTTCACGATTGTGTTAATATTTGTTTTTCTGTTTTGAGTTTTTGAAAATGATTCCATCCAAAATGAATTCATTGATGTATTTTTAAAAATAATTTAACATTCCAATTTTGACATATTGGGCTGTTTGATTTCGAAATGTCAATATGTATAGTATATTCTTGCAAATCAAAAAAAAAAAAATATTTGTCTAATTTTCTGCTCAGATTGTAAAATGAAAAAAAAAATTCAATAAAGTTGTTTTGTCAAAGTATTTATCTATTTATTTTTAATATTAAGTTTTCATTTAATTTTTTAAATTAGGTAAGTAATAAAATACTATAGGTCTAAAGAGGTGAGTTAAAAAACATTTTTTTTTTGGTCGTCAAAAATTTCTTAGTGGAAAGGGACCCCTCTATAAAGTGCCAAGGCTTTAATTTTCACCCCGTTTAGAAATAATATTTTATATTAAAATTATAGATACGCCACTGTTTTTTGAATTTAGTAACTATTAAGTATTTATTGGATATAAAAATATTTTATGTGTTATAAAAATATTCTTAATCACGATATTTATTGGTTCATTAATAATTAATATCAATTAATTCATAATCATGATTTTCTCGTTGTGAAAACTATATAAATAAGTTTCATATCAATTTTAAATTATTTATAATTTTAACATACAAGAATAGTTTAAAAGAAAAATGAGTCTTACTCTGAGAAAATTATTTATTGTACTATTTTTAGTAACATTTTTAGAGGTGAGTGTTTTTTTTCCACTGAATTTATATTACAATATACCCCCCCCCCTTGCTCCGCCACTGTATTTTTGAAAGAATTATTATTTTTTAACAATATTATTATTTTATTAATTTTGTTACAGTTATCATTTACTGAAGATATTGTTACTTTTCCCAAATCTGAAAAACTTCTCAACTCTGTAACATCTGAACTTTCTGCTCCAGTGAAAACTGTGATTCATGCGAGTATTATACAACCTAATAAAAAACTTGTACCCACGGAGTTAACGTCAAAGTACTCCCCAGTTAAAATAGTACCCATTCAAAAAGAATCACCAATAATACTATTCAAGCATAAAGAAAATAAATTCATGGAGCTCTTATTAAAAATTTTTTTAAGCACAATGGTACAAATTTATTGAAATACAAAAAATACAAAATTTGCTAGCTAGCAAGCACTTTCAAATAAGGTTTCGAACCTATCTGACAGTTCTCTCGAAGTTTCATGAAGTGTTTGACAATTTTCGTACACGGGTGGTATGTATATATAAACACCAACGGTATTAAAACAGTGGCGATATTATGAAAATTATTTTGTACAGTCAGGGTTGCCAACTGTGCTATAATAAATGAATAAGTTGAAGTATCACTGCTCTAAATTCCATAACTGATCCATAGATACCATCACAGAATTAATACCCCATTTGAAAGTGCTTGCTAGCTAGCTTTGTTAGCTCCTTTATAATACCGGATATTAATGTAAGAAAGTTATTATATAAATACTTGCATTATGAAAATTAATGTTCGTACTTATAATTTTTCACTAAATCTCTTACCAATAAAAAAATTGTAACCAATTTTTAAAAATAAAAATCTGTGTTGAAAAAATACTGAATTTTTACTTCCTTCCCTCCTTTGCAATCAGCAATTAAAAATAAAATGCGAGTCGAGCTTCGCGTATTGGTGTCCCGTACCATAGAGTTTTTCTATTTAGTAAAAACTACTACGTCTTTTACAGATGACTTCAAATATGTACAAAATAATATAATAGATTACAAAAAAATATCTGCCATATTGATCCCTTTTCTCGAAAACCTGATATTATATTAATTATTTAAGTTATTTGTATTTTTATTTATTTGTTCATTAGTCAGTGGCGTAGGAACGGGGGGGGGGGGGGGGGTTTGGGGTCGAAACCCCACCCGAAATTTTAAAATATATGAAATTAGTATAACAATTTTGAATTTTTGTGATAATAACCCCCCCCGAAATTTTCAATGCTGTTATAATATGCGAAATAAATATAAAAATTTTGAACCAAATGACCTTTTTTTTATTTTTGATCATATAATTCATTGTATTTAATTAAAAAAAAAAGGTCTTCAATAATAATTATAATTTTCAATTGTGTGGTCATTAGTTGTGTCTTTTGTCAAAATTGGCCCAAGATGTAAATATATATGTATGTATATACAGCGCATAGTGAATAAATTTCAATGTAATGGAAAGAAATTATATTAATGCGTTTTCCCCAGCCCTTGATAAAAAGTAAGAAAACAGATTTCATACATAAAAATACTGCGAGTGTCTCTAGAGTAAAATGTTGTTCGCATAGACGAGGGGTAAAAGAAAAGGTGTGGAGCTGTTTTAGCGAGAAAAACAAACATATTTCCATTTTTCCTTAGTTATTCATAAAGAAAATATTTAAGTACTAGTGTTGCAGAACATTTTCTCTCTAGCTTTCACAAAGATTTTTCACAGTTTGATATAGACTGTTATAAAAATAAATAAAAAAAGACGTCCAGAAGCCAAAGTGACTTAGATCTTTGAATCGATAGTTTAGAAATTAGACATTTAAAAGCAAATAATTCGTGACTGAAGGGTTAAAATCAAAAGGTCATATAACATTTTTTGTTGCATTTTAAGAGATCTATCTAAAGACATACCGCTTAATGGATTAAGTGAAATTTTTTTTTTCAAAAATCTTATCATTTCTGTTTTTGGGTTATCAGTCTTAATCGGTATAAAATTTACATAGAGAGACAGACAGACGGACAGAGTGAAACTATAAGGGTTCCTAGTTTTCTACGGGACACTAAAATTCATTCACGTAATAATTCCCATTGTCAGTTCATAATATATTGCAAGACAGCGTCTATCAAATATATTAAAAATAGGTAGGTAAAATATAAACGAAATAAAATAAATGGCATTAAAAGTTTATGACATAGCGCACTCCAGTGATATTATTTTTTATTACTATTTTTATTTACGCAGTTATTTTTCCCCATTTGTTATTTTCTTCTGGGAAATGGAGTCTGGCTGCTATTAAACCAAAGAACCTATAGGTAAATCTTTTATTACTATTTTTGTTAAACTGAGTAGGTAATTTAGTAAATATATAAAACACATTGTACGATTACTATTTGTTTTATTTTGTTAACACGTTATCTTCTTTATTTTCTATAGTTTTCTTATATTAGTAGAAAATTCGTAGGTATAAACAGTTGATTAGTGGGGGGGGGGAGGGGAGGAGGTAGAAGATGCTACTATCATAGGCTTTTCACAACTTACACTTTTGTAAATTTGCCTGTTTGGTAATACTTATATTAATAAATATCGCAAAAATCACCATATTGGTTGGGATATCTAAAAATATTTAATATAATAATAATAAAAGTTTTAAGAATCGCATTTTTACCTGTCGCGGCATACGTATATACCTATCCTCCGATTTACACGGTAGATACGTTCTGCATAAAATCGTGTAAACTGAAATCTTGGATTTTGCTAAATAAAATCGTGTAAAACGAAAAAAAAACCCAAAATGTGCATGATTCAGTAATTTATTTAAGTGAAACAAAAGTCAGACATCTTGGAAAACTCAAAATTGTTCTTAGTTCATAAAACAACAAACATATGAAAGTAATATAAGTAGATATTTAATTTATTTTACATTAGGAACAATGATGAAGATTACCGGGATTCCCCTGTTCTTTTCATCAGGTTACCGAAGGAAAAAAATTCAAAAATGCCATCAAATCTTTGTATAGGCGTATATGGAGCGGAATAAACATTTTTACTAGTTTTTTGAAAATTGTCAATTTATAAATCGTGTAAAAGCGAAGGGGATAGGTGTATAAAAAGAAGTAAGCAATAAACAAACAAAATATATTTTATGTCTAACTTTTTTAGTTTAGGCGTGAGAGACACTCGAGTGCCTGCATCAAAATAGCGATTTTTATAATTGTGCTCTTAGTTACAAAAAGGTTGGGGGGGCCCTGCTTTAGAGTAACCTGTTAAGATCTTTAGGAAGAAAAAAGTTCGAACTGTATAATTAATATATTTATTACAAAAGCAAAAGTTCCATATTTTTTTTTCGATTAATCACTACATGAAGTTAGTCATATTATCTCCTGAATAAAATCACAAGTAATGTTTGTGTTACATTCGTCAAAGTCGTCTCCCTAATTTTAATTAAAAAGTAAAAATCATGTAGGGTAGTTACGGGTAAAACTAAACCGTACAAAATAATTGTATCATACCTGAACAACATTTTTTTACAAATCCACAAATTAATTTTACTGCGTACCCCAAGGAATGCGGTTATTAAACGAGCAGTGACGTATTTTGTGAAGGGAGGAGGTAAACCCCAATCCCTCTTTTGTGATGGAACATATTATTTTTTTGAATGAGATTTAAATTTAATTATTTTCATGCTTTAATAAAATCTGAAACATGTTAATCATCAGAAAATGGGATTACCTGAATTGACGATGTAGTTTATTATTATTTTTATTAATAACAATTAAGAATACTTAATATTTAAATTATATTATTTCAGTGTGATAGTTTTTTAGAGATATGAGACGAGACTAGAGTCAGGTAGGTAAGTCTTGTTTTGTCTCGATTTTTAGAACTGAAGTTTCGTTTTTGTATCGAATTTTACAAGACACAGTTTCATCTCGATCTTGTCTCGTGAAAATTACGTATCTGTTTCGTCCCGTCTCGTACACGAGACAGAGACTGAGAAAAATTACAGTCTAGCGTGAATTAAAAAACTCCATTGATTTTTTAATATAGTAAAAATCAAAGAAATTTTCAAATATATCTAATACCTACATTTTGCTCTTGTTTATTTAAAGATTAATATCAAATAGTAAATTTTCACTATTTATTAATAATCTTTTAAAATCGTGTGACGGATTAAAAAACTGTCAATGTTTGGAAATTTTTTTTACATGTATTACTAATTATTGGGACAACTAAAAAAATTTTTCTCTCTATTGTTCCATCGAAATTTCAGGATAGGTTATTGGAAAGAAAATTAAAATATTTTATCAAAATCTATATGAATGTAGCTATGGTTGTGCGTAGACGTTTTTAAAAATTTAATTATTTCACAAAATGGTTTTAATTTTTTTTTCATTTTTAACACCTTTTTTTATTTCGGTCTTAAAAAAAGAAAATATCAAAATTTCAAAAATCGGCTAGCTACTGCGATTTACTTGAGATTTTTCATTGTCATGGGTATCACCTGTATATTTTCTAGGTAGGGAAAGTTTTTATTTAATATTTATTGAAACAAAAAATCTACAAAATCAGTAGATAGAAGTGCATATTTATAACAGATTATATAAATTTATTACTGGTCATTTTAAAATTGTATTTTCCTCTGTTGGCGCCTGTGTTAAAATTATCAAAGAATTCTTTAAACCCGAGGCATGACTACATTTATTTTAATTTGTTGACATTTTAAATTTAATACAATATCAAAATTTACTTCTCATCCCACCGAGTTTATCCCTCCCCTCAAGCGGGATTTACAGTGTAGTGGAATTTTAGACGCAATCTTCAGTTATAAATTGTTTTATGGCTTGTGTTTATTTCCTTTATTAAATTCAGAGCTAAAACTTTTCACAATGTAGAAATGATTTATTAGGTTTTATTAATTTGAATTTTTATTAGAGATTAAGTGTTTATAATACAAATATTTTCCGAAACATCTTAAATTTATTGTACATTTAATGGATGGAAATAAAAATAGAACGTGCGAAAAAAAGATTAATGGACAAAGAGGGTTAAAATTTTAATTATTTTTAAAAAGATATTTTTAATATATAATAAAAAAATATACATTTTAATAAAAAATAAGTTAATATTTATTCAGAAGACGGCGAGAGTAAGTATACATTTTTATATTCTTTTTTTGTTACTTGAATACATATAATAAATTTAATTTACTCGTAGTTTTTTATTTGGCAATGGAAATATAAATTAAAATATCCCCGAAAACATATTTTTAAAATTAAACTACGATTACTCCGCGGTTTTATTAAAATCAAATCTTTTTCATCTGTATACATTTTTACTAGAGAAATATCGTATTTTTTCTTTCATTTTTTTTTGTATTTTTATTACTTTTATTATTATTTCAAAATATCAACTAATTCATTTCGTAAGATCAGACAAAATTATTTATATACCTGTAAAACAAAATTAATACAACATTTAATATATATTATCTTATGTTAGATTAAAATTATTTTTTTACAGGCACGCTACTGACCAATTATTAAAAATACAAAAACTTCCGATTTGAGCAGCTTAAAAATTTCACATCTCATTGCAGATTAAAATACCAATTCAATACATTTAATATTAACACGCCACTGTATGATATTATAATTCACTTCCGCCGTCACTGCTGTAAACAGCAACAATAAAATGAAAACAACATTGACGTTCGAATGCAATAATTATACATCCCCCGTGAAAAACAAATTCCTACAAAAACACAATCCATTATTAGTACTGACAAAAACTAGAAATTCTTGAAATTTTTCACGATCGGATTACAAATTGCCCGCCACAAACAAAGCGCCCTCTATTTCGTGGTTTGTTAAACCTGTGAATTAATCTCCCGTGAATGAAGGAATTAATAATCCGGAATATAATTTTGCATTTATATTATATCCGATGTGAAATTTCTGGTATTTTTGTTTTGATGTGTTTTGTAAAATATGTTTAAAAGTTAGGTATATTCATTTGTTTATTTATTTCATATTTCACAATAAAACCTTTTCATTTGAGGTACTATAAAAACACAACTATTACTAAGGTACTGGCACCAGTTATAGCCACTATAAGAGCAAAGTTTACTGTTTTTTTTTTGTGATTGAGGGGCTTCTTTTTATAATTATTATGAACTCATGTTACTAATAAAACAAGTAACTCTTTATATTTCAAATATAGTTTTTTTTTTTTAAATTATAGCCTTCTATTTTGTTTACGTTTTTTCTCCAGTAATGAATAAAGTAATGAGCACGCAGTGATGGACACTTGTTAATGATTACAAAATGATAAGTACTACGACACAAAATATATAAAGGAAAGAATGTAAAGCAGTTGCTCTATGATAATGTAATAATTAATAAATAAATTATTCTAATAATTAGTTTAAATGTCCACCATTTTGACACATATTTTCGTCAAATCACGTTGTAAGACAGTTAAATGTATATAGATTAATATTCAGAAATGGTAGTAATCAAATATCAATAAATATTTCTAATTCAGTTTTAATTAAAAAATAGCCATATTGGGGGTCATATTTAGTACCTTATTTAAAGAACATTAAAATATAATTCATGAAAATTTTGTGAGCATGTCAGGCGGTATATTATAACTCTATGATGAAATAAAATGTTCCTGATAAAAAAAAATTATACTTGACTGTTAAATTATTTGTTCATTGATAAATTCAGAACGTTAAAATATTCAAGATTTTTCAATCTCATTGAATTTTTAAATTTCCCTAGCTGTAGAATGCATTTTCTCTTCAACACATAGTTTTTTTTCTGTTTAACATATCTGTCGTATTTTTCTTTTGCAGTTGGCACTATTATCATAAACTAAAACATGAATGTAAATTTATGATAAGTTTACATAGTTTTGTGTTTGGCAAATGAATAAATTTAGTGGAAATTTTCACAATTTCACACTATTGTAGAGTTTTTCTTATATCTTGTTAAATTGTCTTGAAAATCTAATGTTTCCTGTAATGTTTAACTTATGTATTGTTTTTCTTCTTCAGACGGAAATTTCGATCTTTAAGATTTAGTTGTGGGTAAAAAATGTATTTCGTATACTGCGTTTTTTTTTTCATACTTTTTCTTCACTTTTGTATTTTGTGGTGTTTGTTATTGTTAAGCAAAGAAAGGGAATATGGGGTAATATGGTTATCTTAAATATCGGTAGTGCATTTCCCCTTATAGATATGTTATGTAATTACAATAATTATTATTATATCGACGTGTGAAGGTTTAATTAATAATGTTAAAATATTACAAAAAAATTATTTTCATTTGCGGATTTTTACATATAAATATATTAAAGAAATATTTAATTGAAATGTAGAACATTAACCTCGCATTTAAATGTAATGGCAAGACCCCTTATTTACACATCTTGAGAATCGAGGCCAAATGAAGAATGAAAAAAAATGTATAGTTAAAAAAATAAAATTTATTGGATAAGGCCTCAGGTTAGGTTATTATAATATTGTGAAACCTTTTCTTTTTCACCAACTATAAACATTTAGTGCGACCTAATTTTTCCATTAGCACCTTATATGTAAGTATGGCTCTGTGTAGAATAAACATTTTTTTAAATTCAAATTAGTTAGATTGTGAAAATAACGATTTTAGTTGCTTTTCTAATTACAATTTTAGTGTACATCATTAATAAGACGTTAAGCTTCTCCCCCCCCATTATTTTGTTATACTTATATTTTATTACTTTCGAAAAAAAAAATTACATTATTTAAAACTGTGGTAAATAAATATTATTGAGTAAATCATTATGTTTTAATATTTTTGACGAGTATACCCGCAAGTAGCCAACAACAATTCTAATCTATTTGAGTTTTTGTCTGCACATAGGCACACATAAAACGTATGTGAAATACGTTCTAGAGAGAAAGAGAAAGAAACACATACACATGACCGTCTTTATCGCGTCTAACCGCTATAATCTCACGCCTTACAGTATTTCCTCTAATCTCCACGAAAAATGACGTAGTTAAACAGACGCACCGTCATTTGTCTTAGCGGCGAATCAGCGTTAACTAATCCTGCTGTATTTAAACCTAGAGAATGGGGGAGAGGGGAGGAAAGGTAGTCGTGTGGGATGGGTATGTCTATCTAGAGCTGGATTGTTTAAAAATGGTGGAATATAGCTCCTAATATAAAAATCAAATTTTTTACTTTGTTATGCATATGTTACCGGAGTTGAATTTTGAACCCATATATTTTCAATCTGTTATATAAATACTTAATATTTTCAGTATCAAATGATTGTGCAGTTATTACTGACTAGTTTAAATTGAATAGGACGCCAATTTTCTTTGTATATTTGCATTATGATAGGAAATTGTAAAAAATGTCAACTACAGTGCACTTGCCCCATTTTCGGGGCAAGTGCATTACCGGTAGTTAAAAACGCTTTGAAGCATTATTTCATACGCTATGGGGTAAGAGCAGAATTGTGAATACGCCTAGTATAAAATGCTTTTTATCGCATCAAGATACGTTGTTTAGTTTTGGAGTAGTGAACTTTTTAAACAAGTTGGTATTAACTTTTAGTAGTTCACTACATATTAGCTATTACAATTTCACTCGTATTATAACAAAAAGAACCCGTTAATGCACTTACCCCACTGCACCTTACTATAATAATAGTTGATTTGTCCCAAAATCTCATCTTAAAATAAAATAAACCCAGTCTTCGGAGACGTATTATATTATTAATTAGCTACATATTTTCTCACTTACATCTGAAACTTTAAATTTAATGAACATCTTTAAGAGTTTAAATCCATCGTAAGATTGTAGACAAAAAGGCATATAAAAACGGTGTACTAATATGTAATAAACTTGAACCAAAATGGATACCTAGATACTTAATTAAAATTTTGTAATGTTACATGCTCACATCAGCAGAAGTATAAAGTTTATAGACAACTAAGATCATGACGCTTGGTGTAAAACTTTACCCAATAGTGTTCTCAGTAATGATTCATTACGCCCAAACTTTAGCGGGATATTAATTTTACTTGAGGTTTTATAATACTTTGTGCAATGCAGGGCTGTCAATTTTATATCTGGTATCAGTAAATATAAATTATTCAAAAGCCAAAATGATTAGATGCATAAAATACAAGGTGTCCCAGCTTAAGGGGGCAGACCCAGTTAGAATTTTGAAAAATCCATTTTTTTTTTGCATTTTCTCAAAGTAGAATATTTCAAAAGTATTCTTTGAAAATTTCAGACAAATGTCCTGTCCATAGACGATTCAGTGTAAGTTCCAAAATAAATTTTTTATCTGCATGCAATTCGTACTCAAAACTTTAAACGTGTTTTTCTCGAAACCATGTTTTTTTGAAGTCGGTGATCACTGTAACTTGAGAACGGCTCGATTGGTTTGAAATTTTTCTCACTTATTCTATACATAATTGTCCTCAGGATGAACGAAGGATATTTTTTTTTGACGATTATTATTTTTTTATAGCCGAAAATGCGAGTGAAATTTTAGTCGAATAAAGAATTTTGACTTTCAATATCCGCCATTTTGTGAAATTTCAAAATTTTTCAAATCCCTTCGTTCATCCGGAGCATTATATCATTAGCTAATGATTCCTTATGTTTTTTTTTTTTTTATTTCAGATGATCTAGTAACGAGTAGCAGTGATCACGGCAAAACACTTTTTTTTGGACCCCTCCCAAATTTGCTGTATCCCACTTATTTTTTAATATTTTGCCATAAATTTTTTGGAAGTCCCAACTGGGTCTGCCCCCTTAAAAAACTAGTAATTTTTTTTTGAAAACAGCTTAACCATAGACATAGAGAATGGACCACGCATCTGACTCGAAAACAGAGTCGTGTCAAAAGAAAGAGATAGAAATAGGTTTGGAATATACTTGTCCTTGTTTTAAACAGGAGTGTAACTATTTCATTCTTGGCCCCGAACATTAAAAATATTAATAGATATATATAAAGAGGTTAAAAAACAAAAAATAATTAACGTTATAAAAAATGTTAACAGTTAAAATTTAGTATCTCGTTAGTAGACTGTAAAATTGCAAAATTTTACATTAAAATTACAAAGCAGTTTGTTTTTAAATTAGCATGCTCTTCTCCCCCATTGTCGTGAAATAAAAATGTTCCGTCGTCACCGATTACGAATAATTTGGAGAAATATGGGAATAATTTTACATCAAACAAATGTTATGTCAACATAATTATACATTTCAAAAACAAAACGCAAACAATGTATCATACTTATCATAAATTCTCAAATTGTGAAGTTTGAATAATTCTTAATTTCGTATCAAAATTTCGCACGACTTCTGTTATCTTCATTATTAAAATAAAACTTGTGAGGCATATCATGTTTAAAAGTTTGCGGTTTGAGTTTCGCGCCATAGAAACGTTTGCATGACATTTCCGAGAGATGGCGTCACTGCGATAAGCGATAGCAGCGCTCTTTGAACATCCCGTGTCGACCTGGTTAATTAATGAAATACGTTTGGTAAATTTTGTTACAACAAAAGCGGTTACAGTTTTGCGACGGTGAGTGAATACATTATATCCAGTTCAGAATATCACAAAGTTTATAGGCAGGGTCGGTTCTGGTTTTCCTTTTGATCAAAGTAAACAAAATAATACAATTATTACATTAAAAAATTACATATTCCTTTATACTTCTATACGTCTGACAGTGGCATAGTAAGAAAACATTGAATATTTCGGGGGGGGGGGGTCGACCCCAAAAGCCCCCCCGTTCCTACACCACTGGTCTATGAATACACTTCGTTGGTGAGAGCTAATGCATTCACATTAAGCATAATATAAAAAACATCTTCCAAGTAAATTCACAGTGCTAAATTCACCAAAATTGTACAATGGCATTTAATTTTTAATCAATTTTACTAAAAAATATTAGTTCGAATGCACCTGATTATTTTTTCGTATAATTTTAATTTTTTGACAATTTAAATTTAAATCTACATTTTTTTGCTATGTAAACGTCAAAATGGCATTTAATATGTTAAATATTATAGGAAATTGAATGTAATATGTGTCGTTCTTGAGATATCTTGAAAAAATAAATATTTTGGGATGTCACCTCTCCCCCTTACACACGATTATGAAATGTGACTGTCCACAAGACAAACCCAACCATCCAACCAAGTTTTATTAATATCGGTTCAATGGTTCATGAGTTATGCGTGCGACAAAGATTCAGGGGACAGACACACAGACAGATACGGAACAAAAAGTGTTTGTCTTGATCTGAAATGGAAAGATCAATTTAAAATTTTGAAATCGGAGAACAATTTTTTTGTCTCATTTTAAAACGATCACAAAGCTTCTCGTATCTTCGATATAGTGAGGAAGCAAAAAAATATGAAATAAATAACAAAACTATATGACCATTGAATACCCATTAAAATAAAATATTTCAAAACGTACGTCGTATTTTTATTTGTCAAACATTTAAGGTACTTAAACTAATTACAGTGAAATGTACTTACTCTGAAGAGGGGAGAGCTTTCAGTCGATTTCTTTTATGTTTATTTTAAAGACTCCTTCAGCCATGAAATAGTCCCATTTCCGATTTAAATAATTAACTTTAAACATAATCAAACCAGGTCGCTGTCTTTGATAAAATAGAAATTAAATTAGGAGACGAAATTAAATGTTATTATTACATAATGATATTTATTTCTTAATTTGATAGAGACAAGAGAAAATTGAATGTACCTATATAATTTAGATAAATTATATACAAAGGTTTTCTATTTATTTTTTTCTATGTATATATAATCAAAAATAATTACAAAAATTCAAAATTTGACATTTGTTTCCGATTGTAAAATCATTTTCAAAAAAATGTTTTTTTTTCTTGAAGAAATATAAAATTTAATTTCACCCACAGACAGACAGACACACAGACATCATGGTGAAACTATCGAAAAGCCAAAAAGAATATTTCCATCTAAATCTCGAATTCGATTTTTTTTATCTTTAGTAAAAAAATATCTACTGGTAATAGCAATATATTTGAGTCTTAATTTACTCAAATGTAACAGCTCCCATTCAATAACCAATAATAGCTAAACAGATAAAAACAAACAATGAAATGTATATTGTCGGCCAGATATAATTTAATGAGTTTCTTTTTTATATATTTTCACATTATGTCGAACTTATATTGGCGGTTTCGAATTACTCATTAATTGAATTGATTACACGGAATATAAGTCGCATGTGCTAACACAAAATATCAAATAATTTTTTTAGTTAATTTTGCCTTTTTATATATTAAATTAGAATTAAAGAAAAAATTTTATTTTTATTAAATAATGTTTATTTTAAGTTATTTATTTATAAAGTTTGAGAATTATTTGTTATTTTTATATGTTAATACTCTAATTTACTTTTATTAGATGTTACTTAATTGGTTTATTTTTGGTTTTTGATAATATTAAATGAGGGTTATATGAGTTATTTGTTTATAATTAATAAAAATCGATCAAGGCATACACAGATTATGCCTTTAGGGTTCCGAAGGTACGCACTAAGTACGTGAATTGTTTAGAGCCCTTTGCAGACATCATTTTAGAGTTAGAAAAAAATTAAGATCCACATTTCGACATACCATATGCTTAGGAATGAAAATAAAAATAAATAAATGTATGCCGTCCATCTTTATTTCTCCAAAGTTTTAAATTATATTGCTAACTGTAATATTTGTCGTTTGTAGTATCACCAAAGTCTGTACTATCTTTTTTTTAGATTTTTGGTCTATAGGATAGTATAACTGGAAAATATAATAAATATTTTTTGTAATTAAAACCAAAAACTAGTAAGTTATTGTATTCACTATGGTCAGTGACTACTTTGCCCCCTATAGAATAGAACTTGAACCCTTCTGAAGTTCCCAAACAGCGATTTGAATTCAAATTAAGATTTAGCGAATTACAAACATGTTTTATTGTAAATTGACGAAAATTGAACTTAATCACATTTGCAACTGAATAGTTAAAAATATGAACTTGTCGTTTATTTTCCACAGAATCACACACGCACACACACACACACATACGCACGCGTCTGTAGTATTTGACGTAAAACAAAGGAATTGAATTCTGTGTTCTAACACATCAGTGCATTTGGTAAGATAGATTAATTGGATTTTGATAGCTCTAGGGGGTACAGTTTGAGTATCCCGTTAGGGCGTATCTCATCTAAGGGTGGAGACCACCCCCCCCCTCCACGTAGTTACTTCCTGTATACACCTACATGTATTTGTCGTGATGTAATATTTATTGATTGTTTTAAATGAAAACGATACGATGCATCGTGCATTATTGATGAATTTTTTTAATGGTAATGTAAGTCCGATTGTTATCTTTTTAAATATAAGTTGAAAATTAGATGGGTGTTATGTAATTTTAATTTTTATTAAATTTTTGATGTATTTTTTGATGACTATTTATTGACACATTTGAGGTGTTTCGTTTTAAAAATTGACTGTTTCACTTTTATTTTTATTGAATTTTTTTCGTCACATCATAAAAAAAAATGATTTTCACATGGTATCACAGTCAGATCTTACCAAAGAATGGTTTTCCTAATGTAACAAAATATATATTAAAACCTAACGAGAGAATATATCTGGCTGATTCTCAAAAAAAGTAGAAAAATGATTTTGTTATATTGTGGTTTTTTTTTTTTTAATAATTTACAATTTATTTCGTAAATATAATAAAACATAGGGTAATTTTCTGAAGGGTTATAGTGGTCCCCAATATTTTTGACTTTAAAGGGGGTTAAAACAAAAATTCAAAAGTGAGGATATGATAGCTTAGTGTATTAGTGAGGGAATGACGAGCGAAAATGTAAATTTGGATAATACTTTAAAACAATTTCAACAATACACTTCAACACTCAGCCCTTTCGCCATATTTATTTTTTAATGTCAGTATTGCCACATTATAAAAACAATAACACTGCATTCAGATAGATTTAAAATTACGGTCTAATTTCACTGTTACAGAAATTGTGAGGGAATGATTCGTTTTTTAAGGACATACTTGTAAATTTATTTTCTGTTTTTTTCTGTTTGTGTTTTACTTACTGTTGTACATTTTTAAATAGAGAATATTGTTATAAATGAATAAATAATAAGTTATTAAACACATTCTAGAAAACTTTTCGAAACAAATTAGAAATGTATTTAAATTTGGTGGTTGGGACACAGTGAGGGAATGATTTTTGAGGTATAAATTTTAATATACTTTTACAATTTATAATAACTGAAATAAAATCAATATACAATTTGGTACACCTAGTGATGTAGTTTCATAAAAGAATCTCCTTAACTTTAATTTTCGATCTCGTTTTATAGAAATCAGAAAGGACACCAATTTAGATTTTTTTTGAGAATCAGCCATCTATGAACTAAAAAAAAACACGTAAATCGGATAAGTGGTTATCGAGTGATAAGCGCCCTAACTCCTAACTGACAGACAGATAGACATTGGGCTTCATAACATATAAATATATTGATATAGATTTATCATATATATATATATACTCAATAGTTTAAATATGTTTTGGGATAGAAGATAAACTTATAAATGAAAATGATAAAAATAAAATCAGTAATTTATTTATTTTGAGAACTACTGGATTATTGCAGTGGTCATTGTGTAAATATAATACTAATCATCCACATTACTAAGTGTAGATTTGTTTTATTGTTTGGAGGGGGAGTCTAGAAATGTGTGAGGTCTCCCTCAAATTGTAATAAATGTCCCTGCTAGTTTTAAGGAGTGTCAGGATCAATTTCATGGTATAATTGGAGGGGAGGTCAAATTGAGATTACTTTTAATAATGTGTAATATCTTTACCAATTATTACACCTAATTTTGAATAATGGTTTGTCTAGAATAATTCAATACAGTGGAACCTCTTTAGTACGTTTTTCGCCATAGTATTAGGTTTTTATTGTTAGGTCCCGGCATTTAAGACGCCTTCTCATTAGAACGTGTTTTTCCTCAATCTCTTCAAAAACGTACTAACGAAGTTCCATTGTATTTGTGTTTGATAACGTTACTGTATCGTTGCTTTATGGGTAAATTAATACAAATCTGTGTTTTCAGTTAATAAATAATTTAAAAATATTATTAGAATTAACCAAAAATCAAAAATACCATTTAATATTTATTTACACACTCAATTATACAACTTTAATACCTCTACGTCTTATTTTCTTGTATTTTAGTCGATATTTGTATGACGAGTTGAAGTTCATTGCAAGAAATTTCACTAAAAAATTTAGAATTTTTGATTTAGTTAAAAGTATGTTTTTTGTATAGAAAATGACGTGAAAAGTTGAACTGTTCAAACCGCAGGTCTGTATCTCAAACCGTTCTCGAGATATAGCCTCCCAAAATTTTAGTTTTTTCAAATTTTTGGAGAAAAAAGGCCATAACTTTTGAACGTGTGGTCGAAATTGATTTTAGTTGACGGATTTGGAATCAGCGTGTCAAAATCTATGTAATGACATGTATAATACCTTAAAACTCGCAAAAAAAATTTTCGCGAAAAATCGAAAAAATTCAAAGGGGTATACCTTAAAAAAATGTCGATTTTTGACCAAATTTTTTTTGTCTGATTTTAAAGTATTATACATGTCATTATATAGATTTTGACACGCTGATTTCAAATCCGTCAACTAAAATCAATTCCGACCACACGTTCAAAAGTTATGGCCTTTTTTCTCCAAAAATTTGAAAAAATTAAAATTTTGAGAGGCTATATCTCGAGAACGATTTGAGATACAGACCTGCGGTTTGAACAGTTCAACTTTTCCCGTCATTTTCTATACAAAAAACATACTTTTAACGAAATCTAAAATTCAAAATTATTTAGTGAAATTTCCTGCAGTGAACTTCAACTCGTCATACAAATATCGACTAAAATACAAGAAAATAAGACGTAGAATCATTTAGTTAATATAAATATATAAGAATTTATTTAAAAAAGTAAAAGCTTGAACAGGAGGGGGAGGATTGACAAAATATGCTTCCCTTTTAAAAATTTCACGCCTCGCCACTGCGATGGATCACCTAATATGTAAATATAATACAAGCTTACTCTCTTGAACCAAAAATTAAGGTAATTTATGATAAAATAAGTTAGAAATTAACATTCTCGACAATTTAATACAGATATCTTCTTTACCGACACAAGTTTTGTTATTAATGACACTTTAACTATGTTACATTATAATACATAAAGTTGATAATTTCTCATTTAGCAAACTTTACAGATTGTATCTAGAGAGTTCTGGATATATTGAAAATCCTCTTCGATAAAATTAAACTGAAATTTAATATCGTTGTTCGATTATTTCAAAAGCAATATTCTTTTATTAAAGTTTTGTTTTTAATAAAGTCTGATAATTCAGTTTCTTTTTTCGTCTTTATCAAATTTTGGATATGTAGGGGAAAATGCCATACCTCGTGGGTCATTGAAAATTTTACAGATGATAAAGATCTCTTGAACGATGAATTGCTTCTTTTCCGAAAGCTCAGTGCTGTTTGTTTATTATATATTTGTGCAGTTTTTTTTACAGTAGGGCTGATTCACAGCAAGTTCAGTTAATTTTTTTCCCTCAAATTTTTTAAATTTTAATTTAAATATTTTTTTTCAAATGATTCATAACAGAAAAAAAATTCTATAATTTATGTTCTGTTCTTTTCAGTAATTAGACAGACACATACTTTAAAAACTATCAAAATGGACGAAGATATTTTCATTACAAAATCAAATTAAAAAAAAAAATGTCTAAATTGATTTTTGATTTCTGATTATTCTAGAAGCAAATAATAACTTTAAAATTCTCACTGAAGTTTTAAAGTTTGCATTGGTTGATAATTAATAGATTATTTACAAAAATTAAAACTTCATCGAGCAATCTCGCGTAGATAAACTATATAAATATTTTCTTCGATATCACATGATATTTTTAAAGGGAAGTCATACCTAAATAGAAAGCTGAATTTTTTATTCGATACATACACGCATACACAAGTCTCTCCACCTCCTATAAATTAGGTAATGAATTTTAATGCAAAAATAAATAATGCAATTTTTAATTAAAACCGCGAACAGCTACAACAGTTTTCCAGTATTCATATTTGTTAGGAATGTTTTCACGTAACCATTATGTAACTTTCAACTGAATACTCCTTTCATAGGAAGAAGTTTTCAATAGCTTTATTATTACGTATATAATAACTTAATTGATTCTGAGGGAAAAATGAGTAACTCCACTTTTGACAGATTTTTTGAAATTATCAACAGTGGTTGTGTTTATGTGTGTAACTACTGTAAAAATTCACCGATCTGAACTAATTTTGCGGAAAATGTTTGTCTTAGTGAGTACTTCAGACCTATTGATTTTGGTGCTAATCGGATTAGAGGTTTTGGAAATATTCGAAATTTTGTCTAAAAAGTGAACGATGCGAATATTATCTCATTAATTTTAATAAGACTTGGTACATTCGTGGTTTAATTGAACCTAAGGGACATTTATTATTTGTACGTGCGTAAACAGTTATTGAAGGGGTGAAAACCACCCTCCAAATTTAAATACTAATTAATTCGTCATTAATTCATGTTGCCTTAAAAAGATATTAAAGAACATGTATGTATATTTAAATATTTAATTGCTAGTTATTTTAATTTGACCATACCACTAAGTAACAAAACAGGTTTCAGAGTGTCCACTGTTTTTTGAAAATAAAATTCCCTGACTTTCCCTGACCACTAGAAGCTCGGGGGCAAGAAGTGATCGAGGAGCCCCAGAATGTACAATGTACTCGTCAACTAAAATTTATACACTTTACTGACTTTCCAGATATAATAAATTCCCTGACTTCCAAAAAAAAAAAAAAATTCAATAAATTCCCTGACTTTTAAAAATTTTAAATAAATTCCCTGACTTTCCCTGACCACTTTAGGCTTCCCTGACTTTCCAGAAAGTGGACACCCTGGGTTTGTACCTATGAATATTTCTTTCGTAAATCACCAGTAATTTCGAATTAATAAATAACAAACATTACCCGTTAAAGGGTAAATTCGTATCAAATACTAGCAATAATTTAAACACACATATCATCAATGATATAATATTAAATATTGGATCATGTATTCCATCAAGTCCCCTATTTAATTACAAGTACATATGTGTGTATGTACTTTATGTTTTGTGTAGACTGTGTACGGGAATTCGAGTACAAGTAAATATGTAATGCGGGTTTGAGATATACAAGATCTGACGCAATACACTAAAACTGTTTACCGTTGCGTGAATATTCATTGCTTATTTTGTTGACCTAATATCGCGTACATAGAAACCACGTAAATGGAATTCTTAAACCCATATAAAACAACTAATTCGTTAAAAAAATCCACATAATTAATAATAAAAAATAATGGTAGAAATAATTTAATGGCAGTTCCGATTTTTTTTCATTTCCCTTATGACATTATTATAGCTAGATTATTACAACGAACGCACCTAATGGATTACATAACGGAAGGAGAAGTGCCCTGGGGTAATCAGGGCAGGTGATACTTATGAGACCCTACGATTTACGGAGAATTATCTGATAGGATCGCACAATAGGAATTTATTCTATACTATTCTACACCTACTAAAACGGTGCGTATATATGTGATCTCATCAGACCTAAACTACTGGATGTATCAAAGCCATATTCACACCATATGTTCGTTTGATGCTCTGTTAGGTTTATCTTATTATGGATTTGGCTCATATTCAGAATATATGTTAGTTACGTGGCAAGAAATATTTTTACAAAAAATTGACTCAGTAGGTGAGGCTGGAGTCGAGATATTTACGAAAATGTGTATTTATGGTCTGATTTTTGAACAAATTATTTTTGGGTAGAACAACGTTTGCCAGGTCAGCTAAAACATCAAGTACAACTCTCCATACGTCACAGAGGGTGGAATATTAACTCCCGTGCGAAACCATAACGAACATGATTTAAGATTAAGTAAATTACTATCTGTTTTTCATGATTTTGTAATAATTAATTTAAATCATCTTACCATTAAATCGTAAATAGTATAAAGTTCTATGCAACGCTTGTTAAACGGTAAGCACTAAAAAGGTAAGAATTAGGATTGATAATGGGGTGTACAAGAGCGGCGAGAGGGGCGTGGGGGGGCGGGGGTGTTTCGTAGTAAATCGGGTAAGCAAATTTAACATGATGCCAATCTCATTATATCGGCGAGAGCCCCAATACGAGCTTCTGCGTTCCTTTAAAAGGCTGTTAATCGAAATAATCAGATTTGAAACCAATATTGAATTAAATCTGAACCTACCGTGTCCATAGGAGGCGAAAGTTTTATTTATTTTTATAAAAATGTGTGATTAAATATATTACATACCAACAGTTGTGGATACCATGGGAATAGTTGTGAACAACGGTGGACCACATCCGGCCCGCGAAAAGTTCCAATCCGGCCCGCAAGATCTTTAAAAGAAATAATAAATTAATATTTTCAAAAACAAAGAATTTAGTTGATAATAACTAAATAATAAGAAAAATTAAATAAGTCTAGAATAAATTGGTACAATATGATTTCAAATGTCAAAGTAAATTAAAGTATGAATGTATATTATTGTATAAAAAAGGTCAATTTGAAGTAGTTATAAACTTTCCAGACATTAATATAAAAATTGAAAAACAAATTTTCATGCGAATGATTTTGCTCTTTTGACATATTAGATTTTATAAACTTTTTAATATAAAGTTTTTATACTTTTTTTAAAGAGAATTGTATTTGAACAATGTCCAAATTTTTTATAAGTAATGTAATTCGTAATTCCTAATTCTTATACAGAACATTTGGACTATGAACAATAATTTTCGATATTGTTTTATTACCTTTTATATCTGTATATTTTTATTAACTTTTTATGTCTGTGTGTCGGTCTGTAGACGCTGTAACTCAAATACGATAAATCGTATCGAAGATTATTTTTTGTCTGCAAAGAAAACTCCCTAAGATTTTTAAACCGGATACTGTGTTAATTTTTGAAAGTTTATATTATCTATAAGATAATAATAATATTCTTACAATACAACTGATCAAATTACTTAAAACAGTGGAAAGTTATAGGACTGGACCAAGAATTTTCATATTTTATTAAATTATTTAGTATTGGTCTGTTGTATCGATAATAATAATTAAATTTAAATAGTCACAAAGATCTATAATACACAATGTATAATATTTTTAAGAAATTCTGAAAATAAGGTTTATTTATTTTCTATTTTTAAATATATACCTAAAATACACAAGAATCAGTTTTTATTCGACGCCAATGTGTAAGAATACTCTTTATCTTGATTTTATTCTCCTCGCTTTTAAAATAATGCTTAGAGAAAAGGGGGAAACGACGAAAAAGATGGACAAATTAATTAATATAGACCGTTACTTGACGACCGTATTACGTACAAATAATCTGTGCAGATGATCTCATTGATTTCAGAATGGGCTTTGCATAATTAAATTAATTAAAAGATGAGCAATTTTTGACTTGGTAATTTAGAATTATTAAAATATTTATTAATATAAAATATAATCATTGAAAATTTATCCAAATGATTTTGTAAATTTAAAAAAATATTATTGCTTAATGTATGCAGATTCTATAGCAGGGGTCACTAACTTTTTTCAGAAAATTTTTTTTTTTTAAATAAATACTTCGCTTCAAAAAAACTGTCATTAATATCAAAGGATTTGTACTTTTAACCGGACTATGTTTTTCTTACGTATTTTTGGGTACTTTTAGGGAATGATAATTTGGTTAAAAATGGTCGTACAGCGATACAAAAAAGCAAATTTGGAAAAAATATGATCTACAAAAATTATTATTTAGAAGCAAAGGCTAAAGCAATAATTTCGTAGCCTACGCGAGCGAAACCGCGGATACAGCTACTCTTAAATGAAGATACTTTATATATACAAGTTTATTTATACAAATGAAAGTGAAAAACAAAAAATTAAAATAAATTATATTCAACTTGGGTTTCAAGTAAAATCAAAAGCACGAAAATTCACAGAAAAGTCTTTAATCTAATATAAAAAATGCATTTCAGAAAGTGACACAAAAATTCTCTTAATGTTTTATATAAAATCACGGTATACGATAACAGGTACACTTACTTATTTACGAATAAACTAATTTTATTTTTGAAGTTGTGATACTAAAATTTGGGATTTCTTCGTAATGTACTTCGCATTAATATTTGAAAAAGCGTCGTCAGTTAAAATATGGTTAAAATACCTGAGACGAAGAGATAGAAAACAAAAGAAAGCGTGATTCGTGGAACGTAAATGAAACAAAGTATTTTTGGGATTTCTTTTTGGTACGCCATCGAACTTATATTAATTCAAATCGGAATTATAATTCCAGTTGACGTTATTCTCGTATGTGTATAAACAGCAGGTTTAACTACATCGGTTACAGTAAAATCGGAACAACAGTACTCAATAATCTTTAATGAATTAGATTTGTATTAATTTAAACTATTTAAAACTTAATATTACTGAAGATTTTATTATGCATTCCAATTTAAAATCTATCTTTAATCTCCTCAATATAAAATAATATCAGAATACGTAATAAAACAAAAACCTATATTACCTCTTTCCTTACACTTTGTACAACACGTATAACACTGATGCAAAATAGATGTAATCTGCCGCTACCCCTTCCTCGCTGCCGGAGCAAACCCGGAAGAACTGGCGGCGTTCTTCGTACCTGTGAAACTTTTACCTGGCTACAAGTTTGAGAACAGATTTTCAGCCTCCCACGACTCTTACTTACTCAATTCTTCGTTTTGGTCTTATTTGACGTGATATTTATATTGTAATAAAGCTGCATACATATCCCATACATACAGTTATAGGTAATTTTAGATTTCAGGTAAATAAGTAAATACTAATTTTAGATGGTCTTACATATGTTGATTTTAATTTAACCTACACGTGAATAAAATATTATTTATTTTGGTTACTTATAATCAGTAAGTCAATGACGTCTGTGTGTGTGTCTGTGAATGCTCTACAGCCAAAACGGTGAGACTTACAAAATGAAATTTTAAATCTAAGATTTTTATTTTTTATATACAATAGATGTGCACTCGCTATTTTTGAAAACCATCACTAAACCGGAAACGGATGTTTACTGATGTCAATTTTTGAATTTTTCGAATTATTTTTGAAAAGTTGTAGAAAATACTCTTATCTATAATTTATATTTTGTTCATTTTCCCCCATTTTTGCCATTGACAAAACAACATTTTTTTAAACAGAAAAATAACGATTTATAATAAAAACATTTGAAATAAAATCACAGAATGGAATTTTAAACATTAACAAAAACAACAATTAATGTAATTTAGTTTATATTAAATTTCTTAGCGGAAAGTGTTAACTAATTTCTTCATAATGTATAGAAAAAAGTCTTGTGCCGACCAGGGAAGTTGATTACAATATATTTACACTCTATTTGAAAATGGAGTCTTTCTATATTTGTTTACCCCAGAAACGTCAGGCCAATGTTTCTGATAAAACAAATCGTCGTAATTCGATTTGAAAATAAATGCTTTTGGTATGCATATATACATAGTTGCTATGTAAATTTCGCCCACTAGTTGTTTGAGCTGCATTGATATATAATCTAGCGTACTGTTTTTTTTCAGTTGGTCCCTGTAGAATAATAAAATCTAGATTTAGTTATTTTTGGTTTTTACGTTTTTGTTCTACAGTACAGAGCAGTAATTAATGTAGATAACAGTAAAAACTATATTAGATACAAACTTTTATTAAACTAAGGTAATTATATATTTATCAGCTTACCATTTTTTCAATATTTGAAATCGCTTCATTCCATTGTTTATTACTTTTTTTATTACACTTTTTATCAGTTGGTGGGAAGCAGAAACGAAATTCTAATAATCCGATCGGGCTATAATTTTAATACTTTGTTCTACACGTATTATCTAAAATTACTTATTTTTATTAATAATTTCTTGTTTTTTCTCGATTTTCCCCGAAAAAAAATACACAGGGTGTCTACTGGTTTTTGGAAATAAAATTCCCTAACTTTCCCTGACCACAGATTCAAAATTCCCTGACTCAGGGGACCCCGGGGCAAGAATGTGCAGAAATAAAATTTGAAAACCTTTTTTTTCGTCATAACTTGAAAATTTTACACTCTTGTTACTTACTTTCAATTCAATTATTTTTTTGCTCGTCAACTTAAATTTATACAATTTTTCCCCGACTTTCCAAAAAAAATTTTATAAATTCCCTGACCACTTTAGGTTTCCCTGACTTTCCAGAAAGTGGACACCCTGATACAAATTATTGTTAGTTATTTATCTTCGTTAAAAAAATAATTTGGTTCCAAATAGAAACTCCTTATTAAAAATAAAGTAAGTCCGACCCTGCTATGCAAATCGTACAAATCTGTTATCACAAAACGATGTGTTTACAATACGTCCATCATATGCCCGTCCATAATTTTCGGCTTTTAAAATCTTTTTCAGTCAACGTTTTTTCGATGAATAATTTCTGAATTGAACCATGATTGCGAAAATATGATTTTATTGCATCAATATTTGTTGTTAATTACAAATCAAATGGAATATGTGCTATATATTTATACAGGATGATTTTTTTACGGTACCTACTGTAGCTAGAAGGTTATTGATTCCATTTGTTATTTTTTCTGATTTCGGCACGGAACATTAAAATTTATTTTATTATTGACAATGATTGTCGTAAATAAAAAAAAAAAAATTTACTGAATAAACATGAGTTTTAATTATTTTTTATATAAAAGGAATATTTGTAAATGACATATTTCAAAAACTGTATTGAAAATATCAATTAATTAATTTGAATTGAAATACATATAGGTTATAATCATTTATAATCACCTATATGACAAAAGTCACGTATTTTCCTCGCTTAATTAATGTTTAATAATAACGTTTGGTTTTCTTTGATAAAATGTATATTTCCATGAATTTTCAAAACACAATTTTAAATTTGAATGGAAAATTAATATAGGGAAAATTTTGATGTCAAGATATACAAAACATGAATTTATAATGCTGTGAAATTTGTTTTTGAAGGAATTTCAAGCGACACAAAGATTTTTTTGTTATTAATTTACATCCATATGAATGATAAAAATTTAAAGAATGTTACATAGTATATGTGAAATTTTGTTTTACATTAAGGGTCACACGTTTATAATATTAAAAAATAAGTAAAATACGTTTTTTTAGAATTATTTTAAATAGAATGTATTGTAATATATCAGGTATGTTAAATCAGTTGTTCCAATTTTAAATATCTGAATACAAATAAGGTACTGACACCAGTTATGGCCGCTATAAGAACAAAGTTTAATGTTTTTGCGATTCACGGGCTTATTTTTTGTAGTTTCCATGAACTCATGTTACTAATAAAACAAGTAACTTTTTATTTAATCAATTTAATTACCAAAGTCCGCAAATATAAGAAAGAATCGTCAAATTTGAAACAATGTAAAGCAGTTTCTATGATAATGTAATAATTAATAAATAAATTATACTAATAATTAGTTTAAATGTCCACCATTTTGACACCTATTCGGCGATTGTCATCAAATCACGCTGTGAGACAGTTAAATGTATATAGATTAATATTCAGAAATGGTAGTAAGTAAATATCAACAAATATTTCTAATTCAGTACATTTAATTAAAAAATAGCCATTACTGGGGTCATATCCAAGACTGGTGCCAGTACCTTATTTATTTAAAAGTAAAAATTACTTGCGTCTTCGCCTGCATCTATTTCGAAAAAAAACATTATCATTTTTATATATTTTATAAGAAAATATAAATATAGAAATAGTAAGATTTTTCCTAAACACTTTTTTTGATAATTTTCAAATATATCAAATATTATCAAAGTCCATATCCTTACGTATCAGAGAGAGCAGATAGACTTTTTGCTGGCTACAGTTTTTTGCCTGCAGGGCGGGGGAGGGGGTGGTGAGGATGTCCTGCACAGCTGTAGGGGAGGGTGCGGGAAGGGCACTTTATTAAATGGTGCGAGATTAACAGCTCTGATGGATAGGTTACATCAGGCGCGATTAATTTTTAGGGCTATTTATCTATTTCATGGGATATTTCGAAAATTCTTCATTGGGGAAAGTCAGGTTTTTTTCTAAATGATTGGAAAAATAAGATACATTGAAAAATCAATATAATGTGATAACGCATACTTTGATTATTTAATATAAATGGAAATAAATAAAAAATGCTGCATTTTATATATTGATAAAAAATGATAATTAAATGAAGAGAACTCATTTACGATTGCATTTTAGTTAAATTTTCTTTCCAAAGTACCCTTTTTATGGTAAAAACACACCCCAGCTTAGCTCGTAGATTATTTAGAACATAAATAACAATTAACTAAAGACATTTAATCTAAGCCAAAGGGATGCTACTTCTTTTAATTATTTATGTATGTAGTAAGGACTAATTAATTACATGATTTTTATTGCCAGTATTTGCAGATCAGATAATCGTGAGAGGGTTTAGTTATCGGAGACAGAATAAACATCCCAACAAAGATCGTAGCCAGCGATGCAAAAGACAATTGTCGATCTATTTTAAATCAGCAGACAAACTTAATTACTGCAGTGGGCATTCAAAGCCAGCTTTGGTTAGTACCACGCTATTTGCCCTTTGTGGCGGGGATTATACGTTCGCTTTACGAGCGGTTCTCAACATTTTAATTACAATTAAAAAAAGATAAAGAATAATTTAATTGGATGTATTGCTTTCTTGCCATATCCAAAGGATACGAGGAAGCTACGAGTATGTGATTATATCTGAAAGCAGAACAATTTTTAGTCTCCAGTTGACTTTTTGTTGTGTGTCTACATGTCAGTTCTATAAATCGTTGTTACATCCAGCACCGGCTTTAGGGGGAGGGAACCAGAGCGACCGATCGGGGCGCCAAGCTAGGAATGTATACTGGATGTAATTTTTGAGTAAACTTTTTTTTTATCTTTAAAATCTTTAAGCACGTTTTTGCAAAAAATATTGTTAAAAATATACAATGTTAATAAAAATTTTTTTTTTCAGTTGTTAACTAACAAATCCTTATTCAGCAATCTAGAACAGTGCTTCTTAAACTTTTTGATGTCGCGGCTCCCCTGCAACTCAAATTGATAACCCACGGCCCCCCTAATTTTTTTTTGGAACCCAAGTTGATTAAAAAAATTTCTTTGTTTAATGTTCACTCCTGTACAACTGTAGTAAAGGAAGTATTTAGGATTCTCGTCAACAGTTTAAAATTTTTGATTTAAAAAAAAACAATATATCAAAAAACAATAATCATTTTAACATTTCAGCATAGGGGAAGCATATTTAGCCAATCCTCCCCCTCCTATTAACAAAAAAACTAGTTATGAAACACTTTAAGTTCAAGCTTTTACTTTTTAAAATAAATTCTTATATATTTATATAGTAACTAAATGATTCTACGTCTTATTTTCTTGTATTTTAGTCGATATTTGTATGACGAGTTGAAGTTCACTGCAGGAAATATCACTAAAAAATTTAGATTTTTTGATTTCGTTAAAAGTATGTTTATTGTATAGAAAATGACGTGAAAAGTTGAACTGTTCAAACCGCAGGTCTGTATCTTAAACCGTTCTCGAGATATAGCCTCTCAAAGTTTTAGTTTTTTCAAATTTTTGGAGAAAAAAGGCCATAACTTTTGAACGTGTAGTCGGAATTGATTTCAGTTGACGGATTTGAAATCAGCGTGTCAAAATCTATATAATGACATGTATAATACTTTAAAATCCGACAAAAAAATTTTGGCCAAAAATCGACATTTTTTTAAGGTATACCCCTTTGAATTTTTTCGATTTTTCGCGAAATTTTTTTTTTCGAGTTTTAAGGTATTATACATGTCATTACATAGATTTTGACACGCTGATTCCAAATCCGTCAACTTAAATCAATTCCGACTACGCATTCAAAAGTTAGGGCCATTTTTCTTCAAAATTTTGAAAAAACTGAAACTTTGAGAGGCTATATCTCGAAAACAGTTTGAGATACAGACCTGCGGTTTGAACAGTTCAACTTTTCACGTCATTTTCTATACAATAAACATACTATTAACGAAATCAAAAATTTGAAATTTTTTAGTGAAATTTCCTGCAGTGAACTTCAACTTGTCATACAAATATCGACTAAAAAACAAGAAAATAAGACGTGATATTTTAGTGGCTGATTCCCTAGGTCATTGTAATTAAAAAATTGTAGAAAAGGGGGGTCTATCTTCAACACCCTCTGAGTTACAGGGTGTTGAAAAAATTCCTTCAGAGTAGTATTTACAAACAAAGATTATCTCATAACTTCCAAAGTAATGTAACTAGAGCAACCACAATTAATCAGTTTCATAGGTAATTAACTAGATACAATTTTAAAACCTAAAAAAATAGTAACTAGTTACCTCTAAAACTAAAAAAAAATGCCCGAATACGTCAACATCTGAAATGAAAAACGTTAACAAAACCATGAAAATTAACCATGACGGAAACTCGATCCATTCCAACGGACGGACATCAGTGTGTTTTTCCCCAGGCGATGGTGTAAAACACACTGCCGATTATTACACTACCAGAGTAATTCGTCAACTTGACAAGACGGGCGAGCGGGGCGAGGGGGGAATGTTACCCATCACTCCGAAAAGAACTCCACCGCGTCTGTGCGAAGTTATAGTGGGGTAAAGGGTGTATAGAGGTACAGTGTGGCGTAAATAAAAGGGGGGGGGGAAGTGATGAATATAACATGTGAAATGTTTGGGTATGTATCGCGTATAAGATTAGATAGTACTTGCGAGTGTTACAAATCAAAATGAGTTTGTTTTGTTTACAGATCGCTGCTTTTTTGTTTTTGCTCTTTGTTTATTTGTGCTGAAGATTTGAATGAAATGCATCACGGTTCAGAGTTTTAATGGATCGTAAATGTAGTAAAGCTTCTTTAAAGCGATCGTTGTAGATTTATTAGGATTTCAATGTACTCGATGTTTCAGACAAACTGATAAATCTCTTATATTATGCAAAGGTAGTAATTATTACAATATATTACCAGACTACTTTAAAAACATCTGCCAAGTAAATGCACAGTACTTACTCGTGCTAAATTTGCCAAAGGTAGTTAATTATTGAACAATTTAAATATAAACTGCAGCTTAATTGCCTGGACAAACAGACAGACGTTGAGCTTTATATATTTTATGTATGTATAATATATTAAAGATAAGTCAGAAAACTATATGTATTAAATTTTGTGTATATTGGCAGGGGCCAAAATAGTTGCAACAAAACTTGTGCTCTTTAAATGACATTTTAAGTAGATTTTATTTATAAATTCGTCCGTTTAACATTTAGGTATACCTAGTATATTTCAGAAGCTCATCAATTAATGTAAGCTTAGAGTATATAAAAGACTAATTTATTAACTTCAAAAACTGTAAAATTTCACGTATAATATATAAAAGCAGAACTGAAAGAGTGTAAGAAAAACATGGTGTTTTAGTTTCCTCAAATAAATTTACCGCTGTACTTATAAATCCAGCAGGAACCGGAAATCTACCCGACAGGGATTTTTATCTGCCCAATAACTTGTGTTTTTTCTAAGTTGGGGACACTTTGTGGTCCATTTCACGGTCTAATATAACTGGTCATACACTAATCTTTAGATTATTATCTAATTTATGTCTTGTTAAAAGAATTGAGAAGTTGTTTAAAAAGAAAGTTTCTATATTACTGCAGTAGAAAAAACTTATACTCTACTTTATTGGAGATTTGGATTTATATTAATAACCTTTTCAGTTCGATTTTTTAATATTGCGTTTATTTTTTTATAAAAACTATTCCGAATCTAAAACAATTTATATAAGGACTACATGCCGAAAATTTATAATAGGTAGTTACTCATATATATTATCTATTAAAAATTGTATAAGTAAATTTTGTGACAATAAATATTTGATATTCCGAATTTTGGTATTTAAATATGTATGTTAAACTTGATATAAAATAAAATCGACGTATATTTTTGTTTTTATTTTATTTAAAATGATGTAACTATATTAGATCAATCTTAGAAAAAGATAACTGATGATGTTTATCTTAATATTTTGGAATCTGTTGTAAGCGATTCTGACTTTTACGGTAACAGATTATTACCACTATCGGCAATTAGAACTAGTTTGCCTCGGCGTAGCACAGTGGAGACGGGGTGGTTCGACGTTCGGACGAAAATAAAATATATAGGTTCAATAATAAAATTATATTAAAAAAAATATATATATATCAATAAAAAAAAATTATGTACACAATAACCAAAGTAAAGTCTGCAATATTCTGCTCAAAAAAAAAGATAACAAAACAAAAAAATAGTCACTGATGGCTTCGGTAGCCTCAAGCCGTTACACCTCCAACGAGCAGATCCTGGATCACTAGAAAGGGAAATTAGGTGGACCACCACTCCTAAAATCCTTGTTCCGCGAGGTTGGTAATCTCCGAGCTGGCTCGAACTCTTCTTCAAGCCGAAGACAGAGCGTACCACCAACACTGCGCAACTCCTAGGTCGCTGGATGATAGGTAGCTTGACTTGCCGAAATAAAATCACTGACACTTCAATAGACAAAATAAGTACCTTTATGGAACACTGCAGACTGTAGCACGAATGGTTACTGAATGGTTACTGAATTCTCTACATTTTTGGGCCGGCTTTTATATCAGTAGTTATATAATTTATTTATTAAAATTTATCGAAGTATGATTAAAACTTATGTAATAGATTAAAATAACGTTGTTTCATTCTGTGCTGTCACAAGATGACTTCTGAAGTTCATAGTACATTTTATCACTATATTGATTATGTTGTAACAGTATAGTATATACTTATACATACTTGTACATATATAGCATTCGTAATGCAGTAATAAAAGTAAAAACATTTATTTATCGAAGAACAAAACCTTTCCACGTTGCAGTGGAGCCATCTGTCGTAAGGTTGACGTCTTACCGGATATCCGGCGGTCTGTCACACGGAACAGTAAAACTTGGGGGGAAGTCAGAGTTCACTAACTTAGTGGCTGTCGGCTCCACCTTCTCCAGTCTGGTCGACGCGGGATAGTGTTTTTTATATATAATATTGCAAGTATTAAAGATGTTCGAAAATTGTTCATGAATGTGTTTTGTGAATTTTTTAATTGGCATAGTTAAATAACTTAATGATAATAATTTGTAATTGATTTAAAAAAAAATTAAAAATGTTTTTAGATGTCAATTGTAAATTTTCCTTGATACAGTCATACTGTAATTTACCGATGTTTTTATGTATTTTCAAACTAGTAAAATAAACACCTTTTCATTGATTTTCAATTAAATTGATTTAAATATTTTGTCAAACAAACAACTCAAAAATAGCAATTTAACTACTTTTTAAGCCTATACTAATTTTAGAGTTTTAGACTTTCTTATAGTGAAAGTCCCATCAAAATCGGTTATGTAGTTTTTTGGCAATACGATGCATTATTTATTTATGTTTTATATAAATAGATCTTACACATTTATATGTTAATATTTGATAGTGTCTATAATAAAAAAGTAAATGTAAAATGTATTTTTCATATTATATTAAAAAAATAAATAAAATCAACCGACTCTTTCCAATGGTTATATACATATATATAACAAAGTATAGGTATGCATATATACGTCGTAATGTTCCCCTTATTTCGGCACGCCACTGAACTCCCATGGGCGTGCCAATAGAGATATTTGTAGCGATGTATTGACATCAAGTTATTTATTACATGTTTTAGTGCCCTCTACACGCTATTTCAATGTGGATGTTCTGTTTAAATATTAGGGGTGATTTTAAAATTGAAAGACAATAAAAGAATTTACAATTAAAAATAAATTAATATTGGTACTGTACAAGAGAGAGAGATACTTTGGGAAACGTTGCTTTAGATTATTTAGATAAAATATAATACCATAATATAATAATTATAATACATATGGTCTCATTAAAATTACTTTTGTTGTGTTTTTTTAACTGTCACTTGTTAGGTAAGAATTTCCGTTTATTAGAACTTTTTGTTCAAATTTCTATTTGGGACAGCTTGTATATTTACAAGAAAATATTTAATATGAATGTTACACATTTTGGTTTATTTTAAAACACTCAAAAAGAAGTCATTGCATGTGCTAATTTTAAACAAAAGCATCAAAGGTAGCTGTGATACTTTATTCCATGTGTAATTTTGTTTTATATTAAAATAAATAAAGATATAATCTTTTGAAATATGATTTCTAAATCCACGCATAAAAAGAAATTAAAAGTGTATACGTGAATATGTGTTTTAGACGACTAAAAAAGGTCTGGCCGAAAAAAAACTCTTCAGATCTTGAAAATTAATTTTAGAGAGTGAAAAATTCTTTGGAAGCATTATTTTTATATTAGGAGTTTAGCTCGAGGGTTTTTTGCATCCCAACGTTCTGGTTTTATTATTTACATAAAAATAATAGTAAATATAATCTTAATATATATAAAGCTCAACGTCTCTCTGTCTGTCTGTCCGTAAGTGCGCTTATCACTCGATTTACGTGGTTTCTTTTTTAATTCATAGGTACTTTCTCTGGGCAGGTTATAGGCTATATTTTGTTACGTTAGGTGCAAGTAAAAATTAAAACATTTAACCAGTTTTCATGAGTGATAAATTTAAAATTATAAAACAAACAACAACAAAAAATTAAATTTTGTATGTCCACGATTGCGCTTGTAAATATTAATTAATTGAATTAGAAAAAACCATAATATAAGAATATATTCCCTACGAATTAACGTTTTTAATTTTTTGATTTAAATTAAAAAAGTTAATTTCGTATTTCCAAGATTTTACTTGTAATTATTCTCCACGCACTCCACTGGTTTTTGGAAATAAAAATTCCTGACCACAGATTCCCGGAGCAAGAATGTGCAGAAATAATATTTGAAGACCTTTTTTTTCCCTGACTTTCTAAAAAAAAATAATAAATTCCCTGACTTTTCAGAATTTTCAGTAAATTCCCTGACCACTTTAGGCTTCCCTGACTTTCCAGAAAGTGGACACCAACTACCCATGTTACTGCTCAATACTTAAACAAATTTCAAACTTTAAAAATGTAAGTCTCATAACCTCAAATTATTTACCTTATTGTTTAAACAAAACATGAAATTTTTTTAATATTAGTTTGCTTAATAATAATTAATTGTTAAAATTACAATATGTATACGAATCATATTTATTTAATTTATACATATTTCAAAAGAAAGAATAAAATGACATTTGAAATATCCTTTACAACATCCCCAGTGCGTATTTTCCCCCAAGCCTTGCCTACGGCGCGAGGGTGTTCATAGATACACACACACAACCCTTTAAATGTGCCAAAAAGGTCACTGATGCGTAAAATTAATTAATAGGTGGAATAAAACATCGTAGCCGATAACAAACATCAAGTGTGTGAGAGAGATGTAACTTTCATACGTATTTTCAAGGCTTTGCCGAGAGCGGAATATGTTTGGGAGGATTGCATGGTATGAGTAACGTGTTGTTTAATCATAGTTTAATTACTAATGAATATAATATCTATGAAAGCGTATGTCCTGTGGTATGTTCTTATAGACAGTCATTTAAAATTAAATTAAAACAAAAATTGTATCGTATAGTTTTTCAATTAATTGGATTATGTTAAAAAATAGTAATCTTATAGCTTGTTTACACCAAAAAGTCAAAACGATGTTTTAACAAAATTCGTATTTAAAAATGTTTTTGTTGCAATTTTTTGCTGTTTTGTTTTATTGGTGTAAACATGCCATTATAAAAACAAAAGAATAAGAAAAAAAATATTCTCGATCCAATAAAAAAGGTCAATATAAGATCAAACAATAAAAATCAAATTAATTGCAACAATTAAAAACATTGTACAGGTATACAGTCCATAAATAAATCAACTAAAAATCTATAAAATTTTCACGCAATATGTTATGGTATCGTTCTTGAGATATCTTAAAAAAATATATATTTTGGGATGTCACCTCTACCCCTTACACACGATTTTGAAATGGAACCGTCTTCAAGTCAGACCCAACCATCCAACCAAGTTTCATTAATATCACACACATACGCAGACAGACGGACAGACACGGAACGAAAAGTGTTTGTCTTGACCTAAAACGGAAAGATCAATTTAAAATTTTGAAATCGGGGAACATTTTTTTTGTCTCATTCTAAAACGATCACAAAGCTTCTCGTATCTTTGATATTGCGAGGAAGCTTTTTTTTTGTTGGTAAATTATATCATGAAAAAATTCAGGCTTATTACTAAACTAACAATTAAAAGGTTAGACGTTAAAGAAAACGTAATTAATATCCAGAAATCAAGAAACAACAAAAAATATCACCAAAAAACTTTAAAATAACCACACAAAGAAAAAACCATTACGAGTAAGGAAATATATAGGGAATTTTGTTTTCAAATGGTGGCAGCAATTCCTGCTAATACATTTAAGTGAAATACGCTGGATTTTTTGTTTTGTTTAGCGGTATTCTTCTTCCTCTTCCCGACTATCCATTAGACTGGATGGTGTTTATTTACAAAGTGCGATCTTATTTTCCACAGAGCTCTTGATAAAAAATTAATCGAGTTTGTGTTAATTGTATTACATGGACTATTAACCGTTTCAAGCCGAGTGATTATAAACATTACCATACTTTATAGTGGGATTTTCTAGGAATAGAATGGAGACAAAGTTATTTATTGTCAAACTTGATCTGTGTTTTTCTTGGAATGTATGAATCATTCTTTTATATTTATTGTGTAACATTATAATCGTTGTTTTGAGTTTTTTTTATTAAATTCATTTTTAAATTGATAGTTAACGTACTATGGGCTTCAGAAGTCGTCTGCCACCGTAAAGGTCTGAAGTCAGAATCGCTTCCAACAGAAGAGCTTATATAGTTAGAGCATTTTAAATAAAAAATAAAAAGTTATATAAATATATAATAAAATTTCAAAATATCTGTCTCTTTGGTACATGGAGAAATGATTTAAATATTATAATAATCAAATGGGAGGAGCCTACTAAATTTGAATGAAAACTGGACTACCACTTCTGCATTTTACTGTACATTAAATGTAGATTTATTTTTACAATATATTTTAGTGTAATGCCGTATCTATAATTATTGAGATGGGGGGGGGGGGGGGGGGGGTAAATATTAACATTCAACACCAATAAAACTTTGGCCCAGACTTTTTTATTCTGAAACAGTATCATGTAGTTTTATTTAGTTTAAAAATCCTACTCCCATTTTAGATTTTATTCTTGTATCATTTAATTTTTTTTTCTATCGTATAAACTATACGTAGTATCTTTAAATTAAGATAGCCATGAGATATTGGTGGAAACGTCAAGTGCAATATTAAGTTAGTTCGACTGTAACATACAATATAATTTTATTGAAATAATTCAATCCGGTTTGTAAGTGTTAAACATTTTTGTTGTTCAGTTATTTACAAAAAAGCAGAGCATTTATTATTTATGTGTAAAAGTAGAAGAGGCCTTCCTCTTTTTAAGGATTTTCTCTTTCAGTATTTTTCTAATTGGAGTTATTTTTTAATTCATTTAAACAGTAAGGTATTTTTATTTCGCTTTCTCTCTTTTCATATTTATCCCTATAGCAAGAATCTTTGTTAATTAATTTTGTATGGAGATGCAAAATAATACATCATTTAATATAAAAAAAAACGTTTTTTAGAGAAGAATGTGGACTAAAATAATTTACTTTACTTAAATATATACTATATAAAAATATACTTATATAAATTTTTGTACTTGGAGAATTAATTTCCTATAAAATTGTTATTTAATTTATTTCTGTAGAGCCAAAAATTTTGCCACGAGAGCCTTTTGAGTTCTGTGATTTTTTGTCCGTTGAATTCTATAGAAAAGTGTACGTGACTCATACACATAAACCCAGACTACATTTACTTTATATTAATTGATCCATCTTGGTAAAAAGAGTTAAATAGAACCTAATTTCGTTTCCACATTTCCCTTCGAGTTTCAGCCACTTTCTTCCGTCAATTGAGTTCGTAGTTTTAATCACTTTTCCGTAAATTGAACGAATGACGCGCACGACTCCTATATCAGTATTTACAGGCTGATTGATCGTCTTTACGGACACTGTATACATCTGTATATGTGTGGAGATACAGTGGCGTCATGTGTAAATAAAAATGTGGGTTGAATTTTAAACTTTTCGATGCTAGACATACAGTAGGGCATCGGTTAATAGAATTAGTCGCTTAATGTGTTCAATTTTCTAAATGGATACAAGGAAACAAAAGCATTTTTATAAAATATTACTAAAAAATATTAATTCGAAATGATTATTTTTTCGTATATTTTAATTTTTTGATAATTTCAATCTAAGGATTCAGGAGACAGACATACATACGGACGGACAGACAGACAGACACGGGACGAAAAGTGTTTATCTTGACGTGAAACGGAAAGATCAATTTAAAATTGTGAAATTGGAGAACAATTTTTTACTCTTTTTTTAAAAATTTCTTTAAGCTTAAAAATTTGCGTTTTGTATTGTATTTTTTCAAATATTACCTCAATCCTCTAAACTCCCTTTAACTGTACGCCCGAGGGTGCGCTAGTAACATTTAACTATAAAGGGGTACATAGGGATTTTAACTTTGGTAAACACTGAATTGACATATTGCGAAAATTCCAAAACGTTTTAGATGTATCATTTTACCCTAAGATCCCATGTTATTAACAGCAATGAGTTTAAAATTTATAAATGAAATGTTCTGAAAAATTTTTGGGCGTTTTTTAAGATATTCAAACCAATTTTTGGTACATTTGGGATAATTCAGATATATCATTAAACTAATAATTTTAATGACGAATACACCCATAAATCCCCACACAAAATTCTCCATTGATTGTGTGTGTGTGTGTGGGGGGGGGGGAAGGGGGGGGGGTGTAAGATATCATCCATCTCTACAAAACGTTTCGTCTAAAAGATGTGTCGCTTGGTTCTCGGATTGAATTTGTGATTGTGTCGAATTGAAATTGTTCACAAGAACTGATTGATGGATGGATACTTCTCGAGATTGACAACACCACGGTGTGTGTAGAAGGGGTAGAGGGTAGTTATTGTCCTTGAGATATTGGACCTTCCGTAGTCGAATAATGTGGATTTTTGTTCATTTAGAGTGATATAAATAAATTGAAGAATTATGGATATTTTTACTTTCTTATACCATGTATATGAAATATACATTAGTATAAGTAAGTATAGTGAAGCCGATTTTTTTCGAACTCCGGATTTTGACGGAATTATCTATTTTGACCTTCACTGAAACCATTCTGACTATTTTCGCCATGATGTCTGTGGGTCCGTCTGTCTGTCTGTAAGCGCTGTAACTCAAATACGACAAATCGTAGAAGGGTGATATTTTATATTTAAGATTAATTTTTGGCTGGGAAGAAAACGTCCTATTTTTGAAAACGATCTTTCAACCGGATACAGATGTTTACCTACGTCGATTTTTTAATTTTTCGAATTACTCTGAAACAGTGCAAAATAGAGTAAAATGGTCAAGTTAAAAAATGTAGGTAATATCTATATCTATAATTTATGTTCTATTCATTTTTTTGTAAAAACGAATTTTTGAAAAAAAAAATTATTATAATTCAAATGGTTCATAACAGAGGAGAAATATCTGCCATGAGTGTCATGGAACTTTCTTATACGTATTACAGAGATTATATAACCCAATACTGTATACTTTAAGAATCAATAAAAAAAATTACCTGTGTTTTCTATCAAAATTACTTCTTGCGTTAATTCTGGGACACCTTTATTTATATTAAATCGAAAATTACAATTTTTCATATTTCTTTCGGCATTCATATATTTTGAAATACATTTTTTTAAATTTCAAATGCGCAAAAAACTTGTTACGAATCTGATCAGCCGTGCGTGATCGGGTGTGAGTAAAAAAATGAACTCGGGAGCGTGAGTGATTCTATTCTGAACACACTTCATTAAATCATAAATTAAACATTTTTTACTATCCATAAAACTCAGGGTTTCGAACCGTAATTTTTTTCGTTTCGGTTTTCGTTCCGGTTCGAGTAAAAAAATATATTTTGGTTCGGTTCCGGTTTTCGTTCCGAAAAAATAACGGTTTTTCCGGTTCAGCTCCGAGTGATTAATTTAAAAAAAAAGTATTTGTATTAAAAAATTTTTTTCTATCATAATTTAGAACATTTTATGGTACTTGTATGATAGCCAGAAGGACAATTGAAGTGGGAAATAAGATCATGTTAACGCGCGTATTTTAACATGTACTGAACCGTAAAAACCGATATTTTTATTTCGGTTCTGTTCCGGTTTTCGTTCCGGCAAAAAATAACGGTTTCTCCGGTTTTCGGTTCAGTTCCGGTTCAAAGCCCTGATAAAAATAGACTAGAACATTTTACATTCTTAGAATCAATCTGTGCATATTATACCCGAAAATATAATAGATTAAAAACGTATGGTTAATATCATAAATAAATTCTACAACTATACAAAACACTATATCACATTTCTTACATTCCGTGAGCACCATCCATAAGTGCCAAAAATCGCGTCAACTATCAATATAAAAAACAAACAAACAAATATCCCTCCAACTCCAACTGGAGCTAGTTTGTCTATGTTAGACGAGAATAATTTTTTATCTACAGGAAAATAATATTTCAAGTTTATCGTCCTGTCAACGGGGACGGGGAACGTCGAGAAGGGGTAGGAAAACGTGGAAGGGGTTGGTAGTGATATAGACACTAGCCTCTACGTTTCCTACCCTTGATATATAGAGGGTTGATGGCTGCTAGGTTTGTCTTTGTCATGGTATACTAAATATATGTTGTTCATGTCTTTGCTGTTATTGTACTTCTAGAATCTATAGTAGATATACGTATAGGTAGTATATTTTATCTTGCAGTATTTTGGGAATATTTAAATATGTTAATTTAAAAAATCTGTACCGTGGATATTGTAAATATTATTTTATTGTTACATGTTGGGTCACATGTGTTAATTTATAAAATGATAAATTGAAAAAGCTTAATTTTTTAAGATAAAATAAGGCAGGGTTTCGAACCGTTTTTGGTTTTCTTTCCGGTTCGAGTAAAAAAATATATTTCGGTTCGGTTCCGGTTTTCGTTCCGCAAAAAAGAATTGTTTTCCGGTTTTTTCGGCTCAGCTCCGAGTGATTAATTAAAAAAAAATTATTTGTATTAAAAAAAAATTTTGTACCATAATTTAGAATATTTTATGGCACTTGTATGATAGTCTGAACGACAATTGAAGATCATGTTAACGCGAGTATTTTAACATGTACTGAACCGTTAAAACCGATATTTTTATTTCGGTTCTGTTCCGGTTTTCATTCCGGCAAAAAATAACGGTTTTTCTGGTTTTCGGTTCAGTTCCGGTTCGAAGCCCTGAAATAAGGTACTGGCACCAGTCTTGGATCTTTTAAAACCAAGATATACTGTTTTTTAGAATTGATGGGCTTCTTTTTTGTAATTATCATGAATTTATGTTACTAATAAAACAAATACCTCTTTATTAAATCAATTTAATTAACAAAGTCCGCAAATATTTTTAATTATAGACTTTTATTTTGTTTATGTTTTTTCTTTCATGGATAAAGAAACACCAGTAATGGGCACCCATTTGATAATGATACAAAATGATAAGAAACAGTGTAAAATATGTTAGTATAATAATCAATAAATAAATTACACTAATAATTAGTTGCAATGTCTACCATCTTGATATTGTCATCAAATTACGATGTTTTAGATTATGATTCAGTAATGGCAGTAAGACCCAAGACTGGTGCCGGTTCAATAGTCTGATCGACCCTAATAAATAAAATGGTTTCGAAAAAATGATTGTCAAATATAAAAATTTATACGAACTGTTCAGAAGCAAAATCAATAAATTTTTATATGAATTAATCACTACGGCATTTGAACGGTTCAAATACCGACTATATTACACCATGAAATACATAATATAAGATTTTCTGTGATTTGTACGAAGGGTTTAGCAATATGAAGAAATATGAGTATATAGATGATTTGTTTTTGTTTTTCTTCAAATGACGGGGAAAAAGGGGGAAAACTTACATTAAATATTATAAATCATTTTGATAAAAAAAACTAAACGAATGATAAAATGAGTCATTGTTATATTTTCAGTTTGAATGAAATAAACATAAATTTACGTTTGCAATAAATCAATAAAATTATTGAATATGTGTACAGTGTAACCTCTAAAATGCGAATTTTGTATTAACCATAGTTGAATTTCCAAGTAATTATCGTATATTTAAATAAATACATCAATTTTTATATACTTACATTCGTCAAAATAATTAAGGGAAAAATCAAAATATATTTAGAGAAAATATGGAAAATATTTTTAATATTTTTTTTTTCAAGATACTAATTTTTGTATAATATATGTAGAAAAAAACAAGCTTGCAGTCTCGTTTTTGCATGTTCAAATTATATAGTAAGCACACTTTTTTTAAGAGACGCTAGAGCATTGAAATGATTTTATACGATATGAAACAAATTAAATTTATAAAAATTAATACGCTTTGAATATGAATACAAAATTTAAAATTACTTTCAATCAATAAGAAAGTTAATTTTATAAATGAATTGAATTGAATATGAGACCGCATCTTTTGAATTCTCGGGAAAATTTAAATACACGTTTTTATATCTACACATTTTTATTCAATTTAACTGTCAATAGAACAGGATTTATATTGAAGATGTAATTAAATTAATTTTCTTGAAAAATAAAACATAGATTACAAAAAATAACAGAAAATTGCTATTTAATTTAGAACCGAAGGAAATATATTTCACATTTCTTTTTGTTGGAGTTTTTTTTTGAAATTGAATAATTTTTATTGTTGAATTATTATTAAATAAAAATATTAAATAGACAGACAGAAAAAAAAACGAAAAATAAACAAATATATAAATACAAACAAAATATGATCTCTATTTTATTTTATCAACTTCCAAAAAATATTAAACCCCCTCCAAAAAATTTCATATCATGTTTCCATTCCACACCCAAAATAAAAAAAAACAATTTTAATAAAATTTTCTCCCCTAAAAAAAAAACAAACAACAGATCAGTCCCTGACATTTTCCATCTCACTTTCACCTCACTAAACCCCCCCACATTACACAGACACGCCGCCGTACTGAAACTGGAGTTATTGCGTATTTGTACATTTCTATAGAACAATTTGTTCGCCTTTTTTATGCGTTTCCATTAAAATTCGACTTACAAATCGACATTTCTCGCGCTTGAAACGTGTGATTCAAATATACGAGACTAAAATACTGCACAAAATATTCCACTTTATGAGAACTGTCATTTTATTAGCGTTAGATACTACTAAAACCACTTTCTATCGAGACTGATTTTATCTTTTCTATATAATATGTACATTACATATGTTACAGTGTATTCCAAGTTGATTAAGACATAGGAAATTTAACATGGGGACAATTAGAAGTGTTGGTCAAATTTAACGATGTGTGATTGGTGCATTTTGAAATGCCGCCTCGAAACTAACTGATAATTTTTAAATTAATCAACAGTATTTTGTTTTCAACTTTAATATTGAAGTAAGCATCCTAGATAAAATTATAATAATATTTTTTGGCAGATATAAATTTGAAAACAAAATACTAATGACTATTTTATTAAATTTTGTGGCGACATTTCAAAATGCACCAATCATACATCGTTAAATTTGACCAAAGGTTACTACAACATTTCTAATTGCCCACATGTTAAATTTCCTATGTCTTAATCAACTTGGAATACACTGTATAATAGGTATGTACATTACATATGTACGTAATACATTTACAAAATAACAGTGTATTTATTATTATGCCTGTTTCAGGGGTTATTTTAGAGTGTACTTGTTTCTACAGTTCCAAAAATGAAATTGCAGTTGTGAAAGCTAATTTGTGTACTTGGCGTTTACATACCACGCGTACGCGAAAATTGTCAAACACTTCATGAAACTGCAAGAGAACTGTCAGATAGATTTGAAACCTCATTTGGAAGTGCTTGCTAGCTCGTTTATAATACCGGACATTAGTGTAGAGCAAAAAAAGGTAACTATAATTTGTAAGAGAGAAATATATAAAGTGTAGAGTAAAAAATAAAAATAAAAGGTATTTGCAGTTGGACAAATTTCTTAAAATAACCCCTGGCCTGTTTGGTCCACGACTCCATATTCAGTATATTAGGAGTGACCCCTTGTTCCCAGAATTGATACAAAATCAAATGTACCTATTTATAAATGTTTAGAAGAATGAACACAAATAATATTGCCAACAACTCTAAGGTGTATTTCTGTTAACAAGGGGCTTCCCCCATCGGCCAACCGGGGGACGCGCCGTATACGCGGTTTCAGGCTTCCGCGCACGGCCCGGACGAGACAACACAAAACACAAAACACAAATCCCAAAACATAAAACATAAAATGCATGCAAAAAAAATTAAACATAAAACATAAATTACATGCAAAAAAAATTAAACATAAAACATAAAATGCATGCAAAAAAATTTTAAAAAAACATAATAACACATGCAAAAAAAACAGCTGGAATGTCGGTTCTCGGTGCGCTGTAACTCAATAAAAAAAAACATGAAATGCGTAACATAAACATAACATCACATAGACCAAACAATCTGAAATATAAGGGGCCCCCTTAGAAATATATTAGTTTTAATAAAAAATTATCTGAAACATAAAAATCAATGATTAATTTCATCTTATACAGATATTTTAAAATCCGATGTATGTTGAATTCCATTTTTCCTTTTTTGATAACTTCATAACTGATTCTGAAAGATCAAAGTAATATAAATAAATATTAAATCTTGAGATCAGCTCATAATCTGAAAATAGAGAAAATGATAATAATAAAAAATAGTGATAAATTGAAACGAGCATCTTTTTGGTCGAAAATCTGAAAACAGAAAATTATATTAATAAAAAATATGTGAATAATCATTATACAGAGTTGCATTGATTGTCAACAGATTAAAAATCAATCCAACCCTGTATTATCGCGATGCAAATTAAAACTAAGCAGTTCTTCTTGTATTTTTTGATTCCTTTTCTTGATAACTTCAATTTTGTTAGAAAAAAGAAAAATACTCTTGCGGAACAGTCGAAAATCTGAAAACAGAAAATTATATTAATAAAAAATATATGAATAATCATTATACAGGGTTGCATTGATTGTCAACAGATTAAAAATCAATCCAACCCTGTATTATCGCGATGCAAATTAAAGCTAAGCAATTTTTCTTGTAATTCTTGTAAACTTTTCTTGATAACTTCAATTTTGTTAGAAAAAAGAAAAATACTCTTGCGGAACAGACGAAAATCTGAAAACAGAAAATTATATTAATAAAAAATATGGTGAATACTCATTATACAGGGTTGCATTGATTGTCAACAGATTAAAAATCAATCCAACCCTGTATTATTGCGATGCAAATTCTAGCAATTTTTCTTGTATTTTTTGATTCCTTTTCTTGATAACTTCAATTTTGCCAGAAAAATAAAAATACTCTTGCGGAACGGTCGAAAATCTGAAAACAGAAAATTATATTAATACAAAATATGTGAATAATCATTATACAGGGTTGCATTGATTGTCAACAGATTGAAAATCAATTCAACCCTGTATTATCGCGATGCAAATTCAAGCTAAGCAATTCTTCTTGTATTTTTTGATTTCTTTTCTTGATAACTTCAATTTCTTTAGAAAAAAGAAAAATACTCTTGCGGAACAGACGAAAATCTGAAAACAGAGAAAATTATATTAATAAAAAATTATTAAATCGCAAAATATATAATCTATAGTGTTTCTCGAGTCAATAATTTACATTTTTCAGATTCATATTACGGTATTTTATTTTCATGTGGTTAAAAAAGTTGAGAAACACTGATTTGATTATATATTTTATTGCAAATATGAACTTTTCAAACACTAATTTTTTTTCACAAACTGTTCCTGAAATGAAAAATACTCTCTTCCTAGAAATGACTAGAAAATAAAAACTCAGTAATCTTTAGAAAAATATTTGTATCTTTTTAAAATTTCAAATAGATAATAAAAAATTTACTAACGTGATTAAAATGAAACAAGATTACTGAGTTTTATTTTCCCTTTAATTAACATAACATATATTATAAATAACGAGTAAGAGATAGGGGATTGCTTATAAAAACCTGAAAAAAAGATGATTAGTACTTATAAACTAGATAAATAAACATTTATAGTCCATAGGAAGAGAGCAACTCCGCATTAACCTAAGTGTGCTGTTCAGAATCTGTTCTGGAGGACAAAGTTACGCGATAATCTAATTTACTCAACAAACTGACTATTAAAAAAAAAAAAACACTAATAAAAAATTCATTTTAAAAAGAATCAACAAACAAAAATCCCTCGATGCCGCCGTGTCTGGAAATCGACACAGCAGTCCAAATCCTGAAATAAACATACATACATTGTGTGAGGTGGATGAGGTTTACAATATAGGGTGTTGGTTGTGTAGTCAGTGTCTCTACTTGTGCCGCCCAAAACGCACCCGCTCAAGGCAGACATCGCCTAGACTTTCTCCAGCAAATTCAAGCATAACGGTCTTTTCGCTAGTTTCTTCCAGCGATATATATATCGTCTAATCACTATTCAGTGAGATATCGCTTAAGAAATCCTAGACAAGATTACTTATCGCTTGTTTTACTTAAAGTCCATTGACGTACCCAGTCTACCTCTCACGTCCCTACCTAAGACATTCCAAATGGGCAGCGGACCACGGTTCGTCGTTTGTTGTTCAAATATTCCGCCCTCCCACCCAAAGAGAACCCAACGACTAACACTGTCCGATAACGGATCTTCTAGATCCCAAACAGACAGGGTTCCTCGCTAGATCGGAAACCAATTAAATCGGAAGAACAGCTAAATTATACTACAAAATAATATAAATTCGTAAGTCGCAAAACAGATCAATGTATCTGTTAGGTGAAATACGATATAATAACAAAGTTATTGGTAAGCGGAGGGCTTATTGATCAAGCCCTACGACCGCTTGGGGAAGGGGTGAAACGTTGGACCAAATACCTACTAAGCACACTGTAAATATATAAAACCCAAACCTTTACAAAGCTTTTACTCCTTAAAAAAGTGGTGGTGACTCCTATGGTGAACACTCA